>JBBPBO010001986.1:30929748-31652874 GCA_037974295.1 Cicer cuneatum | reverse complement strand
ACTTTTTTTTTATCAAAAAAAAAAAAAAAGGAGCTAACTTTGGTTCCCTTTACTTCCTTTCCACGATATACAGTCGGGAAGTGAAAACCAACCTGTTGTCTCCATTCTATTATACATTTCCTCCGCATCGCATTACTTGTGAGCCTCTCTCTCTCTCTTTTATTTTATACTTACTTTCTTAATTAAACACTTCAATTTTCAAAATACCGCAATTAGGGTATTGTTATTTCCTGCCGCTAGTTTTCGTTGAATTTTAATAACGATTATGATTATAATCTTTTAGTTTCACTTCGTTTCCTCAGGATCGATTCAAATTTGTCAGTATGTCTAAGTCGTTGGATCTTCCTCCGAAGGGTGGTTTCAGTTTCGATCTTTGCAGAAGAAATAATATGCTCCAAAACAAGGGTCTTAAACCCCCTTCTTATTTGAAGACTGGAACCACTATTGTTGGTTTAGTTTTCCAGGTCTGAATAATTTTAATAGTTTTAATTACTGTTATATGTTATTTATGTGATTTTCTTAACTATTTGTTTCTACGCATTTGCTTGCATCTTTATCATTAATTAGTTCATGTAATAACGAAAGCACCTTTGAACAATGAAGCACAGACACCAGCCACGACACCGACACTGGTAATAATTTGAAAAAATGAATTAATTGAATGAAATCAATGTGGCGGTGTCAACACCAACACGTGTCAGACATTGGGACACACCTTCAATCAAAAGTGTCGATGCAGAGCCTTTGAATGATGGATCAAGATACTAATTGAATGTGAAGTTAAGTCTCAGATTGGACTCTAGAGTGACATGAAAATGCTTTGGTCTTCTCAGGATTATTTGTGTATGTTAAGAAAGTCAAACAAATGTTGTATGTTAAGTTAAACATAACAGAATTTTTTGTGTGTATGTTAACTGTTAAGTTAAACAAATGTAAGTTAAATTGGGTGTTAGTGATAAGGAGAATTTGCTTAGGATGTTTTGTATGTTTAAGTATTATGATGATAAAGCAATTATTGGTTATTGGTTCTAACATTATGAAGTATTATGTTATGAGAGGGAGAGTATGCCGAAAATCTTTCATAACTACTTTTTGGACTCAATTACTAGCTGGGAAGTAGGACTACTCTTTGAATCTAACAAATTTGCTTGTTGATGCTAAAAATGTCTTGCCATATAGTAATTGAGAAACTAGAAGATGTACTATCAGTGTAAAATAGTCTTACACTGACATCAATGAGCATCTTGTACTCTGCAAAATCACAAAGATATTTTGAAATAAATTTTATGGCATGGTAGAACGATGATTTCTTATTGGATGACTGTGTAAAATTATTTTACACTGTCGATGCATGCCCATTAAACGCATAGTAATTTTTTAAATTTTATTCTAAAATATATGAAGGATAAATAAAGTTGTAAAACTCATGCATAGTTTATTAAAAAGGTAATGAATATTTGGCTGGTTTGAGAACTGCCTATTATAATTTGGTTAGTGGGGGATCTCATGTTAGTAGTTGAACTTTGGGTGCCTTGATGTACACTTCTTGTTGCATAAATTTGAAACTGAATTCCTCTGTTTACTGATTGCTTTTTTACGCAATGGTTCAACGAATACAGAATTGTATCATTTGACATCTTGATAGAACCCGAAAATTTAAATCAATGAAATTGTATATTATTTATGCAAAAGTGATGAGCCCAAGAGCTCTTACAATGTTGGTAATGCAAAGAAAGGATAAAACCAGAGTTCATGAACTCCTAACCGAGCAAGGTGCTCCTATCCAGAGAGAAATCTCACTAACCAACTCTAACAAACTTCTGAATGAATATCCACTATCCCATCCTTCTCTCTCTTATAACTGATCCCCTGGAATTAGCAAATACCTGCTACCCCACTGCCCCTTTTCCTCGTGTAACTTTATTAAGTAATGGGCCTACTAGGATTTATTGCTATAGTTGGGTCATGTGTGTCATAAGGCCCAAGAGTCCTATCACATCTGGTCAGCCATTCGACATGATTGTTTGTAGCTGTATGTGTCTATGTTCAATTTGTATAGTTTGATTGAATGTTGACGTTTTCCACAAATAAATGTCTTAGGATGGTATCATTCTTGGAGCAGATACCAGGGCAACTGAAGGACCTATAGTTGCTGATAAAAATTGTGAGAAAATTCATTATATGGCACCCAACATATATTGTTGTGGAGCGGGCACTGCTGCTGATACAGAGGCCGTAACAGGTATCTTTCGTAATGCATGTTTCTTGTTGAACATTTTTTAGTTCATTCCTTAGAAAATGTTGCATATGACTAGTCTTTAGGTTTTGAGCTTGTTAATATTTAATATAGTAGAATCATTGAAAATGAGAAGTTTGTTATTTATTGTTGTAGACATGGTTAGCTCACAGCTGCAACTACATCGCTACCATACTGGTCGAGAATCAAGAGTTGTTACTGCACTGACTCTTCTTAAGAGACACCTTTTCAAGTTGAGTTTCAGAACTTCCGTCCATTTTAAGTGACTTTTCTCCTTGTATCGACCACTGATTCTGACTCTTTAAATTATGTGCAGTTACCAAGGTCACGTCTCAGCTGCATTAGTCCTTGGTGGGGTTGACATCACTGGACCACATTTACATACGGTTAGTTCATTGTTTAAACTTTTCCTGTTTGGAATATAGTTGGATTTCTCGTGACTATTTGAGTTCATGGTTTGCAGATCTATCCACATGGGTCAACTGACACCCTTCCATTTGCTACAATGGGATCAGGTTCACTGGCTGCAATGTCTGTATTTGAGTCTAAATACAAGGAAAGTTTGAGTGTAAGTAAACATATTAAGGCTAAGAAATCATGCCTGCTTCAATTGAGCCCTTTATTAAAATAACTAGGAAAGCTTGAGTGCATATTAAGTGTGCTGTACAGAAAAGAAAATGAAAAGCGTCCATCCAATTCAAAATGTTCACTGCACTTCCAATTACGGCTGTCCATATCAATCCAATATAAACCGCAACAACTGAACCAAAAAGCTAACAATTTAACAAACCAAAAATAGAAAGGAAAAAAAATGAAAAGAGGAAAAACTGATCGTGTAAATTATTGAGGAAATGATCTTTTCATTTCTTGAATCAGAATGGTTACAATTCTGGTTTTTAAATACAACATTTCCTAGTCTAATAAATAAATCAGAATTAAATAGGAGGGATTTACTGTACAAAGTCCCTTGATATTCTCTACAGCTATCCTATATAATATAATAAATTATTTACAAAATAACTAGTCAATAAATGACTTATTCTCAGCCACAAATTTGGAATCAACACTCCCCCTCAAGCTGGGCAGTAGATATCAATGATGCCTAGCTTGGACCTTAAGTTCTCAAAATTAGATTTGTGAAGGGCCTTGGTCAGTAAGTCTGCAATTTGGTTATGGGAAGGGATGTATTCCAACTTGATAATTCCACCATCTATCTTTTCTTTTATGAAATGTCTATCTATCTCCACATGTTTCGTTCTGTCATGGTGGACTGGATTTTTTGCAATATTGATGGTTGCCTTGTTGTCGCACCATAGGCTCATGGTGGAATCTGTTGGTACTCTTAATTCTTTAAGCATTCTCTGTAACCAAATTCCCTCACAAATGCCATGAGCCATTGCTCTGAACTCAGCCTCTGCACTACTTCTTGCCACCACCGACTGTTTTTTACTTCTCCAAGTAGTCAAGTTTTCCCACACATATGTGCAATATCCACTAGTTGACTTGCGATCAGTCAATGAACCAGCCCAATCTGCATCTGTGAACACTTTCACACTCCTAATTGGGTCCTTTTTGAAGTGAAGACCTCTCCCGGGTGTCTTTTTGAGGTACTGCAAAATTCGAGTCACAGCTTTCATGTGATCTTCAGTTGGCTTATTCATGAAACGACTTACCATACTCATTGAGTAACCAATATCTGGTCTAGTGTGAGTTAGGTAAATTAGCTTTCCTACCAATCTTTGGTATCTCTCATTATCAACTTGGGGACTGCCTTCTTGTTCTGCCAATTTAAGGTTAGGTTCCATCGGTGTATCTGCTGGCTTGCACCCTAACATTCCAGTTTCTTCCAACAGGTCTAGCACATATTTTCTTTGGGATACGTAGATTCCATGTTTGGAAAGAGCAATCTCCATCCCAAGAAAATATTTTAGGTGTCCAAGGTCCTTGACCTCAAATTCTTTAGCTAGAAATCTCTTGAGTTCTTCTATCTCTTTGTCATCATCGCCTGAGATTATGATGTCATCCACATAAACAATAAATATTGCCACCTTTTCCTTCACTAGAATGCTTGACAAACATTGTATGGTCGGTTTGGCATTGAGTAAAGCTGTGACCCTTAACAACTCGGGTTAGTCTTTCAAACCATGCCCGTGGGGATTGCTTAAGACCATAAAGTGATTTCTGGAGCTTGCATACCTTGCCAATTGTTTGGGGAGTTTCTAGGCCAGGTGGTATTTTCATATATACCTCTTCTTCGAGTTCACCATTTAGAAAAGCATTCTTGATGTCTATTTGGTGTAAGGGTCAATTTAGATTTACAGCTAAGGAGATAATGACACGAACAGAATTTAGTTTTGCCACTGGAGCAAATGTTTCTTCATAGTCCACTCCATATGATTGGGTGAACCCCTTTGCCACCAAGCGGGCTTTGTACCTATTCACAATTCCATCAGCATTGTGCTTTATTGAGAAGATCCATTTACACCCAACTGGTTTTTTTTCTTCTGGCAGCTCCACAAATTTCCATGTTCCATTATTGTCCAGTGCTTTAATTTCATCTTCAACTGCAGCCTTCCATTAAGCATGTTGGACAACTTCTTGTACATTTTTTGGAAGTTTAATGTTATCCAATACGGTGATGAAGGCCCTGAATTCTTGTGACAGATTTCTATGAGATACATAATTGCCAATTGGATGTTGAGTGCATGATCTCACTGCTTTCCTCACAGCAATTGGTAAGTTAAGACCACTCTCATTTAGACCACAATTATCATTAGGCTCAAAAACAATATTACCTGGTAGAACTTCTAAATCTGTATTAGGATCTGTATTAGGTTCGGAATTTTGGATTGGCCTTGGAGATGTGCAGATTTCTTCCTCCCTTTGAGTTTTCTTCTTCCTTGTGTACACTAGTAGTTCTTTTTCGGGTTCTGTCTCAGATCTGGTTGCTGGTTTTGCTGTTTCTCCAATCACAAGGTCAATTTCTGGTTCTACAACTTGCTGTTGTATGGAGGTCTATTCTGTTTCTAAAAAATGCTGCAAATTCTGCTGCTGGTGCTGCAAAATCTGCTGCTGCTGGTGCTGCTGCAAATTCTGTTCCATTTCATGTTGCAAATGCTGTTCCGTTTCCCAAGGTTGGGATTCTGCTATGTTTTGTTCTCTCTCCCCTTGAAGGCCAACTTTGGGGTAGTAAGGTTGATTTTCAAAGGAAGTTACATCCAAGGAATGATAGAATTTTTTGCTTATGGGGCAGTAGCACCTGTATCCCTTCTTATTTGGCGGGTATCCTAAGAATATGCATTTAAGGGATTTGGGCTCTAATTTTCCTTTGTTAGGCTGGTTGTCATGCACAAATGCAGTGCAGCCAAAGACTTTGGGAGGAATGGATGAAAGGATTTTAATGTGTGGGTAAATGGATAGAAGTGTTTGGCAAGGGGTTTTGAACTTGAGGGCTTTAGAAGGCATTCTGTTTATTAAATATGATGCTGAAAGGACGGCTTCACCCCAAAAATGATTTGGTACATTAGTTGATAACATAAGGGACCTAGTAACCTCCATGAGGTGCCTATTTTTCCTCTCGGCAATACCATTTTGTTGTGGTGTGTTCACACAGCTGGTTTGGTGAATTATTCCATGCTTGAGAAGGTGAGATTTAAGGGAATGGTGATAGTATTCATGGCCATTGTCAGTTCGTAGGACTTGGATTTTGGTTTGGAATTGAGTTTGGATCATATTGTTGAAGTTCTCAAAGATTTCTCCCACTTCAGATTTTTCTTTTATAAGGAACACCCAAGTAACTCGTGTATGATCATCTATAAAGGTCACAAACCATTTTGAACCAGTTATGTTCTTAACACGGGAAGGTCCCCAAACATCACTATGGATTAATGAGAAAGGTTGGGATGGTTATAAGATTGAGGAGGATAATGGTTGCGTGAGTGTTTAGATAATTGACAGATTTCACATTGAAACAAATTTGAATTTTTATTGAATAGAGAAGGAAACATTTTTTCAAGGTACATAAAGTTTGGATGTCCTAATCGATAGTGCCATAGCATGACAGCTTCCTCTAGGTTTTCACCACTTGATGCAGCAACATAGACTGAATTATTTCTTCTCTTCTTGAACTCACTAGCTTGAAGGAAGTAGAGACCTGCACATTCCTCAGCATTGCCAATCTTCCTCCCCGAATCCAAATCCTGAAATTCACATAGGTGAGGCAAGAATTTAGTGAAACAATTTAGATCTTGAGTCAATTTACTTATGGACAAAAGGTTGCAATTCAACTTTGGAACATAAAGAACTGAGTTAAGAGTAATGTCCTTGGAGATGATTACTGAGCCTTTACCAATCACTTTTGTTTTTGTGCCGTCTGCTATTCGTACCATAGAATTGTCATTGCATGGGGAATATTCATCAAATAGAGTGATATCCCCAGTCATATGATTTGAGGCTCCAGAGTCTACAATCCATGAGTTAGATATTCCCTTGTCCACAAAATAAACACATGAAGAATTACCTTTTTGGGCCAAGACAGCAGTTGAGTGTGTGCTAGTGTTTTGAAGGGATTGTTGTAGCAATTTTTGCAACATCTCCATTTGTTCCTTGCTGAATGGACTTGGTTCAGGTGCTAGGGCTGCCAACACTTTGCCTCTTTCTGATGTGGCAGCATGGGCGCGAATGTCCCTGTTCCTAGATGGTTTCCAGTCTGCTGGTTTTCCATGAATGACCCAACATGTTTCTTTATTGTGGCCTGATTTTTTGCAGTGATCACACCAACCTCTAGATTCTTTGTAGTTTCCTTTCACAGCCAAGGCTGAACCTTCATTAATGGAGCTCTGATCCATGCTTCCAAGCATGACTTTCCTTCAGCTCTCTTCTCTTCTCACTTCTGAAAATACTTCTCTGATGTTGGGCAAAGGTTTGGTTCCAAGGATTCTTCCTCTTACATCATCTAGATTCTTGTTCAGGCCAAGGAGAAACTGATTTATTCGGTCTTTCTCCACCAGTTTTTTGTACTGTTTGCTGTCTTCAGGGCATTTCCATACTATATCCTCATAGATATCCAGCTACTGCCAGTAACGGGTGAGGGTATGGTAGTAATCAGTGACTGTTGTGTCTCCTTGTCGCAGGTCATGGAGGAGACTCTTGATCTCGAATATGGCAGAAGTATTATCAGTATTTGAGTATGTCTCCTTGGCAGCACTCCAGATCTCGGCTGCAGTGCTGTAATACATGAAGTTTTCGCCTGCTTCTGGGGTCATTGAGTTCAGTAGCCATGTCATGACTAAACTGTTCTCTAGCTTCCACTTTGGGTAATCAGGGTCCTTTTTCTCTGGCTCTTCAGCATCATCAGAGATGTAATCTTCCTTCCCTTTTCCTTGAAGGCAGATCCAGACAGATCTTGCCCATTGAGTGTAATTTTGGCCATTTAATTTGTAGCCAGTGATGGGTATAGTGGTGTTTTCGGTCAGGCTGATAATTGTGGAAGTTCCAGCTGCCTTTTTAGGGTTTGGGTCTGTGACTAAACTGCTTTCTTCAGCCATGGAATAATGGTGTTTTTTTTTACTTGGACCAGGTTTGCTCTGATACCATGTAAATTATTGAGGAAATGATCTTTTCATTTCTTGAATCAGAATGGTTACAATTCTGGTTTTTAAATACAGCATTCCCTAGTCTAATAAATAAATCAGAATTAAATAGGAGGGGTTTACTGTACAAAGTCCCTTGATATTCTCTACAGCTATCCTATATAATATAATAAATTATTTACAAAATAACCAGTCAATAAATGACTTATTCTCAGCCACAAATTTGGAATCCAACAGATCGTTTTTATTGGAATGGATTAAATGAATTTAACTATCATCCTTAATATGTAAGTAGTAATTGGTGCTGATGGTGTTTGTAACTTCAATCATGTCTAAGTTTTGCAATTCAGTAGAGATTTTAATTTGCTATGAACATTTTGATGTGGTGCAGAGGGATGAAGGAATTAAGATAGTTGTTGAGGCAATATGTGCTGGTATATTCAATGACTTGGGAAGTGGAAGTAATGTTGATGTTTGTGTGATAACCAAGGTTAGTGCCTTGATACCCAATCCTTCAAGTTGTTTGAGACGATGCATATAAATCTAATTTATGTACAAATTCTTTGTTAATGCTGCACAGGGACATAAGGAATATCTAAGGAATCACCTCCTACCAAATCCTCGTACATTTGTCAATCCAAAAGGCTTTACCTTCTCCAAAAAGACTGGTTTGTTGCGAACCTTGCTTATTTTGTTACACTTGAGATTGCAATAAAATTATATTGTTTTGCTTACCATTGTGTGTCCATAGTTTGTGATCATATTAGCAATTTAGCAGGATATATTATGTCACCATTCACGAAATATTATGATTTAAGGAAAATTGTGCTGTGGATTAGATAATAGTTGAAATTAAAGAATGCTATTTTAAAGAAATGCTATCAATCTTGGATAGTAGAATGCAGGGAACAACCCCAAAAACGCTATAGCTGGATAGCATAATGTAGGAAGGCTGCCATTATGATATTTTTATAAAATTTATATGTAAAAGCTCAACATCTAGCTTTGACTGAATAACGAAGAGCAAGAATGAAACAGTGTTTTTAAATTGTGAAATTCCTAAAATACCCAATTAAAAGCCCTAACCTTTGAATCTTAAGGGCTTTTCTGGAATTTTCAATTTCATTATGAGGTGCGTTTCTATGTTTCTGCGACAACTGCTATTTCAGAGGCTTTGGCCGCTATGTCAAACCTCTATGCTACTGCATGTCTTTTTGTCACATTGTCTGGATCGTAGATTTGGCTGTTCTCTTTACTATTAGAGGAAATAAGTTTGTCTAGTTGAACATGAAACCAACAATGCATATATTTGGAAGACAGGAAAGGGAAGCCTGGATTTAGGGTACGGAGGTTAGATAGTTGATACGAGTTACGACATTAATTAGATACGACAAAAATACAGGGTAATGAGAAATTATTATTCAGAAAAAAAAAAAAAAGAAAAAACAGAAATGATTCAAAGCGTAAGATATGAAACTGGCTAGATACATTTACACAAGTTTACCATTGACAACTGTAAAACTAAATTAGTTTCTGATACAGCTGTCAATAACTGTCTCTAACTGAGAGGGAATACAGTGTGCAGCACTGTATATGGTCCCTTATGGTATACTCTAATATACCCCCTCAATGTAGATTGTTGAAGGAGAAATCTTGACATTGTGACTCAGCTCACACGCGGGTTTGAATCCATAAGGTTTTTTCTCTGCTGTGGCAATTAGACTTTGGTACACAGCTTTTGTACTCAGATCATGCTACCACAGTTTGCTTTTTACCCACCTAGAGACTATGTTTGGACCAGAATATATGCGAGATCCTGAAGGGGATCACATGTCATCAAGGTCAGACAGCCAATCAGCTATAGGAAAGCCTGTTAATAGTAGATGAAATGAAGTAGATGCTTGCCGGTGATGTAGCTCTTTGTTTAGACAGTGCAGGCTACAATCGTTGGAGAGGAGATGCTTTGGGCCCCTGCCATGTTAGATCTTTATAGTAAATCTCTAATTTATCCAGACCAGACTCAAACCCTTGGGGCTGCTCCATATACACTCATCCATCTAAAACACTGTTTAGAAAGCATTATTCGCATCCATTTGGCTTAGAGCCAAATGCCAGAGAGAGCCACAGTGGGAGTCAGCAGGTTTAATTACAGAGAATATTGTCTGTGTAATCAAACCCCAGCTGTTGGTGAAACCCTTTTGCCACTAAGCAGGTGCCTATATTTGTCCTATTTAAGAGAACTTCCGTCTCTTCTTTGTATTTATCATCTAATACCAACTATCATTTTCATCTCCCACATTCTTATTATCTAAAAATGCTTAGCTTCTATGTCTAGTATCAAGAGACGACTTAGCCAGTTCAAGAAGTCCTCCATCACCATCAAGCAGATTGTTGCTGTCGAAATAGTCAAGGATGCACATAACCAAAATCCTTTATGGAGCTATTTTGTTTCTCCAAATAATGAATAAAGGAGGATATACTCCAATTCAGCTTATGAAGAACCATGTTGTAGAAAAAGCTTTAATACTAGTTTTGGAAAGGATTTTTGTGAACATCTTTAGTAAGCTATGCAGTGTTTCATCTGGTTTCATTCACAATAACAATGCGTTGCCCAATACACAAAGCCACATAACGTTTGGCGTACACCCAGTTTCATGTTGTCATATACACAATGTCATTAACTATTTAAACATAATAATAGCAATTGCTGGTATGATTTATTCAATTTTATATTTTTCGGGGGTTAATTCGAAGCTAGAGGATGCTAATAGTACTTAACCCTATGCCGGGCATTGTATAGTTAGCCTAGATGTTAGGAACCCAATAATTGAATTCCAATTTCCAAAGAAAGAACACTTTTAATAAGAAATAGGAGAGAAATCTCTTTTCCAAGGGTTTTTCCCTTCACAATAGAGTTTCTAATCTATTCATAATTTTATAATATTCAAAGATACTCTCTCTAACTCCAAAACCTCCCTATTTATACATGATAGTCCTAACTCCTAACTACTTCATCAACTACCTAACTATAGAAACACTTAACTACATTAACTACTCTAAAACCATTACTCTATACCGTAACAATGCATGGCATTATTATTTACACAAAGCAAACTTCTACGGAGACTTGGTGAAGGTAATCAGACATTGATTTAGCCTGCCTCTTTACTTATCTGCTTCTTTTCTCTTGCCGATTAAGCAGTACGAAGTGCATTTCTTTTATTTATTTTGATATATGATATCTAATATATATATTTTATTTGTTGCAGAGGTTCTCTTAACAAAGATTACGCCATTGAAGGAGAAAGTTGAAGTAATTGAAGGAGATGCTATGGAAGAGTAGTGAAATTGGTCTGCGTCTGAAACTTGATTAGTGCAGGCTTGTGATATTTGTAATTGTACTTTCAGAAGCTTGGTTTTTATTTACCTACAATGATTTCTAATTTCATTAGATTGTTGCAAGTTATTAACCACAAATTTCATCATTTGGAAGGTCTTTGTCATTTCATTTCCATTTTTCGCTAAGAAATTGCTAAACAGTATACAACAAAATACCTAGCAAGTAGCAAGACATGGCAAATTACCTTGCATGTTATTGTAGGTTTCACAAGATTAAAATTTTAGTTTAGTTTAAATTATTTTGGCTGTATGAGTTTGTGTACTGAGATATTACGAAAGACTCCCTTGCCCTATAATTCGAACACTTTTGAAGGTTGTAACTTGTCTTTTGCACCGACTCTTTGGTGAATGCAGGTGTGCTTCACCTTATTAAGTCTCTCATGGTGAGAGACCAAAATTTTCAGCTCATGGTGAGATGTTTTCATTGACTTCTCACACCAGAGCATTTTCTTATTTCTTCTCATCCTTGATCGTCCTTTTTAAACAGTCCATTGTTTTCAGCCATTGCACAAAGCTCAACCCTCACAGTCAGCCACCCTTCTGCATTGGCCTCTCTCAATCCACACCAAACCAGTGGAAAACAAGAAAAGGAGCTAGGAAATGGGTTCTAAATCATTGTTTTGTGGTTTTCGATTTCCCCTGAACCATTGCTAATAAAAAAGAGGGCATACAATGATACAAGGTTGAATTAAGGGATCAACTCTTAACTAATGAAAATTTGTCACTGTATGAAATCCATCCAACACATAAGATTAACTCTGCTTCAATATGCAATTAGATTTAGAACCAGTGAAAATAGCTCTAACAATATACATATTATGTATAAAAAAATACACACTTCTGGAAATGGCAGTGGGAGAAAAATTAATAGTATAATTGATGGGTCAATAAATTATAATTACCAAGAGGTAAACATGTTTAGTTAACAACTATAAGGATCTGAGTTCCTTGCGGTCAAGAAAGTACTTTCACATAAGTAATATCGCTACCCCTAATAGAACATTTTGCACAATTGGGAACCTTTTGCTATATAGCAAACAAAGAGACAAGAATACCAAAATGTTCTTAAACAAAGGTGCATACAAAAAATAAAGAAACACTGTTTGAATTGATAGTGAGATTTACAGAATCATGCTGAACTGCTTCGATTTTAGCAAAAACTACACCCATATTGGCATTGTGATTTGCTAAACTCACTGCAAATCCAAATATGCATTAAGCAATTTTGGAAAGAGAGAACTCCTTTGCAAGGTACTTGAGTGAAGAAGGGTTAACTTGCATGAACAAGTAGTTTCCAGCAAAGAGATCACCAAAATGAACATGTCCATCTTTGAATCTTTTCATCACTTTAGCACAAGAAATTCTCATGGAAGACACCACCTTGGTTTTCTTGATCTTCCAAAGTCTTCTCAAGCTTGGTATTTTCAATCTAAACCTTCTCCTCATAGGAATCCTTCTAAACCTTAACAAGTTCTTTGGTCTCTTAACCACTTTCTCCCTTTCATCATCATCACAACCAACTTCATGTCTCAGCTTTTGGTAACCAAACTTGCTAATAGATACCATCTGAATGGAAGACATAGTTGAAATTTATTCACAACAAAAAATATACAAAAAGGTTTCGTGATCTAAAAGTGTTCTTTCTACGATATAAAATGTGATCTAAAATGTGATGTGATAAGAAGAGAAGGGAAATTAAGGTTTGATAGATTGATTGAAAAGGGGAGGTGAGCATGTAGAAGTTGTTGAGTGTATTAAATGCAACATAGGTTGTTGTTGTGTCATGATTGCACATTTACAATTTTCTTAAAAGTCAAATTTTTATTCACTTCTCAATTCAGTTATGTACCTATCTAGTTAGTAGTTAGGAAGGTTCACTTTATCTTAATGAGCAAGTCATATTTTTTTCTTTTACGATTATTACTTTATCAAAGCTTATTCATGATCAGGCACGTTTCTGTATCTTATTTGTGGCACTTCAAATACTTACTCTATTATTTGTTGCTATTCAAGATAATACACACATTTTGTCAATAATAATAATAATAATAATAATAATAATAATAATATTCCATGATTATAAGACAATTTCTCACTTTTTTTTCTCTTAATACAAGACTCTTCACAAAATTCTAACATGTATAGATGATTTCTTTACAAAAATAACCTTAACTAATTTACCATGGAAAAGATATAACTTTTTTTTTCTCTCTCTTACTTACTCAATAATTATAGGGGTAAATATGTAAAAGGAACACATTTTTTTTTGGCAAATTTACTATTACAACCACTTTATTTAATATATGTGAAATATGTTGGAGAGTCTTATAATAAGAGATAGAGGGAATAATACCCACTCATTAAAAAAAAAAGTATTAGTAATACTTATTTCTATAACAAAAGACTCCTTCCGTCTCAATAATTATCTCATTTGCATAAAAAATTTGTCACATAATAATTGACTATTTCAATTTTCAATGCACTTCTTTTCAATTGTACCATTTAATTAATAATACTTGCATCATTTTTAATACAATATATTTTATTATATATTTATGACATTGATAATGCACCAATACCTAACAAGGATAATTTGGTAAAACTATTATTCTTTCTCTTTTATTTATACATTTTTCTTAATATATGTGAAATAATAAAATAACTCAAATATTTGGGGACTGAGGGAGTAATGTATTTTTATTAAATTGTGTTTGTTAACTAATACTTCATTTATCTCATTTTTGTTGTTGTTGATGATATTATGGTCTTTTGTAAAGGAACCATTAGGAGTGCTCCAGAAATACAAGATATATTCCATGAGCATAGGTGTTACTCTCGTTAATGGATCAATTCTCCAAAATGCAAGATTACGTCAAATGCTATTAATAATACTAGACTTCACTCTATTGCTAATATTCTTGGTTATTCTATGGGATCTTTATCTTTTGATTACTTGGGGGTTCCAATATTCAAAGGTAAGCCTAGGGTCTGCCATCTTCAATAGTTGATAAAATTAAGCCAAAACTATCAACCTGGAAGGGTAATCTCTTGTCAATGATGGGGATAATACAACTTGTAAACTAAATTGTGCATGTTGATTTACAACTTCCGAATTTATTCCTACCCTATAAGTCTCATAAAAAGTTTGGATGGTTGTATCAGAAACTTTGTTTGGACAGGTAGCATTGATGGCCAAAAATTAGTTACTTGCTTTTGGTGCAAAACTTGCTCTTCAATTGCCGAAGGAGGGCTTAGTATTACAATCATATCAAATATTAATAAAGTAGGTTGTTTGAAGCTTCGTTGGGATATGATTAATTCCAATTCTCAATGGGCTATGATCTTAAAGGGCATATTTTTTTTCCGATATGGTAAACTAGTTAAACACCATATATATCATCTTACATTTAGCATGACATAAAGAGTATGTATGAAAGCATTCAACATATCGCAACTTGGAAAATTGGGAATGGTGAGTCTATTAAATTCTGATCAGACAATTGGTTTGTTAACCTTCAAGAATGCTTATCATGCTCAAGTTAGTCATCAAAATGTTGTTTCATGGGGAAAATTGATTTGGAGTCTCATTATGCCCCTTACAAAATTGTTGGTACTTTGGAGAATCATTCAAAATGTCATCACAACTGATGACAATCTAGATAAAAAAAAGCCTTCCATGGGCCCCTTGTTGTAGCCTATGTGGACATAATTTGGAAAACGTTCAATACCTTTTCTTGGAATGCCTTTTTGCTAGGGATCTCTGGACTTGGCTTGAAGTAAATCTTAATTGCAAGGTAAATCTCACAATCCCTTGACGGTGATGGACACTTGTAACCTAGATTGAGGAACACAAACTAAGAATGTTGTGTTTCACTCATCATTAGCATTTTTGGAGTATTTCGTTTTGTAGGAATATGATTCAGTTTGAAGATAATCATATGAATTTGCAACAAGTCATTCATAATATCATAGTGTGTGCGGACTTGTCAGGTACTAACTCAAAGGGTTGCATGAGATCTTCTGTGCATGAATTTAGGGTCCACAAAGAAATCAACATTGCTTGTAATGCACCAAATGCTCTGGTGATTAAATATTAAGTGAGCAGTAAAAAAGGGTTGGACAGATATATGGTTGAAGTGTGATTTTAACATTACTGTTTAAGTTTTTAGTGATCCCTATATTGTTCCTTGTCATCTCAGGAATAGATGATGTAATTGCATTCAATTTATCAGAAGTTTTCGCTTCAGAATCACTCATATTTTTCAAGAAGGTAACAGTTGTGCACATAAACTAGCTAATGCAAGTTTTTTTTTTATAATGAATTTTATTTGGTGTGATTTCTATGCCTCCTTGTATTAAAGAAGACTTATTTCATAACAGAGTAGGTCTTCCTAATGTGTTTATTGCAATAGACATCAAAGGATCTACAATACTCACCATCGTTGTCAGTACGAACACGTTTTAGCTTCTTGCTTGTTTGCATCTCAACCAAAGCATGAAATTGTTTAAACTTCTCCAAAACTTGGTCTTTTGTCTTCAAAGCATAAATTTGTTGTTTTTATGGAATAGTCATCAATAAAAGTAACAAAATAAAGTGCACCACTAAAATATTTTACCTTTAAAGGGCCACAAATGCTAGAATGCACCAACTGAAGCAACTCTAACTTTCTTGAGGGACAATGCCTTTTGAAGGATACTTTAGTTTGTTTACCAACCATGCAATGAGTACATTCCTCCAAATCTACATTCTTTAATCCTAGAAGAACATACTTTCTGGCTAAACAATTTAACCATTTTCCACTAATATGGCTAAGCCTTCGGTGCCATAAAGATTCTTCCATATCCACGACATTCACAATGCCTAAAGCGAACATCTGGAACATGTTTGACTCCTTTAAGAAACAATTGCATTCTCATGTTGGTTTGCAAGCATACATCACCAACACCAATTACCTTAGATACACCATAATTACTCATCTTCAAAACTCCAAAGACACCTAAAGTATAAGATATGAAGAAATCCTTCCTTGGTGTAACATGTAGTGTAACACCACTATCAATTATCAACATGCTCTCACAGGTATAAGATTAATTGACCCGTTGTCACGGAGAATAACAAGATCATCACTAGTAGTAGTAGTAGTAACACAATCATCGTCATTGTCATCATCACGGCCTATTTGTTTCAACTTATCCTTCTTGCCTTTATTATCCTTTTCCATAGAAAATAGTTCTTCTGTATGTGTCATGTTCTATGACAATATTGGCACCCCACATTTTTGTATCTACAATTGGACTTGCTTATGTTATTTTCTCAACCACCCTTCAGTTATTTTTTCTAACTTCTCCCCGTATTTTTAGTGACAAGAACTTCAGATTGAGATGAAGAACCATGTTCCTTCCTTCTCCTCATTCAAAACACCACCTTAAGTCATTTCCAAAGAAACAAAACCTTTAGGAGATGAACTCGTTATATAAACCTGAAATGTCTCCCAAGACTCTGGTAAAGATAACAATAGAGATAGTCCCAAGAGCTCATAATTAAACTTGATACCCATTCTTAACATCTAATCAAATAGCCCTTGAAATATACTCAAATAGTCTAAAATAGATGTTCCTTCCTTATACTTCAAACTTATTAAACTATTCAACAAGAACAATTTATTATTCCCTGATTTAGAGGAAAACAAAGTTTGTATTTTCTCCACATAGTTTTAGCATTTGTCTCATTAGCAATATGATTATAAACCTTATCTTCTACATATTGCATAAAAAAACCATATACATGTTGATGTTCAAAATCCCATTCTTCCATAGATTTATCATCCGATTTTTTAGAAAAAAAAATAGAAAGATGTATTTTCTTCACAAATAAAAAATCTTTCATCTTGCCCTGCCACAAATGGTAATTAGTACCATTCAAGCATATCATCTTTATATTCATATTTGTCTCCATCCTTCAAGCAAGTCAAATAGTCATTTTGTTGAAGAAAAAATCTTTTTGATATATGTTTTAATGACAACAAACCTTATGAAATAAATGATTAAGTTTTATGAATGGTGGTCTACTAATGATTTCACTTAAGTTTTGTTTAAGGAACATGAATTGCATAAGTGAACAAGCAAGAATCCATTCATTTCATCAAAGTGCACAAGTATCCACTCAATAAATAAATAATCTCAAAAGGAATGTATCATATATCAATTATTCGATATAATAATTATTACATATTCAAGATAACATCTTTATGAAGAAAGATGATCAAAATACATTCATACAACAAATCAGTGATCAAACTATGCTATAAATTAGAAGCAAGATCATTGGAAAGAAGCAAAATTACAAAAAACAGAATGGAGAATGTTCTTGACAAAAGTCTGGAAAATGAAGAACGTTCTCCACAGTTTTGAAATTTCAAAAACAAATGATCTCCTCTGTTGAAGAAGAAAATGCTCATGGATTTCACAATCGTGTGATCTATAATATTCAAGGAATATAAAGGATTCATCTCACCAAAGAATCAATTCAAAATACAAAGAAGAAAAGCTATGGAATATGATGGATCAAGCAAGTTTAAGCAAGACTGATCAGTCTCCAGAATGTCCAGAATGATCATATCAATCTCCAAAATGTCCAAAATGATCATATCAGTCTCCAGAATGATCTTTTCTCCAAAATGATCATCAGTCTCCAGAATGATCATCAGTCTCTAGAACGATCAATCATTCTCCAGCATGTTAACATCAATCTCTAGCATGTTAACATCAATCTCCAGCATGTTAACAATCAATCTCCAGCATGTTAACATTAATCCTCATCATGTTAACATCAATCACCAGCATGTTAACAATCAATCTCCAGCATGTTAACATTAATCTCCAGCATGTTAACATTAATCTCCAGCATGTTTAACATCATTCTTCAACAGTGTATCATCAGTCTCCAGATTGATAAACAATCTCCAGCAACAAACATCTTTCTCCAGCATGATTAACAACTATCTCCAGAATGATCAAACATCATCCTCAAGTATGATGACATCAGTCCAAAATGATACAATCATTCTCCGGCATACTGACCATCATTCTCCAGCCTTGTTACATCTTTCTCTAGCTTGACTGTCAAGAACGTTGAACGATCTTGAAGTATATAAACATCAGAGTAGATCCAAGAAATGATCAGGAAGACATGCATAATGATCAAAACTGAACCTCCAAATTGATTATCAATCACCAGAAAGTTCAGATACCAAGACTCTAGATTGATTATCAATCTCTAGAATTTTCATTAACATTCTGCAGAAGTGCATCATCATTCTCCAAGCTGTTTTGACATAATCAAAAATCCAGATCAAATCAAAGATATTAACAAATATATTTGAAGTACAAAGGATCATTAAACAAAGGAAATCTGATCAAGAATTGAAGAACTAAGTCCATTCAACAGAATTCAAAAGTGTTCAAAAGTTGGAACATTTTATTAATCATATAAATTTGTATTTGGTCAAGACTGACAGAGCACTACCAACAGCTCTATTTGACCATCATTAAATGTCCTAAAAGCCTATAAAAGGAAGACCAATACTCAAGGGAAACGCATAGCTTCAAGTAAAAAGCAAACATCATTCACACACACTTACATACTTGAAAGCTTCTCAATCACAAACAAAAGATTCAGTTATGTTTTTCTTCTTCATATCAGAATCATTCTACTGAATTCTTTTGTCAAGAATCTAATCTCAAACACGAGTTGCGCATACTCAGATTTTGTCCAAAATCAAAAGACATTCAAGTGCCAAGATATATCATCAATCACTCACATTCATACTTGAAAAGTCTCGCAAGAAATCAGTAACATTCATTCATGAATTCATTGTTATTAGCTTACTGAAATCTCTTGTAAAGAATCTAAACCTTAAACAAGAGTTGAGATTTAATCAGATTTTGTAAAAACACTCTACATCATTATTATGTAAACTCAAGACTATAAGAGGTGTTTATAGCTTGAGTTGTTTGTTTAGAATATCCTTTTAAGGTTAAAAGGTGAAGTGTAAAATCCTATCAAGGTTGATAGGTGACCTGATTGAATTGCTTTCTGGGTGGAAAGGATTGAAGTTTGTAATAGATCAAGGTTGATCTGAGCTAGGTGCTGTAAAACCAAGAAGGTTCTTTGTTTTAAACATTTAGTGGAAAATCTCACTGTTGTGAGGACTGGACGTAGCCTGGGTTGGGTGAACCAGGATATATCTTTGTGTGATATATCTTCCCTTATCTCTATTTACTTTCAGTCTTTTAATTATCAAGTTAAATAGATAAACTAAATTGTTGATTTTAACTAACCAAGAACGTTCTCTGTTTTCTAGTTAAAACCAAGAACGTTCTCCGTTTTCTGTTTTCACAACCAAGATCAATCTTGAGTTATTTTCTTAAGTTTTTAATAGGAAATTTAAAAAGGAGAATTTATAATTCAAACCCCTCTTTCTTGTAAATCGACATTGCTACTTTACCTTTAACCAAGTGTTATGACGCCACTTTGATGGGAATAAACACATAAATGCGATAACAAGCAATACGCAACAAATATATGCTAGCAAATTGATCAAAATAAAAATATGTAAAGAATATCACAATTTTAATGTGGAAAACCTCTCAATGCAAGGGTAAAAACCATGGGTCGTCCAAACCAAATAAATAGCTTCATTATAATCAAATAAGGGTAAAAGAAAGTGTCAAAATGATGCACAAATTGTGCCTACGAAGACTTATATGTTGAGAACCTGGTGTCCAATCATCAGCCTGATCCAACAGTTAACGAAAGCGAAATCGATGGTTTTTTAGACTAGTTTGACATAATCGGGAATAGAGTTTACTCTTCTATTTTCTCTTTTGGTGGCTGTCTTTTTCTTCAAAATACTCTATATTGCAACTCTAATCAGACCCCTCTCCACTTGAATAAGTGAGAGACATAATGAGCTACAATATTTGGGTCTTTCTCCACATAGAAATGGAGCTTAATACCCAAAAATAGGTTCTCAAGAAAGATAGGTGATTCATAAAGAATCACTTAAAAACCAAGTATGTCCTTAGTCAGAACCTTGTCTCTAAACAACACTTCTACAATATCAAAATTCTTTAATGACGTGGAAGATCGAACAATGATGCAATCACATAACATACTAAGAATTTTATTTCCCTAGATCAAACCAAAATCTCTTATATTGGATGTTGGGAAAATAAACAAATAGAGAAATTTAAATAGCAATCAAAACAGAAGAAAATAACGTGTAATCTCCAAAACCAGAGAAAAAATCACGACTGTTGTCTAATGACAACCAGATAATAACACTATGTAGTACACTCACTCTCCAAAACAAATATTTGAATTACATCTCACAATACTTTAACACAATGAAAAGAAAAGAATCAGATACAAACTTAAAGTTTTTCTAACTGGTGCAAAATGTAATGAAAAAGTAGAGTCATGTATATAGCCTTGAGTCCCATGTTCCTTTACAATTTCAAACAATGTGTGACTTTTCAAATCCTCAATTTCAACCAAACCTAACAATCTTATACACATTAGAAATCACGGTTATATCTTATGAAAATGTTCACCTAAAAAAAGATGTGTATGTGGTTGTTCTAGGTGAGTCTCTTAAATGTTACACAACAAAAATGGTGAAAAATAAAGGTTGTGGACATGACATTGCATAGAATGAGAATTTTTTCTGGACATGCCAGTGCCATTGTATGTAAGGTCAATCACATTTGAAGGGCAATGCAAAAAATTCGAAGGCGTTCGCCCTATTAGGGTTGCAAGAATAGCTGTTTCAGATATTCTAGGAGGCATTGTGCTGAAAAATTGTTTGAAGTTTTTAAGTTATGGGTCGAGGGATTGGGAAGGAAGGTGAAATGGAGTTATTCATTTTGTTGTGATGGTGGTCCTCCCAGAGAAATACTCGATTACCGTGGTGGAAAAGATATTGTGGCGAGTTGGAAACTTTTTGACAATCTATTCACTAGAATGGATGTTTGAACTAAGAAGTCTGATAATGTTGATATTAGTGTTCGGTTTTGGTGGAAATACCCTAGTATTATTATTTAAACTTTAAAGATTTGTATTTTCTTATTTGATTTTTCTATATACTAATCAAAAATTAATACAGTTTTAATATATATTATTGTTAATATAGAGTGAATTATTTATTGAGGTTAACTTTTACGATGTGTGAAAAGTTTTACAATATCAATATATTATAACCAATCATATATATATATATATATATATATATATATATATATATAATTTTAAAATTAATTATAATAAAAATTAAATATCTATATATAGTTAGTGGATAAAAACTATTTATGAATTAAAAAAAATATTTATTCCCTTTAATCATCACACGCATCCAACAAAAGTGGTGTATGGGATTATCTTTCAACGTAGAACACTATCCATCCAAAAAAGAAAAAGTGAAGGTGGAAGAAGGGAAGAGATGAAAATTACGAAAACTAAAGATATTCTGCTGGTCCATATATGAAAGAGGAGAATTTCTAGAGTATATTAGACAATTTGAAATGTAGTGGTATATTTAATTTTTAAATTAATAGTCAAATGACTTTGTTTTTAAACTATTTTTTATCATTTAAAAAATGATTAAATATTAGTCTTTGTAATTATGTGTTTTTATTTATTTTCGTCTTTATAAGTTTTTCTGTGAGATTTTTGTCTTTGTTAATATTATTTGTTTGTTTTTTGTCTTTATTTTTTTGTTTTAATCCTATAAAATTGATTTTTACTATAATGAGTTCCTGCAAGATATATAATATTTAATTTTAATCCTTCAATTATTAAAGATTACAAGAATCAATTTCAATAACAATCAATTTTGTAACCACTAAAACAAAAGAATATGACAAAAATATTTATAAAAATAAAAATCAAACAAAATAACTTAAAAGAGATAAAACAAAAAAAAAGCAAGTATTTACAAAAATCAATCATATATTTAAGCAATTAAAAAATTATAATAACAAAATATTATTTTCTAAAAATGTCAACGAAATATAATTAAATTTTTTCTGAAGTTTTATTATTTATAATAGTAAATATTAAACAATTTTTATGAAAAATATCAAAAATTAGTATAATCTTATAAATAATAAAATAATATTTTTTTCTTATAAAATTGCATTTATTAAAATAAAAAAGTCGACAAATAGCTCTTTAATTCATAAAAATGATCATCAATTTATTTGTTTAGAAAACAATATACCAAGACACCCATGATTCATCGTTGATCCATATGAGATTTGATGTTTGAATCTATACTACGTAGACATGTCTTTATCGTGGATTTTAATTTTTTTTTTTGTTATAAATATTGAGTATATATTATAAATTTTATGAATTTTTACTTTATAAATTATAAAATTCTAAATGTTTTTAATATTTTATGTATTTTATTATTATTTTATATTTATTTATTGAACGTTCTACAGAAGTTCATCTGATTAAATCAAATAAACCATAACTCGGAGATCTCATTAGTTTGAACTATGATCCAATTTTTAAAACATTGGATTGGGGATTATCATGTTTGCATTTCATACAGTTGAAATAGTGTTTTATTTTAATAATTGATAACATTGTAGAGGATAGGATGATGGAATAGTATCCTGCTACGGAACAGATGTGGGTTCGATTCCCAGCTGGTACAAAAGTTGAAGCGTTGATGACAAATATATGTGATGTTGGTGCACCACTAATCCTGAAACATTGGATGAAGTGATTAAACTTCTGAGCTTTCATAATTTTTTCCTTTTGGTGGTTTATTACTAAACGACACTGTTTCATTCATTTTTAAATTAACAATCATGGAGGGCTGCTGACATTTTGTTTATGAATCAACATTGTTTATAAATATACTTTATTTTATTTTTGTGTGGTAAATACAGCTCATATGGTAACAATTAAATATTTTTAATTTTAAAGATATTTTATATATTTTTAAAAACTATTTTATATATTTTTAAAAAATATTTTATTTATTAGGATGCGAGATCAACAAAGATAATAATTAGATCTATATCTATTGAATACCTACAAATATACCTATAATGAATAGGATAAAAATATACATTCTATGTACTGGTGTGGACCTGAAAATAAATATGCGTGGGCCTCAGTACCAGAGCTGGTCCAAGGGGACACCACTATATAAGACTTAGGGGGAGAAATCGGTCTGAGGGGGAGTAATTCAAGTTTTCGAGTTATAAGTTAGCAAAATAAGTTAAGGTTTTGTCATCATCAAAAAGGGGGAGATTGTTGGAACCAATTTGGTTCTAAGTACTTAGGATTTTGATGGTTACAAAAGCACTCAATGTAATCTTATTTTGTACCTTGAATTATTAAATTAAATACAATCAGAATATGAAGAAATCAGAAGCAGAAGATCAAAGGAAAATGAATTTTGGAATTTCCAGAAGATGTTCCAGGATGTCAAAACATCACCAGAAGATATGTTTGCTGGCCTAGACCAGAAGGAAGAAAAATCAGAAGGAAACATGGATCATACTAGAGGAAAGCCTGCCAGAGGGAGAGTTGATCCAGATCAAGAGGAATCAAATATCAAATTTATTCCAGAAGTTATTGTGACCAGAAGATGGCCTGGCAGTGAAATATTAAATTGCCCGGACTTGTTCCAGACTCAACCAGAAGCTATGTTTAAGGGTCAAGAACAAGAGAATCAATCCAGATATGACCCAGACCATAAGATAGCATGATTCAGGGCATGAAACTAAGTCCAGACCAGAAGAAATGAATTCCAGAATCAATCCAGACCTGGTCCAAAATCAAAGGTAAAATGTCCAGACTGAAATATTTATTGTCCAGATTTAATTTCAATTTAATCCAGACCAAAGTCCAGAATTAGTCCAGATCAGAGGGAAGATTTCCAGATCAATGGTTCAGAATTAATGATTTGGTCCAGCGATGGTCCAGATCAGAAGATCAGACCATGGCCCAGTATTGGCCGAAATCAGAGGGACAGAATGTGCAGTCCAGCAAAGGCCGAGTTCAGAGGATTATAGCATATCAGGTGCGCATCCAGGAGGGCTGAAATCAGAAGATAAGAGGGTCAGGAAGTGTGGTCCAGGGATAGCCGAAATCAGAGGATCACAACATATCAAATAGGTTGGTCCAGATGTGGACTAGCGCATGAAGATCCAATGGTCCAGATTTAATCAGGAAAATTATACGGTGGAGAATTTAATTTATTTTGATCAAAGGATTAAAAAGATTTGTTACAAAAATAAAGTGAGGTGTTGTGGAATTCAGGAGCTGTGGCGGGAAGGAACTAACTGATTTGATTGGCCAGTTATTTTGAAAGAAAATCTGAAGATATGTTTTTTATTTAAATGAAGCCCAATAGGTCAAGTTATTTTTGCAAGAGAATCTAGCAAGATTCAGCTCGAATTTAAGCATTGGAATAGGCCCTAATCTGCATCTATAAAAGGAGGCTCAAGGCAGAATACTCAGCATCGAAAATCACAAAAGAGTCATACACTTCCAAAGCAAACACCCAAATTTTCATAGAAGTCAATTGTGAGTTCCAGCTTTCAAGAAGCAAGTACTCTTGTTATTTTCTTTCCACTGTGTGAAATCTAAGTTGTTGAAGTAGAGTCTACAATCTGAGGGAGTCAGAAGGGGTAGCAGGTTACTTGGAAATTAGATTCATAGTGTTGTGTGTTAAATCTAAGTTGTTGAAGTAGACTCTACAATCTGAGGGAGTCAGATGGGGTAGCAAGTTACTTGGCAATTAGATTTATAGTGTTGTGATTTCTTCTACAATCTGGGATTGTCATATTGGCTGAAGACAGGAGCTGCATTCCTCAAAGAAGTATAGGATTGTTAGACTATTTGAGAAGACTGACTTGGAGGGTCAGTAGCAAGGTTGTAATTCAAGGTTTGAATTAGTGAAATCCTTCAAGGTGAAGGGACTGGACGTAGCCTCGTTAACGGTGTACCAGTATAAAAACTGTGAGTTTTATTTTTACTTTTTATCCGCTGCTAACTCTGTTTTTAATTATACATCAAGTTTTGTTTTAAAAGTATAAAAACAAGAAAAGTATTCAAGTTAAGTCAAACACAATTCAACCCCCCCTTCTCGTGTTTGCACAGTCAATCTGGACTAATGATATTTTAATCTGGACATTTACCTTCTGATCTGGATCAAGACTGGATAATCATTTCTTCTGATCTAGACTTAGTTTTATACTCTAGACCATGCTATCTTCTGGTCTGGACCAAGTCTGGACCAAGTCATTTGTTCTGGACCAGTTATGTTCTGCTCTAGATCAGGTTTGGATTAACTCTGGACTAATTCTTATTTCACGACCAAGCCATCTTCTGGTCAGGATTAATTCTGAACCAAGTCTGACTTATGATTCCTTCTGGTTTGGAACAAGTCTCCCTCTGGCAGGCTTCCTTCTGGTATGGACCAGGCCTCCTTCTGGACTCTGCTTCCTTCTGATCTGGGCCAAGAAAGATATCCTTTAATGGTTATTTGACCTTTGATGTCATCCTCTGATTTCCTCTGGAATTGTATTCTCTGGTGCCTTTAGGATGCATCCTCTGGTACCCTATGGATGCATTTTCTGGCTGAACCTTCTGGTGGCATTTCTATCTTCTGGTTACCTCCTCTAGATGTATCTTCTGGTGGTGTCATCCTCTGATTTTGCACTGCTTCTGATTTGTTCTTCTAAGTCAAAATAATATTTACATAAAATACTTTTGTTAACATCAAAACTAAGTATAGAACCAACTTGGTTAAAACACTATTATCTCATCCTATCATCACTTCAGGAATCATGCTTCTCTGATATATAATAGCATGTTCATCTCATATCACTTCACGACTTGTTATTACCCATTGAACCTAGTTCTTGGGATATCCAGTCTTTTAGGTCAAGTTACCATCATGAGTGACTCTATAGGCATTAGTCCCATCCTTTTGGATGTAGTTAGGACTTTTTCTATAGCTAACCCTTTCGTCAAAGGATCTGCTAAATTCCCATCAGTGCCTACATGATCCACTATAACAACTCCTTTAGAAAGTAACTCTCTAACAATGTTGTTCTTACGATGTATTTTTTGTCTCTTATCGTTGTAATAACGATTCTCAATCTTTGCAATGGCCGCGATACTATCACAGTGGATCAGCACTGCTGGCATAGGTTTTTCCCATAGAGGGATCTCAACTAGCAAGCATCTCAACCAGCTCGCTTTTTCGCTAGCAGTAGCTAGTGCTATCATTTCAGACTTCGTAATGGACTCAGCCAGTAGCGTTTGTTTCTTCGATTTCCAAGATACAATTGACTATACTACAAATATAGTCACCGGTTGCTTTGGAGTCATCTGATAAGGTATTCCAATTAGCATCACTATATCCTTCAAGGACGGAAGAAAATCTTTGATAATGTAATCCATAGTTTTCTGGAATAGTCATCAATAAAAGTAACAAAATAAAACGCACCACTAAAATATTTTACCTTTAAAGGGCCTCAAATGTCAGAATGCACCATTTGAAGCAACTCTGACTTTCTTGAGGGAGAATGCCTTTTGAAGGATACTCTAGTTTCTTTACCAACCATGCAGTGAAAACATTTCTCCAAATCTACATTCTTTAATCCTGGAAGAACATACTTTTTGGCTAAACAATTTAACCATTTTTTACTGATATGGCTAAGCCTTGGGTGCCACAAAGATTCTTCCATATCCACGACATTCACAATGCCTTTAACAACCAAATCTTTTTTCCAATACGGTTTACTAATTTTCTCCCCACTGGTCATAACCAAGTTACCTTTGTTGAGTTTCCACTTTTTAGAAGTAACATATTTTTTTCTTATAAAATTGCATTTATTAAAATAAAAAAGTCGACAAATAGCTCGTTGATTCATAAAAATGATCATCAATTTATTTGTTTAGAAAACAATGTACCAAGACACCCATGATTGATCGTTGATCCATATAAGATTTGATGCTTGAATTTATATTATGAAGATTTGTCTTTGTTGTGGATTTTAATTTTTTTTTGTTATAGATATTAAGTATATATTATAAATTTTATGAATTTTTACTTTATAAATTATAAAATTCTGGATATTTTTAATATTTCATGTATTTTATTATTATTCTATATTTATTTATTGAACGGTTCTACGGTAGTTCATCTGATTAAATCAAATAAACCATAACTAGGAGATCTCATTTGTTTGAACTATCATCCAATTTTTAAAACATTGATTTGGAGATTGTTATGTTTGCATTTCATAAAGTTGAAATAGTGTTTTATTTTCATAATTGATAACATTGTAGAGGATAGGAGGATGGAATTGTATATTGCTACGGTACAGACGTGGGTTCGAACCCCTATTGGTACACAAGTTGAAGCGGTGATGACAAATATATGTGATGTTAGTACACCACTAATCCTGAAATATTGAATGCAGTAATTAAACTTCGGAGCTTCCATAATTTTTTCCTTTTGGTGGTTTATTATTAAACGACACTGTTCCATTCATTTTTAAATTAACAATCATGCAGGGCTGCTGAAATTTATTTATGAATCAACATTGTTTATAAGTATACTTTAATTTATTTTTGTGTGGTAAGTACAGCTCTAATGATAACATTAAAATATTTTTAATTTTAAAGATATATTATATTTTCTTTTAAAAAGAAAATATTTTATTTATTAGGATGCGAGATCGCTAAAAATAATATTTAGATCTATATTTATTGAATACCTACAAAAATACCTACAATAAAAAAGATAAAAATATACATTATATGTACCGGTGTGGACCCGAAAATAAATATGTGTGGGCCTCAGTACCAGAGCTGGTCCAAGGGGACACCACTGTTTATAACTCTTGCTTTAAGCATTTCCAAAAATGACTTATTTATCATTACTAACAAGCCTAATTTTGTGTAAAATAATCTTTAGATCTTAAATTAATGTTTTAGGCCTCTTTTGCATCTATTACACTTTTTTTTACTCGTTACACTAATTTGTACATGAACTAAAGATTATTAGGCCAATCTTATAAAAAAATGCAAATTGACAATATTTGTATATTTATTTATTTCATTATGCTGTCTATTTTTTTTAAAAATAAATTTAATATAATTTTTTATTTAATTATTTGTTTATAAAATATAGAACAATTTTAAAACAAATTAAGCCTCAAATAAATATTTGCTTTAAGCCTCACGTTATATTAGGTCTCACCCCGCTCCAACGTGAATAACATATATACTATTTTATTTATATTATTATAATTATATAAAAATATTATATATATATATATATTTACGTACAACATAGAAATATTAATAAGGATATAAATTTTATCATGACTAATAATATTTTAGCTACCAATCTAAATATACAAATAAAATAATAACAAAAGTTAGTCAAATTTCTTTTCATAAAATATGCTAATGATTTTCTAAATTTTATTTTGTTTTTATTCTAATAAATTTGTGCTTAGTCTAGTAATTAATTTTCTTTTTCTATTTTATTTCTATTAATGCCACTAAATCAAATAAATATACACATTATTCAATATAGTTTTGGATGATTTAAATATTTTAGTTTATTATTTTTATGATTTAACATTAAAGATCTTTGGTTTTTTTCTTAATTGTGTCAAAATAATATGGTATTATGTGATTTATCAATTTATTTTTGTTCAAATGCATGTAACAAGTATAGACGGACATGGGGTACAAAAATTATAATTGATATGTAGACGAATATAGACTCGAGTATGAGTATTTTTTTACACCGCAGCTATAGAGACATGTATGTTAGTAACTACCTAAACCTACTTATTGTCATCCTTATAGATCCCTCACTTGTCCATAATTAGTGTGTGTAAGTTTGACCATTAAACTCTTTAAGAACAAAACAAAGAAGTTGAATAAACAAATCTTTGACATTTTTATAATTTAGAGATTATTTGTTAGATATTTAAAAAAAATATTATTCTGTATTTGTTAAATGTAATGAAAATCATTTTTTTTAAATTATAAGTTATAAAAAATAATTTGTATGATAAGCTACTCAAAACAACTAATCATTTAAAGAAATTTTTAAAGTTTTAACAAACAGATGAAAGTTCTTAAAAGAAATTATTTAAAAAAGAAGTTACTATTTTTAAAAATAAGCTATAAAAAAGATACTGTAAGCCTATGGAATATAATGATATTCATGCATTTCCTTTCACAAGCTTAACTCGTTCAAACTTCATTTTGTTTTTGTTAGATATTATGCAATGGGCCTTTTATGAAAATTCGACTAAGGGTAGTCTAGTTTATTTATTTATTTATGTTTTGTTATATATTCTCTAAATAACTCTTGTATTTTTAATATTTTTGACATTCTATAGAAAACTTAGTTATTTTTCTTCTCCTCTATTGTTAACACAGTATCATAGGTAATATCATTATCTTATTCCATTGAAATAGAAAAGCATCTATGTGTATACGATTTCGTTTTCCGGTGCAATTTTATTTTGTTCTCCAGCGCGGTTGATTGTTCAGTTTTGGTGAAACTTTTTTTTTAGTTGTTCTTCGACGTGGTAGTGTTATTATCAGTGCAATTTGGTTATTTTTCCATTGTGGTCGGTCCTTCTAGCGCGATCACGTTATATCCGGTGTAGTTTGGTGGTTCACCAACACAATTACGTTATTATTTCTGGCAAGAATTAAGAATTTTTCGGTGCAATTTGGACTTATTGCCACTTATGTTGTAGATTTCTTCTTTGTGCTGCTTGTTTGATATAGATAATGTTATTAATACCACTCCTTCTTTGGTTGTTCTTATCTCTATTATTTTTTAGGCTAAATAGCACCCGTGGTCCTTTAACTTAATTTCAATTAACGTTTTAGTCATTTATTTTTTTCCCCCGATTTGGTCATTTATTTTAATTTTAAGTGACAATATGATCTTTTATGTTTTAAAATGTCAACAATATTATCCTTTTTTTTTTACAAAAATTCAAAAAACTCATCAAAATTTTCAACCAAAACCCATAAAATTAATTATATTCTTTAATATAATACAAATTTCATCAAATACGTAACTCAAATCTTCAAATAAACTCATACAAAAATTTCATTCTTTATTTGATGTTGTTAAAAATGGAAATATGAGTTTATTTGAAGATTTGAGTTTCGAATTTGATGAAATTTGTATTATATTGAAGAATATAAATAATTTTATGGATTTTTGTTGAAAATTTGATGAATTTTTTGAATTTTTGTAAAAAAAAAAGGATAATATTGTTGACATTTTAAAACATAAAAGATCAAATTGTCACTTAAAATTAAAATAAACGACCAAATCGGGAAGAAAAAAAGATAAAGGACTAAAACGTTAACTGAAATTAAGTTAAGGGACCACGAGTGCTATTTAGCCTATTTTTTATATTGGTCATGTAAACCCAATTGAGACTACTTTATAAGTTTTTTATCTTGTTGAGAAGTTCCAAAAGTTTCTCACCACTCAGCTACATGCAACTTCAGCCTTCTATATGAAAGGAATGGCCCCATCTAATTTGTTAAGTATATCTTTTTCTATATGGATCCTTGATTTCGGAGCATCACATCATATGTCATATGACTATAAGTCTTTTTTGTCTTTAAAATCTACATCACCCATGTTAGTGGTGAGTGTTGATGACACTCATATGTCATTAGAAGGACTTCGGTCATTCTTTACATTTGATTTGTCTTTTTTCTGATTATTATTATATTCCTAATCTCATTTTGAATCTTACTTCTGTTAGTCAATTGAGTCATTTTGGTTACTTGGTAATATTTTCTTCTAGTCATTTTCATGTGTACACCGTGTGTTGAAAGAGGCATTTAACGACAACACCCTTAGAAAGGGGTGAACGCCAACATTGTGAAGGGGGTGAACGTCGACGCCCTAAGCTCGCATTGACGGAGGGGAGCTCGCGACGGCGTAGTGTGCTGATAGAGGCTGGGGGGATAATTGATTTAGGGATTTGGTGTTAGGGATTAGGGGTTTAGTGAAGAAAGAAAAATTGATTTAGGTATTTGGTGTTGTTGGGACTCAATTGGTGAAAAACGAGTAATGAATCAGAGTGAGGGGAAATTTAGGGATTTTAGTTTTGGAGGAATTGAAAATTGTAACACCCCGAGTTTAAAACACAACGCGAGTGTATTTTTTTTTTTAAAACGAATAAATAAATAAAAGAGTTTTCAGAATTAATTTCAAGGGAATTAAAATCAATTCAAATTAAATATCATTCGATATCGTAATCCAAAATAGTAAGGTAATTAAACAACAACATCACGATTAATCGAATGAGATATTTTTGGGAAATTGATCTTTACAATATACTAAAATAAAGATACATCAAATCTGGATTCTCAATCCACCAAAATATTTATCAGAGTGCGGAAAAGTTTTACAATAATTCCCAAAATAAATATTTACAACCACTGAGCTCAAAACCCTATACATAAGTCTAAACTGATCATACACTAAGCTACTGTAGCACGGTTTCCACCGCATCATCCACAAGTCTTATCTTCACCCAGCTGTCCATCCCTTTACGTAGCCCAGAATGTAAAGATCAAGGAAAATTAACGACGTTCCTTGTCGTTAGTGTGACCATCGGGGGTACGAGTTTGATTAACATCTGAGGGCAAAGCCCAAATTTCCACAATAATTGTAAAGGGTCACCGACCGAAATTAACAAATACCACATAGCATTTATATCAGCAATATCAAACATATTCATGTCACATCATAAAACAATGATGATAAATAAGGATGCTAAATTTTGAAAATACATGACATTTGTACCTTTTCAAACAGCAACCAATTTAATATGAAAATCATGTTGTAAGAACAAACATCAATTCAGTAATCACACCAATTCATCAGAAATTCCAGATTTCAAGAAGTACTTACCCACACAACAATTTTCAACCATCATCATATAACCAAAACGTGACCCACTGGTCAATCACCCCGATGCAATATGTATATGCTCATGTATATATTCTCTTGGATTCACCAAGGTGCAGTTGCTCAACAGACCAGCACATTTTACATATGTAAGACTTTAACGGCCCTCAAGACCAGGGTGCAATCGCTCACAGATCAGCACCAGTGCAGTCGCTCATAGACCAACACTCGTGCAGTCGCTCACAGACCAGCACGTTTGACATAAACCAAGGTACAATCGCTCACAGATCAGTACCTAGTGCAATCGCTCACATACCAGCACTCGTGCAATCGCTCACAGATCAGCACGTGGTTGCACATTTCAGGGTACAAACGCTCACAGTCCAATACCAGTGCAGTCGCTCAACAGACCAGCACTTATATACCAAGGTACAATCGCTCACAGATCAGTACCTAATGCAATCGCTCACAGATCAGCACTCGTGCAATCGCTCACAGATCAACACATGGTTGCGCATTACTCTATGGCCCATCGCGGGTACCACTTGACTATGCAATGCATGAATATGCAGTGCTCCACTTCACTGGAAACAGTATGCAACATCAATAAAATTCATGCATTTCCATCATTTTTCAAAACATTTCAACACAATCAATGATTAATCATTCAAGCAATCATTATCACCTTTCATTACCTCAAGGTTCCACTCTTAATTAACAAAAGTTTTTCCCCAACTGTTAAAATTCATAAAACAATGTTAAAACTGAGATTTCTGGAAAAAATACGAATCTGTATTCGAATACAGCTTCATTGTATTCGAATACAGAAGCCAAACAGGGCAGAATCAACACTGTTGGAACCAAGTTGTTTCTTGCAATTAAAGTTTTGATGTTAACAAATGTATTTTATGAAAATAACATATTTGACTTAGAAGAAGAATGAAAAATGTCATCAGAAGAATAGATCAGAAGATGACGTCACCAGAAGCAAAAATCAGAAGATGACGTCACTAGAGGATATCGTCAGATGAATCTGTCAGAGAAAAATGCTCAAAACAGAATTGGAGAAAAAGGCTCAAAACAAAATCTGAGAAAAATGCTCAAAACAGAAGCGGAGCAAAATGCTCAAAACAGATCAGTGAGCAAAAGACTCAAAACAGAATCTGAGCAAACTACTCCAGAATATTCTCAAAACAGATTAATTGAAATATACTCCAGAAGAAAAGCATCAGTGAAGTTCAAAAGTTCAACTATAAATAGAGACTTAATGCTGAAGAATAAAGCATCGAAAAACACAAGAACTCAAGCTTCAATTCAAAGTTATCTGAGAGTTCAAAAGAGAGAAACACAAATGAAGAAGAGCAATATTTTCTAAGTATTTTCGAGAGAGAAATACAGTGCAACAATCAGCTTTCCAGAAGCAATACAAGAGTGCAAGAATAAGTGTAGCAAACAGCTTTCCAGAAGCAACGTTGCAAAGTTCTAAACCTTTATTATAGTGGTGTAGATTCCTTCTTCAATCTGGGGTTGTTAGATTGGTAGGAGAAGACTTAGCTGGTTTAGTTAAGGTGTTGTTGTTCCTCAAAAGTCTGGGGTTGTCAGGCTGTTTAAGATGACTTGGCAGGTATAGTCAAGGTGTTGTTGTTCCTCAAAAGTCTGGGGTTGTCAGGCTGTTTGGGAAGACTGACTTGAAGGGTCAGTGGTGTTGTAATTCAAAGGAGTTTGAATTAGTAAAAGGCCTTCTGGAGGAAGGGACTGGACGTAGCCTAGTTAACGGTGAACCAGTATAAATTGCTGTGTTATTATGTTATTATTATCCACTGCTGAATCTGATTAATTATTTATCGAATAATTCAAATCAACATTTAACAAAACAGCAAAAGAAATTAAGTTTGACAAACACAATTCAACCCCCCTTCTCGTGTTTGCACCTTCAAACACCTTGTATTCGAATACAGACTCCTTGTATTCGAATACAGAAGCTTTCATAGTGCAAAAGTCAGAATTTCCACAACTTCAGTAAAGTTTCAAAAACTTCATCAGCACCACTTCAAAACTATCACAAAAGTTTCATTTTTATTCACCACAAACCTTCCCAAGGTACCCCAACACTTAAGGCTTATAAAACAATGTTTAAAACTTGAATTTTTGAAAAATACGAATTTGTATTCGAATACAGCTCCCTTGTATTCGAATACAGAAGCTAAAACAGTGAAAAATCAACATTATGTATTCGAATACGAGGTTGTCGTAGTTGAATACAGATGCGAAGTCAGTGGCAAAAGTTGCAAATCTGTATTTGACTACAGAGGGTCGTAGTCGAATACAGATGCTAAGTCAGAAGCAAAATTGGCAAATCTGTATTCGACTACAAAGGGTCGTAGTTAAATACAAGTTCAAAAATCTGAAGAAAACAGAAGCTTTGCAGGCTGTATTCGAATACACTCAAGCCGTATTCGAATACACCTTCGAATTCAGTGAAATTTTCCTGAAACTTCAACACATTTTCAAAACCTTTTCCTTTGAGAAACCAACCCAACACCAGAATCATATTTATCACTCTTTAGACACCTCAAAACTCAGAACATTTTTCATTAAACATCAACAACAGATTTTTAACAAAACACAATCAAAAACAGAATCATCACTACCAGAATAACCTCACTGATTTTCTCAAATCACCGAAAAAGAAAGTCAACTACAAATAGTCCCACACAACTAACTCAAGCATTTGGATCATCTCCAAAACAACACCAAACAAATCATCATTCAACACAATAGAATGATTTCTTACTCAACACAACAAACAAAACATCATCAACACAACAACACAATAAATTCCTTCACTGAAACAGCAGGAACATCAAAACAGTTTGATTTCCAAAACCTAACACAATGTTTTTCACAAACATAAACCAATAATCATTCATCACACATGCATTTACAGCCCTAAATGCAATCTAGAAAGTTGGAAGGTGCCCTTACCTTAATTACGTTCTCTTTGCTCGATTAAGCTTCTGCGACAAAAGTCGACGATACTCCCGTTCGCGTTCGCCGCTACGAAAGTTAGTTCTTTAGCTCCGTAACGATCAAAGGAATAACTTTCGTACTCAAAACTTTCTGATTCGACAGTCAGATTTTCAAGAAAAATGTCTTTTGAGTAAACTGTTTTTCTTCACCAACACCCAAAAATATCAGTTCAAGAAGAAGAAAATAATAAAGTAGAATCTGGCGTAGTAGAGGAAAGAAGAAAAAGCTTCTCACTTAAATATCCACATAAATGCAGACTGACACAGCAGAGGAAAGAAGGAATTGTTTCTTTCTTAACAAATATCTACGCCACCTCACCCAACACTTATATTAAAATATCCTTTTGATCCTCCAGCACTTAACCCGTCTCGTCGCAATTAGCAGAGAACATCTTAATTAATGACTCGATAATTTAATTACTCGAAATTAAATTAATTCATCCATCATCCAATAATTTTTATTCATCCTCCAAAATAAATATTTATATGTATATATATATATTTACTCAAAACATACATATATTAAATATTTTACAAATATCTCCAAATACACTTAAAATTAATTCCATAATTTTAATTAAAAATTACGGGTCTTACAAAAATAGTTCTAATAGGCAAACCAAATTGTGTCTATACCACAACAAAAAGGTTGACAGAGTTATATAACCCTTTATACCAACAATGTTATGTGCATATAGGATATTTACATCTACGGATTTAAATACTGTCACTATAAATATTTGTAGGTATAGGTCAATTTTCTTGTAGCGATGCATATAGATAAAAATAAAAAATAAAAACTAATGAATGTTACATAATTTATAATGAGATAACCTCACAACATGTATGCCCTATAGTTGTAAGAGTTGAATTCTTTCATTTTGCTGCATAATAACTAAAGCACATTTCATTCTAAAAGCTATTCAATGTTGCTTGTACTTAAACTAATAATCATTTAAAATAATTATATTTTTTTTTCCGTTAATATATAATCAATACAATTTGGCATATCACGTGTCATTCTCTTACTATTAGATGTGTAAGTAAGTAGACAATGACTAAAATGACATAAACATCCAAATTGTTTTTCAAAAAAATAACAAAATCTGATCCATTTGTTCATCTTAGTGCTCTATTTTATTCTTCATCTTCATCCTTAATTCTTAAAAGATAACATTTCATCTCCTCTCAAGTTCTTCTTCATCTTATTCCCTCAATTTCTTCTTGGTCTTCTTCCTCCGTAAAGCTATTTTAAGACAGTAAATAATAAAAGGTTCTCTTCAGAGTTTTGGATGCTTTGCTTTCCTTGATTCAAATTCAAAGGTGCCTATGATTTTATTCATCAAAATTCAGTGATGGTCGTTGCTGTTTCTACTCTCTGCTGGAAATTCACAGGGTAAGACTTTTTTTTTTGTTCCATCCTTCTTCTACATATTTAGAATTTTGGTGTGAATTAAATAGAAGAATGAAAAAAGAGGAATCTAAAATGTATTTTATTTGCAAATGATAGGGTCTGTGATTGACTGGTTGTTGCTTAAAGAGTTATTAGCCTTGTTTCCAGTTATTTTATGATTTTGTGTTATTTAACTTTTCTGTTATAGGATTTCAATTCCACTGCATTAACCTTATTAAGCATTACTCATGTTGTGAAATTCAAATTTAAAGTATAAGGAGCAGGATTGACATAAGAGGAGATGTGAAATCAGAAGGAAAGGATAATGAAGTGCCTAAATTCAGGGGAGCCATTGAGAGGAATAGACGAAACGTGCCCTTCCTTTGAATCTCTTGAAATTGTTGATAGGAACTACATCTATTTGAAATTGTTAAGATTTTGATTTTATTTTTCTATTAAGTGAAATTGCCTATGTATATATGAGATTAGCGTACATTTTGGGGTTGCTTCAAGACAGGAAATTTCACTTCAGGTTCATAAGAATCCATTCAAACCAATTAGTGTTGGTGTCTTCTACGAATACATGATTAGGATTTGGGTGATGAAAAAGATTATTAGCAAATGATGGTTTCAAAGGTTTTACATCATATTTTTCTATCCTATTGAGTATTAATTTTCGGTCTTCATGGGGTCTATTTGTTTCTATATGAATCCCTTGTCATTTGTTTTGCAACAATAGATTAAAATCAGTTATGTTATTTAATCAAAATATAGACACACTATGCGTCACCCTATGTGTTTATCTCATCTATGTCTCTTACTTTTTACCTTTAATATCCTATAATTACCTTAATTGATTTTCCATTATACTAATGTACTTTTTACCTTTAATATCATATACTTAGCTTAATTGATTTTTCATTGTACTAATTTACCGTAGAAAGACAATGGTACTAATAGATTGTTTCTTGGTAATCTATTACATCGTTTGCTAGTAAGGATTGCAAAATTGATCATTAGATGATACAAATGTGAGAAATTTTAGGTTTTTTAATTACGTATCCTAAGACTAGAAAGTATGATTATGGAAATGAGAAGCGTAGGAAAAAGAAAAAACTTGAAGAGTTAACTCAATCTCAACTAGGAGCTCTTGATAATTTTTTTATAAAAGAACCACTAATTCATGTTGAAAATCAAAATGTTAATGTCGAAATTCTTGACAATGTGCCCATTGAAAACGATGATGATGATGACAATGTTGATAATGATAATGATAATGATAATGATAATGATGGTGTTGATAATGTTGATAATATTAATTGTAATTATGGTGATGATGTTAATTTGAATAATTCAGTTGATAATGAAGAGGATAATGTTAATGACAATGTAGAGCAAACAAACCCATTTAAACATTCATTTGATATATTTGATCCAAGAAATTAGGAGAAGTGCGATAATAACTGACTTGTTTATTCGAAAGAGCTTGATAGGGTATTTTGTTTTTGTCGTAAAGTTTAAAAAAAAAAGGATTGGTAAAGGTCAATTAACAAATGAAGATTTTAGTAATTTGACACATATTGGTGAGAATTAGAGAGCATGAGAAACCGCATGGATCATGTTAAGAATATGACCACATGAGTTGTGTCAAAGAATGAAAAATGGTAAAACTATTGATAAAACGGCTCAAAGACTAACTGAGAAAGAAAATTAACACTGCAAAATGTTTTAAAAAGAGTTATTTCAATAATGAAATTACTTGCTAAACATAATTTGGTGTTTTTAACGAGAGATTATACTAAATTAGTAATGATAAGTTTTTGGATTTAATTGAAATGTTAGCCGAATTTGACCAAATTATTCAAGAATATGTTACACATATTAGAAAGGATAATGTTCACTTTTATTATCTTGGGAATAACATATAAAACAAGTTAATACTTTTGCTTGCTTATGCAATTAAAACTAAAATCGTTAAAAAAATCAAACAACCAAAGTATTTCTTAGTGATACTTTATTGAATTTCTATTATTAGTTACCAAGAACAAATGTTTTTTATAATAAGACATCTAGATGTTTCTTCAAATTTTGTTACTATTAAGGAATTTTTTTTAGGATTTGTGAATGTGAATGATACAATTGGCCAATGACTTATTGATGTTTTACAAAATAAATTGAAAAATCTTGATCTTAACCTATTTGATGTACAGCGACTAGGGGTGGGAAAAAAACCAAAAAATAATCTGGTTTGGAGAATTGAATCGAACCAAACTCTTTTTGAACTAAACTAGTTTATAAAATTGAGAACTAAACTTTATTTTAAAATTAGTTTTTTTAGTTGAACCAGTTTTAAAAAGTAAAAGTGAAATGTAACCATAACTTAGTTTTAAATTTTAATTCTAACAACACCTCAAAATCCTAAAATGTTCAACAATCAGAATCAACTAGTATATTATTCACGCTTTGCACAGGTTTAATTTTTTTTTTTTATGGTGATATATATATATATATATATATATAATTTATCAATGTATTAATTTTATAAATAGCTAAGGTTATAAGAAGAATAAATCGGATAGAAGAAATTGTAGAGTTTGTAATTAAATAAGTATTTTTATTCTTGAAATAATATGATAAAAATAATGTTTCACAAAAGTTTAATCATAAAAAATTAAATTTTTTTAAGGATGGAAAAATTATTATTAATCAAAGTAGAACTTGTCACCATTTTACAATTGTTTCGGGTTGAATTTAAACTCTGTCTACAATATCAAAATCTTATAATTTAACTAACACATAATGGACATAAAATATTAACCATGATTTAAGTGAAAATTTATATAATTGATAATCGTAGACTCTATTTTTATTGAAGTATATAAGTTATCTGATAAAAAAATATATAAGTTATGTAAAAATTATTAAAATTAAAACATTTTTTACTTCACATTTTAAGATATTTTGAAACAATGCTCATGCTAAATACATGCATAGATAACTATTAAGAGAAAAAGAAACAAAAATCATTTATTAGATTGACTAATTGTTATTTGTGCATTACGTACATGGTAAATATATGTGTTGATGCAATAATAGTAATAATAATAGTAATAGTAATAGTAATAGTAATAGTAATATATAAAAATTGTATATTGATTAATTTTAATATCTAAATAAGCATTTAAAATTATTTAAACCTTCTAAAATTGTTGGTTTTTAAGGTGTGATTATTATATTTTTATATATTTTGTCATCATTTCAGATGTAGCGTTATAATTATTTAAATGTAATTAAAATATTGTGATCTATTTATGTGTAATGAATTATTAAGAGTAATTTAATATGAAATTAAATTTGGTATCAGAGTTATTTTTTTTATTGTTAGCTTTAATCATAGAGTTATGAAATTAAGTTGTGATGATTATGTTTTAATTATATTTTTTTGTTTTCATTCTTTTATGCTTATGTGAGTAGGTCGTCCTAAGTTGTTTACTAGGGATGAGAAGGCTTTGTTGATTAAGCGAAAGCCTGACTTGGCAGTTGCTACTTCAGTAATTCTCAAAGGAGTGATTTCTCACTAATGTCAAGACATCAAAACATCTATTGTTGTTATAAAACTTAAAATTGAAGATTGTATTGTATTTCAGGTGATCCACAAGATAACATAAGATTGTGAAACAAATGGGATTATTAGGGTAGAAAATAAGGATTGAGCTTTATCAAGAACTTCACATACAAGCTTATGCTTTGCAAAGTAACTTATGGTCCCAAGTTCCAACTTATTTCAAAAGAGTAGCACGAAAATTGGATGTTTTAATGTTAGAATCAACGGTAGCAGCTTAATGTACTACAAAATTTTTATTGGTTTATTGTTAATTAATAGTAGTAGTATGTTTTAGGAAACTGACTAGTTATATTTATTTTAGGAAACTAAATAGTTATATTTATTTTAGGAAATTGACAATTTCTTGCCATGTCAATTGTAGCTCAATTTCAATTTGGTTCTCCTTTTGTTGTTGAAGGTTATTTAGTTCATTTTATGTTATTGTTTTTGTTTCAATAGATGATTAGAAATAAACTTTCTAATCATATTTGTTTAAACATATGTCGTCAATAGGTGATTGCGTGGACTCTCCATTTATGGAGAATGAAGAACATATTGCTATCACTTTGGTTGCCCCTCCGGGTGAAGCTATACCAGCTCATCTTCCACCATCTAAGCATAAATATCGATCACAAGCATGGTATCACTTTAGTGAAATGCCTAATTTAGGTCAAAGTGCCAAATGTCATTATTGTGGAAACCTGATTAAACTCAAGGATGAGACAAGTGTTATAACTATGCATTTGAAAATATGTAAGGACCATCCTGATACTCAAGAACGTAAAAGGAAAAAATCTCCCTCAACAAAGCCTACAAAAGAGGAATTAGGTATTGTCTATTCACCTCATTCAAAGTTTGACCAAGAGGCATGTCGATTGGAGCTTGTGAAGATGTTTGTGGGCGCAAAGCTTCTTTTTCAATTTGTGGAGAATGTGTTTTTTTCGAAACTTTATGAATGTCTTACAACCACAGTTTGATATTCCATCTCGCTCTACATTAAGGCGTGCTATTTGGTCACTTTATGATGCAGAGAGATAAAGACTTAAAATTTTCATCTCAAAGCATTGTGGGAGGGTTTGTCTTACGACAAACACATAGACTTCTATCCAAGATCTAAGCTACATGAGCCTAACTACACATTTCAATGATAAAAAATGGAATTTGGATAAGAGAATCCCATATTTTTGTCAAATCACAAGCCATACAGGGAGTTCATGGCTAAAGAAGTTGAGCCATGTTTAAATTCTTGGGAGTTGAATCGGGTCTTTAGGATAACGGTATATAATGTATCGTCTAACGATGTTGGAATTAAATTTATGAAGAAGTGGGTGAATGCAATGAACCGTTTGCTCTTGAATAGAGAATATATCCATATGCGATGTTGTGCACATATCCTGAGTTTGATTGTAAAGGAAGGTTTGAAAAATAAGGACATTTCCATCACAAGAATCCCCAAAGCAGTCAAGTATGTGATATTGTCTCCTTCAAGATTGACAAGGTTTAAGGGATGCGTTGAAAAGGAAACTGTAACACCCCGAGTTTAAAACACAGCGCGAGTGTATTTTTATTTATTTTTATAAATGAGTAAAAGAATTTTCAGAATTTATTCAATAAGAATTAAAATAAAATTTCCTTTAATTCATTTCATTCATAAATGGTACGTCGTAATTTAATCGATGAACGTAATTAAATAACTTCATCGTAATATCACTAAGTACTTAACTCTGGAAATTCATAATAAGCATTAATACATTTTAAAAGATAACAGTGTCATAATCTCAAAAGGAAATATCAGAGTGCGGAATAGGTTAGCGGAAAAGTAGTACAATAATTTCCAAAATAAAACAATTACATTTTCCAGCTCAAAATCCTATACATCAAATCTAACCGATCATGCACTAAAGCTACAGTAGCACGAATTTCCCCCGCATCCCATACAAGTCTCATCCGACTCCGCCTCTCACCTCGATGTAACCTCCTCCTCCTCATCATACAGAGAGGGATCAGTCTCCTCCAAAGTTAGATCGATGCACAATCTAGGTCGCTTCGGCGGTGCCGGAATCTCATAACAATCATCGGATATCCTAGATTGACCAGGAATATCAGCTGCTACTGGCGTCGGCCCTTTGTTCTTTTCTTCCTCCTCGGAATCACGTACAGCCCCTCCAATCTCTGGGTTAGGAGTCACCATTCCTACGGTGGCCTCCGTCTCAACCCCTCCAGCTGGCTCCTCTGCATCATCAAAAATTTCGTGCGCCTCCAATACCAAACGGGAAGGCACAGGAAAGTCAATCCTCGCATAGGTATGCTCCACATAGTTCACCACTCCGTCAGTCCTACAGGTCCTCTTCAATCTCCCCGTGTACATGGCCCTGCTTGAGATGGGGTCCTATACCCAAGCAGTAGGCACGGAACGATCAATGAAATCGAGCGACGTTTCCGTCGTCTGGGGACCCACGGGTAACATGGGTTTGGGGGGCATCTGAGGGCAAAGGCTAATTTCCACAATAATAGTAAAGGGTCACTGACCGAAATTAACAATTAACACATAACATATATCTCACAGTAACAAATATATGCATGGCATATGATATAACAATGATGAAAAATAAAGATGCTCATTTTGAAATTTCATGACATGTATGCCTTTTCAAAACAGCAACCAATTAATATGGAAAACATGTTGTAAGTACAGCCAACACTTCAGCAATCACAATCATTTATCAGAAATTCAGATTTTATAAAGTACTTACACACAACAATTTCCAATCATCAACATATACCCAAAATCGTGACCCACCGGTCAATCACCTCGATGCAATATGTATATGCTCATGTATTCAACTTCTTGGAATTACCAAGGTGCAGTCGCTCAACAGACCAGCACAATTTAAATATGTTTGACTTTAACGGCCCTCAAGACCAGGGTGCAATCGCTCAACACATCAGCACCAGTGCAGTCGCTCAACAGACCAGCACTCGTGCAGTCGCTCAACAGACCAGCACGTTTAACATATACCAAGGTACAATCGCTCAACAGATCAGTACCAGTGCAGTCGCTCAACAGACCAGCACTCGTGCAATCGCTCAACAGATCAACACATTTTTGCGCATTTCGGGGTACAGTCGGTCAACAAACCAGTACCAGTGCAGTTGCTCAACAGACCAGCACTCGTGCAGTCGCTCAACAGATCAGCATGTTTATGCATTACTCTATGGCCCATCACGGGTACCACCTTACTATGCAATGCATGAATATGCAATGTTTTCTCTTCACTGAAAACAATATGCAACATCAGTAGAATTCATGCCTTTCCATCATTTCTCAAAACATCTCAACACAACAAATTTCGTTATCATCACATCATAAAGCAAACATTCAAACGTCTCATCATTTCCACTTCACATCATCTTAAAACTCCATTCTTATTCATCAAAAATCTTCCCTCTGTTTTCCACAACTCTTAAAATTCATAAAATAGTGTTTGAAACTGAGATTTCTAGAAAACACAAATCTGTATTCGAATACAGCTTCATTGTATTCGAATATAGAAGCCAAAAACAGGGCATAACCAACACTCTGTATTCGAATACAACCTCCTTGTATTCAAATACAGAGGCTGTCATAGTGCAAAAATCAGTATTTTTACAACATCAGTAGAAGTCTCAAAAGCTTCATCATTACCACTTCAAATTATCACAAAACTCCATTTTAATTTGTCATAAACCTTCCCAAATACTCCCAAACACTTAAAGTTTATAAAACAATGTTTAAAACTTGATTTTTATGAAAATCACGAATCTGTATTCGAATACAGAAGCTAAATCTGCAAATCCAACACTCTGTATTCGAATACAACATACTTGTATTCGAATACAGAAGACAAAAACAGTGTAAACTCAGCATTTTTTCCAACATCATTAAAGGTTTCCAGAACCTCATCATCTCCTCTTCAAAACTATTTCAAAAACTCCATTTTAATCATTTCAAACCTTCCAAATGTTTCTCAACACTCAGAGTTTACAAAAAAAAGTCTGAAACTTGATCTTCTGGAAAAACACGATTCTGTATTCGAATACAGTTCCCTTGTATTTGAATAAAGAAGCAAAAATAGTGAAAATCAGCATCCTGTATTTGAATACGAGGCTGTCGTAGTCGAATACAGATGCGAATATAGTGGCAAAATTGTAGTCTTGTATTCGAATACGACAGGGTCGTAGCTGAATACAGAGGCTAAGTCAAAAGCAAAAATCCTTCATCTCTATTCGAATGCAGAGGCCTGTATTCGAATACAAGTTCGAAAACTTGAGTAAAACAGAAGCTTGGCAGGTTGTATTCGAATACACTCAACCTGTATTCGAATACACCTTCGAATTCAGTGAAATTTTCCTGGAACTACAACATATTTTCAAACTTTTTCCTTTGACAAACCAGCACAACCCCAAAACAGTTTCTTCATTCTTTTGAACTACAAAACTCAGGCATTTTTCATCAATAACAACGTTTCCAGAAAAACACTTTCATCATTTTAAATCATTCTCTTTTGAAAACATCAGCAACACTAGAATCACTCAAAAACAGAATGTCAACCACAACAGAACATACATTTTTCAACGTTTACATTGTTGATCATTTCTCAAAACAACATGCAAGGTATTTCCAGCATTCTTACACAACCAATCACAACATGCAAAGCATTTTCAGCTATCTCACACAAGCAGAACAACATTAATGCATTCAGCCAAACAGCAACCATCACATAGCAGCAAAACACCAACAGAATGCATTTTCGCATTTTATAACAACATTCAAAGCAGTTTTATGAACATGCATTTTAATCATCTTCAAAATAACATGCAAGACATTTTTTAACTTTCCCACAAACAAAACAGCATTAAGATAACCACCCAAAACAACACATCACAGATTTTTAAAACCTCAACAGGATGCATTTTTTCATCTTTCAAAATGTCATGCAAAACAGTTTCGTTTTTCAAAACAGAAACTCAAATATGATCACACCTCAAACATACATTTACAGTCCTAAAATGCAACTAGAAAGTGGAAGGTGTCCTTACCTCTGTTTTGTTTTCTGTTTTCGTACACGTTTTTGCGACAAAAGTCGGCAAAACTCCCACTTGCGTTCGCTGCTACGAAAATGGGTTCCTTAGCTCCGTAATGATGAGGGGAACAACTTTTGTACTGGAAGTTTTCTGGTTTGGTGCTTGAATTTCCAAGTAATCTCACTTTTGAGGAACTCTCTCTGTTTTTTTTGAACGTGAACATAATTCAGAATGGGAAGGGAAAGAATACTGTTACATGCAGTATGGAGGAGGTATGGCTTTCTGCCTTTGCTCTGCCTCCTTATTCCTATTTATAGGCATTTGTGGGTGCCACCTCACCCGACACTTGTCTGATCCTCCTTCACTTAACCAGTCTCGTCGCAATTAGCCGATAATCCCTTAATTAACTGCCCGATAATCTAATTACTCGTAATTAAATTAATTTACTCTTCATCCAATAATCTTAATTCATCTTCCAAAATAAATATTTATATATATATTCACTCAAAACATACATATATTAAATATTTTACAAATATCCCCAAAATACACTTAATATTAATTCCATAATTTAATTCTTAAATTTAAGGGTCTTATAGAAACCAAATGTGGAAAATTTCTTATAAATGTCTCATATGTCTAGATGTGGAAACCAAATGGAATTCTACATATTTGGTGTTAGAAACGACAGTGAAGTATAAAAAAGCCTTTGATTTGTTATAAATTTTCGATGGTAAGTATGTCAAAGAACTATCTAAGGATAAAGGCCCCGTAGTTCCTCTAGCAAAGGATTAGGACTTTGCTAATATGGTGCTTCCCTTTTTGAGGATTTTCTACGACGCTTGTATGCATATTTCTGACTCTTCGTATGTTACTAGTAAATTATATATAAAGGAGGTATTTTCCATCAGAAAGAAATTTTTTATTATTAAGCGAGCACAATAATGCAAGCATAAAGTTGATGGAGATTAGTATGAAGAGTAACTATGACAAGTATTGGGGCAATGCTGATGGAATGAACATGCTGTTATTGATTGTCGTTGTACTGGACCTGATGTACGACCCTTAAATTTAAAATTAAATTCAGATTTGATTTTAAGGGTATTTTGGGAATATTGGTTTAATATTCAATATATGTATATTTTGTGTAAATATATATATATATATATATAATTAATTGTTTTGAAGTTGGAATTAAAATTATGGATGATGGATGAATTAATTTAATTTTGAGTAATTAAATTATCGGACCGTTAATTAAGATATTCTCTGCTAATTTCGACTAAAACGGGTTAAGTGCTGGTGGATCAAAAGATATTTTAATATAAGAGTTGGTGAGGTGGAGTAGATATTTGTGAAAAAGGAAACAATTCCTCTCTCCTCTGCTGTGTCAGTTGCATTTAAGTGGATACTTAAGTGAGAAGCTTTTCTTTTTTTTTCTCTACGCGCCAGTTCTGCTTTATCCCCTTCTTCTTCTAATTTTCTGAGTGTTGGTGAAGAAAAACAGTTTACTCAAAAGTCATCGTTCTGGAAAATCTGAGTGTCGAATCAGAAAGTTTCGAGTACGAAAGTCATTCCTCTGATCGTTACGGAGCTAAAGAACTAATTTTCGTAGCGGCAAACGCGAACGGGAGTATCGTCGGCTTTTTCGCAGAAGCGTACAAACTAAGGGAACGTAACTAAGGTAAGGGCACCTTCCAACTTTCTAGATTGCATTTAGGGCTGTAAATGCATGTGTGATGAATGATATTTGGTTTATGTTTGTGAAAAACATTGTATTATGTTTTGAAAATCATTCTGTGAGTGTTGAATGATGATCCTGGTTCTGATTTTGTTTTGTTAAAAATCAGTGAGGTTATTCTGGTTTGAGTAAATATGTGTTTTGCTGTGTTTTGTTAAACAATCTGGTGTTGATGGTTGTTTCAAATGAAAAGGGATTTAAAATGGTGGAAGTATTTTTATGAAAAATCTGTTGTTGGTATTTGATGAAAAATGTTCTGAGTTGAGGTTTTAAAAGAGGGGAATTATGATTCTGGTGTTGGGTTGGATTTTCAAAAGAAAAGGTTTTGAAAATGTGTTGAAGTTTCAGGAAAATTCACTGATTTCGAAGGTGTATTCGAATACGGCATTTAGTGTATTCGAATACAACCTGCAAAGCTTCCGTTTTCCCTAAGTTTTCGAACTTGTATTCGACTACGAGCCCCTGTAGTCGAATACAGATTTTCCAATTTTGCTACTGACTTAGCATCCGTATTCGACTACGACCCTCTGTAGCCGAATACAGATTTGCAATTTTTGCTTCTGTTTTAACCACTGTATTCGACTACAACCCTATGTAGCCGAAACAGATTTGCAACTTTTGCCACTGACTTCGCATCTGTATTCGACTACGAAGGCCTCGTATTCGAATACAGAATGCTGATTTTTCACTGTTTTAGCTTATGTATTCGAATACAAGGTAGCTGTAGTCGAATACAGATTCGTGTTTTTCAGAAATTCAAGTTTTTAACTTTTTTTATAAACCTTAAGTGTTGGGGTACCTTGGGAAGGTTTGTGGCGATTAAAGATGGAAATTTGGTGATAGTTTAAAGTGGTGATGATGAAGTTTTTGAGAATTTACTGAAGTTGTAGAAATTCTGATTTTTGTACTGTGACAGCCTCTGTATTCGAATACGATGAAGCTGTATTCGAATACAGATTCGTATTTTTGCCAGAAACCTCAGTTTTAATCACAGTTTTGAATCTTAACAATTGGGGAAAAACCTTTGTTAATAAAGAGTGGAACTTTGAGGTAATGCAAAGTGTAATGCTTGCTTGAATGGTTAATCTTTGAATGTGTTGAGATGTTTTGAAAAATGAGGAAAATGCATGAATTTTACTAAGGTTGCATACTGTTTTCAATGAAGTGAAACAATGCATATTCATGCATGGCATAGTCAGGTGGTACCCGCGATGGGCCACAGAGTAATGCGCATCCACGTGCTGATCTGTAGTGATTGCACGAGTGCTGATCTGTAGTGATTGCACTAGGTACTAATATGTGATTGTACCTTGGTATATAAGTGTTGGTCAGATAAACGACTGCACTGGTACTGGACTGTAGTGTCTGTACCCTAAAATGCGCAGCCACGTGCTGATCTGTAGTGATTGCACGAGTGCTGATATGTAGTGATTGCACTAGGTACTGATCTGTAGTGATTGTACCTTGGTTTATGTCAAACGTGCTGGTCTGTAGTGACTGCACGAGTGCTGGTCTGTATGCGGCTGCACTGGTGCTGATCTGTATGCGATTGCACCCTGGTCATGAGGGCCGTTAAATTGTGCTGGTCTGTAAGCGACTGCACCTTGGTGATTCCAAGAATTTATGAACATGAGCATATACATATTGCATCGGAGTGTTTGACCGGAGGGTCTCGTTTTGGTTTTATGATGATGGTTGAGAATTGTTGTGTGAGTAAGTACTTTCTGGAAATCTGTAATTTCTGATGAATTGATGTTTGTGCTTACATCATGATTTCATACTTATTTAGTTGCTGTTTTGCAAAGTACAAATGTCATGTATTTCAAAATTTAGCATCCTTATTTATCATCATCGTTTTCTAATGTGGCCTGAATATGTTTGATATTGCTGTTATAAATGCTATGTGGTAATTGTTATTTTCGGTCGGTGACCCTTTACAATTATTGTGGAAAATTGGGCTTTGCCCTCAGATGAGATTCAGAACCGTACCCCTGATGGTCATACTAACGACAGGGAACGTCGTTAGTTTCCCTTGATCTTTACTTGTGGGCTATGCAAAGAGATGAGCAGCTGGGTGAAGAAAAGACTTGTGAATATTGTAATGCTACTGTAGCTTAGGGTATGATCAGAGTAGACTTATGTATAGAGTTTTGAACTCTATGGTTGTAAATATTCATTTTGGGAATTTTGTAAAACTCTTCCGCACTCTGATAAATATTTTGATGTATCTTTATTTTAGTATATTATAAAGATCAAATGTCGATAAATATCTCATTCGATTTAATTGTGATGTTGCTGTTTTAAATTCCTTACTATTTTTGATTACGAAGTCGAATGATATTTAATTTGAATTGATTTTAATTTCCTTGAAACGTAATTCTGAATACTCTTTTATTTATGTATTCGTTTTAAAACAAAAAAAAAAAATACACTCGCACTGTGTTTTAAACTCGGGGTGTTACACCTGACATGCAAATTGGGATATGTAAACTACTTTCTTGATTATCTTTTTGAAGTAGATGGTGAAGCATTGAAGACGAAATTGTCATCTTCCTTGAAATCAATTTATCGAGAATACGAAGCCAGGGAGGAAGGTTCTCAAAGTACGGGAGAATCTCAAACAGAAGAAGACGATAATGATATACATGGTATGGGCTTCTACAAAAAAAATCAAATTGGCAAAGAATTGATCCTAAGTATGAGCTTGATAAATACCTTGCTGAAGAGTGTGAACCTTATTTTGTTGAGTTTGACATTTTGAATAGGTGGAAAGTCAACTCAAATATCCTCACAATACAAGCTTTCATGCTTCATGTCATCATCGATTTTTTCTTGATATTCAATGTAACTTTTCAATTCCTTTGAATGATCTTGTTCTCTTTTTAGTGCATCACGATGCTTCACAACTTGATAGTTCTAAAACTCGTTTTCATAAATAAATTAATCTGAAATCAACTTTTAAATTTGATTAATTAGATGTGACATCTTTTTAATTTTTGACTTATTAAGACATAAAATATACAACTTGTAGTTTTCAAACTCATTTTTCATAACCAAAAATAATAAAAATATTTTTAAATGGATTAACTGGATGAGACGTCTTTTTAATGAATTTTTTAGACACGAGTTGTACAACTCGACAGTCGTAAAACTCGCATTTTAAAATAATTATTCAAATTAAATAAACACATTTTCTTTCATCAAAACAATATTTTTTTTATCAAGAAACAAAATAAATTCTCTTTAAGAACAATCAACACATTCACATTTTCTACCCAAGAACTACGTAACTTTGATTTCTCCATCGCATCGGGAGATACATAGGAAAAAGATCGCACTCTTGTCAAGCGTAATAATAAAAATATTTTTTCCCTATATTATAAATACACTTTTAAAAAGGAGAAATAAATTTATATGAGTTAATGTTAATTTTTCACAGTTAATTATAGGTAACCGTATTTTAACGAATGTCTTAGGTTACTAATATTTCCCTACGCATAATCGACTACCGAACCCAAAATTTGATTTCAAATACCCCTTTTCTATTTTTTAAGGGTTACCCAATATTTTCCCTATTTAAAATAAACTTTGGTGGCGACTCCATTGAATTCGAGCTAACACTCGAATTTTTAGGTCGCGACAGCTGGTGACTCCACTGAGACTTTTTCGAAGTCAAGTCTAGCATAATTAATTGTGCTAAATGGTTAACTTTGACTACATTGATTTTTCCTTCATTTTCTTTGATTATATGAATTTATGGTAAATAGTTATCTTCCTATTATTTTGTATTATGCTTTTACTTTAATTTATGTTCGAAGATAATTTATTATTTTGTATATATGTTTATTGTTTAGTAGCTTTTTTTAGATTACACTTCTCTTCACACACTACATTGTTACTTTTGCACACACTTACGAGTGTGACTCTATACCATAGTTTGAGTAAAGTTTAAGGTTAGTCAGAGATTGCATAGTGTTAGCCTTCTAGATGTACATCCTGCTTGGTTAGCATGAAAATTTCACCTAGAGTTAGATCCCTTTTGTGGATATTATCACTCCAAATAGTTTACCTGTTTTTGTTGGAAATATTCCAAAATAGAATCCTTGACACTAAGAACCAAGTTTAGAACCATAGAGACACCCTTTGAGAGCGTCACTAAATAGAATAGTCAATAGATCCTTTCACCATAAGAATATCCACATAGGTCACTGTAACACCCCGAGTTTAAAACACAGCGCAAATGTATTTTTTTTTTAAATTAAATAAGTCAGAATTTTCCAGATTTAATTCAAACGGAAATTCAAATAAAGTTTTCATCAATTCCTTTCAAAAGAGGACACCCGGCCTGTAGCCACTAAATAGTTTTAGAGTGCGGATGAATACAGCGGAAAAATCATTACATAAATTCCCAAAATAAAATTACATTTCCCAAAACATCAAGACCCTATACAAAAGTCTAGACTGATCATGCACTAAGCTACAGTAGCACGGTCTCCACCGTATCCCCTACAAGTCTCTTCTTCAGCTAGTTTTCTGCCCCTCTGCGTCGTCCACGAATACTCCGTATGTGAAAAATCAGGGGAAACTAACGACGTTTCCGTCGTTAGTGTATCCGTCGGTAAGACGGGTTCGAGTAACATCTGAGGGCAAAGCCCAAAGTCCACAATATAATAGCAAGGGTCACCGACTGAAATTAACAAGTAATCACATAGCATATATTTCACAGCAACAAATATATCCATGATATAACATATGATGATGAGAAAATTAATAATGCTCATTTGAAATTTAATGACATATATGCCTTTTCAAAAACAGCAGCCAATTAATATGAAATATGTGATAAGTACAAACAACACCTCAGCAAATCACAATCATTAAATCAGGCATTCAGATTCTGAACAGTACTCACACACATTCAATTTTCACTCATCAACATAATCAAATCTTGACCCTCCGGTCAAATCCCTCAATGCAATATGTATATGTTCATGTATACAATTTTCTTGGAATCACCAAGGTGCAGTCGCTAAACAGACCAGCACAATATGTTTGACGTTAACGGCCCTCAAGACCAAGGTGCAATCGCTCAACAGATCAGCACCAGTGCAGACGCTCAACAGTCCAGCACTGGTGCAGTCGTTCAACAGGCCAGCACGTTTGACATATACCAAGGTACGATCGCTCAACAGATCAGTACCTAGTGCAGACGCTCAATAGTCCAGCACTCGTGCAATCGCTCAACAGATCAGCATGTGGCTGCGCATTTCAGGGTACAGTTGCTCAACAATCTAGTACCAGTGCAGTCGCTCAATAGACCAACACCTATATACCAAGGTACAATCGCTCAACAGATCAGTACCTAGTGCAGACGCTCAACAGTCCAGCACTCGTGCAATCGCTCAACAGATCAGCACGTGGTTGCGCATTACTCTGTGGCCCATCGCGGGTACCACTTGACTATGCAATGCATGAATATGCAGTGTTTCACTTCTCTAGATACAGTATGCAAAATCAGAAAATTCATGCTTTTCATCATGTTTAAAATATCTCAACACAGTCAGAATTATCATCATCACAATCATGATTAAACAGTCAAGTAATCATTAACACTTTGAAATGTTTTTCCCAAACTCTTCAAATTCAATTACAATATTTAAAACTTGGATTTTCTGGAATTTTATGAATCTGTATTCGAATATAGAAGCCAAAAACAGTGCATAATCACACTATGTATTCGAATACAGCCCTCTGTATTCGAATACAGAGGCAGTCTCAGTGCACAAAAAAACATCTTTCATTACTTTAGTAAAGTCTGAAAAACTTCATCACCACAACTTCAAAATATCATCAAAAGTTCCATTTTAATTCCCCACAACAATCCCAACATTCCCCAAACACTCAGGGTTTACAAAACACTCTTAAAAACTTGGAAATTCTGGAAACTCGAATCTGTATTCGAATACAGACCCCTTGTATTCGAATACAGAAGCATGAAACTACAATTTTAACATCCTGTATTCGAATACAGCATGCCTGTAGTCGAATACAGAAGACAAAACCTTGAAAAATTCAACATTTTCTCCCAGATCATTAAAGGTTTTCAAACATCATCCTCTCCTCTTCAAAATATTTCAAGAACTCCATTTAAAATCACTTTAACCCTTCTCAAGGTTTCTCAATACTTTAAAATGCATATCACAGTGTTTAAAACTTGATTTTCTGGAAAACACGAATCTGTATTCGAATACAGCTTCCTTGTATTCGAATACAGAAGCTAAAAACTGAGCTTCTCGAAAAACACGAATCTGTATTCGAATATAGACTCATTATATTCGAATACAGAAGCTGAAACTAGTGAAAATCTGCATTATGTATTCGAATACAGCATGGCTGTAGTCGAATACAGATGCGAATACAGTGTTAAAATCCCACTTCTGTATTCGAATACGACATGGTCGTAGTCGAATACTGATGCGAATACAGAAGCAAAAATCCTTCCTCTGTATTCAAATACAGGGGCTCGTATTCGAATACAAGTTTGAAAACTTAAGTAAAACAGAAACTTGACAGGTTGTAGTCAAATACACACATGTTGTATTCGAATACACCTTCGAAAACCAGTGAAATTTTCCTGAGATTTCCAACCTTTTCAAACTGTTTTCTTTTAAAAACAAACAACCAACATTTAAAACAGATTCAACACTTTTTCCAGACAATACTTTCCTCATTAAAAATCCCTTTTCCTTTTTAAATCATCAACATCATCAGAATCACTCAAAACAGAAATAGAATCAGGATCATCAACAACAAATCATCCAGACTTTCACACCATCAGAACATCATACAGCATTTCAGCTTTCACAACACATCAGAATAACATGCAAGCATTTCAGCTTTCACAACACACCAGATTAATATGCAAGCATTTCAACTTTCACAACACATCAGAATAACATTCAGCATCACAGAGCAACAAATTACAAACAGAATGCATTTTTGCATTTCAAAACCATTTTCAAAACAGTTTTATGAACATGCATTTTTAAATCATGTTTGAAATATTATTCAGAACATTTTCCACTTTCCCACATAAACAACACAGCTTTAGGGCATTCAGCCCAAACAGCAATCATCACAGAGTTTTTGAAACATAAAAAAAATGCATTTTTCATTTCTTTCAAGCATCAGGTAAACCAGTTTCAAAACAGTAATGAAAACACTAGTAATGCCATGAAAGTTATGCACTTATAGGCCTAATGCAACTAGAAAGTGGAAGGTGCCCTTACCCTTGTAGCGTGTTCTGCTTCTGCTAAAGTGTATGCGTCAAAAACGGCGAAAACTCCCGCATGCGTTTGCTGCTACAAAACTGAGTTCTCTAGCTCCGTAATAATGTGGGGATTAACTTTAATACTGGGGGTTTTCTGTTTTGGTGCTTGGATTTTCAAGTAATGGTGTTTTTGAGGAACTCCCTCTTTTTCTCTTTGTAGTCGTGATTGGAAATGGGGAAGGCAGAAACAGCAAACAGAATGGGAGGGAAAATGGGGTACTGTTACATGCAGTATGGGCAGTGAGGAAGGAGGGATGGTGTTCTGATTTCACCATCCTTCTCACTCCTATTTATAGGCTTTTGTGGTGCCACCTCACCCAAAAATAATGTTAAAATAATGCTGGCTCCTTCAGCACTTAATTGCTTGTAATTAGCCACTAATCCTCAATTAACTGCCCAATTAAATCGTAATTAAATTAATTTAATCTTCATCCAATAATTTTTATTTCATCCTCCAAAATAAATATTTATATATATATATATTCCCTCAAACATAATATATTAAATATTTTACAAATATCCCCAAAAATACAATTAAAATTAATTCCATAATTTTAATTAAAAATTAAGGGTCTTACAGTCACCAAAAGAATACTCCGTATATTTACATTCATTTGGAACATTTTAGATATATATATATATATATATATATATATATATATATATATATAAATATAAATGGGTTCAAAAAAAAGAAAACCTTTACTTTTAAAGTTTAGGCAGCTTGATTTGAAAAGTTTAAGGGGCTTTAAGAACCATATGAAAACCATACAACATGATAGTTTCTTTAATAAATATGGGAAAATCCTAAACCTTTTGGCAGTAAATGTGCACATAGGGGCTCTCACTGCGTTAGCCCAGTACTACCATCCTCTTTTAAGATGTTTTACCTTTCTAGACTTTTATTTGGCCCCAATATGGGAAGAATTGAGAGAAAGGAAATCCTTATCGATATACTGGACAACCGTCAAATCTGAGCATAGTTACTGAAGTGTTAAAAACAAACATAAGAGAATTGGCAAGTAAAAAATAGGAAAAATGAGCTATTCATGGTTTTTCAAGAAAGTATCTAGAGCAAAAGGCACAAAATTTAACCGCTAAAAAAAATGGGTTAGTTTTATAGATGTTTTTGCTCTCATTATCTATGGGTTTGTTTCATTCCCGAAACTTGATAATTTTGTAGATTTTGCTACTATCAATGCTTCCTGGATTTTAATAAAAAAAAAAGAAAATTTGGTTCCTGCGGTCCTTGCTGATGTATACTACTCTCTACACATTTCACGAGAAGAAAGGTGGAACAATTTTGTGTTGTGTTCCAGTGTTATATATTTGGTTCATGTCTCACATGTTCAAGAAAGGGTATCATGTTGAAGTTAAAAGTAACCGCGAATGGGCTCATAGTATAGCTAACCTCACTGGGAGACAATTTCATGGTATTATAGAGAGCAAGGGGTGGAATAAGTAGTATGCTAATGTTGAGATTTTCCAAATGTACCTCTGGTAGTGTTTTGACATCCTAGTGTATCCTCTGGTAATTCCAGGATGCATTATGGATGCATTTTTTGCCTCTGCAAACTTCATTTTCTAGTGGTATTTAATGTAATAATTCAAGGTACAAAATAAGATTACATGGAGTGCTTTTGTAAACATCAAAATCATAAGTAGTTAGAACTAACTTGGTTCCAACAATCTCCTCCTTTTTGATGATGACAAAACCTTAACTTATTTTGCTAGCTTGTAACTCGACGACTTGAATTACTCCCCCTAAAACCAATCTCTCCCCCTAAGTCTGATACTGACTTTTTCTTCTTCTTTTCAACTAATTCTCTTTTCATTCTTTCTTTTCTTCTATTCTCCTCTCCTTTTCAACTCCTTCTTTATTCTCTCTTTCTTTTCTCCCTTCACATAGCCTCTACTTTTCAACTCTTTCTTTTTCTCTCTTTATTTTTCTCTCTCCCTGTTTCCTCTCCTTTTGAACTTCTTCTCTTTTTCACTCTTTCTTTTTCTCTCTCCCTGATTCTTCTCCTTTTCAACTCCTTCTCTTTTCATCTCTTTCTTTTTCACTCCTTCTTTCTTTTTATCTCTCCTTTTCTACTTATTTCTCCTTTTTCTCTCTCTCCCCCTTTTTGTCATCAGCCATTAAGAGGTCCTACTATTTTTGTATTTTTGTTTTTCGCTTTACAAATTACAGAAAGTAAAACAGAAAATAAAAGACAAAAAATAAAATTACAAGAAATTTAAAAACTCATAAGATGACAACTTGAGCTAGTCAGATATGGAGGTAATGCTGAGATGCTTCTTGATGAACTCGAACCTATCTTCTGGTAATGCTTTGGTGAAGATGTCAACCCATTGATGATTAGTGTCCACAAATTGGATGCTTAAAGTCCCTTTTTGAACATGGTCCCTAATGAAATGATGTTTTATTTCAATGTGTTTGGCTCTAGAGTGTAAGATAGGGTTCTTGGTTAGGTTTATGGCTGAAGTGTTATCACAGAACAAAGGGATATTAGTTTCAAAGATGTTGTAATCTTCAAGTTGATGTTTCTTCCAGAGTAACTATGAACTGCATCTTGCTGTTGATATATACTCAGCTTCAGTTGTTGACATGACAATGGTGCTTTGTCTTTTGCTTGACCAAGAGATCAAATTATCACCTAATAAAGTGCAGTTGCCACTTGTACTTTTCTTTTCCAACTTGTCTCCAGCATAGTCGGAATCACAGAAACCTCTGAGTTTGTAGGTGGGGGTTTTCTTGTATAACAAAGTAAGGATTCTGGTTCCTTTAAGATATCTCAGAATTCGTTTGACAGCAGTTAAATGGGATTCCCTAGGGTCAGCTTAAAATCGGGCACAGACACAAACACTAAACAAGATGTTAGGTCTAGAAGCAGTTAAATAAAGAAGGGATCCAATCATACCTCTGTATGTTTTCTAGTTTACCTTTTGGCTGGTTTCATCTTTCTCAAGTGAGCAGGATGGGTGCATGGGGGTGGCCATAGGCTTACATTCACTCATTTTGAACTTTTTAAGAAGTTCTTTAGTGTATTTAGATTGGGGAATGAGTATACCTGATTTACTTTGATGAATCTGGATTCCCAGGAAGAACTTAAGTTCTCCCATCATGCTTATTTGGAACTCTTTCTGCATTAGGTCAGAAAATTCTTTGCACAAAGTGCCATTATTTTTAATGGATTTCATTTTTAATGGATATCATCAACATAAACTTGGATAATTAGAATATCATTTTTAATGGATTTCCTAAATAGTGTATTATCAATCTGGCCTCTATTAAATTCATTCTTAAGCAGAAAGTTACTAAGTATGTCATACTATGCCCTTGGTGCTTGTTTTAAACCATATAAAGATTTTTTAAGTTTAAAAACATGGTCTAGAAAATTAGAGTTTTCAAATCCAGGGGGCTGTTTGACATAGAGTTCGTCACTTATGTAGCCATTTAAGAATGCACTTTTAACATCCATTTGATACAGCATTATATCATGATTAGCAACAAATGAAAAGAGAATTCTAATTGCTTCTAACCTGGCCACTAGAGCAAAAGTTTCAGTGTAATCTATACCTTCCTGTTGACTGTATCCTTGAGCTACAAGTCTGGCTTCGTTCCTTACCACTTCACCTTTTTCATTTAGTTTATTTCTGAAAACCCACTTGGTTCCAATAATGTTTTTGTTTGGTCTGGGTACCGGATCCTAAACATCATTCCTTTGGAATTCATTCAGCTCTTTTTGCATTGCAAGTATCCAACCTTCCTTTGCCAAAGCCTTATCAACATTGCTTGGTTCAATTGTTGAGAGTAAACCAAACAGACTGGTTTCTCTACTTGATGATCTGGTTTTTAAAGGTTCTGCTGCACTGCCAATAATGAGAGATTCTGGATGTGAAGACTTGTACTTCCATCCATTCATTCCCTCTGACTTGTTTTTAGAGTCAGCATGTTCTTCTTCATTTTGATCTTTCTCAGATTCTGCTGCTGGTTCAGCTTCTTGGTTCTATGCCTCTAGTTCACCTGCAATGTCCTCATCTTGCTTTGACTTTTCAGAGTCAAGCTGTTTATCATCAAACTTAATGTGGATTGATTCTTCCACAGTGTTAGTTTTTTTGTTAAACACCCTATAAGCTTTTGATCTCTCAGAGTAGCCAATAAAGATACACTTTTGAGATCTAGAATCAAACTTAGCTAGGTTATCTTTAGTGTTCAACATAAAACAGATGTAGCCAAATTGCTTAAAGTAGGAAATATTGGGTTTCTTACCTTTCCATAGTTCATAGGGAGTTTTATTTAAGATGGACCAGATGTAGACTCTATTTTGAATGTAGCAAGCTGTGTTGACAGCTTCTGCCCAAAGGTAGGTGGCAACCTTCATATCATTCAACATGGTTCTGGCCATCTCCTGTAGTGATTTGTTCTTCCTTTCTACCACTCCATTCTGTTGAGGTGTTCTGGGGGATGAGAAGTTGTGAGAGATGCCATTTTCATCACAGAATTCTTCAAAATACTTGTTCTCGAATTCACCTCCATGATCACTTCTGATCGTTATGATCTTAATACCTTGTTCATGCATAACTTGCTTACAAAAAGAAATAAATACTCTATGAGATTCATCTTTGTTCTTTAAAATTTTTACCCAAGTCCACCTTGAGTAATCATCAACAATTACAAAACCATATTTCTTACCACCGAGAGAAGCTGTTTGAACAGGACCAAACAGATCTAAGTGAAGCAGTTCAAGTGGTTGAGAGGTAGAAACACATTTTTTAGTTTTAAAAGAGCTTTTAGTTTGTTTACCTCTTTGACATGCTTCACACAGAATCTCAGTTTTGGAACTTACCTTGGAAAGCCCTCTTACCAACTGGAGTTTTCTCAACTCGGATATAAGTCTAGGGTTTGCCTGCCCTAGCCTCTTGTGCCAAATCAGATTATGCTCACTTACAGATAATAGGCATTTAACCTGTTGCTTAGCAAGACTGAACAGATCAATTTTATAAACATTATCCTTCCTAGTGCTAGTAAATAAAACCGACCCATCAAGTTGACGAACAGCTTTGCAAGTTTTTTGATTAAAAATAATATCATAGTTGCAATCACTTTATTGACTTATGCTCAGAAGAAGTGTTACCAACAGTTCCTGTACCAATAATCTGACCTTTCTGGTTTCCTCCAAAAGAAACTTTGCCTCCATTCTTCATAGTCAGATCCAGAAACATAGATTTGTCTCCTGTCATGTGCTTGGAGCAGCCACTGTCAAGATACCAAGTTTTGTATTGCTGATCAGACCTTGCCTTTTCTCTGTCAGAATCAGAGTCAGAGTCAGACTCAGATTCAGACTTAGCTTTTGTTCGGGCCATTAGAGCCAGTTCTTCTTCTGGCCTGTTTGAGCAGTTTCCTTGATTCTGCTTTGGTGGATAAACCATGTTCCTCTGATGATTCTGGAACATGTTTTGATTCTGGTAATTTTGGTGAATCCAGTGATTCTGATAGCCTTGATGATTCTGGTGATTTGGGTGAATCTGGTGGTTCTGATGAATTTGGTAATTCTGGTGATTCTGGTAATTCCTGATATGATTCTGGTTCTTGTTCCAGTGTTGATTCTGGTTCCAGTACTGATTCTGATTCCAGAATTGATTCTGGTTCCAGTTCCTTTGCTTCTGATACTGATTCCAGTTTTGGTTCTGGTTCCAGTTTTTGTGCTTCTGATACTGGTTCCAGTTCTGGATATGGTTCCAGTTTCTATTCTGATTCTGGTTCTGGTTGCGTTGACCAGACCTTCTTCCATCAGACTCAGATTGCTTTTGCCTGGTTGTAGCAGGAATATAAACCTTCTTCTGCTTGTGCATTGCCAACATCCATTGTCCAGGCACCATTGTTGGTGTGTCCTTCTGGTTGCTCAGAACATCTGCAACATAGACAATTTGATCTTTTGGTACCCAGAACTGATTGGGTCCAGGATTGTTAGTCTTAACAACTCTCTGATCTTGTTCAGATATTACCATTGGACAAGATAATTCAGAGTGACCTTTCTTAGCACAAACAATGCATAAAACATCATAATGAACAGCTTTATTTTCAGTAATCGTTTCTGTAAAATCAAGCCCTCTCTTACCATTGTTATTGTTTCCATAAATCATAGATGTATATTTACTTCTTTCCATTCCATTAGAAATAAAGTTTTGAAAGAATTGTTCATGCATATCAGATTCACAAACAGTTTTGGAAGTGGAACAAACATTGCTTTTGAGATTTGGTTTTCAGATTTGAGTCTTGCAACTTCAGTTTTAAAATCTTTGTTTTCAGTTGCATACTCAGAATTTCGATTCTTTAAAACTTGGACTTCTTTGGTTAGATTTTTCTTATCTTCCCTAAGAGTTTTCAGTTTTAAAGACATCTTATTGTTTGCGATTAACAAGTCTTTTACAACATCAATTAATTCAGATTTAGAGAGATCAGAAAATACCTTATCGTTTTCATCTTCTGAATCTGTTCAAGAGCCTGAGCTGTATCCAGAACTTGAATTGGTATGAGCCATCAGAGATAGAATTTCTTCCTCTGATGTGCTTCCAGACTTGCTTGAATGACTGCTTCGTTCATTCTTCCTTCTGCCTGCTTTCCTTCCTGAAATCATGCCTTTATGAGGTCCAGAGGCAGACCTGATGTGTGCCATCTTTGCTATTTCTGCCTCTTCTTCATTAGACAATTCTTCCTCTGATTCTGATATATCCCAGGCTGCCATAAGACCCTTCTTTCTGAATCTGGAACTCTTCTTGTGCTGTTTGCCTTTTTTCAGATTTGGACATTCTGACTTGATATGTCCAGGTTTATTGCATCCATAACAGATGATGTTCTTCTTGTCAGATTCTTCCTTATCTTTGCTGTTATGTTTCTTCTTGGAACCTCCCCTCTTCCTGTTTTCCTAGATCTTAACCATCTTTTTGGTTAAGTAAGCCATATCATCACAGTCACTATCACTATCCTCTGATTCTGATGCTGCTTTTGCAGCTTTCTTCTGTTTCGACTTCAGGGCCAGATTCTTCTTCTTCTTTGGTTCATCTGCTTCCAGTTCTATTTCATGAGACCTGAGTGAGCTGATCAGATCTTTGAGTCTTCAGTTATTCAGATCTTTGGCTTGCTGAACTGCAGTAACCATTGATCATCACTTGGTTGGTAAACTTCTTAGAAGCTTCTTGACATGCTCTGCTGTTGTGTAGCTTTTCTTCAAGACCTTCATTCCAGATATCAGTCTGGAATCTGCAGAACATTCCATCAATGTTTTTATCATCTTACATCTTGAACATCTCATACTGTTTGATCAGTATGTTAGCCCTTGCTTCTTGAACCTGTTTGCTTCCTTCATAGGTCAGAACCAAACTGTCGAGTATGCTCTTTGCTGTTTCTTTATCTGTGCGTCTGTCAAATTCCTTGAATGTGATGGCACTGATCATGATGTTTCTAGACTTGTGATGAAGTTTGTGTAATCTGCTCTGATCTGGTTTCATATCATCCATGTCTAGTTCTTTAGTTGGATCTTCTAGATCAGTAGGTGCAGTGTATCCTTTGACTACCATATTCCAAAATTCAGGATCTTGAGATAGGAAGAAACTTCTCATTCTGTCCTTCCAATACTCAAACCTTTCTCCATCAAACAGTGGTGGTCTGTTGATGTTGCCTCCCAGTTCATCTCTGGATTCTGCCATGTTGAACCCCTTAGACCTTTCCTCAAACACTGTTAAGTGCTCAGCCTTGAGACCGAGCTCTGATGCGAATTGAAGGTGCAAACACGAGAAGGGGGGTTGAATTGTGTTTGACTAACTTGAATACTTTTCTTGTTTTAACACTTTTAAAACAAAACTTGATGTATGAATAAAAACAGAGTTAGCAGCGGATATAAAGTAAAAATAAAACACAAATTTTTTATACTGGTTCACCGTTAACGAGGCTACGTCCAGTCGCTTCACCTTGAAGGATTTCACTAATTCAAACCTTGAATTACAACAGTTCCACTGACCCTCCAAGTCAGTCTTCTCAAACAGTCTAACAATCCTAGACTCTTGAGGAATACAACACTTTGAATCTAATTACCAAGTAATCTGCTACCCCTTCTGACTCCCTCAGATTGTAGACTCTACTTCAACAAGTTAGATCTGACACAATGGAAAGAAAATAACACGAGTGCTTGCTTCTTGAAAGCTGGAACTCAGAATTGACCTCACTGAAAACTTGAGTGTTTGCTTTGGAAGTGTATGACTCTTTTGTGATTTTCGATCTAAGTATTCTGCCTTGAGCCTCCTTTTATAGATGCAGATTAGGGCCTCTTCCAAGCTTAATTTCGAGTTGAATCTTGCTGGATTCTCTTGCAAAAATATATTGACCAATTGGGCTTCATTTAAATAAAAAACATATCTTTTTGAAGCTTCAAATTTTCTTTCAAAAATAACTGGCCAATCATGTCTTTAGTTTCTTCCCGCCAACAGCTCCTGAATTCCACAATAATTCACTTTATTTTTGTAATAAATCTTTTTAATACTTTGATCAAAATAAATTAAAATCTCCACCGTTAATCCTCATGATTATATCTGGACCATTTGATCTTCTGCACTAGTCCACATCTGGACCATACTAAGTGATCTGCTATGATCCTCTGATTTCGGCCAGCCCTGGACCACACTTTCTAACCTTCTGATCTTCTGATCTCGGCGATCCTGGTCTAGCAAACTGATCTGCTGTGATCCTTTGATCTTGGCCACTGCTGGACCACACATCCTAACCTTCTGATTTCGGCCAACACTGGGCCATGGTCTGATCTTCTGATCTCGGCCAACACTGGGCCATATACTCAAATCTGAACCATTGATCTAAAAATCTTCCCTCTGATCTGGACCAATTCTGGACTTGGTCTGGATTACACTGAAATTAAATCTAGACAAATAATATTTCAGTCTGGACATTTTACCTTATGTTTTGGATCAGTTCTGGATCAATTCTGGAGATCATTTCTTCTGGTATGGACTTAGTTTCATACCCTGAACCATGCTATCTTCTGGTCTGGGTCAAATCTGGATTGATTCTCTTGTTCTGGACCCATTAACTTATCATCTGATTAAGTCTAGATCAAGTCTAGGCTGTTAATTATTTCAATGCCAGGCTATCTTCTGGTCAGAATAACTTATGGAATAAATCTGACATTTGACATCTTCTGGTATGGAACAACTCTCCCTCTGGCAGGCTTCCCTCTGGGCTGGTCCAAGTCTCCTTCTGACTTTGCTTCCTTCTGATCTGGGCCATCAAGGATATCCTCTGGTAGTGTTTTGACATCTTGGTGTATCCTCTGGTAATTCCAGGATGCATTCTGGATGCATTTGCTGGTGGTATTTAATGTAATAATTCAAGGTACAAAATAAGATTACATGGAGTGCTTTTGTAAACATCAAAATCCTAAGTACTTAGAACCAACTTGGTTCCAACAATCCTCTGATTTCGGCCAACCCTGGACCACATTTTCTGATCTTCTGATCTCGGCCAACCTGGACTAGCAAACTGATCTGCTCTGATCCTCTGATCTCGGCCAATGCTGGACCATACATTTTGACCTTCAGATTTCGGCCAACACTGGGCCATGGTATGATCTTCTGATCTCGGCCAACACTGGGCCATATTCTTCAATCTGGACCATTTATCTAAACCTTTTCCCTCTAATCTGGACCAATTCTGAACTGGGTGTGGATTGAACTGAAATTAAATCTGGACAAATGATATTTTAGTCTGGACATTTTACCTTCTGATTTAGATCAGGTCTGGATCATATCTGGATATCATTTCTTCTGCTCTGGACTTAGTTTCATACCCTGCACCATGCTATCTTCTGGTCTGGGTCAAATCTGGATTGAATCTCTTGTTCTGGACCCATTAATTTATCCTCTGATTATGTCTGGATCAAGTCTGGACTGTTTATCATTTCACTGCCAGGCCATCTCCTAGTCAGAATAACTTCTGGACTAAGTCTGACTAATGATTCCTTCTGGTCTGGATCAAGTCTCCCTCTGGCAGGCTTCCTTCTGGTCTCGTCCAGGTCTCCTTCTGTATTTGCTTCCTTCTGATCTGGGCCAGCAAAGATATCCTCTGGTAATTTCAGGATGCATCCTCTGGTACCTTCTGGATGCATTATCTTATATCTTCATCTTCTGCATCTGGAAACTTCATCTACTGGTGGCATTTAATGTAATAATTCAAAGTACAAAATAAGATTACATTGAGTGCTTTTGTAAACATCAAAATCCTAAGTCTTATAACCAACTTGGTTCCAACAATCTCCCCCTTTTTGATGATGACAAAACCTTAACTTATTTTGCTAACTTATAATTCGAAAAACTTGAATTACTCCCCCTCAGACCAATCTCTCCCCCTAAGTCTGATACTGACTTTTTCAACTCCTTCTTTGTTCTTTCTTTCTTTTCTTCTCTTCTCCTCTCCTTTTCAACTCCTTCTCTTTTCACTCTTTCTTTTTTCTCTCTTCACATTTCCTCTCCTTTTCAACTCCTTCTTTTCTCACTCTTTCTTTTTCTCTCTCCTTGTTTCCTCTCCTTTTCAACTCCTTCTTTTTTTTTCATCTCTTTCTTTTTCATTCCTTCTTTCTTTTTATCTCTCCTTTTCTACTTATTTCTCCTTTCTTTCTCTCTCTCTCTCTCTTTCTCCCCCTTTTTGTCATCAGCCAAAAAGTGGTCCTACTATTTTTGTATTTTTTGTTTTTCTCTTTACAAATTACAGAAAGTAAAAACTGAAATTAAAAGACATAAAATAAAATTGCAAGAAATTTTAAAAACTCCTAAGATGACTACTTGAGCTAGTCAGATATGGAGGTCATGCTGAGATGCTTCTTAATGAACTCGAACATATCTTCTGGTAATGCCTTGGTGAAGATATCAGCCCATTGATGATCAGTGTCCACAAACTGGATGCTCAAAGTCCCTTTTTGAACATGGTCCCTAATGAAATGGTGTTTTATTTCAATGTGTTTGGCTCTAGAGTGTAAGATAGGGTTCTTGGTTAGGTTTATGGCTGAAGTGTTATCACAGAACAAAGTGCAGTTGCCACTTATACTTTTCCTTTCCAGCTCTGTATGTTTTCTGGTCTGCCTTTTGGCTGGTTTCATCTTTCTCAAGTGAGCAGGTTGGGTGCATGGGGGTGGCCATTGGCTTACAGTCACTCATCTTGAACTTTTTGAGAAGTTCTTTAGTATATTTTGATTGGTGAATGAGTATACCTGATTTGCCTTGATGAATCTGAATTCCCAGGAAGAACATAAGTTCTCCCATCATGCTCATTTGGAACTCCTTCTGCATTAGGTCAGAAAACTCTTTGCACAAAGTGCCATTAGTTGATCCAAATATGATATCATCAACATAGACTTGAATAATTAGAATATCATGTTTAATGGATTTCCTAAATAGTGTATTATCAATCTGGCCTCTATTAAATTCATTCTTAAGCAGAAAGTTACTAAGTCTATCATACTATGCCCTTGGTGCTTGTTTTAAACCATATAAAGACTTTTTAAGTTTGAAAACATGGTCTGGAAGATCAGAATTTTCAAAACCAGGGGGCTGTTTGACATAGACTTCTTCACTTATGTAGCCATTTAAGAATGCACTTTTGACATCCATTTCATACAGCATTATATCATGATTAGCAGCAAATGATAAGAGAATTCTAAATGCTTCTAACCTAGCCACTGGAACAAAAGTCTCAGTGTAATCCATACCTTTTCTGTTGACTGTATCCTTGAGCTACAACTTCACCCTTTTCATTGAATTTTTTTTTTGAATAGCTACTTGGTTCCAATAATGCTTCTGTTTGGTATGGATACCAGATCCCAAACATCATTCCTTTGAATTTCATTCAGCTCTTCTTGCATTGCAAGTATCCAAACTTCCTTTGCCAAAACTTCATCAACAATGCTTGGTTCGCATCAGCTTCTGGTTTTGTAACAGCTTCTGATTATGATGAATCAGCTTCTGGTTCTGGTGAATCTATAACAGCTTTAGATTCTGGTAAATATCCAGATTTCTCTAATGACTTATCTTGGTTGTTTCTGACTTGATCAGATTTATCTTTTGAAGATTTGTCATGTGTTGCTGACTTGCTTGTATCATTTACCTTTCCAGGTACTTCTGTTTTTTGTGCTTCTGCTCCCTGCACTATTTTTATCTTGCTTTGATTTGTTAAGATCAAGCAGTTTGTCATTTTACATAATGCAAATCAAATAAGTTAAAATTTAACTCAATACAGCCAAACCATTCGTTCTGCTTCTACTTCTGCTCCCTTTGGTTCTGATGAACCTGTACTATCTTTATCTTGCTTTGATTTGTCAAGAAGTTTGTCATATACCATAATATAAATCAATTAATTTAAAAATGAACTTAGTACAGCCAAACCATTAATTCTGCTTCTGGTGGTTTCTGTTTGTTTTTGAAACCACTGGAATGTTATTTCTTCTGAATGTTCAATTCGTGTGAATCACCTGGTTCCTCTGATGTTTTGAAAACCAGCAGAATACTTATCTAGCTTTGATTTGTTAAGATCAAGCTTCTTGTTATCAAAGTAAATATTAAATAATAATAGTATTTACAGCAAGATGTAGCCTCAGGTTTACTCTGAAAATCCTCTTGCTTCTGATTTTTAGATTCCTAATCTATATGTTCTGAGATTACATGGTTTGGATGAGGGAATTTGAATTCCCTTCCAGGTTTGTAGTCTTGATGAATCTCACTGGAGAGTTTGAAGAACTCTCTTGATTCTGATTCTTTAATGTCTGTTTTGGCTCATACACCATATTCCTCTGGTGATTCTGGAACTTATGGTGATTCTGATAATCATACTTATTTTGATAATTAAAGCAGTTCTGATGATCATACCTCAACCTTTGATATTGATACCTGTTCAGGTTCTAGTTCTGGTATTGATTCTGATTCTGATTCTGGTTCCAGTTTCTGTGCCTCCAGTTCTTGTTCTGGTTCCAGTGTTGGTTCTGGTTCTAGTTCCTGTACCTCTGATACTGGTTCCAGTTTCTGTGCTTCTGGTACTGGTTCCAGTTCCTGTTCCTCTGATACTGGTTCCAGTTCTGATTCTGGTTCCAGTTCTTGTTCTGATACGAGTGATATGCATGATATTTCCTGTTCCTCCTATAATTCTGGTTCTGGTTCTGATTGTGTTGACCAGTTCTTCTTCTACAAGAGTCACTTTGCTTCTGTTTGGTAGATGTTGGAACATAAACCTTCTTCTGCTTGTGCGTTGCCAACATCCATTGTCCAGGCACCATTGTTGGTGTCTTCTTCTTGTTGCTCAGAATATCTGCAACATAGACAATTTGATATTTTGGTACCCAGAACTTATTGGGTTCAGGTTTGTTAGTTGTAACAGCTCTCTGATCTTGTTCAGATTTTACCATTGGACAAGATAATTCAGAGTGACCTTTCTTGGCACAAACACTACATAAAACATCAGCATAAACAACTTTATTTTCAGTAATTGTTTTTGTAAAACCAAGACCTCTTTTTCCAGAATTACTGTTTCCATAAATCATAGATGCATTTTTACTTCTTTCCATTCCATTGGAAATAAAGTTTTGAAAAACATGCTCATGCATATAAGATTTACAAAGAGTTTCAGAAGTGGAACAATTATTACTTTTCAGAGTTTGGTTTTCAGATTTGAGTCTTGCAACACCAGTTTTAAAATTTTTGTTTTCAGTTGCATACTTAGAATTTCGATTCTTTAAAACTTGGACTTCTTTGGTTAGATTTTCCTTATCTCCCTAAGAGTTTTCAGTTTTAAAGACCTTTTATTGTTTGCATTTAACAAGTCTTTTAAAGTCTCAATTAATTCAGATTTAAAAAGGTCAGAAAATACCTCACTGTTTCATGTTCTGATTCTGTTCCAGAGCTGTATCCAGAACTTGAATTTGTATGAGCCATCAGAGACAGAATTGTTTCCTCTTATGTGCTTCCAGACTTGCCTGAGTGATTGCTTCTATCACTCTTCCTTCTGCCTGTTTTCCTTCTGGAATTCGTGCTTTTATGAAGACCAGAAGCAGACTTGATGTGAGCTATCTTTGTTGTTTCTGCCTCTTCTTCATTAGAAGATTCTTCCTCTGATTCTGATACATCCCAGGCAGCCATCAGACCTTTCTTTCTGTATCTGGAACTCTTCTTGTGCTATTTTCCTTTTTCCAGATTTGGACATTCTGACTTGATATGTCAAGGTTTATTGCATCCGTAACAAACAATATTCTTCTTGTCAGATTCTTCCTTATCCTTGATGTTATGTTTCTTTCTGAAGTTTCTTTTCTTCCTGTTTTCTCAAATCTTAACCATCTTTTTGGTTAAGTATCCCATATCATCACAGTCACTATCACTATCCTCTGATTCTGATTTTGCCTTTGCAGCTTTCTTCTGTTTCGATTTTAGAGCCAGATTCTTCTTCTTCTTAGGTTCATCTTCTTCCAGTTCTATTTCATGAGACCTGAGTGAGCTGATCAGATCTTCCAGCCTCAAGGTACTCAGATCCTTAGCTTCCTGAATTGCAGTAAACTTTGCTCTCCACCTTTTTGGTAGACTTCTCATAATTTTCTAGACATGATCTTTAGTGGTATAGCGTTTGTTTAATACTTTCAGTCCTGATAACAAAGTCTGGAATCTGCAGAACATTGTGTCAATGTCTTCATCCTCTTCCATCTTGAACAGCTCATACTTTCTGACCAATAAGTTAGCCTTTGTTTGTTGAACCTGCTTAGTTCCTTCATAGGTCAGAACCAGACTATCGAATATACTCTTTGTTGTTTCTTTATTTGTGCATCTATCAAATTCCTTGAATGTGATTGCACTGACCATGATGGTTCTGGACTTGTGATGAAGTCTGTGTAATCTGATATGATCTGGTTTCATATCATCCAAGTCTAGTTTCTTAGTTGGATCTTCTCGATCAGTAGGTGCAGTGTATCCTCTAACTATCATCTTCCATAGTTTAGGATCTTGAGATATGACAAAGCTTCTCATTCTGTCCTTCAAATACTCAAACCTTTCTCCATCAAACAGTGGTGGTCTGTTGATGTTGTTTCCCAATTCTTCTGACATATTGAACCCCTTGGACCTTTCCTCAAACACTGTTAAGTGCTCAGCCTTGAGACCGAGCTCTGATGCCAATTGAAGGTGCAAACACGAGAAGGGGGGTTGAATTGTGTTTGACTTAACTTGAATACTTTTCCTGTTTTAATACTGTCAAAACAAAACTTGATGTATAATTAGAACAGAGTTAGCAGCGGATAAAAATAAAAATAAAAACTCACAGATATTATACTGGTTCACCGTTAACGAGGCTACGTCCAGTCCCTTCGCCTTGAAGGATTTCACTAATTCAACCTTGCTACTAACCCTCCAAGCCAGTCTTCTCAAATAGTCTAACAATCCTAGACTTCTTTGAGAAAAAACAACTCCCGTTCTTCAGCCAATCTGACACCCAGATTGTAGAAGAATTCACAACGCTATGAATCTAATTGCTAAGTACCTTGCTACCCTTTCTGAATCCCTCTGTTTGTAGACTCTACTTCAACAACTTAGATACAACCCTATCTAATTTCCAAGTAACATGCTACCTCTACTGACTCCCTCATATTGTAGACTCTACTTCAACAACTTAGATTTGCCACAGTGGATAGAAAATAACCGAGTACTTGCTTCTTGAAAGCTGAAACTCACAATTGACTTATATGAAAATTTGATAGTGGTTGCTTTGGAAGTGTATGACTCTTTTGTGATTTTCGATGCTAAGTATTCTGCCTTGAGCCTCCTTTTATAGATGCAGATTTGGGCCTCTTCCAAGCCTAATTTCGAGCTGAATCTTGCTGGATTCTCTTGCAAAAATAACTTGACCAATTGGGCTTTATATAAATAAAAAACATATCTTCAGATTTCCTTTCAAAATAACTACCCAATCAAATCTGTGCAATGCTTCTCGCCACAGCTTCTGACTTCCATGCTACTCCAATTTAATTTATAACAAATCTTTTATAATACTTTGATAAAAATATCATGAGATCTTCACCATTAATTCCCATGATCAAATCTGCACCATTGGATCTTCATGCGATAATCCACATCTGGACCAGCCTTTTTGATATTCTGTAATCCTCTGATTTCGGCCATTCCTGGACCACACTCCCTAACCCTCTAATCTTCTGATTTCGGCCAGCCTGGATGCGCGCCTGATATGCTGAATTCTTCTGGACTCAGCCATTTCTGGACTTGCACATCCTGTTCCTCTGATTTCGGCCACCACTGGGCCATGGTCTGATTTTCTGATCTGGACCATCACTGGACCAAATAATTATTTCTGAACCATTGATATGGAAGTTTTTACTCTGATCTGGACAGATTTTGGACTTTGGTTTGGAACAAACTGAAATTAACTTGAACAAAAAATATTTCAGTCTAGACATTTTACCTTTAATTTTGGACCAGGTCTGGATTGATTCTGGAACTCATTTATTTTGGTATGGACTTAGTTCCATGCCCTGAATCATGCTATCTTATGGTCTGGGCCAAATCTGGATTGATCCTCTTGTTCTGGACTCATAAACATACCTTCTGGTCAAGTCTGGAACAAGTCTGGACTGTGTAATTTTTCACTGCCAGGCCATCTTCTGGTCAGAATAACTTCTGGAATAAAATTGATATTTGATTCCTGTTTGTTTGGAACAACTCTCCTTCTGGCAGGCTTTCCATTGATATGATCCATGTTTCCTTTTGATTTTTCTTCATTCTGATCTGGGTCAGCAAAGATATCTTCTGGTGATATTTTTTACATTCCTGGATATCTTCTGGTCAATCCAGAATTCATTTTTCTGGAATCCTTTGATCTCAGCTTCAGTTTCCTTCAGTTTCTGGGCATTTAACTTAATAATTCAAAGTACAAAATAAGATTACATTGAGTGCTTTTGTAAACATCAAAATCCTAAGTCTTAGAACCAACTTGGTTCCAACAGTATTTTCAATTGATGTTGAACTATGATTAGTTTTTAGAGTTAGATTTTTAGCTTTAAGGTCAACAATATCAGTTTTCAAATTTGCATTGTCTGATTTAAGTTTAGTAATATCAGTTTTTAGAGTTGCATTTTCTGTTTTAAATTCAACACTTTGATTCTTTAAAGCATTATCTTTTTCAGTTAGATTTGTGTTTTCTTTCCTAGGTGTTTTCATTTTTAAAGACAATTTGTGATTATTATTTATAAAATCGTTTATAGCTGTAATTAAATCAGATCGAGTAAAGTCAGAAAATACCTCAATTTCTTCATCTGCTGATTCACTTATAGAATCAGAATCTATGTTGGATCCAAAGGTAAAGTTGGTATGAGCCATCATAGCCAAATCAGTTTGTTCATCGTCACATGATTCATCAGAATCATCCCATTTAGCCATCAGACTCTTCTTCTTGGTTCTAGAATTTTTCCTCGGGTGTTTCCCTTTCTTCATATTTGAACATTCTGACTTGATATGTCCAAGTTCATTGCATCCATAGCAGATGATGCTTTTCTTCTCATATTTATCGTCTATTCCTCTATTGGATTGCTTGGAATATCTTTGCGGAAATTTCTTCTTTCTGTTGTGCCACATCTTTTGATTTTCTCTTGATATGAAAGCAGTCTCCTCTTCCTCTGAGTTCAGATTTTGATCATCTGAATCACTATCTTCTAATTCTGATGTTGCTATTAGAACCTTCTTCTACTTGAATTTCAAGGCTAGAGTCTTGCTCTTCTTCTTGGGCGCATCTTCTTCAAGCTCAATTTCATGTGATTTGATAGTGCTGATTAATTCTTCCAGCTTTAGAGTATTCAGATCCTTTGCTTCCTAAATGGTAGTGATCTTAAGTCTCCACTTGCTTGTCAGAGTCCTATGGATTTTCTTCACATGATAAAAAATATTATAACTCTTCTCAAGTACCTTTAATCTTGAGACCAAGGTTTGGAATCTGGAAAACATTGTTTCAATATCTTCATCTTCTTCCATCTTGAACAACTCATACATTTTGACTAAGAGGTTGACCTTTGCTTCTTGAACTTGCTTGCTTCATTCATAGGTCATAATCAAACTATAATAAATACTCTTTGATGTCTCCTTTTTGGTGCACTTGTCAAATTCCTTGAAGGTGATTGCATTTTTGATGGATGTTCTGGACTTATGATGCATCTTGTACTTCTTCTTCTGATCATCATTCATCTCCTTTCTTGGAATTTCAATACCATTAGTATTCTTCAGAGCAATATAACCATCTTCCACCAAGTCCCAAAGTTCAGGATCTTGTGAAATATAGAAACTTCTCAGCCTGTCTTTCCAATACTCAAAACGTTCTCCATCAAACATAGGTGGTCTGTTGATGTTTCCTCTGACTGCTTCTTCACTGAATCTAGACATATTGAATCCTTGGATATTTTGTCAAACACTATAAAGTGCTTAGCCTTAAGAACGAGCTCTGATGCTAATTGAAGGTGCAAATACGACAAGGGGGTTGAATTGTGTTTGCCAAAGTTGATAACTTTTTGATAATTTATAAATAAATTAAAAACTAGTTTAGTTTTTTGTGAGTTACTTGGAGTAGAAGCAATCAAATTCAGAGGCAACAAGCAATGAAAGCATAATAATTTGACACAGATTTATCTTGGTTCACTACTAACTTGGCTACATCCAATTCTCTCATTCAGAAGGCTTTAATCCACTAATTCAAATACCTTAAATTTCAAAGTACCTGACCCTCCAAGCCAGTCTTCCTAAACAGCCTCACAACCCCAAAATTTTAAGGAACAACACCACCTTGACCCTACAAGCCAAGTCTTCTCCTAACAACCTGACAACCCCAGATTGAAGAAGGAACTAAACCACCATCGTGTTGGATACAAGAGATTGGAACTTGAGTAGTTGCTTATGAAAAGCTGATAATAATCATAACTTTCACAATCTTAGAAAAGAACAATCAGAAAATATTTCTAACTTGAAACAAATATTTCTCTCTTCGAACACTAAGACTACTTTTTTATGCTTTTCGATGCTTTTCGATGCTTTTCTTCTTCATCCATGAATATCTATTTATAGTTAAAATTTGGGCTTCAATTTGGTCCTTCTTTAATTCTGAATTGTATTTTGTTCAGATTGTGTTTGTAAATTCTTCAAATGGATTATTTTCCTTTTTTGTTTAGATTGAGTTTGTAAATTTTTTATAGATAAATCTTGATCAAATCATCTTCAAATCTTCTACAAATATTGACCATATCTTCGTTCGTACTCTTTGAAGTCAAATATATTGTTCTCATAAAATACTTTTGTTAACATCAAAACTCTAATTGTAAAACCAACTTGGTTCCAACCCCGAGTACTCAGATGCAGAAGTTAAAAGAAGTAACAATAGGTTGAAAATTGAAGAAAATCTTCCAAGAGAACAAGAGGTCGAGTACACGCAAAATTAGAAAGAATCTTCTTAGAGAACAAGGACTTACGGTCAGAAAAAATCTGTAAGGCTAAATTTAATGAGAAAAGTAACAAGAGGTTGAAAAATGAAAAAGAGGATAAACATGATATACAAGACTGTTTGACAGGTGCAAATGAGGAATTATATGTGCGAAAGTGAGAAAGAAATGAACCTATAGATGAGCCCTATATGTGGAAACAATTGAGGACAAAATCTAAAAGCGCCGAAAAGAATGTAAAAATGGAGTTCAAAGATTTAAAGAAACAACTTAAAGAGAAGGTTGTTGAGTATGAGAAGCAAGTAAAGAAATGAGAGGCAGCGCAAGAAAGAAACTGAAGAACTACTTTTAAGACATCAAAATGCACTGAGAACAGATATGGCTAGTGAGTTGAAGAATTACGTCGGGTATCAAGAAAAGATCTATAATGACTTAAAGGATGAAACAATATATTAGTTAGTTGAAGAATCAAGAAATCTATAAGGAGCCGGAAGATGAAGGCAAGCATTGGAAAGCCTGCTTTTTAAAGTTGACAATGCTAACTAATCAAGCGATCATAAAAGTTCTGAAGCATATAAGAGAGATTGATGCAATAATGCATCTTCTTAACACTCTGGTCAAAGTCTACAAGTTGGTTGAATATTGGAAAATTTTGGTAAAGAATTGGAGGAGAAGATTGGTTGTCCTATTAGAAGAAAACATTGAAATATCATAGTCGCTGTAGTTTTTAATTTAAATGTGATGTACTCTTTTTTCTCATCAATGAAGGATTTTCTGTTTTGTTACCAATCTTCATTTTTCTTCACTAATAATTCATTTTTGTTAAGAATATTCACATAAGGCCCATGATTCCCCAACATTCAATTATCATATAAAATAGAGATAGATAATGAAATAATTTCATCTTCACTCCCTTTATGTTTATTACATGCTCATGATTTTTTTTTTATATAAAAAAGCATAAAAATAATTTGAATAAGTTGATTTCCCGACATCTTTATTGGACTCGATCCCAAGCAAGAATATTAGAGGAATACACATATAGTGAATTAATGAGAAGTGACATCAACCAACTAAAGGATCAAATGGTTGAGATTTGGAAGACACCTCAAACTTGGGGGAAAATGAAGTAGAAGGTAGGCCTTTAGCTGTGAACCAAGAAAATGTAGTGACGCCACTCACCAGCCTAGTTTTAGTCCAGCACATGTTCGATACACTTTAAATGCTCTGGGATTGACGATAGTGAAGGTGCAAACACGAGAAGGGGGGTTGAATTGTTTTTGCCAAAGTTGAAAACTTTTTGCTGATTTGAATAAGGCTGATTGGTTTTTATGAATTACTTGGATAAGAAGCAATCGAATTCAGAGGCAACAAATAATGAAAGCATAAATATTTGGACAAATAGATTTATCCTGGTTCACCACCAACTTGGCCACATCCAGTTCCCTCATTCAGAAGGCTTTCATCCACTAATTCAAATACCTTGAATTACAAAACACTCGACCTTCCAAGCCAGTCTTCCCAAACATCCTGACAACCCCAGACTTTTGAGGAGCAAACCACCTTGACCCTACAAGCCAAGTCTTCTCCTAACAACCTGACAACCCCAGATTGAAGAAGGAACTAAACCATTATCAAGTTGTATACAAAAGATTGGAACTTGAGTAGTTGCTTCTAACAAAGCTGATAATAATAATAACTCTTACACTTTAAGAAAAGAACACTTAGAAATTCATTCTAACTTGAACAAGTGTTTCTCTTTTTGAACTCTAAGATAAATTTGAAATTTTGAGCTTATGAGTTCTTCTACTCTTTTATGATTTTTGATGATTTTGTTCTTCAGCCTTGAGTATCTATTTATAGTTAAAATTTGGGCTTCAATTTAGTCCTTGTTTAATTCTGAATTGTATCTTGTTCAGATTGAGTTTGTAAATTCTTTAGATTGATTATGTTCATATTTTGTTGTAAATAAATCTTGATCAAATCTTCTTCAAATCTTGATCAAATCTTCTTCGAATCTTAATCAAATCTTCTCAAATCTTAATCAAATCTCAATAAAATCTTCTTCAAATCTTGATCAAATGTTCTTCAAATCTTAATTAAATCTTCTTCAAATCTTGATCAAATCTTCTTCAAATCATAATTAAATCTTCTTTAAATCTTGATCAAATCTTAATTAAATCTTCTTCAAATCTTGACCATATTTTCTTTTCAACTTGGTCAAAGATTTTCTTCAATTATAAACTTGAATCGAATCTTATTTTAGATTTTCATTAATTATAATTTTGAATCAAATCTTATTTTATATTTTCTTCAATTATAAATTTGAATCAAATCTTATTTTAGATTTTCTTCAAAAACATGAATCTTCTTTCATACTCTTTGAAGTCAAATAAATTGTTCTCATAAAATAGTTTTGTTAAAATCAAAACTCTAAATATAAAAGCAACTTGGTTCCAACAAATAGCCCTTGCAACATATCCTCATGGACTCATCTACCATCAACTAGTAATTCTCAATACCAACAAGTTCACCCATACTTTGGCCTGTGGAACTCCTCAAATCCCCATACCACCCATATTCCTTTGCTTCCAACAATTGGTAAGTATAGAATGGACATTCTAGTTGAAAATCAACCACTTGACAATAAGATACAAGTTATTGAAGATAGATTGAGAGTTGTAGAAGGAGGGATTTATCTAGGTTTTAGTAATGCCTTTGATCTTTTCCTCGTTCCCAACATGGTTGTGCCGCCAAAATTCAATTGTCCATGTACTATAAGAAAATGGCATCTCATTCACATACAATAAGCTCTTGATTCACTTTTTCCAAGACTGTTTAACAGGGGCAGCCCCAAGTTGGTATACACATCTAGAAAGGTCTAGCATTAAATCTCGGAAGGATTTGACTGATTCTTTCTTGAAACAGTATAAATATAACATGGATATGGCTCTTGAAAGAATGCAGTTACAGAACATGGTGAAGAGAGACAATGAAACCTTAAAGAATATGCCTAACGATGAAGGAGATTGGCTGCTCAAATAGAATTACCTCTATAAGAAAAAGAAATGGTAGCTATCTTCATGGATACCCTTTAATCACCTTTTTATCATAAAATAATGGGAAGAGTATCATCAAGTTTTTATGACATGGTCATTGTAGGGGAAAGAGTATAAAGTGGGATGAGGAATGGAAAAATTTCTTGTGGAATTAACAGTGCCAAAAAATCTCTAACGGGGTTCACAAAGAAGAAAGGATGGGATGCTAATAGTGTTATGGAAAATCTAGGGGCCTCTTATCATCCTCCCATAGATTCTCTTCGACCTGCAAATTTTCAGCCACTATTACCTCAAATGCTTTATATGTCCTACGCATATGTTGCTACAGCCTCACAAGTCCCAAACCTTCAATCCAATTCTCTAAGGCCACCTTATTATTAGCTAACTCTTATCCAATCACCACCTATCATGTTTCCTAAACTAAGCCATTAGAATCAAAATCCAAATTCAAAACAATACAAACCACCAACCAATCAAGACAAAAAATTACTCCCTTTGACCTAATTTCTATAAAATATAGTCAATTGTTGCCCCACCTACTCCAAAATTTAATGGTGGTCTTAAGACCAATGAAGCCCTTGGAGCCACAATTCCCAAAATGGTACAATCCAAATTTCAGGTGTTAATACCATGCAGGACCCATAGGGCATTCAATTTAAGATTGTCGGGCTTTAAAAGCTACAGTGCAAGAATTAATCAATGCAAAATGGCTGACCTTAAAAGAAGACAAGACCAACATGGCAAATAACCCTCTACCAGGAAATGTAAATTTGTCTGTCAATGTTGTTGAAGAAATTTAAGATCAATGTCTTATTGAAAATACAGGAGATGTAAAAACCCCCATGGGAGAGATTTTTTCGAAAATGTGCAAATTAAACTTGATTGACAAAGGTTGCAATGAGAGTGATGAATGTAATTCTCACCCAAATGGTGAACACCCTAAAGAGTTCAAGAAGTTTCTTCACCAATTGATATACAATCAGTTAATAGAGATAAGTCATGAAAAGGATAAAAATCATGTATTGACTCTTGAGTCTCACATCGAGAGTAAAACAATTTTCCCAAGAACTTTGGAGATCCGTTATAGCAAAAAAGATCTCAAACCTTCATACAAAGATGTCCACATAGTCAAGAAAAAGTTTAATCAACTTTTCTCGCTCACTATTTTTTTGCATGGAGACACCTCTATGGATTCTTGATAAGGCCGAATCATCTGAGTTTCTTGTTTCACTAATCCCGTTAGTTTCGGGGAGACTCATAATCGTCTTCACAATCCTCATCAACATGATTAATTGGGGATTCAAAATTTCTAGAATAAATCCTAGCAATGCTACGTATCCTCAATGGGTTGCTAATATCGTCCCAGTTCCAAAGAAAGATGGGAAGGTTTGAACGTGTGTTGATTATCGAGATTTGAATAGAGTTAGTCCTAAAGATGACTTCCCATTGCCTCATATTTATGGTCTTATTGGATAAAAATGCTTAATATTCTCTATTCTGTTTTATGGATGGTTTCTCAAGGTACAACCAAATCAAGATGGCCCTTGATGATATAGAGAAAACCATATTTGTCACACATTGGGGAACGTTTTGCTATAAAGTAATGCCATTCAGGTTGAAGAATGCTGGAGCAACTTACTAGAGGGCGATTGTGACCTTGTTCCATGGCATGATGCATAAGGAGATAAAGGTTTATGTGGACGATATGATTGTAAAGTCTAAAACCAAAGAAGGCCATGTTGTTAACCTTCAGAAGCTATTTGCACGATTGGGGAAGTACAAAACTCGACTAAACCCATCTAAATGAACTTTTGGTGTGAGATCAAGAAAGTTACATGGATTTATTGTTAGCCAAAAAAAGATAGAAGTAGATCCAAAGAATGTGGGTGCAATACAATAAATTCCAGCTCCTCGCACGGTGAAAGAATTCGTTGATTCTTGGGTAGATTAAATTACATTGTTAGGTTAATATCACATCTCACTGCAACATGCGAGCCAATTTTCAAATTATTGTGTAAAGACCAAAAGGCTTTCAAAAAAATTTAGTACTTTTTAAAACATCCAATTTTGGTGCCTCCTGTTCCTAGAAAACTGTTTATTATGTACTTAACAGTACTTGATGAGTTGATGGGCTGTGTAGTACTAGGACAACAAGATTAATCTTGTAAGAAGGAACACATCATTTATTATTTGAGCAAGAAGTTTACTAGTTGTGAAATAAGGTATTCATTGCTAGAACAAATTTGTTGTGCATTAGAATGGACTGCCCGTTGATTGAGACAATATATGTTATGCCATACAACAATGTTGATGTCTAAAATGGATCCCATCAAGTACATTTTTGAAATGCCTACTCTTACAGGAAGGATTGCTCGTTGGCATATGTTGTTATCAGAATATGATTTGGTGTATGTCACATAGAAAGCTATCAAAGTAAGTGCATTGGCAGAGTATTTGGCTCATCAACCTGTTGAAGATTATCAATCAATGCAATTTGAATTCCCTAACGAAGATATAATGTCTTTATTTGAAGAAAATGATTTTTCTGATAAAGAAAAATGAACTTTGGTATTTGATCGTGCTTCTAATGTATTAGGGCATGGAATTGGAGCAATTTTGATTTCCTTAGAGAACTAGTTGACTCTGTTTACCACTAGGTTTTGTTTTGACTGCACAAACAATATGGCAAAATATAAGGCATGTGCCATGGGCATCGAAACAGCCATTGAATCGAAAGTAAGAATATTTGAGGTATATGGAGACTCAGTCTTGATCATTCATTAAATTAGAGGCGAATGGGAAACTCGATATGCAAAATTGATTTCATATCATACGCATGCTAAAAATTTAACATAAAATTTTAAGAAAGTCGTTTTTCATCATATTCCTTGAGAAGATAACCAGTTGGCTGACGTATTGGCCACATTGTCGTCAATGTTCAAAATAAGCAATGATCAGGATATGCCAATCATAAAAATTAAAAAGCGAGACAAACCCGTATATTGTCTAGCGATAGAAGGAGAGCCTGATGGCAAACCATGGTTTCATGATATAAAATCCTATGTTAAGAACAAGGAATATCCAATGGGTATTTTGGAGAATTACAAAAAGGGTTATAAGGAGGTTGTCAATGAATTTCTTCTTAAATGGTATTGTGATTTATAACAGGAACCATGATATGGTGCTTCTCAGATGTGTTAATAAAACTGAAGCATAAATAGTCATTCAAGAGATTCATGAAAGTTGTTTTGGTACACATACAAATGGGCATGCAATGGCAAGAAAAATCTTGAGGCCTGGCTATTATTGGTTGACTATGGAGTCTGATTGTTTTAATTATGCGAAGAAATGTCATAAATGTCAAGTCTATGCTGATAAAATACATGTACCACCAACCTCTTTGAATGTCTTGACATCACCATGGCCATTTTCAATGTGGGGAATGGACGTTATTGGACTCATTTAGCCTAAGGCTTCAAATGGGCATTGGTTTATCCTTGTTGCTATTGATTATTTCACAAAACGGGTTAAAACAGCTTCTTATGCCAATGTAACGAGAAGCGTAGTTGTCAAATTCATCAAAAGAGAATTGATTTGTAGATATTTATTGCCAAACAAAATTATCACAGATAACGCAACCAATCTAAACAACTAAATGATGAAGGAGTTGTGTGATCGTTTCAAAATTCAGCACCATTATTCTTCACCATATCGTCCGAAGATGAATAGGGCTGTAGAGGCATCAAATAAGAATATCAAGAAATCATACAAAAAGATTGTAGAGACATATAAAGATTGGCATGAAATACTTTCCTTTGCACTACATGATTATAGAACCTCTGTTCACACCTCAATGAGGGCAAATCCTTTCTTATTGTTGTATGGAATGGAAGCAGTACTTCCCATTGAAGTTGAAATTCCCTCGATTAGTGTCTTGATGAAAACAAAACTAGAAGAGGCAAAATGGGCTCAATCATGATTTGACCAATTGAATCTCATAGAAGAAAAAAGGATGATAGCTCTATGTCACATCCAAATATATCATAAAAGACTTAAAAAGAAGATATGTTGTGAAAAAGATTCTCATGGAAAATAGACCCTAAACTACGAGGGACCATATGTTGTGAAAAAGGCTTTCTCTGAGGGAGCTCTAATACTCACAACGATAGGAGAGGAAGTTCTACTCCTAGTAACTTTAGATACGGCCAAATGACATTATGCTTGAACAAAAAACAAATGGTTGAGAAATAGGCTCGCTAGGTTGAAAACCTGAAAATGCGACCTAGGCAAAAATTAGGGCATCCCGATGGACTGAAAACTTGGAAGAGCGGTCCACGAAAAAGTTTGGGATATATAACAAAAAATAAAATAAAAAACCTATAAGAGGTTCAAGGTTTACAAAGTTAAGATGGCTCAAACTAGGGCAATCTTTATTCTTGGAAGCTGAGCATTGAGAGTTCTATATTACAAGAATGTCTAACATTTGCTATTCTTCAAAGTAAAGATAAACACAAATATCGCTACGTTGTCAACTAATATATGGGGTGATACATGGTGTTTCGTTTTTATATCTATAATGCATAACATGCATGAATCATGCATTTTCCCTTGCGTTACAAGTACGATATACATATCTTTCCTCTTTATTAAACTTATAAACTAGACTCATATCATCTACATTTTTTGCATAACTAATTCGAAGACGGTCATCTACATTCTTGTTGATCTACCTGTTCGATCTACGCATCGGTAACCAATCCAAAAATGATCATCTACACACTTGTTAATCTACGCACAAGTAACCAATCTAAAAATGATCAATTGATCATTCTTGTTCTTGTCGATCTACGTATCAGTATCATTCTTGTCAATCTACACATCAGTAATCAATCCAAAGACGATCATTTTTATTTATGTCTTTATTCATGTCGACCAACGCACCACTAACCAATCTGGATATGATCATTTTTATCGATCATTCGTATTCTCATATGTTTTCGCATTAGTTGCTTTAGCATTACACATGCTCTTGCGATTATTTTATTTGTCTTTATGAAATCTTAAAATTTTCAAAAATTATATTTATATATATTTCTGCGTTCATAATTTTTATTTAAAAAAATAAAAATATAAAATCGAAATAAAAGTGATATAACAAAAAAATTAATAAATATTGACATTACTTTCATCTCTTGTAATTAAAATTATAACAATATTAAAGTAAATAATACAAATTCGTACACAATGAATTAATTAATTAATAAAAAAATTCTCACGTTGTCCTCTCTGGTTGTTGTTATACTACAAAGAGAATGAGATAAAACTTTGAGTTTGAAACAAAAGCAAGAAGAAAACATTCTACATAATTAGAGACACAAATGGAGAAAAAATTCAGCTCATCCAAAACCTACTTTGTTTCTCAAATATAAAAACGTGAATGCATCATATGTGCATAAGAACTCATATTATGAACAAAGAAATTGAAACATTAAAAAAGAAACTAATGGGGAAACACAAGAGCAGAGCAGGAAAACAACTAAACAAGTGAAAAAGCTCTATAAATACTCCTTCATTATTTTCAAAGGGGAGGAATTTTAATGGAGGTCTGATACTAATTCTACTTAAAAGAAACAGAAAAAAGAAAACAAAGAGAGTAGCAGTAAAGAAAAAAAGAGAAAGGGTCAAGGTATTTTTTTATTCTCTTGTACAATAAATCTGTTTGATCTTTATCTTCACCATACAATTAACTCTGTTGTTATAAATATGTAATTTTTTGATTTTTAAGAGTAAAAATAAGTTATCATGAATGATAAAATAGAAAAGATAAGACCAAAAACTCAAACCTTCGACGATGTTGTTGTTGTCGCTGCCAGAATGACGACCATACCTTTTGGCGCTGCCGCGCTTTGTCTCTTCATCTCTTACTCTCTTTCTCGATCTTTTCCCCTGTCTTGGCCTCCTTTTTTTCCCCTCTCTTGGCCTCCTCTTTCTCCCTCTTAATCTCTTTCTGTCTTTTTCTTTTTTTTTTCTTTCCTTCTGTGTTTTTTTTCCTTGTGTACTTTCCTGTTGCAACATAACACGTTTGTGTTTTTCTACATCCAAACCAGGAGTATCTGCCTCACTTTTATTTTTTTAAGTGTGCTTCCTAGGGTTTCTAGTGTTATATCTTTTTAACTTTTTTTTTTGGTTATCTTAAACTTAAATTTAGTTGGACCCAAAAACAAATATGTTTATTTGGGAGCTCAGCAAATTTAGAGTTATAAACTTTCTTAAATTATGAGTTTAATTTGCTTCCTAGCAAAATATTAAATTTTATAAATACAAAAAAAAATATTTTTATTAAAGGTTAACTAGATGTTACATCTTTTTTAATCTTTGAGTTGTCACGATACAAGTTGTACAACTTGATAGTTCTAAAACTCGTTTTCATAAATAAATTAATCTGATATCAACTTTTAAATTTGATTAATTAGATGTGATATCTTTTTAATCTTTGAGTTGATAAGACACTAGTTATACAACTTCGTGGTTTTAAAACAAAAAAGAAACAACTTTGTGCCCTTAATTGAGAGAAACAAATTGTGATAGAAATAAATAGAGACAAAGAAATGGAGACAAGGTCGCGGCAGCGAGAAACGATCGAGAGAGGGAAAATGAAGGAGTTGAGAGAGAAAGAAAGAAACAAAAAACAAGGAGAGAAAGGGTCGTGGGTTGGTGAAGAGAGAAATGGTCGAGGGAGCAAACTGAGTGACAGCGAGGTGGGAGGCGCACTTTCAATGAGTGGGTTGTGGGTGGTGAGTTGGGTTTTTAGGGATGAGATGAGGAATGAAGAAGATGATATGATATGAGTAAGTGTTAGTGGAAGAGCAACACATACGATATGAGTGAGTCAATGAGTGTGAGGATATCAAACTAGGGTTTGAGATATGGCTTAACTTAATGAACCTGATTGTTGTATAAACATTTTTATGTCTTATTGGGCCAAATATTTGTGTAAAATATAAATATATAAAAAAAAAATAGGAATAGTGTTGGTTTGGGTCAGTTTTTCTAACTAAAATCTGATACCCGAACCAATAATCTTCGGTTTACATTGGTTTAGTTTGGTTTTTTACCTCAACCAAAAATAATGGGTTGGTTTGGTTTCGATGTTCGAGTTGATTGAATTTATTTTGTCTACTTACAACCCTATGGATAATGGACTCCATAATCCAAATTTTGGTTTCAAATACCATTTTTCTATTTTTTTAAGAGTTTCCCAATATTTCCCTATTTAAAATAAACTTTGGTAGCGATTCCATTGAATTCAAGCTAACCCTCGAAATTTTAGGCCATGACACCATGGATATGTATATATATTGGTTATGTTTGACTCTTTCCCGCTGAAAAAAAGTGTAACATTTCATGTTCCTCCTTCCTTCATCTCTATATAAAATCATCGAAAATATAACTTTGTTTATTTCAATTTTCGTCTTCGGTTTCTTCATCTTGTTTTCCAACTAATCAAACTTTCAGCAGAGCTCAACTTCCCCCAAACTCGTAAGTCCTTTTTTTTTGTGTCATCTTTTTCTTTTCCAACTAATCAAACTTTCGGCACATCTCAACTTCCCCAACTCGTAAGTCCTCTTTCTTTTTTTATGTGGATTTGTGTTATTTTATTTGTTTGATTCGAATAAAATGCTATTATTTATTTTTATATTTAGAATTTATGGACATTTTTATTATTTGGGTTATAAATAAGTTTTATGTCTCTATAAATATTCCATATTTTGTTTTTAGTCGTCTAAAAATTTTCTTCAAATAATGGTCCTTCAAATATTTTCTATTACCAATTTTGCTCCCTACTTTTAAGTGAACTTATGTGTATCATCAAATTTTTGAATGATTTTTTTTCCTGTCATGTTTATAACATTATAAGAATCTACTCTACAAAAGATTGAAGGTGCAAACACGAGAAGGGGGGTTGAATTGTGTTTGTACTACTTTTTTTTTTTTTTTTTTTTTTTTTTTTCTGTTTTTGAGGATTATTTGAAATCTGAAATATAATCAAGTTGACTTAGCAGCGGATAAAAATAAATAACACAAGGATTTATCCTGGTTCACCATTAATTAGGCTACATCCAGTCCCTTCACCTCGAAAGATTTTTCGACTAATTCAAAACCTTTGAATTACAACAACATTACTGACCCTCCAAGTCAGTCTTCCCAAACAGTCTAACAATCCTAGACTTTTGAGGAACACATCACCTTGACTTCTCAAGTCAAGTATTCTTCTACCAATCTGACAACCCCAGATTGCAGAAGGAATTACAACACCTTGAATCTAATTGCTAAGTCACCTGCTACTTCTTCTGACTCTTCATATTGTAAACTCTACTTCAACAATATGGATTTAACACAAGGGAACGAAAAACACGAGTACTTGCTTCTGGAAAGCTGAAACTCACAATTAACCTCACTGAAAACTCAAGTGTTTGCTTCTGAAAATTAGGGCTTCTTCCATGATCAAATTCGAGCTGTATCTGTCCAGATTCTCTTGCAAAAATAACTTGGCCAATCAGGTTTCACTTAAATAAAAAACGTATCTTTTTGCTTCAGATTGCATTTGAAAATTCTGTTGACCAATCTTGTTTCTTTTAATTTCAAACCATATCTTTTTAATCTTCAGATTGCATTCGAATTTCTTCAAGTCTTCAGTAATTTTTGAATCAAATCCCCTTAATACTTTGATCAAATTTCTATCAAAATTTAATCAAGTCTTCTTCGAATTTTAACCAAGTTATCACTGATTTTCATCATGATTAAATCTGGATCATATGATCTTCTGATTTCGACCAACTCTGAACTTTATGATCTGATCTGCACCAATTCTGTGATCCTCTAATCTCGGCCAACACTGGACCATATAATTTGATCTTCTGATCTCGGCCAATCACTGGACCATATGATATGATCTTCTGATCTCGGCCAACACTGGGCCATATGATCTGATCTTCTGATCTCGGCCAACACTGGGCCATGATGCTTAAATCTGGACCATTGATATGAACATTTTCCCTCTGATCTGGACCAAGTCTGGACTGAGTCTGGATTGAATCTGAATTAAATCTGGACTTATGATATTTTAATCTGGACATTTATCTTCTGATCTAGATCAAGTTTGGATTAAATCTGGATTAAATCTGGATAATCATTTCTTCTGATCTGGACTGAGTTTCATGCTCTGGACTATGCTATCTTCTGGTCTGGACCAAGTCTGGACAAAGTCATTTGTTCTGGACCAGTTATCTTCTACTCTGGACCAAGTCTCGATTAAGTCTGGACTGATTCTTATTTCACGACCAGGCCATCTTCTGGTCAGGATTAATTTTGGACCAAGTCTGACTTATGATTCCTTCTGGTATGGACCAAGTCTCCCTCCGACAAGCTTCCTTCTAGTCTGGACCAGGTCTCCTTCTGGACTCTGCTTCCTTCTGATCTGGGCTAGGAAAGATATCCTCTGATGATGTTATTTGATCTTTGATGACATCTTCTGATATCCTTTGGAGGTGTATCCTCTGGTGCCTTCTGGATGCATTCTCTAGTACCTTCTGGATGCATTATCTGGCCTAACTTTCTGGTGGCATTTCTATCTTATGGTTGCTTCCTCTGGATGTATTTTCTGGTGGTATGATCCTCTGATTTTGCACAGCTTCTGATGTGTTCTTCTAAGTCAAAATACTATTTACATAAAATACTTTTGTTAACAGCAAAACTAAGTATAGAACCAACTTGGTTCAAACAAAGATAACATAAATAGGAATTTTTACATAAGAAAATTTTAGCAAAAGATAACATAAATTAGAAAGTTTAAAAAATCATATTTAATTTACCACTTGTTAATAAATTCTAAATTTTTGTTAATCATTCAAAAATACCAAAGATACACATGAATTAATTTAAATGCAGGGATCAAAATTGTTGACGAAAAATATTTGAAGTACCATTGTTTGAAATAAAACTTTAGAGGGCCTAAAAAAAATAGTATATTTATTGGGACAAAAAATTATTTAACCCTTATTATTATAATGGTAAGTAATATGATGAAATATGATTTTGTTGTGTGTTTTTTCGGCAATGCATAAAAATCAATTGCAAGAGTTTACATAGATGTTAGGGATGAAACCTCCTTCTTATAAAACAAAGAATGAAAGACACCCTCGTGCACCTTAGTTTAGATCATGTGTGTCGGGGAATGGAAAAAGTTTCATTTCTCAACCTACTTTTTTCCAACGAAAAGGCTCATAGCACAATGTAACGAAAATTGCATTGAAGTACTTTACAGAAGAGATTACAGAGCATGCGTACTCTTTAGGTTCATTAAGTGTGTTGGGACAATAATAAATTGATTTGATACAAATATTGATTTGACAACATTGGTTTGCCCACTATCATGTCTGTTAGTGAAATAACACTATTTTTAATGGCCTCGACGAAGTATACAAAACTGAGAATCAACAAGATCTAAGATAAGAGTATTTGGATTGAGCCTATTACATTCTAGAGGAATGCAGTCAGGATTGAGCCTATTATATTCTCAACCCATGATTTTTTCATCAAATTCGAACCAAACTAACCCGATTATGAGCAGGTTGGGTTGGGTAAGATTCACGGGTAATAATTTTTTTTTATTTTAAAAAAATATAATTAAATTTAAAAACTTGAACATCTAAAAAAATAATAAAATTATATTGCAATATATCATTTAATACTTAAAATACATCCACAAACACAACAAAACACTTAAATTAATTAAACTAGCAACAAATCTCAATCACAGTCCAACAACTGAATTTTAACTATACATCAATAGTAAAAATAAAAATAAAAATATATATGTCACGAAAATGGGGTGGAGTAAATGGGTCAGGATTGACGAGGCCCTTTTCTCAAGGAAGATTCGACTATAAAAGGATAAGATGCAACTAGGGTTAGGGATCCTTTTAGCATATTCTTGAATAATGTTAAGTAAACTGATGGATGATTTGAGGGAGACGATGAACAGTAATAATAGGGTTATTTTCCAACTAGTTACGGGAAGTAGAAGGGAAAAATTAGAGAATGATTGAGTATTTTCCCCGGAAAGAATAAAAAATGAGAGGAAAGAAGGAAATTTTCCCTTTGCCCCGTGGGATTTCCCCGTATTACCTTTTTGTCCACTTCTATTTTAATTAAAATTCCTTAGTTCTAAATTAATATGCTAACATTTCTAAAATCCTTATTTTAATAAATTTTAATTAAATAGGTTGTTACATTCTCCCTCGTTAACAAAATTTTGCCCTCAAAATTTGAGAACTTACATATGGAAAGAGACAGGTTAATCGGTACTTTACTTTTTAGGAATTGGAAAGAAATCAAAAGAAGGGTGAATGAAGCAATGAAGTTTGTTTGTAAAAATGAAGCATGAAAATAAAAGATCCCAACGAGATTTAGAATTGAATGAAAGAGTACTGATAAGGCAATTTAGAGATGTTTTTAGTGTAACAAGAGAGGCAGTAAGAAGGATCATCTTGAGAGGAAATTCAAGGAAGGAATGATGGTGGAAAGAATGCTGGAACAGTGTCAATTACTTCATAATATTACTTAATTGCTGATGTGTTAATGGTAATCATAAGATGTTTTGATGATGAGTGAGTCTTGGACTCATGATATAAATTTCCTATGATTCCAAGGAGACTGGACTCAAGAAACTGACAGTGATAGGTCATTATAGTGAATAATTCAGAATATAAGGTTGTAGGAATTGGTTCCATGAATTTGGGGGTTTGAAAATGGTACAAGGAGAGTACCATCAAGAATGAGACATGTCCCCTCAACTCAAGAGAAACCTAATATGCCTTATGAATATTTGAGGATTCTGGTTGTTCATACCAAACTGAACATGGTACATTGAATTAATGAAGGTGCCATAATGAGGATGAAGGTCACAAGAAAGTGGCACTTGTGTCCTAGACGGAAGTATTATATTTGGAGATGTATAGACTATATTACCCAATAAGGAAATACAAGTTTGTGGCACCAAAGGTTCAAACACGCGAGTCTTAAGGAGAATGTAGATTCTTATTAAGTAAGGAGTTTTAGATGGAGACAAAAATGGAGAGTTGTCATTTTGTGAACACTGTGTATATATCAAGCTGCATATGAACAATTCAAAATTGGTCAACACTGTACCAATTATGAAATGCAGGTTCATGGAATTTTGAAGACAACATAGTGTAAACAGAGGCACCATCAGGCCTATCTAAGGTTCTAAGACAATGCAACACTAAAAGGGTCATGTTGCAGATTAAGACATCGTTTCAACATGTCTGCTAGACTTTATTGATGACTAAGGTGAAAACAAAAGATGGAGTGTATTGTCCAACCCAAGTATGTATATACCATTTTGGGTTGGAGCTACTCACATAGGCTACTATTACATCAGTATAAGCTCAACAACAACCATAATCTAGAAATTCCTCCAGAACTTTGGATTAGTAGAGTTTCAGATTATAATCACCTTAAGGTGTTTGAGTGTACTACATATTATCACGACAAATGAGAAATTGGGACCTAAAGTAAAGAAAGGATATTCTGTTGGATGTTTTGATGAAGTGAAGGAATACAGAATCTGATGCATTGAAATAAAAGGTGTGTTATACGTAAGCTATTGAAGTTCATGGAGAAAAACTCTACAAGTTACAAGGTACAGAAGGAGTTGACTCATCCTCCAATTATATTATATAATTTTAAACTTGATGTAGAACCTGGAAGTGAAAACGAGCCATGGTCTGATCTAAACCAACCCCTTGGCAGAATCAACATACAACACATGTAGTAGCTGATTTAAATGATAACAATCATGATGATACAGATGGGTATATTCTATCAAGGAATAGAGTTAAAAAATAGATAATCCCACTCCAAGGGTGTAAGCCCTTAGCTAATGTGATCAGCTATGCCCTTCACATTGAAGATTTGAATGGTGAGAAGCTAAATAATATCACTAAGTTTTTTTTTTATCAAAAAATAGTGAAGACGATTTTCTCTTCATTGTAATTTGAAAGATACTATGCTTATGAGACGTCCTAGTGAGGAGGAATTAGGTGTATCAATTTTTAGATCACTATATAAACTATGGTAATAGCTTAAATAATGGTATTTGCGGTTTGATTCCTTCATATGGAAGTACAAAACCATTAGAAACAAGGATGATTGGTGTGTCTACTCAAGAGATTTGCAAGCAATACTATTGTTTCCCTTGTTCAAAATCATATTTTTACTCACAAATTTTTTATTATAAGTTAGGTCAAAAGAAGTCTGATAAGAAGAAGTTTGGCCAGTGGGAAAACTATATAAGAGGAGTTCAGAAGGAGACTTGGTCCAGACCAGAAGGAAGCTTGTTAGAGGGAGACTTGGTCCAGACCAGAAGGAATCATAAGTCAGACTTGGTCCAGACTTAATCCTGACGAGAAGATAGCTTGGTCGTGAATATAAGAATCAGTCCAGACTTAATCCAAACTTGATCCAGATCAAAAGGAAAATGTTCAGATCAATGGTCCAGATTTAAGTATCATGGCCTAGTGTTGGACGAGATCAAAAGATCGGATCATATGGTCCAGTGTTGGCCGAGATCAGAAGATCAGATCATATGGTCCACTGTTGGCCGAGATCAGAGGATCACAGAATTGGGGCAGATCAAATTACGTAAGTCCAGAATTGGTCGAGATCAGAAGATCATACGGTCCAGATTTTAATCATGATGAAAATCAGTGAGGACTTGATTAAAATTCGAAGAAGACTTGATTAAATTTTGATAGAAATTTGATCAAAGTATTAAGGGGATTTGATTAAAAAATTACTGAAGACTTGAAGAAATTTGAATGCAATCTGAAGCTTATTTATTATTTAAGTGAAACAGGATTGGCCAGGTTATTTTTGCAAGAGAATCAGGACAGATAGAGCTCGAAATTGATCATGGAAGAAACCCTAAATTTCATCTATAAAAGGAGGCTCAAGGCAGAAGATTTAGCATCGAAAATTAGTAAAAGAGTCATAAACTTCCATAAGCAAACACTCGAGTTTTTTGTGACGTTAATTGTGAGTATCAGCTTTCTAGAAGCAAGTACTCTTGTTTTTCATTCCCTTGTGTCAGATCTATATTGTTGAAGTAGAGTCTACAATCTGAAGAGTCAGAAGAAGTAGCAGGTGACTTACCAATTAGACTCAAGGTGTTGAAATCCCTTATGCAATCTGGGGTTGTCAGATTGGTAGGAGAAGACTTGACTTGTCAAGTCAAGGTGCTGTGTTCCTCAAAAGTCTAGGATTGTTATACTGTTTGGGAAGACTGACTTGGAGGGTCAGTAGTGCTATTGTAATTCAAAGGTTTGAATTAGTGGAAAAATCCTTCAAGGTGAAGGGACTGGATGTAGCTAGTTAATGGTGAACCAGGATAAGTCTTTGTGTTGATTATTTTACTTTATCCGCTGCTAATTCTGCTTGTTTATATATCAGATTTTAAATAATCATCAAAAACAAAAAAAGAATTCAAGTAGTACAAGCACAACTCAACTCCCTTCTTGTGTTTGCACCTTAAATTTGCATCAGAGCTCGGTCTCAAGGATGAGCACTTAACAGTGTTTGAGGAAAGGTCCAAGGGGGTTCAACGTGTTAGAATTCAAAGAAGAATTTGGAGGCAACACCAACAGGCCACCACTGTTTGATGGTGATCACTTTGAATACTGGAAGGACAGAATGAGAAGCTTCTTCATCTCCCAAGATCCTGATCTATGGAACTTCGTAGTCAAAGGCTACACTGCACCCAACACACCAGGAGATGAAACTGGTCAAGAACTGGATGTAGCAGATATGAATCCCAACCAGAGGAAGCTATCACATTCAAAGAATTTGACAGATGCACCAACAAGGAAATAGCAAAAAGCATCTATGATAGTATTGTTCTGACCTATGAAGGAAGTCAACAGGTTCAAGAGGCAAAGGCAATATATGGTTTTGTCCTTTAAGTCATTATAGATCTTCTCGTGATACGCGATTTAATACTTCAACGCACCGGCTATCTCTGTTCTCAGTGCATTTTGATGTCTCAAAAGTAGTTCTTCAGTTTCTTCCTTGTATTGCCTCTCATTTTTTCACTTGATTCTCATACTATGCTACCATCTCTTTAAGCTATTTCTTTAAATCTTCAAACTCCTTTTTTTCATTCTTTTCAGAGCTTGTAGATTTTTTTCCACAATTGTTTCTATATATATGCCTCATCTATAACTTCATTTCTTTCTCACTTTCGCACATCTAATTACTCATTTGCACCTCTCAAACAATCTTGTATATCAAGTTTATCCTTTTCTTCAATTTTCAACCTCCTGTTACTTTTCTCAATATATTTAGCCTTACAGATGTTTTCTGACCGTAAGTCCAAGTTCTCTTGGATGATTCTTTATAATTTTACCGGTACTCGACCTATTGTTCTCTTGGAAGATTCTCTTCAATTTTCAACCTCTTGTTACTTCTTTCAACTTCTGTGTCCGAGTACTCGGCCTTTTCTAATGATCTTTTCCCAAGTTCGACTTATCGTTTGTAACATATGTGAATCTTCTATACCCATATTGTGCAAAAACAAAGCTTCTAGTGACTCATCATCTGATTTCTTCAACATAGGGTAGCCAAGTTGCCTTAGAGCTATAGTCAGATATTAATTCATGCATCCTTTAATCCCCATGAGAGGTACATTTTGAAAATCTCCACATTGGCATATTACTTCTTCCACCCTTGCACTCTATAATATCATGAAATTGTGTCCCCATTAAGGTTAACTATACTATAAGCCCATTCACGGTTTCTTTTAAATTCAACATGACACCCTTTCTTGAACATGTGAGACATGAACCAAATATACAACACTGGAAGAGAACACAAAATTGTTCCACCTTTCTTCTCGTGTTGAATATGTAGAGAGTAGTATACATCAACAAGGATCACAGGAAGCGAATTTTATTTATTTTTATTAAAAGCCAGGTAGGCATTGATGGCAGCAAAATCTACAAAATTATCAAGTTTTGGGAATAAAACAATCTCATAGATAATGAGAGTAAAAACATCTATAAAAGTATCCCATTTTTTTTAGTGGCTACATCTTATGCCTTTTGCTCTAGATACTTTCTTGAAAAACCATAAATAGCTCATTTTCCCTATTTTTTACTTGTCAATTTTCTTATGTCAGTTTTTAACACTACATCAATTGTGCTCAGATTTGGCAGTTGTCCAGTATATCAATAAGGATTTCCTTTCTCTAATGGATAACCCAATATTCGTTTTATATCTTCTAATGTTGGGGCCAGCTGAAAGTCTTGAAAGGTAAAACGTCTTAAAAGAGGGTCGTAGTATTGGGCTAATGCTGTGAGAGCCCCTATACTTATTAAATAAACTATCATGTTGTATGGTTTTCATTTGGTTGCTAATGTCGCTTAACTTTTCAAATTAGACTGCTTAAAGTTTAAAAGTAAAGTTTTTCTTTTTTCCGATCCCATTTTTCCTCTTAATTTGTCACTTGACTAAGGTACTTAAGATTCCCCAACAAACCTGAAAATGAATGCAAGATGCCATTGTTTTAATTTTCACTTACAGAAAATAAAATAAAAAAGGAAAATAATGATATGAGATGTGAATGTACTCAATTGAATTATTGTTGTGAATATTATATACATATACAGACATATATATATATATGTATATATATAATGTTCCAAATGTATGTAAATATACAAAGTATTCTTTTGGTGACCTATATAGATATTCTTATGGTGAAAGGATCTATTGACTATTCTATTTAGTGACGCTCTGAAAGGGTGGCTCTATAGTTCTAAACTTGGTTCCTAGAGCCAAGAATTCTATTTTGGAATATTTTCAACAAAAATAGGTAAACTATTTGGAGTGATTATACCCTCAAAAGGGATCGAACTCTAGGTGAGATTTTCATGCTAACCAAGCAGGATGTACATCCAGAAGGCTAACACTATGCAATCTCTAACTAACCTTAAACTTTACTGAAACTCGGGTATAGTGTCACACTCGTAAGTGTGTGCAAAAGTGACAATATTGTGTGTGAAGAAAAGTGTAATAAAAAAAATGCTACTAAACAATAAACAAATATGTACAAAATAATAAATTATCTTCGAACATAAATTTAAGTAAAAGCATAATACAAAATAATAGGAATATAACTATTTACCATAAATTCATATAATCAAAGAAAATGTAGGAAAAATAAATGTAGTCAAAGTTAACCATTTAGCACAATTAATTATGTTAGGCTTGACTTTCGAAAAAGTCCCCAGTGGAGTCGCCAGCTATTGTGAACTAAAATTTCGAGGGTTAGCTTGAATTTAATGAAGTCGCCACCAAAGTTTATTTTAAATAGGAAAAATATTGGAAAACCCTTAAAAAATAGAAAAATGATATTTGAAATCAAATTTTGAGTTTGAGAGTCAATTATGCGTAGGAAAGATATTAGTAACCTACGACATTTGTTAAAATACAGTTACCTATAATTAATTGTGCAAAATTAATGTTAACTTATATAAATTTATTTCTCCTTTTTAAAATGTATATATAATCTTATTTTTTGTAAATAATCTAGAGATAAGAGTGTATTTAAAGTATAGGGGAAAAAAAGAAATTTTTATTATTATGCTTCCAAGAGTGCAATCTTGCTCCTGCGTATCTCCTAGTGCGATAGAGAAATCAAAGTTAAGTTCTTGAGTAGAAAATGCAGATGTGTTCATGGTTTTTAAAGAGAATTTATTTTGTTTGTTGATAAAAAAATATTGTTTTGTTGAAAGAAAATATGTTTATTTAATTTGAATAATTATTTTAAAATGCGAGTTTTATGAATGTCGAATTGTACAAGTCGTGTCTAAAAAATTCACCATTAAAAAGATGTCTTATCTAGTTAATGAGTTTAAAAATATTTTTATTATTTTTGGTTATAAAATGATCTTATTTGATTCCCATGGGCAGTACAAAATGTTAAATTTCATATCTTAGCACATCTTGGATCGGTGACACATAAAGTCTTCATCAACTGTTTGATGGAAAAATTTGAAATATTGTGACAAGGATTCAATATTTGCTGCGTATTCTCCCAAACTCATACCACCTTGACGAATTTTCATAAAACCATCACCCAATTTTGTTCCAGTGCTAACTGGAAAATACTTATCTAGAAATTTTATCTGAAAAGATTCCGAGTTAATTTTTTCTCGAGCAGCTTCCATAATCAATTTGGTGCTGTTCCACCAATACTCAACATCACCAAGTAATAGAAAAGTGGCATAATCGACTTTCACCCCGGGTGGGAATCGAATTACTTCAAAGATCATTTCTACTTCCTGTAATCACTTATCATCGTTTTTGGGGTCAACATCTCCAGGGAATTTTAGAGGGTCATGTTGGAACCAAGTTGATTCTTTCAATTAAAGTTTTGATGTTAACAAAAGTATTTTATGTAAATCAGATTTTGACTTAGAAGAATGAAAAATCAGAGGATGACGTCACCAGAGGATACACCAGAGGATGTCATCAAAGGATGACGTCCGCAGAAGATACCTCCAAAAGATACAAATCAGAAGCAGAAGATGTCACCAGAAGATAAAAAATGTCACCAAAAGATTCGGCCAGAGGATACCAGAGGATGTCACTAGAGGGTACTAGAAGATACCTCCAGAGGATATCACCAGAGGATGTCATCAAAGGAAAACATCAGAGGATATCATCAAAGGAAAGAAACAATAACATTGTAAAATATTTAATATATGTATGTTTTGAGTGAATATATATATATATATAAATATTTATTTTGGAAGATGAATTAAAATTATTGGATGAAGAATAAGTTAATTTAATTACGAGTAATTAAATTAACGGACAGTTAATTAAGGGATTAGCGGCTAATTGCGACAAGACTAGTTAAGTGCTGAGGATCAGACAAGTGTCGGGTGAGGTGGCACCCACACAAGCCTATAAATAGGAGTGAGAAGGATGGTGAAATCAGAACACCATTCCTCCTTCCTCACTGCCCATACTGCATGTAACAGTACCCCTTTTCCCTCCCATTCTGTTCTGCTTCCAGTTCACGATTTCAAAAGAAAAGAGAGGGAGTTCCTCAAAAGTGCCATTAATTGGAAACCTAGGCACCAAAACAGAAAACCTGCAGTACAAAAGTTGTTCCCCACATCATTACGGAGCTAGAGAACCCAGTTTCGTAGCAGAAAACGCAAACGACAGTTTCACCGATTTTTGACGCGTAAACGGGAACGAAAGCAGAAACGTGAGCAGAAGCAGAAAACGCAACAAGGGTAAGGGCACCTTCCACTTTCTAGTTGCATTCTAGGACTGTAAATGTATGTTTGATGTCTGGTTATATTTGAGTTCCTATTTTGAAAAAGAAACTATTTTGCATGACATTTTTAAGATGAAAGAAAATGAATTCTGTTGAGGTTTTAAATAATCTGTGATGCTGCTGTTTTGCTGATACAACATGTTTGTTTTGGTTGTCTGGAAAAGCTGAAAAATGTCTTGCATGTTATTTTGAAGTTGATCAAAATGCATGTTGAGAAAAACTGTGTGCATGTTGTTTTAAAACCTGAAAATTTCATTCTCTGATGTTTGATGATATGTGAAATACAACATTGTTGTTTTGCATGTTGTTATTGGTTGTGTAAGAATGCTGGAAATACATTGCATGTTGCTTTGAGAATGCTCAAAATGTAAACAATTGGAAATGTATGTTCTGTTTTGAGTTGGATATTTTTTTGGGGGATTTAAGCAAAACTGTGATGTTGCTTTTGGTGTTGATGATTCTGTTTCTGGTCTGTTGATGAAAATCTGGTGTTGTTGATGTTTTCAAAAGAAAAGGGATTTTAAATGATGAAAGTGTTTTCTGGAAAAGTGCTGAATCTGTTTTGATGTTTAGTTTTTTTTTTTTTTAAAGAAACAGTTTGAAATGTGTTGAAGTCTCAGGAAAAATTTCACTGGTTTTCGAAGGTGTATTCGAATACAACATGTGTGTATTTGAATACAACTTGTCAAGCTTCTGTTTTACTTAAGTTTTCAAACTTGTATTCGAATACGAGCACCAGTATTCGAATACAGAGGAAGGATTTTTGCTTCTGACATAGCATCTGTATTCGACTACGACCATGTCGTATTCGAATACATAAGTGAAATTTTAAGACTGTATTCGCATCAGTATTCGACTACAGGCATGCTGTATTCGAATACAGAATGCAGATTTTCACTAGTTTCAGCTTCTATATTCGAATACAAGGGAACTGTATTCGAATACAGATTCGGGTTTGTCCAGAAACTCAAGTTTTAGCTTCTGTATTCGAATACAAGGAAGCTGTATTCGAATACAGATTCGTGTTTTCCATAAAATCATGTTTTAAACACTGTCATGTGAATTTTAAAGTGTTAGGAAACATTGAGAAGGGTTAAAATGATTTAAAATGAAGTCTTTGAAATAGTTTTGAAGAGGAGAGGATGATGTTTTGGAAACCTTTAATGACCTGGGAGGAAATGCTGAACTTTCAATGATTTGTCTTCTGTATTCCACTACAGGCATGCTGTATTCGAATACAGAATGTTAAAATTGCAGTTTCATGCTTCTGTATTCGAATACAAGGGGGTTGTATTCGGTATTCGAATACAGATTCGAGTTTTTAAAAAATTCCAAGTTTTTCAACATTGTTTTATGAACCCTAAGTGTTGGGGAGTATTGGGAAGGTTATGATGAATTAAAATGGAACTTTGGTGATAGTTTGAAGTGGTGGTGATGAAGTTTTTGAGACTTTACTGATGTAGTGGGAAAAACACTGGTTTTGCACTGTGACAGCCTCTGTATTCGAATACAAGGAAGCTGTATTGGAATACAAAGTGTAATTCTGCACTGTTATTGGCTTCTGTATTCAAATACAGAGAAGCTGTAGTCGAATACAGATTCGTATTTTCTAGAAATCTCAGTTTTAAACATTTTTTTATGAATTTTAAGAGTTTGGGAAACATTGGGATGACTTAAGATAATTAAATATGGAATTTGTGAGATAACATGAAGTGTTAATGATTACTTGACTATTTAAATCATGATTGTGATGATGATGATATTGATTGTATTGAGATGTTTGAAAATGATGGAAAGGTTGAAATTTCCTGATAATGCATACTGTTTCAGTGAAGAGAAAACACTGCATATTCATGCATTTGCATAGTCAAGTGGTACCCGCGATGGGCCACAGAGTAATGTGTAAACGTGCTGATCTGTTGAGCGATTGAACGAGTGCTCTGTTGAGCGACTGCACTGGTACTAGACTGTTGAGCATTTGTACCCTGAAATGCGCAACCACGTGCTGATCTGTTGAGCGATTGCACGAGTACTGGTCTGTTGAGCGACTGCACTAGGTACTAATCTGTTGAGCGATTGTACCTTTGTATATGTCAAACGTGCTGATCTATTGAGCGATTGCACGAGTGCTGGTCTATTGAGCGACTGCACTGGTACTGATATGTTGAGCGATTGTACCTGAGTATATGTCAAACGTGCTAGTCTGTTGAGCGACTGCACGAGTGCTGGTCTGTTGAGTGACTGCACTGGTGCTGATCTGTTGAGCGATTGCACCATGGTCTTGAGGGCTGTTAAAGTCATACATATTTAAATTATGCTGGTCTGTTGAGCGACAACACCTTGGTAATTCCAAGAAATTGTATACATGAGCATATACATATTGCATTGGGGGATTCACCGGTGGGTCACGATTTGGTTATGTGATGATGGTGGGACATTGATGTGTGTGAGTACTTGATGAAAACTGATTTTCTGATAAATGATTGTGATTGCTGAAGTGTTGGTTGTAGTTACCACATATTTTTCATAATAATAGGTTGTTGTTTTGAAAAGGTATATATGTCATGAAATTTCAAAATGAGCATCTTTATTTTTCATCATTGTCATATGTTATACCATGGGTGTATTTGTTATGTGATATAAATGCTATGTGTTTATTTGTTAATTTCGGTCGGTGACCCTTTACTATTATATGTGAAATTTGGGCTTTGCCCTCAGATGCCCCCCAAACCCATGACACCCGTGGGTCCCGAGAAGATGGAAACGTCGCTCAACTTCATTGATCGTTTCGTGCCTACTACTTGGTGGGAATGTGCATGATTCTGAGGCGGAAGAGAAGAATGAAGAGCCGAAGCTAGTAGCAGCTGATATTCCGGGTCCGTCTAGGATATCCAATGATTGTTATGAGATTCCAACACTGCCGAAGCGATCGAGACTGTGCATTGATTTGACTTCAGAGGAGACTGATCCTTCTCTATATGATGAGGAGGAGGAGGTTACATCGAGGCGAGTGGCGGAGTCGGATGAGACTTGTTTGTGATGCGGATCTGTGCTACTGTAGCTTTAGTGCATGATCAGTTAGACTTGATGTATAGGACTTGAGCTGGAAATGTAATTTGTTTATTTTGGAAATTATTGTACTACTTTCCGCTAAACTATGACTCTGATATTTTCTGTTGGGATGATTATGACATTGTTATCTTTTGAAAATATATTAATGTTTAGTGTTAAATTTTCAGAATTAAGTACTTAGTGATATTACGATGAAGTTATTTAATTACGTTAATCGATTAATCCACGACGTACTATTTTTAAGAAACAAGTTAAAAGAAACTTCTTATTTCAATTTATGAAGTGAATTAATGAAAATTTTATTTTAATTCCTTTGAAAATTAATTATGGGAATTCTTTTATTTATTTATTTTAAATAAAAAAAATACACTCGCGCTGTGTTTTAAACTCGGGGTGTTACAAACATCATTAGAGGATATTATTCTTGGCCCAGATCAGAAGGAATTAGAGTCCAGAAGGAGACTTGGTCCAGACCAGAATGAAGCTTGTCAGAAGGAGACTTGGTCCAGACCAGAAGGGAACATAAGTCAGACTTGGTCCAAACTAGAAGGAAGCATAAGCTAGACTTGGTCCAGACCAGAAGGAAACATAAGTCAGACTTGGTCCAGACTAGAAGATAGCATGGTCCAGAACATAAGACTTAGTCCAGATCAGAAGATCAATGGTCTAGATCAGAAGATCACCGAATGGTACAGATCAGATCATATGGTCCAGAATTGGTCGAGATCAGAAGATCATAAGGTCCAAAATTTAAATTATGATGCAGATCAGTGAAGACTTGATTAAAATTCGAAGAAGACTTGATTTCTATTTTGATAGAAATTTCATCAAAGTATTAAGAGGATTTGATTCAAAAATCACTGAAGACTTGAAGGAAATTCGAATGCAATCTGAATCTAAAAAGATACGGTTTGAAATTAAGAGAAATAGGATTGGTCAACAGAATTTTCAAAGGAAATCTGAGCAAGATTTATCTCGAATTCAAGCTTGGACAAAGCCTTAAATTTCAGCTATAAAAGAAGGCTCCAGGCAGCAGTAATACGCATCGAAAAACACAGAAATCAAGCTTCAAATTCAAAGTTATCCGAGAGTTCAATAGAGAGAAATACTTGAGTGCCAAAGCAATCTTTTCTAAGTGTTTTCGAGAGAGAAATTCAGTGCAACAATCAGCTTTCCATAAGCAACAAAAGAATGCAAGAATCAGTGCAACAATCAACTTTTCCGAAGCAACTTTGTAGAGTTCCAAACCCTTGTAATCAAACCCGTTAGAGGTGTAGATTCCTTCTTCAATCTAGGGTTGTCAGATTGGTAGGAGAAGACTTGACTCGTAGGGTCAAGGTGTTGTTATCGTTCCTCAAAAGTATGGGGTTGTCAGACTGTTTGGGAAGACTGACTTTGAGGGTCAGGTGTTGTAATTCAAAGTGTTTTGAATTAGTGGATTAAATCCTTCGGAGTGAAGGGACTGGATGTAGCCAAGCTAATGGTGAACCAAGATATATCGCCAAGTTAATTGAAAAACACTATTCAACCCCCTTCTCGTGTTTGCACCTTCAGGTCATGCCTGCGAAAATCTGCCAAACCTCTAGATTCAACGACTCTTTCTTCCTTTTCATCTCTTCGCAAGTCACGTTCATTCTAGGGGCAATAACAACAGCCATCTGTGCCATAGCTTAAGTCATCCATGGCTCACTGATCCCATTAGTGGCAGCACTAGCACCAAAAGTTTGTCTCGGAGGCATTGTTTCCTGCAACACATAATTTATTTAGTGCTAGCCATCAATCTTGACATGAAGAAAGATATCATCCTTACTCAACGCGAGTAAGAGGCAACTCTAAATACCACACTCATACCAGTAGATAACGCAAAGTCATAAAGAGACACACTACAAACTACCCTGCAACCCGATAATGGTCAGCTTAAGACATCCAACTCACAGTCCGAATCAGACTGAACTGCTTTGATACCACAATGTAACATCCCACTTTTTGGGACATTATCTCGAAATACTACGTTTAAAATACAGTCCAGTTTTTTTCATGAAAGTATTTCAATTATCGTGCAAGAAAAATACACAATCACAAATATAAACTAAAACAAACAATCCATAATTAATTAAAAATCCTTAAGTATCTCAATCGGATAATTGAATACTCAAGTTTTACGGTTCACAAATATCGTACAAAAATAGAAAAATAATAAATGGTATAAACTAGAGTCTAACAGAAATAAAGTCTCTAAAGCTAACTACAATTACCCATCCTAGAAATTAAACGAAATGCTCAATCTATTCCTTTGAAAATTCCCCCAGGTGCGAAAGGGAATTGAGGATGTCATATGTCCAAAAGTAAGGTCATCTCAAAATAAAAAACACAAATATAAACTAAAACAAACACTCCATAATTAATTAAAAATCCTTAAGTATCTCAATCGGATAATTGAATACTCAAGTTTTACGGTTCACAAATATCGTACAAAAATAGAAAAATAATAAATGGTATAAACTAGAGTCTAACAGAAATAAAGTCTCTAAAGCTAACTACAATTACCCATCCTAGAAATTAAACGAAATGCTCAATCTATTCCTTTGAAAATTCCCCCAGGTGCGAAAGGGAATTGAGGATGTCATATGTCCAAAAGTAAGGTCATCTCCAAATAAAAAACACAAATATAAACTAAAACAAACACTCCATAATTAATTAAAAATCCTTAAGTATCTCAATCGGATAATTGAATACTCAAGTTTTACAGTTCACAAATATCGTACAAAAATAGAAAAATAATAAATGGTATAAACTAGAGTCTAACAGAAATAAAGTTTCTAAAGCTAACTACAATTACCCATCCTAGAAATTAAACGAAATGCTCAATCTATTCCTCCGAAAATTCCCCCGGGTGCGAAAGCGAATTGAGGATGTCATATGTCCAAAAGTAAGGGTCATCTCCAAATAACAAACATGAATCAAATAGGCATGCAAGTGTATTTATTTTTGCAAAGATATAAATAAATCATATACTTCATTTAACAATTATAATCACAAGTACCAAAAATACAAATCAACCAAAATGCGCAAGTCCTATTTGTTAGACTATATGTTAATGCATGATCCCAGAATATCACCACCCTTTACAGCAAAGAGTCCTACCATTGGACAATGCTCTTCAGAGTTTTATGTTGAGTACCCCACCAAGGAAATGTCTTCACGTACTCGTGACTAAGTCTAGGTCACCAATGCATACATGAATGTCATTACCTTAGTTAACAAAATAGATCACTCAACCAGAGTGTTCAAAACTATTCAACCATGTCCTAAACCAACCTAGTTTTGACACAAAGTCATCACCTTGAGTAACCACCCGTTACCAATCAAAATAAACAAACTACTTAATCTCAGCATATCACTCACAAACATGTAATTCATATAACGCACATGTTTTGAAGTTATCACACAAGCTGAATCAATACATAACATCACAATATATATATATATATATATATATATCACATATAATTCAAGTAGGAAAGAGAATGAAGGGATGTCTTTACAAACCAAGATTGTTGTTAGAATTAAACGCAAGCTCCACACGATTCACACGTTCAAATTAATAACTAATTTAGTATTTAATCTTCTTTCAACTACTAACTCTTACTCCAATAAAGTTTAAATTTTAATTATGAAATTTAAAAAATTCTTGTAAATAGATAGTACCACCAAAAAATTATTATTATTATTATTATTATTCAATCTGAGACATGCAATTACGGACTTAAAAAACTTTGTATAAATTTGGTTCCGCAATATTTTCTTTTCAACTTTGCCAAAACAAAATAATAAAATATGCTATAATGAAACTCAATTACTAAATAGGAGAAAGAAATACATTAAGGGAAACTCAATTGCTAAATTAAAGTATATAAACAAGATAAAATAGTGTTGTGATTGAAAGGCTATTAACATTTTGTAAGCAATGAAACATGGACCCCGGCTTGGAAACGATCAAAGGAACGGTGATTCGATTAATTCAGTTTTATTACACCACCCGATCATTAAAGCTTTATTAAACTACAAATTGAAAGCAACTTGAGCATTGAAAACATTTTTGTATTATTGAATGTCTCAAGTAGATAATTTAGAAATTGGAAATTTAACAAATTACAAATACAGATTTTGAAAGGCATAATTGTTTTTCGATGATGAGAATAGATTAAGATATTAAATTTCATACCATCAAACTCGATTAAATATAACTTTCCATCAGATTAATATGTTACCTAAAAATATATCAATTGACTCAGAGAGAAAAAGTAAAATTATGGATAGAAACCACATACCGAACCAATTTTTTTCCTTGAAGCCGTTTTTCTCTTTCTCTCCCTCACAAGCACATAATCGGCACTAAATAGTTAGGGATTTAAAACTCTTTTTAATATCACACCTATGAGTCAAGCCCTTTTGTTTTGCTATCTTATAATTATTTATAATTATTTAAATATTTCTTTTCTAAACAAAAGTTAAATCATACCATATACATGCATTTAAATGAATAACTAAAAAAACAAAATAATTAAAATCAAGGTATAATTAATTCTGAAGATATTGTTCAAATCATGAAATTAAAATCTCACAATCCACTGATCAAAATGGTGCAACACACTCCAAATGATGCGTATGATATGCAACTTCTACTGTTGCACTACTTATGAAGTTTCAACAAAGTGATTTTCTCAATGCCACTAATTCTATGTCATGCAATTCTCCACTAATTCTATGTCATGCAATTCTGCCTCTGACTATCATTATTAAAGAAACACAACATCTCACTCCAACAAGAAATTGAAAGAATTAATTATGAAAGAAAACTTAGACGAATCAAAAAAACTTGTGAAGATCTAAGAACAACATAAATCCATTCTAGCTGAAATCAAGCAAGAGTATGAACGAAGATTCTTGTTTTCGAAGACAATCTAAAATAAGATTTGATTCAGATTTATAATCGAAGAAAATCTTCGACCAAGTTGAAAATAAGATATGGTCAAGATTTGAAGAAGATATGATCAAGATCTTATCACTAAGAAGATATGAATTATTTACAAGAAGATTAAGATTTATCACAAAAAGATATGAATTATTTACCAGAAAATTTGATCAAGATTTATCACAAGAAGATATGAATTATATACAAAAAGATTTGATTAAGATTTGTCTACAAGAATGTATGAACTATTTAAAAGAAGATTTGATCAAGACTTATCTACAAAAAAATCTGAATTATTTATAAGAAGATATGTTCAAGAATTGTTTACAAGAAGAAACTCTAACAAGAAGATACATTTATTATTTGCAAAGATATGATTCATATTTTGCAAGGAAAAAGGAGAAACTCTAACTTATTCTATAAATAGATACTCAAGCCTTAAGAAGAAGACAAGAGAACTCACAAGCACAAAATTTCCTAAGTCATTAGAGTTCATAAGGTTAATGTCTAGGGAAACACTTACTCAAAAGAAATATTTTCTAAGTGTTTTCTAATGTGAGAGTCATTGTTTCAATCAGCTTATTAGAAGCAAACCAATTTGTTCCAAAATCTTGTAACCCAGACCGATAGTGGCTTTCGTATTCCTCAAGAAATCTGCAGGTTTTCGAGTGTTGTTGATAAGACTTGGCTTCCAAAGTCAAGGTGTTTGTGTTCGTTAAAAAGTTTGTAGGTGTCATGCTATTTTGAGAAGACTGGCTTGTAGGGTTAGGTGTTGTGAAATTCGTGTTTTTAATAAGTTGATTAAATCCTTCTGCATGAGGGGACTGGATGTGGCTACCAAGTTGGTGGTAAACCAGGATAACTTCTTGTGTCACTTTAATTTTGAAATTCTTATTTTACTTCTGCCTTTGATCCCTTAACCTGATTGCTACTACTTTTATTCTGAAAGTCACCAAACCCAAACTAGTGTTAAAAAAATTAGAAATAAGAATCCAATTTAGTCAAACACAATTAACCCTCATTCTCGTGTTTGCACCTTCAATTAAGTGCCCAATTTCAAAAATTAGCACTTTACAGTGTTGGAACAATGATCCAACGATTCAACAATGGTTGGATTTGGTGAATAAGCTGTTGGAGGAAACATCAACATGCCACTTTTGTTTGTTTGTAAACAATTTAAGTACTGGAAGGATAGGCTGAGGAATTTCTTTATCTCCTAAGATCTTGAACTTTGGGACATAGTGGAAGATAGCTACACTTCTCCAACAAACTCTAATGGTACTAAAATTTCAAGGAAAGAGATGGATACTAAATATAAGAAGATGTACAAGATGCACCACAAGTCCGGAACTTTCATGATCAATGCAATCACCTTAAAGGAATATGATAAGTGCACTGACAGAGCAAAAAGCAAAAAGCAATGGAAATTTGGTTCTGACTTATGAAGGAAGCAAACTAGTTCAGGAAACATAGGCCAACCTCCTAGTCAGAAAGTATTAGCTGTTCAAGATGGAAGAAGATGAAGACATTAAAACAATGTTTTCCATATTCCAAAATCTGGTCTTTGGAGGATATTGATTCAAATGATCAAAATTTGGTAGTAGGAATGAATGGACAGTGGTACTTATCCCCCAAGTACCGAGTTTGATTCCCAATGAAGGCAAAAACTCTCTCCTTCCTACGGAGAAGAAAGGGGGGGGGCGAAAAGGTTGTGACTAACAGTGCTGGTAACGGTATGAGCCAGGCTGCTACAGAAGGATTGAAAAAATTACAATTTGGAGGGTCTAGCACAATTACTATTTGTTAGTCAAGCAAAGGTATAGTTCTTTCACAAGACAATATGGCGAGGAGCAGTGAGATGAACATTGATAGTGTTGAGGTACTTGTTGAGACAACATATGACAGGGATCCTAACATGAAGACTTTCCCTCTTTTAGGGGCATTTTTTATTGACAGGTCCTGCTCACCAGACCTTCTAAGAGAAATGAGCATTATGGGTTGGAACTATTGAGGCCTATGTAATCTCTAAGCAAGTTGGAATAACCTTTTTGTACGAAACTTTAGTTCATGCTAATAAAGTTGAATGATTGCGTTATGTTTTGATTTTTGTTTTTCTTTGGATATAGAAGATAGAGGGGGAGGTATAGCTCTTTTATGGAGAAACTCTAGAAATTTTGCAATTACCAAAAAGCAATAGGAGAAGAGACTCTTGGAACTTGTTGAGGAGTCTTGCACACCTGTCTACTCTGTCGTGGTGTTTCATTGGTGACTTTAATGATATTTTGGCCCTTGACGAGAAAAAAAGGAGAGTGGATATAGTGGGTTGGTTGATAAATGGTTTTTGTGAGGTTGTTGCAGTACGGGCCTTGTTGACATTCATATGAAAGGCTACCCACTCACCTGGTTCAAGAGCTTAAGAAAAATTAGAGGGGCGAAAAAGAGACTTGATTGTGCCATGGCCACCGAAACTTGGTACAATTTATTTCCACGTGATAAATTGGAAAAGACCATTACATTATTCTTTTGATACAACATCCTATTTCTGTACATAGAAGATCCTAGAGAAGGTTTAAGTTTGTGAATGCATGGTTGGTGGAACCTGCATTTGATCAGTTTGTTTGTAATAAGTGGATAACTGGTGATCGTGCCTAGTCTTGAGAAATCCACTGAAGTTATGACTAATTGGAGTAAATATCATTTTCACCAAATTAAAAAAGAAATTGCAAAGTGCCGAAAAGATCTTGAACATGCCTGTCTTCAAGGTGATTCATCATACTTCGGTTATGTTGACTTTTTGAAGAATAATATGTCTACTTTATTGGTTAAAGATAATGCTTTTAGATCCAATGTGCTAAAAAATTTTGTTTGTAGAATGGAGATTTAAATTTGCTTTTTTTTTTCTTTTCATGTCTCTGCATTTGCTAGACGACAGTCAATCGCATTACCTTTTAGGAAGACCAAAATGTGAGAAGAGTCACAAAGATCGTTGAGTTGTGTACTTTGGCTATAAATTATTTTGATGATTTCTTTTAGAAGGAAAATAGTGTATAAAACCTAGTGCTTGCTACTATATCACCTTATATTACACATGAGGATAATGAAGTCTTTTTGGCACTCTTCAATCTTGAGGATTTTCGAGAGGCTCTTTTTTATACGAAAACGGACAAATGTTCAAGTCTAGATGGTTTGGATCCCAATTTTTTTCAACATTTATGGTCTCTTTACGAGATGAAGATGTTCAATAGTTGCTGCTGTTGGTTGGGAATAGGTTATTTTCCTTCAGCTCTTAATTCTACTAACATATCTTCACTTCTAAAAGGCGACATACAAAAAACTATGAAAGATTGGAGGTTGATTGTATTATGCAATGTGATTTATAAAGTGATAGCCAAGGTTCTTTCAAACAAACCGAATAGTGTTCTTAGCAAATGTATCTCAAATAATTAGTCGACTATTGTTCTTGGTAAATCTATAACTAATAATGCTATGGCAACTTTTGGGTTAGTCTATTACATGCAATCCAAGACTCAAGGTAAGGTAGGTGAAATTGCACTCAAACTTGATATTAGTAAGGCTTATGATTAGATGGACTGGGATAACCTTTGGAGGTCATGCTAGCCATTGGTTTTCATGAAAATTAGGTGAGATGGATTATGTTGTATGTTGAAACTATGGACTATTCTATGATTGTCAATGATGATACAGTTAGCCCTATAATCCCTAGGACGAGACTTCAGCAAAGTGAGCCTTTCTCACCCTATCTCTTCATCATTTCCAATGAGGGGCTATCATCGTTGATTTGGCAAGCTAAAAATAGAGACGACATACATGGCACCAAAATTTGCAGACATGTACTAATCATTGCTCACCTATTTTTGCTGATAATTGCTTCTTATTTTTTCGGACCACAACTATGAAGAACATCTTATCCACATATGAAGCTGCAACTGGACAATCTATTAGTCGGCAAAAATCAAAAAATTTATGTAGTCGGAATGTAGACCAAGAAACCAAAAATTCTATTGCTGATTTGTTGGGAGTTCAAGCAATACTCAACACTGGTAAGTATCTGAGGAGGCCCTTAATTATTGGTTGAAGTAGAAAGGCTACGTTCATATTTACCAATGATCGAGTGAGGAAGAAAATCAATTCTTAGAGTAGCAAATGTTTGTCTAAGGTAGGGAAAAGTGCTTATTAAGGTTTTGCTCAGGATATACCTTATGTAATGAGCATCTTCCACATACCATCCTCATTGGACGATGAAATTTAGAAAATAATGAACTCTTTATGGTGGGGCCACAATAATCATCGTAAAACACTTTATGCACAAGCATGATAGTGGAATGGGCTTTGCAAACAACTATGCTTGGAACACGATTGGGGTTTTATGAGTAGCCCCAATACTCTTGTCAATAGGCTATTCAAAGCAAGATACTTTGCAAATGGTGATTTCCTTAGGTCTCAAGTGTTAATGCAAAAGTGGTTTTAACTACAATCCTCTTATTGATGTTTTGATGATAACAAAATCAATAAGAACAATGATTCCTTATCTATTTGCTAAGTGTGGAGATTAATTTAGAAGATAAAGATTTATATCAATGATTATCTATTTTAAGGTAGCATAAATTAAGAGTAAGTTAGAGATAACGGTCTAAGTGTTTTTAACAATAATAATATCACCAAATAAATAATTAATTATGTTTACTAATAGAGCGAATCAAGATATAAGTTGTAAGAAGCTTTGTAACAAGAATTTAGTTATCTATAGATTGAGTCATAGCATTAAAGACAAAGGAAACATGAGTCTACCATTAATCCTTTGATCACAAAGGTAAACAACGCTACAATGATCATATGCCTCAGGCTAAAGTTAACTAAGAGTCAAGACCTTCATTGATCCTCTGAATCAAGACCAAACAAGAAAGCTTTGAATGAAGCATATGTTAGAGTCAATGCTCTAAAATTAAAATCCTCTAATAAACAAAGAAATATAATTCATTACTCAAGGAAAATGCATCGATGCTCTGAATAATCTATTTAAGCGATGTCTAACTCTGATCGATGCACTCTCAGCGCGCCTCTAACAATCTGATTATACAAGTTCACTTTGATTATTCTACATATGATAATTCTACAAACCAGTTGATTGTCTGGTCAATGCATCAAGTCAACATTCTAATAAAAAATTCAATTTTTTAAACCAAACATCTTAGCCTAGAACTCTAAAGGAGTCAACATCTCAACATCCTCTGCTCATCAAAGTTGGACTTATTCTCTAATTGAAGAAGTACAATGACATCCTTTGAGAGTATCATTCATTGATATTTCCCTTCTTAAATCAAGGCCTCGATGGTATTGAGACAGAATCTCTCTGTTAGGGGAGGACTAGATGTAGCAACAGTTTGTTGCGAACTATTATAAAAATACACGTGTCCTTTTCTATCTCCACTATATTATTTTATCTAAGTTCTTTATGATTTAAATTTATTTTATTTAAATTTTTCTATAATCCTAAGTTGAATGAGCAACTCAAAATATTTGTAGAAATGGCAAAATACAATTTAAACCCCTCTTATCTTGTGTTTTCCAGCACCTTCATCAGGTTGGTCATAACTCAAGCTATGTTCGAAGAAGTATACACACTATTAAAAAAAATAAAAGAAAGAAATAGGTGGAGAACTGGATCAGGTAATACAATCTTGGTTTGGGAGGAAAATTGGCTCAATGACATGTCTTTTTTATTAAAGCCACACCATGCTCCAACCCATATAGCCAATTTGCGGGTATCTAAATTAATGCTACCCAATTCCAAGAATGGGGATCACCATGTTTTGCATTCCTGTTTGATGTTACCATAGCTGATATCATTACTGATACTCCTTTGTTTTCTTATGTGACAGAAGATAAGAAGGTTTGGAAACCATAGAAAAATGGTTTGTATTCAGTGCAAACAACATAACTGTTTTAATTTTCATAGTGATGCCTCTCGCACTAATTGACTGTTGAAATAGGAGAAGCAGTTGGTCTTTGGACGACTTTGTCGTGGGTCCATAAGCTACAACTAGAGAATGTCAATTTTGAGATGGACTCCAAAGTGGTTGTAGATAAGTTTCATAGTGGCAACTGTGATGGACCCATCATTAGCTAGTATCTTTTTAATGATGTTAAAGGTTTAAATGGAGACAAAAAAAAGTTAAAGTACAACTCATTAAAAGGATCAAATTTGAAGAACTGCAAACTTAATTTTGCCTAAATTATTATTTCAAATTTTGAATTGATTTTTTTTGTTGCGAAACTGTAATGGAAGTCCACGTTTGTTTGTTATTCCCTCGCTAAGAGACCAAATCTTGTGCATAATTTACGGAACCAAAACACATTTAGGTTTCATTAGATAACCTTTAATTTGTCAATCGTACTTTTTCTTTGATATATATATATATATATGTTTATTTATTAAACATAATATTTTCTTCAAACAAGAAGAAATACTCTAATTTCTAAGTTTATTATCAACCAATGTGTAACAGCAACAAGTTAAGCCATTATTATCGGCGGGAACGCAGAGCCCTTGTAAATAGCCTTTACTGGTGCAAAAGGATTTACAATCATGTACTTGATCACATTTGAGAAAACATTTTTTTACTGGAAGTTCAAGGGCCATACTTGTTAAGAAAAGTAACATTAGTGTAATAATTAGTTAATATATAGGCTTAAATATATGATTGGTCCTTGCAAATACGCGTTTTTTTTGTTTTAATCCATGTAAGTTTTTTTGTTTGATTTGTATCCTTGTAAATAATATTATTTTGTTTTTGGTCATTGCTTTTTTGGTTTAGTCCCTGCAAAATTGATTTTTATTGAAATTGGCCCCTGTAATTCCTTATATCTAATAATTGAAGAACTAAATCAAATATTATATATATTTCAGGGACTCATTTAATTAAAAACCAAATTTACAGAGACTAAAACGAAAGTGAAAAGACAAAAAAAAAACAAACAAATATTTGCAAGGACCAAAATCAAACAAAAAACATACATGGATTAAAACAAAAAAAACATATAGTTATTGAAACCAATCATGTATTAAGCCTAATATGTAGAAAATTCAAACTCTCTTATTAAAATTATGTACGTACCAGTTGAGAATAGAAGAACCACAACCAAGGTTGTCATCATAAAATTTTGTATACTGATCATTGTTTATATCTTCTTCCTCTTCTTCAATGATCCTCTATTAGTTAATAACTACATTTTTCATGCTTATACATATATATATATATATATTTATATATATAAATATATAATAAATCCTATTAAATAAAGATAAATAAGAAGTAAATATGAATATTTACTTTAATTTTATGACATACAATATAAGATTTTGAATATTTTTTTAAAAATTATATTATTTATTCTTAAGTCAAAGTCTCTAGTAAAAAGAAGACCAACTTTCCTTTTTAAAATTATATTATTTTACTTTATTTAATATTATATATACCAACATTTAAACATTCTTTGTGCTTAAAGGCACTATGCTATTTTTCCAAATATAGTCAAAATAATAATTATAACATTGTTGACAAGAAAATATAGTCAAAATAATAATACTAATAATAATAATAATAATAATAATATTTTTGACAAGAAAATATAGTCAAAATATTGTTAAGAAGAAGTTAGGGTCAAAATATTGTTCACAAGAAGATATTGTCAAAATATGGTTCACAAGAAGATATGATCAAAATATTGTTCGCAAGAAGATATGATCAAAATATTGTTCCCAAAAAGATATGGTCAAAATATTGTTCACAAGAAGATATGCGCAGAATTTGCTCACAAGAAGATATGCTCAAAATTTTCTCACAAGAAGACGTGCTGAGAATTTGTTCATAAGAAGAGACACTCAAAATGTTTAACAAGAAGATACACTTAAAACTGTTCACAAGAAGAAACAATCAGAATCATTTACAAGAAGTAACACTCATAATTTGTTCACAAGAAGATACATTAAGAATTTGTTCACAAGAAATATATGATCGAGATTTTACAAGGGAAAAAGTGAAGGAAATCTAAAATAAGATTTAATTCAGAGATATAATTGAAGAAAATCTTTGAAGAAGTTGAAAAGGAGATATGGTCAAGATTTGATGAAAATTTGATCAAGATTTTTCCATAACAAAATATGAATAGTATCAATTTGAAGAATTTACAAACTCAATCTAAACAAAATACGAACAAAACCAATCTGAATAATTTACAAAGTCAATCTGAACAAAATACGAACATAATCAATCTAAAGAATTTACAAACTAAATCTGAACAAAATACGAACATAATCAATATAGAGAATTTACAAATTCAATCTAAACAAAATACGAACAAAATCTACAACTTTGTCTATGGGTGTTATTTTTATCACTTGGACTTTTGCCTCTCATGGTTGTATCTCATTCTGCCATTGAATTGTCACTTTAAATTTCTATGTGTTTTGTCTTTGATTGTTGTATCTGCTTCTGCGTTAGAATTGTCGTTTTAAATTCTAAGTGTTTTGCCTCTAATGGTTGTATCTCCTTCTGCCTCTAAATTGTTGTTTTAAAATTTTAACTATTTTGTCTCTAATGGTTGTATCTCCTTCTACCTCTGAATTGTCGTTTTAAAATTCAAAGTGTTTTTCCTCTTATGGTTGTAGCTCATTCTACCTCTGAATTGTCGTTTTGAAATATTAATTGTTTTGCCTATGATGGTTGTATCTTTTTCTGACTCTAATACTTCCACGAGATGTGTATCCTCTGATTTTCTACTGAACGTGTGTTCCCTGATTCTTCCATGGGACGCATATCTGTTGGAACCAAGTTGGTTCTAAGTACTTAGGATTTTGATGTTTACAAAAGCACTCCATGTAATCTTATTTTGTACTTAGAATTAATATATTAAATGCCACCAGAAGATGAAGTCATCAGAGGCAGAAGATGAAGTCACCAGAGACAGAAGACGAGTTACCAGAGATTAAAATCAGACCAGAGGATACACCTCTAGAAGATACCAGAGGATACATACAGAAAGCACCAGAGGATACACCTCCAGAGGATATCAGAGGATGTCAAAACTTCATCAGAGGATATCTTTCCTGGCCTAGATCAGAAGGAAGCAGAGTCTAGAAGGAGACCTGGTCCAGACCAGAAGGAATCACAAGTCAGACTTGGTCCAAACTTTCTTCTGACCAGAAGATAGCTTGGCAGTGATTATAAAATTACTCCAGACCAGAAGAAATGATTGTCCAGATTTATTTCAGATTCAATCCAGACCAGAAGATAGCATGTCCAGATGTGAGGATAAGTGTCCAGATCAAAAGGTAAAATTCATGTCCAGATTAAATAATAAATTTCATGGGATAAATGAAAAATGGTCCAGACTTAAGTGTTATGGCCCAGTGGTTGCCGAGATCAAAAGATCAAAAAAAAGTTCAGATCAAATCATATGGTCAAGTGATTGGCCGAGATCAGAAGATCAGAAGATGTGGTCCAGTGTTGGCCGAGATAAGAGGATCACAACAGATCAGATTGCATGGTCCAGATGTGGTCGAGATCAGAAGATCATATGGTCCATATTTAATCATGATGATAATCAGTGGAGACTTTATTAAATTCGAATAAGACTTGATTAAATTTTAATAGAAATTTGATCAAAGTATTAAGAGGATTTGAAACAAAAATAAATTGAAGTCTTGTGGGAATTCAGAAGCTATTGGTGGGAAGAAAGATTTGGTCCAGAATTAATCAAGAACAGGATTGGCCAAAGTTATTTTCGAATGCAAATCTGAAGCTAAAAAGATATGTTTTTTATTTAAGTGAAACCCGATTGGCCAAGTTATTTTTGCAAGAGAATCTAGAAAAGATACAGCTCGAATTTAAGCATGGAAGAAATCCTAATTATTCATCTATAAAAGGAGGCTCAAGGTAGAAGACTTAGCATCGAAAATACTTGAGAGTCATACACTTCCAAAAGCAAAATACTTGAGTTTTCAGTGAGGTCAATTGTGAGTATCCGTTTTCTAGAAGCAAGTACTTTAAGTTTTTCTTTCCCTTATGTTAGGTCTAAGTTGTTGAAGTAGAGTCTATAATCTGAGGGAGGCAGAAGGATTAGTAGATTACTTAGCAATTAGATTCAAGGTTCTTTTCCTCAAAAGTCTAGGGTTGTTAGACTTTTTGAGAAGACTGACTTGGAGGGTCAGTGGTACTTTGTAATTCAAGGTTTTTGAATTAATGAAATCCTTCAAAGTGAGGGACTGGACGTAGCCTAGTTAACGGTGAACCAGTATAAAATTCTGACTTTTTATTTACTTTATATCTGCTGCTAACTCTCTTTTAATTCATACATAATAAGTTTTGTTTTGAAACTAAAAAGTATTCAAGTTAGTAAAACACAATTCAACCCCCCGTTTTCTCGTGTTTGCACCTTCATGCATATCATGTAAAGAAGATCCTCAGAATCTTACCAGCCAAATGGAGACCAAAGGTTATTGTAGTAAAGGAAGCTAGGGATCTGAATACGTTGAGGCTTGAAGATCTGATCAGCTCCCTCAGGTCTCATGAAATAGAGCTGAATGCAGATGAACCAGAGAAGAAGAAGACCTTAGCCCTAAAGTCAAAGCAGAAGAAAGTTGCAAAGGTTTTTATCAGAATCAGAGGATATTGATTGTGAAGATGATGATCTTGCTTAGATAACCAAGCAGATTTCAAAGATGTGGCAAAACGAAAAGAAGAAAGCTCCCAGGAAAAATGGCAAATACTCCAACAGAGGAAAAGAAGAAGATGACAAGAAAAGCATCATCTGCTATGGATGCAATGAACCTGGACATATCAAGTCAGAATGTCCAAATATGGAGAAAGGAAATCATGATAAGAAATGTTCCAGATTCAAGAAAAAGGGTCTGATGGCAGCATGGGATGCATCTGACTCACATCAAGTTTGCCTATGGACTCCATAAAGGTACTAGCTCTGGAAGAAAAGCATAAGGTAAGAAGAATGGACAAATCATTCATTCCAGGAAGTCTGGAAGCACATCAGAGGAAGTAGTATTGGCTCTGATGGCAAATACCAACTCAAGTTCTAGATCCAACACAGACTCTGGAACTGATTCAGAAGATCAAAACAAAGAGGTATTCTTTGATCTTACTAAATCTGAATTAATTACTGCTCTTAAAGACTTTCTAAATGCCAACAACAAGATGTCTTTAAAACTGAAAATTCTTAGGGAAGAAAAGAAAATTCTAACCAAAGAAGTACAAATTTTAAAGAATCAGAATGCTGAGTTTGCAACTGAAAACACTAATTTTAAAACTGAAGTTGCCAGACTCAATTCTGAAAATCTAACTCTCAAAAGTACTATTTTCTCTACTTCCAATACTGTTTGTGAATCTGATATGCATGAACAAGCTTTTCAAAACATTATTGCAAATGGTATGGAAAGAAGTAAGTATGCTTCCATGATTTATGGAATCAATAACAATGGTAAGAGAGGAATAGGTTTTACTGAATCTGTGGCTGAAATTAAATCTGCTCATTGTAATGTTCTGTGCATTATTTGTGCTAAAAGGGGTCATTCTAAATTGTCTTGTCCTATGATAAAATTTGGGAAAGACAAGAGATCTGTTAAGTCTAACAAACCTGGACCTGACCAGTTTTCGGTACCAAAGAACAAAATTGTTCATGTTGCAGATATTCTGAGTAACCAGAAGGAAACACCAATCATGGTGCCTGGTCAATGGATGTTGGCAATGCACAAACAGAAAAAGGTGTATGTTCCAGTTTCCACCAGACAGAAGCAAAATGAGTTTGATGAAAGAAGGTTTGGTCAGTACAATTCACACCAGAATCAGAACCAGAACCCGAACCAGAACCAGTATCAGTATCAGAATCAGAGGTTCAGCCACAAACATCATAACCACACACATCAACTTTAGTATTACCAGAAGAAGCAGAATTACTAGAATCACCATAAGTTCCAAAATCACCAGAGGAACATGGTGTATCAGCCAAAGCAGAATCAAGGGAACAGTTCAGCAAGTCTGAACAAGCCAGAAACATAATTGGCTCTGATGGCTCGTACAGAATCTGATTACAGCACTGAATGACTCTGACGGTGAAGTATCAGAAGAAGAAAGGTCTGATCTGCAACACAAAGCATGGTATCTGGACAGTGAATGCTTCAAGCATATGATTGGAGACAGATCAATGTTCCAGAAGCTGACTCTGAAGAAAGGTGGCAAGGTTGCCTTTGGAGGAAACCAGAAAGGTCATATCATTGGTACATGCACAGTTGGTAACAATTCTTCTTCCTTATCTATTGAAAATGTTTTATTAGTTAAAGGTCTGAATCACAATCTTTTAAGCATTAGTCAGCTAAGTGACTGCAAGTATGATGTTGTGTTTAATTAGAAAACCTTCAACGCTATTAGTCAAAAAGATGGATCTGTTTTGTTAACCGGTTTTAGGCAGAATAATGTCTATAAGATAGATCTGTTTAGCCTAGTTAAGCAGAAAGTTAAGTGTCTTTTATCTGTTAGGGAGGAAAATCTGATTTGGTACAAAAGGTTAGGCCATGCAAACCTTAGGTTGGTTTCTGAGCTAAGTAAACTTTAGCTAGTGAGAGGTCTCCCCAAACTAAGTATCAAATCTGAGATTATGTGTGAAGCATGTCAAAAAGGTAAACAGACCAAAAGCTCTTTTAAGCCTAAAAACTGTATTTCTACTTCACAACCTCTTGAACTGCTTCATTTAGATCTGTTTGGTCCTGTTCAAACTGCATCCCTTAGTGGTAAAAAGTATGGGTTTTTCATAGTTGATGATTGCTCAAGGTGGACTTGGGGTAAAGTTCCTGAGAAACAAAGATGAATCCCATAAGGTATTTATTTCCTTTTGCAAGCAAGTTATGAATGAAAAAGGTTTTAAAATCATAACTATTAGAAGTGATCATGGAGGTGAGTTTGAGAACAGATACTTTGAAGAATTTTGTGATGAGAATGGTATCTCTCACAACTTCTCATCCCCCAGAACACCTCAACAGAATGGAGTTGTTGAAAGGAAGAACAGGTCATTGCAGGAGATGGCCAGAACCATGCTGAATGACATGAATGTTGCTACCTACCTATGGGCAGACGTTGTCAACACTACATGCTACATCCAGAACAGAGTTTACATCAGGTCTATTCTAAACAAAACTCCATATGAACTGTGGAAAGGTAAGAAAGCTAATATTTCCTACTTCAAACAGTTTGGCTGCATTTGTTATATGTTAAACACTAAGGATAATCCTGCAAAATTTGATTCCAGATCTCAAAAGTGTACCTTCATTGGTTACTCTAAGAGATCAAAAGCTTATAGAGTGTTTATTAAAGAAACTAACACTGTGGAGGAATCCATACACATTAAGTTTGATGACAAACAGCTTGACTCTAAAAAGTCAAAGCAAGATGAGGAAATTGTAGGTTCACTAGAAGCACAGGAAGCAGGAGCAGATCAAACAACAAAACCAGAGAAAGAAAAGGATGAAAGCAAATCCGAAGATAATGTTGAACCTGAAGACAAGTCAGAAGGAAATAATGGGTGGAAGTACAAGTCTTCACATCCAGAAACACTGATTATTGGAAGCGCAGCCGAACCATTGAAAACCAGATCATCATTTAAAGAAACAAGTCTGTTTGGTTTACTTTCTACCATTGAACCAACTACTGTTAATGAAGCACTGGTAGAAGAAGGATGGATTCTTGCAATGCAAGAAGAGCTGAATGAGTTTGAAAGGAATGATGTTTAGGATCTGGTAACCAGACCACACAAAAATATCATTGGAACCAAGTGGATGTTCAGGAACAAACTCAATGAAAAAGGTGAAGTAGTCAGGAATAAAGCTAGGCTTGTGGCACAAGGATACAGTCAGCAAGAAGGCATTGATTACACTGAGACTTTTGCTCCAGTGGCCTGGTTAGAAGCAATTCGTATCCTACTCTCTTTTGCTGCAAATCATGATATTACTTTGTATCAAATAGATGTCAAAAGTACTTTCTTAAATGGTTATATAAGTGAGGAAGTCTATGTCAAACAGCCCCCAGGTTTTGAAAGTTCTGATTTTCCAAACCATGTTTTTAAACTTAAAAAAATCTTTATATGGTTTAAAACAAGCACCTAGGGCATGGTATGACAGACTTAGCAATTTCTTACTTAAAAATCAATTTGATAGAGGCCAAATAGATAACACTTTGTTTAGAAAATCCATTAAAGATGATATTCTGATCATTCAAGTTTATGTTGATGATATTATCTTTGGATCCACTAATGGCACTATCTGCCAAGAAATTTCTGATTTGATGCAGCAAGAGTTTCAGATGAGCATATGGGAGACTTAAGTTCTTCCTAGGAATTCAGATTCAGCAAGGCAAAACAGGTATACTCATTTACCAATCTAAGTACACTAAAGAACTTCTCTAAAAGTTCAAGATGAGTGATTGTAAGCCTATGGCCACCCCCATGCACCCCATCTGCTCACTTGAAAAAGATGAATCCGACCAAAAGGTAGACCAGAAAACAAACAGAGGTATGATTGGATCCCTTCTTTACCTAACCGCTTCTAGACCTGACATTTTGTTTAGTGTTTGTGTATGTGCTCGTTTTCAAGCTGAACCTAGGGAATCCCACTTAACTGCTGTCAAAAGAATCCTTAAATACCTTAAAGGAACCACACATCTTACCTTGCTCTACAAGAAAACCCCATCTTACAAACTAAGTGGTTTTTGTGATTTTGATTATGCTGGAGACAAATTAGAGAGAAAAAGCACAAGTGGCAACTGTACGTTTCTAGGTGATAATCTGATTTCTTGGTCAAGCAAGAGACAAAGCACCATTGTCATGTCAATAGCAGAAGTTGAATACATATCAGCAGCAGGATGCAGTTCACAGTTAATCTGGATGAAACATCAGTTGGAAGACTACAACATATTTGAAACCAACATCCCTTTGTTATGTGACAATACTTCAGCCATAAATCTAACGAAGAACCATATCTTACACTCTAGAGCCAAGCACATTGAAATCAAGCATCAATTTATCAAAGACCATGTTCAAAAGGGAACAATAAGCATCCAGTTTGTAGACACAGATCATCAATGGGTTGATATCTTTACCAAACCATTGCCTGAAGATCGATTTGAGTTCATCAAGAAGCATCTCAACATAATCTCCATATCTGACTAGATCAAGTAGTCTTTTTAGAGGAGCATTTTTTAAATTTTTATTTTGTCTTTTATTTTCTGTTATTTATTTTTTACTTTGTAAAAAAAAAGGTAAGAAGATCTCTTTTCTTCCTTCAATCCTTTTTGTCTGATGACAAAGGGGCAGAAGATGTATTTGATAGAGAATCTGGGGCATTAGACTTAGGGGGAGAAAAAGTCAAAATAAAGCTTAGTCCTACGGGGAGTTAAAAGTCAAAAGAAAGAAAAATAGTTATAAAAAATACAAAGTTTTGTCATTATCAAAAAGGGGGAGATTGTTGGAACCAAGTTGGTTCGATAAATCAAAGTTTTGATGTTAACAAAAGTATTTTATGTAAATAGTATTTTGACTTAGAAGAATAAATCAGAAGCTGTGTAAAATCAGAGCATGACACCACCAGAGGATACATCTAGAGGAAGCAGCTAGAGGATAGAAATGTCACCAGAAGGTTAGGCCAGATAATGCATCCAGAGGGCACCAGAGGATACACCTCTAGAGGATATCAGAGGATGTTATCAAAGGTCAAATAACATTATCAAAGGATATCTTTCTTAGCCCAGATCAGAAGGAAGCAGAGTTCAGAAGGAGACTTGGTCCAGACCAGAAGGAAGCTTGTCAGAGGGAGACTTGGTCCAGACCAGAAGGAATCGTAAGTCAGACTGGGTCCAGACTTAATCCTGACTAGAAGATAGCTTGGTCGTGAATATAAGAATCAGTCCAAACTTAATCCAGACTTGGTCCAGAGCAGAAGATAACTGGTCCAGAACAAATGACTTGGTCCAGACCAGAAGATAGCATGGTCCAGAACATAAAACTCAGTCCATATCAGAAGAAATGATTGTCCAGATTTAATCCAGACTTGATCCAGATCATAAGATAAATGTCTAGATTAAAACATCAATGGTCCAGATTAAAATATCATAAGTCCAGATTTAATTCAGATTCGATCCAGACTCAGTCCATACTTGATCCAGATCAGAGGGAAAATGTTCAGATCAATGGTCCAGATCTAAGTATCATGGCCCAGTGTTGGCCGAGATCAGAAGATCAGATCATATGGTCCAGTGTTGACCGAGATCAGAAGATAAGATCATATGGTCCAGTGTTGGCCGAGACAGAGGATCACAAAATTGGGGCAGATCAGATTACATAAGTCCATAGTTGGTCGAGATCAGAAGATCATACGGTCCAGATTTTAATCATGATGAAAATCAGTGAGGACTTGATTAAAATTCGAAGAAGACTTGATAAAATTTTGATAGAAATTTGATCAAAGTATTAAGGGGATTTGATTCAAAAATTACTGAAGACTTGAAGAAATTCGAATGTAATGTGAAGCTTAAAAATATATTGTTTGAAATTAAAAGAAACAACATTAGTCAACAGAATTTTCAAATGCAATCTGAAGCTAAAAAGGTTCGATTTTTATTTAAGTGAAACAGGATTGGCCAAGTTATTTTTGCAAGAGAATCAGGACAGATACAGCTCGAATTTGATCATGGAAGAAACCCTAAATTTCATCTATAAAAGAAGGCTCAAGGCAGAAGACTTAGCATCGAAAATCAGTAAAATAGTCGTAAACTTCCAGAAGCAAACACTCGAGTTTTCAGTGTGGTTAATTGTGAGTATCAGCTTTCCAGAAGCAAGTACTCTTGTTTTTCGTTCCCTTGTGTCAGATCTATATTGTTGAAGTAGAGTCTACAATCTGAAGAGTCAGAAGAAGTAGCAGGTGACTTAGCAATTAGATTCATGGTTTTGAAATCCCTTCTGCAATCTGGGGTTGTCAGATTGGTAGGAGAAGACTTGACTTGTGAAGTCAAGGTGCTGTGTTCCTCAAAAGTCTAGGATTGTTAGACTGTTTGCGAAGACTGATTTGGAGGGTTAGTAGTGCTGTTGTAATTCAAAGGTTTGAATTAGTGGAAAATCCTTCAAGGTGAAGGGACTGGATGTAGCGTAGTTAATGGTGAACCAAGATAAATCTTTGTGTTGATTATTTTACTTTATCCGCTGCTAACTCTGCTTGTTTATATATTAGATTTTAAATAATCATCAAAAACATAGAAAGAATTATTTGAGGAAGTCTGACGAGAAGGAAAAGCTTTATTTGAGGAAGTCTGATTGGAGCAGTATGGATAAAGGAAATTTGATTTAGAGGAAAATCTATATAAGAGGAAGTCTGACTAGATAAAGTATGGTTGGAGGAAATTTGGATCAAATATAATATGATCAGAGGAATTCAATATCAGAGGAAATATAATTAGAGGAAGTCTGATTAGATAAAGTTTTATTAGAGGAATTATGGTGCAAGAGGTTGTCAAGCAATCCTTCAATCCATAGATAAGCATAGTTCTAATATTCTAACAAGCTACTTATAATTCTACCATTCCAAAATCAAAACCTAAGCGATTACCAGAATTATCAAATTGTCTCAATTACTAGAAGGAATCTATACTAATTTCCGACAACTTGGAATTGATAAAAGTACTGCCAAGACTTTTCCTAACTTATTAGTCTTACTGCTTCTAACTCTTCTGAATAAGTATTTTCCTTGATGTCCATTACTCATTCAGATTGCTACCCTTGCCCTTCTTACCCTCAAGGGCAATAACTAACTCTTCATTTCTACAACTATACTGGAAATTGGCAGTTTATATGATTACTTATTTCACCTGTAGTTAGACCATAAATCCTAGGAGTTTCAACTTTGTAACTTATGGTATGATCTCCTACTTTGATTTCTATGTTAGGGATACTTCATTTTCTGCTAACCTTACACTCCATATAAATCCTAATTATGTGTGCTTAACCTTATTGTTTATGAACCTCCTATTCTATACAATCCATGTCACTCATCTAATAACAATGCATATCTCGTCCTATCTTCCAAGTGTCTCTGTCACAGTTCTTCATATCAAACACAAAATATTAAGTTGATTAGACTTAATAATCTATGAAATGATACTTAGAACATACAACCAAAAGAGAAGTATCCTAAATTTAACCCTCCACCTACAGTCCAATTGGATCAATATACTCTGATACCAAAATGTAAGACCCAATACCAATTATCTAGCACTTAACAATTAAATCCGTGCACCTTAATAAAACAGAGGCAGATATAAGGAAATAATAATTAGAATCACAAAACACAACTGAAAACTACATTCAAAATATAGTTTACAACTTGTTTTGGTAGATTCATAAATTAATATTACAACTTAAACTAATTTAAGCCTATAAAATCATTCTTTTATAGTGATTCTGGAAGAAAAAAAACTATGCATGACCTCAAAAGTATTTTCTAGTAAACAAAGAAAAGTCGCCCAATTATCCCAACGTGGGTAACCAAGATAACTAAGTCCTGAGCGGTACATGTGGTTTGGCCAAACCCCAATCAACGTCCTGATTATTTTCCTTTGCCTATTGAACCATGCCTAGAACAACCTAAACTACCCCACTGTGAATAAGTCCATGCATGTTCTGATTAATGAGAATGTACTGAACGTGAGACGTTTTGTATGCAATGCCTTTATAATGTCGTGTATGCAATGCATCATTCATCCACAACAATTATAAACAACTTAGCAATCTACTGAAATTCAAGTGGGAATTAAATCCTAAGTCCCTTAATCAGAAGTTGGAACCAGAGACAGATTTATCAAGAGGCAAAACTCTTGACTAAAGGCAACGTATTCTGGAGTACCATATTAGATGAAATTTGACCAAAGTCAAAGGATAGGTGACCATGATTTTCCAATTAGAGGTAGCATAAATAGAGTCATAGTCAGCATGATAAGAGGATACGTGAATCAGGGGCAACATGATCATAGGTAGATTCTAATAAGAGGATACGTGGATCAGAGGATACATGGACCAAAGGTAGCGTGGTCATAGGATACATGGACTGTTGGAACCAAGTTGGTTCTAAGTACTTAGGATTTTGATGCTTACAAATGTACTCTATGTAAACTTATTTTGTACTTTGAATTATTAAGTTAAATGCCCCAGAAACTAAAGGAATTAGAAGCAGTGATCAAAGGATTCCAGAAAAATGAATTCTGGAATGACCAGAAGATACTCCAAGAATGTCAAAACATGACAAGAAGATATCTTTCATGGCCCAGATCAGAAGGAATAAAAATCAGAATGAAACATGGATCATACCATTGGAAAGCCTTCCAGAAGGAGAGTTGTTCCAGACAAACAGGAATCAAATATCAATTTTATACCAGAAGTTATTCTGACCAGAAGATGGCCTGGCAGTGAAAAATTACTTGTTCCAGACTTGTTCCAGACTTGACCAGAAGGTATGTTTTTGAGTCAAGAACAAGAGGATCAATCCAGATTTGGCCCAGACCATAAGATAGTATGATTCAGGGCATGGAACTAAGTCCAGACCAAAAGAAATGAGTTCCAGAATCAATCCAGACCTGGTCCAAAATCAAAGGTAAAATGTCCAGAGTGAAATATTTTTTTTCAAGTTAATTTCAATTTGTTCCAGACCAAATTCTAGAATCAGTCTAGATCAGAGTAAAGACTTCCAGATCAATGGTTCAGAAATAATTATTTGGTCCAGTGATGGTCCAGATCAGAAAATCAGACCATGGCCCAGTGTTGGCCGAAATCAGAGGAACAGGATGTGCAAGTCCAGAAATGGCCTAGTCCAGAAGATATCAGCATATCAGGCGCGCATCCAGGCTGGCTGAAATAAGAAGATCAGAGGGTTAGGAAGTGTGGTCTAGGAATGGTCGAAATCAGAGGATCACAGAATACCAAACAGGCTGGTCCAGATGTGGACTATCGCATGAAGATCCAATGGTGCAGATTTGATCATGGGGATTAAAGGTGAAGATCTTATGTTATTTTTATCAAAGTATTATTAAAGATTTGTTATAAATTAAAGTGGAGTAGCATGGAAGTCAGAAGCTGTGGCGGGAAGCAATGAAAGGATTTGATTGGCGAGTTATTTTGAAAGAAAATCTGAAGATATGTTTTTTATTTAAATAAAGCCCAATTGGTCAAGTTATTTTTGCAAGAGAATCCAGCAAGATTCAGCTCGAAATTAAGCTTGGAAGAGGCCCAAATCTGCATCTATAAAAGGAGGCTCAAGGCAGAATACTCAGCAATCGAAAATCACAAAAGAGTCATACACTTCCAAAGCAAACGCTCCCAAATTTTCATATAAGTCAATTGTGAGTTTCAGCTTTCAAGAAGCAAGTACTCGTGTTATTTTCTTTCCACTGTGTCAAATCTAAGTTGTTGAAGTAGAGTCTACAATCTGAGGGAGTCAGTAGAGGTAGCAGGTTACTTGGCAATTAGATAGGGTTGTATCTAAGTTGTTGAAGTAGAGTCTACAAATTGAGGGATTCAGAAAGGGTAGCAAGGTACTTAGCAATTAGATTCATAGTGTTGTGAATTCTTCTACAATCTGGGGTGTCAGATTGGCTGAAGAACAGGAGTTGTTTTTCCTCAATGAAGTCTAGGATTGTTAGACTATTTGAGAAGACTGACTTGGAGGGTCAGTAGCAAGGTTGTAATTCAAGGTTGAATTAGTGAAATCCTTCAAGGCGAAGGGACTGGACGTAGCATCGTTAACGGTGAACCAATATAAAATCTGTGAGTTTTTATTTTTATTTTTATCCGCTGATAACTCTGTTTTAATTATACATCAAGTTTTGTTTTGAAAGTATTAAAACAGCAAAAGTATTCAAGTTAAGTCAAACACAATTCAACCCCCCCTTCTCGTGTTTGCACCTTCAGAGGCAACATGGTCAAAAGAAGAATTAAAGGATACGTATCTAGAGAAAGAATTAGGGGATACTTGTCTAGATGACGAATAAGAGGATACTTATCTAGAGGAAATATAAGAGGATATGTGTCTAGGGAAAGAATAAGAGGATATGTGTTGAGAGGAAAAATCAGAAGATACGTTTCCAGAGGAAAATTGGAGGATACGTGTCCAGAGAATGAAATAGAGGGTACGCATCCTGTGGAAGAACTAGAGGATACACATCCCGTGGAAGAAACATACGAAATGTGACCCGTCGAAGAATTAAGGAATACGCGTCTAGTGGAAAATCAGGGGATGCGCATCCCATGGAAGAATTAGAGGATATTGAAGGTGCAAACATGAGAAGGGGGGGTTGAATGGTGTTTGACTAACTTGAATACTTTTTAGTTTGAAAACAAAACCTGTTATGTATGAATTAAAATAAAGTTAACAGCGGATATAAAGTAAAGAAAAACTCAGAATTTTATACTGGTTCACCATTAACGAGGCTACGTCAAGTCCCTTCACTTTGAAGGATTTCACTAATTCAAAAACCTTGAATTACAAAGTACCACTGACCCTCCAAGTCAGTCTTCTCAAAAAGTCTAACAACCCTAGACTTTTGAGGAAAAGAACCTTGAATCTAATTGCTAAGTAATCTGCTACTCCTTCTGACTCCCTAAGATTGTAGACTCTACTTCAACAACTTAGACCTAACACAAGGGAAAGAAAAACTTAGAGTACTTGCTTCTGGAAAGCGGATACTCACAATTGACCTCACTGAAAACTCAAGTATTTTGCTTTTGGAAGTGTATGACTCTCAAGTATTTTCGATGCTAAGTCTTATGCCTTGAGCCTCCTTTTATAGATGAATAATTAGGGTTTCTTCTGTGCTTAAATTTGAGCTGTATCTTGTCTAGATTCTCTTGCCAAAATAACTTGGCCAATCGTGTTTCACTTAAATAAAAAACATATCTTTTTAGCTTCCGATTTGCATTAAAAAATAACTTTGGCCAATCCTCTTCTTGATTAATTCTGGACCAAACCTTTCTTCCCGCCAATAGCTTCTGAATTCCCACAAGACTTCAATTTATTTTTGTATCAAATCCTCTTAATACTTTGATCAAATTTCTATTAAAATTTAATCAAGTCTTATTCGAATTTAATCAAGTCTCCACTGATTATCATCATGATTAAATCTGGACCGTCTGATCTTCTGAACTCGACAACATCTGGATCATGCAATCTGATCTGTTGTGATCCTCTGATCTCAGCCAACACCGGACCACATCTTCTGATCTCGGCCAATCACTGGACCATATGATCTGATCTGGACTTTTTTATGATCTTTTGATCTTGACCAACACTGGGCCATGATACTTAAGTCTGGACCATTTTTCATTTATCCTCTGAAATTTATTATTTAATCTGGACATGAATTTTACCTTTTGATCTGGATACCTATCCTCTGATTTGGACATGCTATCTTCTGGTCTGGATTGAATCTGAATTAAATCTGGACAATCATTTCTTCTGGTCTGGACTAAATTTTATAATCACTACCAAGCTATCTTCTGGTCAGAATAAAGTCTGGACCAAGTCTGACTTGTGATTCCTTCTAGTCTGGACCAATTCTCCCTCTGGCAGGCTTCTTTCTGTCTGGACCAGGTCTCCTTCTAGACTATGCTTCCTTCTGATCTGGGCCAGGAAAGATATCCTCTGATGATGTTTTGACATCCTCTGATATCCTCTAGAGGTGTATCCTCTAGTGCCTTTTGTATGCATCCTATGGTATCTTCTGGAGGTGTATCATCTGGTCTGATTTTAATCTTTGGTAACTCATCTTCTACCTCTAGTGACTTCATCTTCTGCCTTTGGTGACTTCATCTTCTGTGTGATTTATTTTCATTATTTTACAAAGCATTCATAAACTCAAAACAGTCACTTGAACAATCTCACAAAACTCTAAAAACAGAAAAATTGTCTAACACCTAATTCACCCCCCTCTTAGGTGCACCTCTGTTCTTACAATTGGCATCAGAGCAGGTTTTGGTAATTTGCTCCTCGATTCATGGCTTCCGCACAACCTTTTTTTAGAGATGGTGGTAGCAGTAACAAACCACCTTGCTTTGTCGATGAACATTAGGATTTTTGGAAAATACTTATGCAAGCATACCTTGAGGCTCAAGGAGATGACATATGGGAGGCTGTAGAAAATGGTCCATATATTCCAACAACAGTCATCAACAATAAAGAAGAAATAAAAATAAAAGCCTCATGGACAGACGATGAAAAGAGAAAAGTATTGTTTGACAAGAAAGCCAAAAATATGTTACAATCAGCATTAGGAATGGACGAATTCTTTCATATATCCCACTGGAAAACAGCAAAAGAAATATGGGATACTCTTGAAGTAACACACGAAGAAACAATTGAGGTAAAACGTTCAAAACTAAACACTTTGTCTCAAGAATACGAAATGTTTCGAATGCAACCAGGAAAAGCAATTCTAGACATGCAGAAACAATTTTCTCACTTAACAAATCACTTGACAGCAGTTGGCAAAAGTTTAACTAATGATGAATTGAACCTAAAGGTTCTGAGATCATTAACTTGAACATGGCAGCCTAAAGTGACAGCAATTTCTAAAAAGAAAAGCTTATCTAAAATGTCACTCTCAGCACTGTTCGGAAAGTTACAAGAGCATGAAATAGAATTAGAAAGATTCGAAAAGTATGAGAGTTTAGAAAAGAAAACAAAGAATATTGCATTAAGAATAGAATCAAAAGATTTGTTGAATGAAGAAAATTCAGATGAAGAGGAAAATATCACTCTTCTTGTTAAAAAATTCGGTAAATTTTTTCAAAAAGATAAAACGTTCAAGAAAAAGAAAATTTTCATAAAGAAATATGACTCCACTACAAATCATAATTGTACTTGCTTTGAATGTGGAAAACAAGGACACATGAAAGCAGAATGTCCTAACCTTATCAAGACGAATGCTAACAAAAGGAAAGAGTTCAAAAAGGCATATATAGCATGGGAAGATGATGAAGTAAGTTCATCTTCAAATTCAGAAAATGACGAATGTGCAAATGTTGCCTTGATGGCATCTCACCATTCTGATGACGAAGAAGAGGTTAGTAGCAAAAATACTTATAATGATGATTCATGTGTTGAAGATATTGATGCACAATAAGCTATACGAGAACTACTTATAAAATGTAGAAATCTGTACAAAATAGTGTCGAATCAAAAGAAATAAATTTTATCTTTAAATGAAAAGATCGACACTATGCAACAAGATTTTGAAAAACAAAAACAGAATTCTACATTAAATAAATGTGGACTTGGTTACTCAAAGTTTGATAAACCAAGTACTAGTAAAACTATCTTTGTCAAAGCAAGTAATCAATCCAAAAATGAGAAAGTAATAGCTGTTCAAAAGAATCATCTTTGTTCTAAGAAAAGTATTATTCAAAAGAAACCATGTTTTCCTAAAAAGAGTCCAAAATGTTTCTATTGTGGTTTTAATGGTCACACACCTAATGCTTGTCACTTTAGGAACATTAGTGTTCCACAAGGGCATTATGTGTGGGTCAAGAAAGGTACTAAAATTCAAGGACCCAAAGCACTTTGGGTACCTAATAAACTATAAACTTGTTTTGTAGGAATACACACAAGAACCTCAAAAATGGGGTACTTAAATAACAGATATTTTTACAAAGCCGTTACCTAGAGATTCATTCTACAAAATCCGAAGGGAACTAGGCATTCTAAATGAGAATGATCTCTAAAAGGTTTGAAAACTTTGTAAGTCATATCACTTTTAATTTTAACTTTTCCATCTTCTCTTACTTAATATATGATTCTTTGACATCTATATGTTTTAATACATTGTTTAAAATTTTCTTTGGTTTATTTATTGTTAAAATTTTTTTTGAAAACCAAATTTTTTTTTTGTCGTATTCGAATACCGACAGCTTGTATTCGAATACACATTCCCAGAAAAATCTGTATTCGAATACATCAATCCTGTAGTCGAATACAGATTCTAGTTTTTCAGCATATAAAAACATTTTTATCAGATTTTAGGTTTTTCTTTACCGAATACAAACTGATAGTAGCCGAAATACAATCAAAATCTCTGGTTTCCTTCTTTCAAAAACTTCATCTAAACCTACATGCAATCATCTCTAAACCTTCCCCTCATCATAATTTACATCTAAGATTACTTTAAAATCAAACCCAAAACCCTAATTTCCCCAAAACCGTAATCTTCATCTTCTCAAATATGGATGCACGAAAAAGAGGACCAAGAACTAAGGTTGCTACTGTGGATCCCTCAAAGAAACGAAGAAATGACAATATGGCTGACCTATCTAGATTACTTCACTCCCAGGAAGAGCTGGACAGATTCAGAACCCATTTTTCTGACAAAAAGCTGATAACTCCAAAAATTGGTACGCTTGATTCCTTTTCTGAGTTTAAATTTCCTGAGTTACTGAAAGCTAAATAATTAGAAGAATTTATTGGATACAATGGTCCTATTTATCCTGACCTAGTTAGGGTATTCTTCTGTAATCTTGAAAAGGATAAGTCTAAATTAGTGTCTAAGGTTAAAGGAAAGATTATTAATTTAGACACTAAACTCATTGAAGAAATTCTGCACATACCTTATGAAGGTCAAAAGATGTGTCCAAGACATATGTGTGAATGGGTAAACACTACAAAATATAGTGCTTATGTTTTGTTGTGCCGTTTTGACAAAGATAATATGGAAAAAAAACGCACACAGGCTGGTTCAGAGTTCGCTAGACAAAGATATGGTGTTGGTAATCTGACTGTTGACAACAGATTACTGCATTATTTCTTAAGCTATATATTCATACCAAAAGTAGGGAACTACTCACAGATTTCTGAATTTGAACTTCAAATTATGATCTTTATGATAGAAGAGGCTGAGCTAAACTAGGCATACTTCGTCCGCTCAGTTTTATATGCCTCCAAAGACTCTATAGGTTTGCCCTACACAAGAGAAGTTACAAGAATACTGGAACATTTTAAGGTCGATTTCTCTGGCGAAGTTTTGTACCAAACCACCAAAGATAATCTGCTGGATTTAAGTGTTTTGCCTAGTATGAAAATAGTTTGGAGTGAACCACTTCAAATTTACTTCCATAAGGGTGATATTGGACAAAATCCATCAAATGCCCAAGATGACACTGCAGAAGAAGTAGAACCAGCAGCAGGTCCAGCACCAGAAACAGTAGCGCCAGACGCTGCACCAGAAGCAGCAACAATAGTAGCACCAGAAGCAGACAACATAGCACATGTTGAAGACATCATCTCAAACAGAATGATCATGGACAAACTTAACTCCATTCAATCATTTGTCAGAGATCAATTCCAACACTTGAATGATTCTTTCACTAATCAAATTCAAAACATGACTGCATCATTCACAGATCAATTTCAAGATCTTGAAACAACCATCACTAAACATCAAACATTCTTTCATCAAGAACTCAGCGATCTATCTGACAAAATTGACCATCTGCATCTTCCACCAGACTTAGATGATTAAATTGGCTATTTGCAAGTTTTTTTTTTATTTGTTTCTGCTATGTTTGACTTTCCCATTAAAACTCTTGGTTTCTTTTAAATGTAATTCTGAACATGGTTATTTGAATTCTTTTTTGTATTAAAAATCCTTCAAGATATCATGTGATGCTTCTATTTCTATTATGTATGCTTTGTTTTTAGTATCCTCTTCCTTTTTGATAATGTCAAAAGGGGGAGAAAAAGTATATATGTTGTTGGTTGCTAGTTATTTTCTACAGATCCTCCAAACACATAAGAAGGAGAAAAACATATATCAAGGGGGAGTAAGCACATATCTAGGGGGAGAAATTTTCTTATTCCTTTTTGATCATGTCAAAAGGGGGAGAAAAGTAGTATGTTGTTGGTATTAAATTTTTTACAGGTCTCAAAATTCACCAATACATAATTTCAAAAACAAAGGGGGAGTAAACATATATCAAGGGAGTGGTATGTTGTTGGTATTAAACTTTTTACAGGTCTCAAAATTCTCCAATACATAATTTCAAAAACAAAGGGGGAGTAAGCATATATCAAGGGGGAGAAATCAAAGTCTTTGAAATTTCAACAACAAGGTTTTGTCATCATCAAAAAGGGGGAGAATGAAAATATATAAGATCTATGTTTTTGATGAAGACAAAAGACTATGAATAAAGATCAAGATGCCAGCTCAAAGTGAAATCAACATTCAAGTCATCTATTAGGAAACTTAGATTTTAAGGTACTTGATAAAAATCCAAATACATTTCAAATACAATATTATGAGAACCCTCTTGATAGCATATGCATTAAAATGTTTTATAAAAATATTTAAATACATAAACATATGTTTGAAAATAAAGTTTTTACTAAAACTGAAGATCTGTATTCGAATACGAAGTGTCGTAGCCGAATACAGATTGCAAGTCAGTAGCTAAAACTAAAGATCTGTATTTGAATACGAAGTGTCGTAGCCGAATACAGATTGCAAGTCAATGCTAAAATTGAACTTTTGTATTCGACTACAGCTTCGCGTATTTGAATACAACTCAAGTCAGTGGCAAACATCTCATACTTGTATTCGACTACGAGGTATCGTATTCGAATACGAAGTTCAAATTTTAAATAAAAACTGAACGTTATAGAAGTGTATTCGAATACACTAAGGTTGTATTCGAATACAACTTCGAAACAATGCAATTTTTCAGTTTGGAACATTGCATAAGTTCATCAAAACTTATGGGAACAATTGCCATCGTTCTGAAGTGTTGTCTATGGAGTATAAATACCTCATAGCTTCAGTTCTAAACTAATCAATCCTACTACCAACTTTGAACAACTTTCTAAAATATTTTGTGAACTTTTCAAAGTTTTATTTTCATACTTCAAGTACATGCTCTACATTTTCATATCATTGAGAAAGGTTCTCTATTGTACTTGAAAGTATATTGGATTGTTATCATTATACAAACTGTAATATCCCGTTGTTCTTAATTAAGAACATTGTTGTAAAAAATCATTAAAGTTATTGTTTGAAGAAAGTGGTGTATTTTCTTCAAGTGTTGTAAACTAAGATAGTGGTGTGCTATCTTGGGCAGAGTGTTAGGAATTTGTAATTGAAGTCTTAGGGTTAGACTTGTACTTATTCTAACAAATAGTGGAAAATCTCTTGTGGTGTGCAAGAGGACTGGATGTACCCTTAGTTATAAGGGGAACCAGGATAAATTTATGTGTGATTTATTTTCAGTATTTTACAAAGCATTCATAAACTCAAAACAGTCACTTGAACAATCTCACAAAACTCTAAAAACAGAAAAATTGTCTAACACCTAATTCACCCCCCCTTAGGTGCACCTCTGTTCTTACACATCTTCTGGTGGCATTTAACATATTAATTTTTAGTACAAAATAAGATTACATGGAGTGCTTTTGTAAACATCAAAATCCTAAGTACTTAGAATCAACTTGGTTCCAACAGATATGCGTCCCGTAGAAGAATCAGGGAACACACGTTCACTAGAAAATCAAAGGATACACATCTCGTGGAAGTATTAAAGTCAGAAAAAGATATAACCATAAGAGGCAAAACAATTACTATTTCAAAACGACAATTCAGAGGTAGAATGAGATACAACCATAAGAGGAAAAACACTTTGAATTTTAAAACGACAATTGAGGTAGAAGGAGATACAACCATTAGAGACAAAACAGTTAAAATTTTAAAACAACAATTTTGAGGCAGAATGAGATACAACCATTAGAGGCAAAACACTTAGAATTTAAAACGACAATTCAAACGCAGAAGGAGATACAACAATCAAAGGCAAAACACTTAGAAATTTAAAATGAAAATTCAATGGCAGAATGAGATACAACCATGAGAGGCAAAAGTCCAAGTTATAAAAATAACACCCAGAGACAAAGTTGTAGATTTTGTTCGTATTTTGTCTAGATTGAATTTGTAAATTCTTTATATTGATTATGTTCGTATTTTGTTCAGATTTAGTTTGTAAATTCTTTAGATTGATTATGTTCGTATTTTGTTCAGATTTAGTTTGTAAATTCTTTAGATTGATTATGTTCGTATTTTGTTCAGATTGACTTTGTAAATTTTTCAGATTGGTTTTGTTCGTATTTTGTTCAGATTGAGTTTGTAAATTCTTCAAATTGATAGTATTCATATTTTGTTATGGAAAAATCTTGATCAAATTTTCTTCAAATCTTGACCATATCTCCTTTTCAACTTCTTCAAAGATTTTCTTCAATTATATCTCTGAATTAAATCTTATTTTAGATTTCCTTCACTTTTTCCCTTGTAAAATCTCGATCATATATTTCTTGTGAACAAATTCTTAATGTATCTTCTTGTGAACAAATTATGAGTGTATCTTCTTGTAAATGATTCTGATTGTTTCTTCTTGTGAATAGTTTTGAGTGTATCTTCTTGTGAAACATTTTGAGTGTATCTTCTTATGAACAAATTCTCAGCACGTCTTCTTATGAGAAAATTCTGAGCATATCTTCTTGTGAGCAAATTCTGCGCATATCTTCTTGTGAACAATATTTTGACCATATCTTCTTGGGAACAATATTTTGATCGTATCTTATTGCGAACAATATTTTGACCATATCTTCTTGTGAACCATATTTTGACAATATCTTCTTGTGAACAATATTTTGACCCTAACTTCTTCTTAACAATATTTTGACTATATTTTCTTGTCAAAAATATTATTATTATTATTATTATTATTATTAGTATTATTATTTTGACTATATTTTCTTGTCAACAATATTACAATTATTATTTTGACTATATTTGGAAAAATAGCATAGTGCCATTAAGCACAAAGAATGTTTAAATAAAGTAAAATAATATAATTTTAAAAAGGAAAGTTGGTCTTCTTTTACTAGAGACTTTGACTTAAGAATAAATAATATAATTTTTAAAAAATATTCAAAATCTTATATTGTATGTCATAAAATTAAAGTAAATATTCATATGTACTTTTTATTTAACTTTATTTAATGGGATTTATTATATATTTATATATATAAATATATATATGTATAAGCATGAAAAATGTACTTATTAACTAATAGAGGATCATTGAAGAAGAGGAAGAAGATATAAACAATGATCAGTATACAAAATTTTATTATGACAACCTTGGTTGTGGTTCTTCTATTCTCAACTGGTACGTACATAATTTTAATAAGAGAGTTTGAATTTTCTACATATTAGGCTTAATACATGATTGGTTTCAGTAACTATATGTTTTTTTGTTTTAATCCGTGTAAGTTTTTTGTTTGATTTTGGTCCTTGCAAATATTTGTTTGTTTGTTTTTGGTCTTTTCACTTTTGTTTTATTCTCTGTAAATTTGGTTTTTAATTAAATGAGTCCCTGAAATATATATAATATTTGATTTAGTTCCTCAATTATTAGATATAAGGAATTACAGGGGCCAATTTCAATAAAAATCAATTTTGCAGGGACTAAACCAAAAAAGCAATGACCAAAAACAAAATAATATTATTTACAAGGATACAAATCAAACAAAAAAACTTACATGAATTAAAACAAAAAAAACGCGTATTTGCAAGGACCAATCATATATTTAAGCCTATATATTAACTAATTATTACACTAATGTTACTTTTCTTAACAAGTATGGCCCTTGAACTTCCAGTAAAAAAATGTTTTCTCAAATGTGATCAAGTACATGATTGTAAATCCTTTTGCACCAGTAAAGGCTATTTACAAGGGCTCTGCGTTCCCGCCGATAATAATGGCTTAACTTGTTGCTGTTACACATTGGTTGATAATAAACTTAGAAATTAGAGTATTTCTTCTTGTTTGAAGAAAATATTATGTTTAATAAATAAACATATATATATATATATATATCAAAGAAAAAGTACGATTGACAAATTAAAGGTTATCTAATGAAACCTAAATGTGTTTTGGTTCCGTAAATTATGCACAAGATTTGGTCTCTTAGCGAGGCAATAACAAACAAACGTGGACTTCCATTACAGCTTTGAAAAAAAAAATCAATTCAAAATTTGAAATTTAGGCAAAATTAAGTTTGCAGTTCTTCAAATTTGATCCTTTTAATGAGTTGTACTTTAACTTTTTTTTGTCAACATTTAAACCTTTAAATATCAAAATGTACATGTCATGGTATTTTTATTAATTAACATTTAACATCATTAAAAGGATACTAGCTAATGATGGGGTCCATCACAGTTGCCACTATGAAACTTATCTACAACCACTTTGGAGTCCATCTCAAAATTGACATTCTCTAGTTGTAGCTTATGGACCCACGGCAAAGTCGTCCAAAGACCAATTGCTTCTCCTATTTCAACAGTCAAATAGTGCGAGATGCATCACTATGAAAATTAAAACAGTTGTGTTGTTTGCACCGAATACAAACCATTTTTCTATGGTTTCCAAAACTTCATATCTTCTGTCACATAAGAAAACAAAGGAGTATCAATAATGATATCAGCTATGGTAATATCAAACAGGGAATGCACAACATGGTGATCCCCATTCTTGGAATTGGGTAACATTAATTTAGATACCCGCAAATTGGCTATATGGGTTGGAGTATGGTGTGGCTTTAATAAAAAAGACATGTCACTGAGCCAATTTTCCTCCCAGACCAAGATTGTATTACCTGATCCAGTACTCCACCAATTTTCCTCCCAAAACAAAGTACCTCAACACTATCAATGTTCATCTCACTGCTCCTCGCCATATTGTCTTGTGAAAGAAATATACCTTTGCTTGACTAACCAATAGTAATTGTGCTAGACCCTCCAAATTGTAATTTTTTCAATCCTTCTGTAGCAGCCCAGCTTATACCGTTACCAGCACTGTTAGTCACAACCTTTTCGCCCCCCCTTTCTTCTCCGTAGGAAAGAGCGAGTTTTTGCCTTCATTGGGAATCAAACTCGGTACTTGGGGGATAAGTACGACTGTCCATTCATTCCTACTACCAAATTTTGATCATTTGAATCATTAACCTCCAAAGACCAAATTTTGGAATATGGAAAACATTGTTTTAATGTCTTCATCTTCTTCCATCTTAAACAGCTAATACTTTTTGACTAGGAGGTTGGCCTATGTTTCTTGAACTAGTTTGCTTCCTTCATAAGTCAGAACCAAATTTCCATAAATGCTTTTTGCTTTTTCTCTGTCAGTGCACTTATCATATTCCTTTAAGGTGATTGCATTGATCATAAAAGTTCCGGACTTGTGGTGCATCTTGTACATCTTCTTATGTTTAGTATCCATCTATTTCCTTGAAATTTTAGTACCATTAGAGTTTGTTGGAGAAGTGTAGCTATCTTCCACTAAGTCCCAAAGTTCAAGATATTAGGAGATAAAGAAATTCCTCAGCCTATCCTTCCAGTACTTAAATTGTTTACAAACAAACAAAAGTGGCATGTTGATGTTTCCTCCAACAGCTTATTCACCAAATCCAAACGTTGTTGAATCGTTGGATCTTTGTTCCAACACTGTAAAGTGCTAATTTTTGAAATTGGGCACTTAATTGAAGGCGCAAACACGAGAATGAGGGTTAATTGTGTTTGACTAAATTGGATTCTTATTTCTAATTTATTTAAAACTAGTTTGGGTTTGGTGACTTTCAGAATAAAAGTAGTAGCAATCAGGTTAAGGGATCAAAGGCAGAAGTAAAATAAGAATTTCAAAATTAAAGTGACACAAGAAGTTATCCTGGTTTACCACCAACTTGGTAGCCACGTCCAGTCCCCTCATGCAGAAGGATTTAATCAACTTATTAAAAACACGAATTACACAACACCTAACCCTACAAGCCAGTCTTTTCAAAACAGCATGACACGTACAAACTTTTTAACGAACACAACCACCTTGACTTTACAAGCCAAGTCTTATCAACAACACTCGAAAACATGCAGATTTCTTGAGGAATACGAAAGCCACTATCGGTCTGGGTTACAAGATTTTGGAACAAATGGGTTTGCTTCTAACAAGCTGATTGAAACAATGACTCTCACACTAGAAAACACTTAGAAAATATTTCTTTTGAGTAAGTGTTTCCCTAGACATTAACCTTATGAACTCTAATGACTTAGGAAATTTTGTGCTTGTGAGTTGTCTTGTCTTCTTCTTTAGGCTTGAGTATCTATTTATAGAATAAGTTAGAGTTTCTCCTTTTTCCTTGCAAAATATGAATCATATCTTTGCAAATAATAAACGTAGCTTCTTGTTAAAGTTTCTTCTTGTAAACAATTCTTGAACATATCTTCTTATAAATAATTCAGATTTTTTTGTAGATAAGTCTTGATCAAATCTTCTTGTAAATAATTCATATATTCTTGTAGACAAATCTTAATCAAATCTTTTTGTATATAATTCATATCTTCTTGTGATAAATCTTGATCAAATTTTCTGGTAAATAATTTATATCTTTTTGTGATAAATCTTGATCAAATCTTCTTGTAAATACTTCATATCTTGTTATTGATAAGATCTTGATCATATCTTCTTCAAATCTTGACCATATCTTATTTTCAACTTGGTCGAAGATTTTCTTCGATTATAAATCTGAATCAAATCTTATTTTAGATTGTCTTCGAAAACAAGAATCTTCGTTCATACTCTTGCTTGATTTCAGCTAGAATGGATTTATGTTGTTCTTAGATCTTCACAAGTTTTTTTGATTCGTCTAAGTCTTTCATACTTAATTCTTTCAATTCAGTCGTTGACTTTCCATTAGAGGCATTGACTTTCTTATTGGAGTGAGATGTTGTGTTTCTTTAATAATGATAGTTAGAGGTAGAATTGCATGACATAGAATAGGTGGCATTGAGAAAATCACTTTGTTGAAACTTCATAAATAGTGCAACAGTAGAAGTTGCATATCAGACGCATCATTTGGAGTGTGTTGCACCATTTTGATTAGTGGATTGTGAGATTTTAATTTCATGATTTGAACAATATCTTCAGAGTTAATTATACCTTGATATGAACTCTTAAGAGAGATGTTGAGTTTGTACACATCAGAGACATGCAAGGGTTTCAAGGGCATGCTTCAAATTCAATCTTCAGACAGTCTTTAGAGCTAGTCTTTAGACTTAGTTTCATAACTCAGTAATCGAAATTTGAAGAAAATAGTCGCTATTGGGCTAGGTTACAACAAAAGGTTCTCTATTTTTTCTGCATTGGCTTTGGCAAAGAACGTTTACAAATTTATTGCCTAAGAAATTCTTTTAGCACTAATGTGAAATAGAATAATATTAAGCAAGAGTGCATATGTGCTTATTGCCTGTATGTTGTGTATCTTGTCTTTCTTTCTTTGTTGAAGGAGGCACGTCTTTTATAGAGTATGATTAGGGCTTCTGGTTGTTGTCCTAATTGCATGAAATCAACATAATTCAAGGAGTTTCGTATCGTATGTTTGTGAAATTGATTTGTCAGATAAACTTTCCAAAAACTGATCTTGTAATGAATCGGCTTATTTCTTTAAAATAGTTTGGAGGAGAGGGTGTGATGATTAGAGCATGTCTTAAGATCATTAGACAAGTAACTGATTCAAGATATGTATCAGAGGATGTTTTACTGCTTTGTCTTCTTTGGAGTGTTGAGTTTTTGAGAGTGTTGACATTTTCATAGCGTCAACTTTTTCAGAGTATAGACAAATGTTCAGAGTCAGCGCTTGATGTGATTATCAGACGCAGTTACTTGCTTGTCACACTTGTCAGAGGAAGAGATTGTAAGCACGTAAAGGCCCAATGTTGTTTCGCTCGTCATACTCTTTAAACTCTCCAATGAAGTTACCGACATGCTCTGTCATAAAACCCAAAGGTAAATTATAAACTTGGACCCATATGTTCATCTTATCAAAAAGGATCTCCATTGGTATGTCTCTAGGGCTCCCCCTCTAAAGAACTAGTGAGTAGTTATAGAAAAAAGCCGTAGGCCTGCATTCTGTACCCTCTCCACATCCAATCAATGATAAAATTGGAATAAAAAATGACCTTGCTCGAGTGAAGATGTAAGACTCTAAATTTTATTGGTTTTTATTAAGCTACATGTGTAATGTATTTTCTACTTAATAAAATTTTAATATATGATTTTAAATGTCTATATTAATTTGAAATAACACTTTCAATATATATATATATATATATATATATATATATATATATATATATAATTAAATCAAGAACATTGGTTGTATTAAGGTTACACTTTTGTGTTGAATTATATTGCTCTTTGACTAAATTTGTTATTGGGTATTATTATTTTGTTTTTTTAGTTATTCATTTAAATGCATGTATATGGTATGATTTAACTTTTGTTTAGAAAAGAAATATTTAAATAATTATAAATAATTAGACAAAAGGGCTTGACTCATAGGTGTGATATTAAAAAGAGTTTTAAATCCCTAACTATTTAGTGCCGATATGTGCTTGTGAGGGAGAGAAAGAGAAAAACGGCTTCAAGGAAAAAAATTGGTTCGGTATGTGGTTTCTATCCATAATTTTACTTTTTCTCTATGAGTCAATTGATATATTTTTAGGTAACATATTAATCTGATCGAAAGTTATATTTAATCGAGTTTGATGGTATGCAATTTAATATCTTAATCTATTCTCATCATCGAAAAACAATTATGCCTTTCAAGATCTGTATTTGTAATTTGTTAAATTTCCAATTTCTAAATTATCTACTTGAGACATTCAATAATACAAAAATGTCTTCAATGCTCAAGTTGCTTTCAATTTGTAGTTTAATAAAGCTTTAATGATCGGGTGGTGTAATAAAACTGAATTAATCGAATCACGGTTCCTTTGATCGTTTCCAACCCGGGGTCCATGTTTCATTGCTTACAAAATGTTAATAGCCTTTCAATCACAACACTATTTTATCTTGTTTATATACTTTAATTTAGCAATTGAGTTTCCCTTAATGTATTTCTTTCTCCTATTTAGTAATTGAGTTTCATTATAGCATATTTTATTATTTTGTTTTGGCAAAGTTGAAAAGAAAATATTGCGCAACCAAATTTATACAAAGTTTTTTAATTCCGTAATTGCATGTCTCAAATTGAATAATAATAATAATAATAATAATAATTTTTTGGTGGTACTATCTATTTACAAGAATTTTTTAAATTTCATAATTAAAATTTAAACTTTATTGGAATAAGAGTTAGTAGTTGAAAAAAGATTAAATACTAAATTAGTTATTAATTTGAACGTGTGAATCGAGTGGAGCTTGCGTTTAATTCTAACAACAATCTTGGTTTGTAAAGGTATCCCTTCATTCTCTTTCCTACTTGAATTATATGTGATATATATGTATTGTGATGTTATGTATTGATTCAGCTTGTGTGATAACTTCAAAACATGTGCGTTATATGAATTACATGTTTGTGAGTCATATGCTGAGATTAAGTAATTTGTTTATTTTGATTGGTAACGGGTGGTTACTCAAGGTGATGACTTTGTGTCAAAACTAGGTTGGTTTAGGACATGGTTGAATGGTTTTGAACACTCAGGTTGAGTGATCTATTTTGTTAACTAAGGTAATGACATTCATGTATGCATTGGTGACCTAGACTTAGTCACGAGTACGTGAAGACATTTCCTTGGTGGGGTACTAAACATAAAACTCTGAAGAGCATTGTCCAATGGTAGGACTCTTTGCTGTAAAGGGTGGTAATATTCCGGGATCATGCATTAACATATTGTCTAACAAATAAGACATGCGCATTTTGGTTGATTTGTATTTTTGGTACTTGTGATTATAAATGTTAAATGAAGTATATGATTTATTTATATCTTTGCAAAAATAAATACACTTTCATGCCTATTTGATTCATGTTTGTTATTTGGAGATGACCCTTACTTTTGGACATATGACATCCTCAATTCGCTTTCGCACCCGGGGGAATTTTCGGAGGAATAGATTGAGCATTTCGTTTAATTTCTAGGATGGGTAATTGTAGTTAGCTTTAGAGACTTTATTTCTGTTAGACTCTAGTTTATACCATTTATTATTTTTCTAATTTTTTACGATATTTGTGAACCGTAAAACTTGAGTATTCAATTATCCGATTGAGATACTTAAGGATTTTTAATTAATTATGGAGTGTTTGTTTTAGTTTATATTTGTTTTTTTTTTATTTGGAGATGACCTTACTTTTGGACATATGACATCCTCAATTTGCTTTCGCACCTGGGGGAATTTTCAGAGGAATAGATTGAGCGTTTCATTTAATTTCTAGGATGGGTAATTGTACTTAGCTTTAGAGATTTTATTTATGTTAGACTCTAGTTTATACCATTTATAATTTTTCTATTTTTGTACAATATTTGTGAACCGTAAAACTTGAGTATTCAATTATCCGATTGAGATACTTAAGGATTTTTAACTAATTATGGATTGTTTGTTTTAGTTTATATTTGTGATTGTGTATTTTTCTTGCACGAGAATCGAAATAATTTCATGAAAAAAACTGGACTGTATTTTAAACGTAGTATTTCGAGATAATGTCCCAAAAAGTGGGATGTTACATTGTGGTATCAATTCAGTTCGGTCTGATTCGGACTGTGAGTTGGATGTCTTAAGCTGACCATTATCGGGTTGTAGGTAGTTTGTAGTGTGTCTCTTTATGACTTTGCGTTATCTACTGGTATGAGTGTGGTAGTTAGAGTTTCCTCTTACTCGCGTTGAGTAAGGATGATATCTTTCTTCATGTCAAGATTGATGGCTAGCACTAAATAAATTATGTGTTGCAGGAAACAATGCCTCCGAGACAAATTTCTGGTGCTAGTGCTGCCACTAATGGGATCAGTGAGCCATGGATGGCTTAAGCTATGGCACAGATGGCTGTTGTTATTGCCCCTAGAATGAACGTGACTTGCAAAGAGATGAAAAGGAAGAAAGAGTCGTTGAATCTAGAGGTTTGGCAGATTTTCGCAGGCATGACCTGAAGGTGCAAACACGAGAAAACGGGTTGAATAGTGTTTTTCAATTAACTTGGCGATTTATCCTGGTTCACCATTAGCTTGGCTACATCCAGTCCCTTCACTCCGAAGGATTTAATCCACTAATTCAAAACACTTTGAATTACAACACCTGACCCTCAAAGTCAGTCTTCCCAAACAATCTGACAACCCCATACTTTTGAGGAACGATAACAACACCTTGACCCTACGAGTCAAGTCTTCTCCTACCAATCTGACAACCCCAGATTGAAGAAGTAATCTTCACCTCTAACGGGTTTGATTACAAGGGTTTGGAACTCTACAAAGTTGCTTCTGAAAAGATGATTGTTGCACTGATTCTTGCACTCTTTTGTTGCTTCTGGAAAGCTGATTGTTGCAGTGAATTTCTCTCTCGAAAACACTTAGAAAATATTGCTTTTGCACTCAAGTATTTCTCTCTATTGAACTCTCGGATAACTTTGAATTTGAAGCTTGAGTTCTGTGTTTTTCGATGCGTATTATTGCTACTTGGAGCCTTCTTTTATAGCTGAAATTTGAGGCATTGTCTAAGCTTGAATTCGAGATAAATCTTGCTCAGATTTCCTTTGAAAATTCTGTTGACCAATCCTGTTTCTCTTAATTTCAAACCGTATCTTTTTAGCTTCAGATTGCATTCGAATTTCCTTCAAGTCTTTAGTGATTTTTGAATCAAATCCTCTTAATAATTTGATCAAATTTCTATCAAAATTCAATCAAGTCTTCTTTGAATTTTAATCAAGTATTCACTGATCTGCATCATGATTTAAATTTTGGACCTTATGATCTTCTAATCTCGACCAACTCTGGACCATATGATCTGATTTGTACCATTCGGTGATCTTCTGATCTGGACCATTGATCTTCTAATCTGGACCAAGATTGGACTAAGTCTTATGTTCTGGACCATGCTATCTTCTGGTCTAGACCAAGTCTGACTTATGTTTGCTTCTGGTCTAGACCAAGTTTGGACCAAGTCTGGCTTATGCTTCCTTCTAGTCTGGACCAAGTCTGACTTATGTTCCCTTCTGGTCTGGACCAAGTCTCCTTCTGACAAGCTTCATTCTGGTCTGGACCAAGTCTCCTTCTGGACTCTAATTCCTTCTGATCTGGGCCAAGAATAATATCCTCTAATGATGTTATTGTTTCTTTCCTTTGATGATATCCTCTAATGTTTGCCTTTGATGATATCCTCTGATGTTTGCCTTTGATGACATCCTCTGGTGATATCCTCTGGAGGTATCTTCTGGTACCCTCTAGTGACATCCTCTGGTATCCTCTGGATGTATTCTCTGGCCGAATCTTTTGGTGGCATTTTTTATCTTCTGGTAACATCTTCTGATTTGTATCTTCTGGAGGTATCTTCTGGTTGTATATTCTGGAGGTATCTTCTGCTGATGTCATCCTTTGATGACATCCTCTGGTGTATCCTCTGGTGACGTCATCCTCTGATTTTGACATCTTCTGATTTTTCATTCTTCTAAGTCAAAATCTGATTTACATAAAATACTTTTGTTAACATCAAAACTTTAATTGAAAGAATCAACTTGGTTCCAACATGACCCTCTAAAGTTCCCTGGAGATGTTGACCCCAAAAAGGATGACAAGTGATTACAGGAAGTAGAAATGATCTTTGAAGTAATTCAATTCCCACCCCGGGTGAAAGTCGATTATGCCACTTTTCTATTACTTGGTGATGTTGAGTATTGGTGGAAGAGCACCAAATTGATTATGGAAGCTGCTCAAGAAAAAATTAACTGGGAATCTTTTCAGATAAAATTTCTAGATAAGTATTTTCCAGTTAGCGCTGGAACAAAATTGGGTGATGGTTTTATGAAAATTCGTCAAGGTGGTATGACTGTGGGAGAATACGCAGCAAATATTGAATCCTTGTCACAATATTTTAAAGTTTTCCATCAAACCGTTGATGAAGACTTTATGTGTCACCGATCCAAGATGTGCTAAGATATGAAATTTAACATTTTGTATTGCCCATGGGAATCAAATAAGATCATTTTATAACCAAAAATAATAAAAATATTTTTAAACACATTAACTAGATAATACATCTTTTTAATGATGAGTTTTTTAGACACGAGTTGTACAATTCGACGTTCATAAAACTCGCATTTTAAAATAATTATTCAAATTAAATAAACATATTTTCTTTCAACAAAACAATATTTTTTATCAACAAACAAAATAAAACCATCAACACATCTGCATTTTTTACTCAAGAACTACATAACTTTGATTTCGCTATCGCACTAGGAGATACGTAGGAGCAAGATTGCACTCTTGTCAAGCATAATAATAAAAATTTCTTTTTTTCCCCTATACTTTAAATACACTCTTATCTCTAGATTATTTAGAAAAAATAAGATTATATATACATTTTAAAAAGGAGAAATAAATTTATATAAGTTAACATTAATTTCGCACAATTAATTATAGGTAACTGTATTTTAACGAATGTCGTAGGTTACTAATATCTTCCCTACGCATAATTGACTCTCAAACTCAAAATTTGATTTCAAATATCATTTTTTCTATTTTTTAAGGGGTTTTCCAATATTTTTCCTATTTAACATAAACTTTGGTGGCGACTTCATTAAATTCAAGCTAACCCTCAAAATTTTAGTTCACAATAGCTGGCGACTCCACTGGGCACTTTTTCGAAAGTCAAGCCTAACATAATTAATTGTGCTAAATGGTTAACTTTGACTACATTTATTTTTCCTACATTTTCTTTGATTATATGAATTTATGGTAAATAGTTATATTCCTATTATTTTGTATTATGCTTTTACTTAAATTTATGTTCGAAGATAATTTATTATTTTGTACATATGTGTTTATTGTTTAGTAGCATTTTTTTATTACACTTTTCTTCACACACTACATTGTCACTTTTGCACACACTTACGAGTGTGACACTATACCTGAGTTTTAGTAAAGCTTAAGGTTAGTTAGAGATTGCATAGTGTTAGCCTTCTGGATGTACATCGTGCTTGGTTAGCATGAAAATCTCACCTAGAGTTCGATCCCTTTTGAGGGTATAATCACTCCAAATAGTTTACCTATTTTTGTTGAAAATATTCCAAAATAGAATTCTTGGCTCTAGGAACCAAGTTTAGAACCATAGAGCCACCCTTTGAGAGCGTCACTAAATAGAATAGTCAATAGATCCTTTCACCATAAGAATATCCATATAGTTCACCAAAAGAATACTTTGTATATTTACATATATTTGGAACATTATATATATACATATATATATATATATATATATGTATTTGTATATAATATTCACAACAATAATTCAATCGAGTGCATTCACATCTCATATCATTATTTTCCTTTTTTATTTTATTTTCTGTAAGTGAAAATTAAAACAATGGCATCTTGCATTCATTTTCAGGTTTGTTAGGGAATCATAAGTACCTTAGTCAAGTGACAAATTAAGAGTAAAAATGGGATCGGAAAAAAAAAACTTTACTTTTAAACTTTAAGCAGCCTAATTTGAAAAGTTTAAGCGACATTAGCAACTAAATGAAAATCATACAACATGATAGTTTATTTAATAAGTATAGGGGCTTTCACTGCATTAGCCCAGTACTACGACCCTCTTTTAAGATGTTTTACCTTTCAAGACTTTCAACTGGCCCCAACATTAGAAGATATAAAACAAATATTGGGTTATCCATTAGAGAAAGGAAATCCTTATTGATATACTAGACAACCACCAAATCTGAGCACAATTAATGTAGTGTTAAAAACTGACATAAGAAAATTGACCAGTAAAAAAGAGGGAAAATGAGCTATTTATGGTTTTTCAAGAAAGTATCTAGAGCAAAAGGCACAAGATTTAGCCGCTAAAAAAATTGGATACTTTTATAGATGTTTTTGCTCTCATTATCTATGGGATTGTTTTATTCCCAAAACTTGATAATTTTGTAGATTTTGTTGTCATCAATGCCTTTCTGGATTTTAATAAAAATAAATAAAATTTGCTTCCTGTGGTCCTTGTTGATGTATACTACTCTCTACAAATTCAACAGGAGAAGAAAGGTGGAACAATTTTGTGTTCTCTTCCAGTGTTGTATATTTGGTTCATGTCTCACATGTTTAAGAAAGGGTGTCATGTTGAATTTAAAAGAAACCGTGAATGGGCTTATAGTATAGTTAACCTTACTGGGGACACAATTTCATGGTATTATAGAGTGCAAGGGGTGGAAGAAGTAATATGGCAATATGGAGATTTTCAAAATGTACCTCTCACGGGAACCAAAGGATGCATGAATTAATATCTGACTATAGCTCTAAGGCAACTTGGCTACCCTATGTTGAAGAAATCAGATGATGAGTCACTAGAAGCTTTGTTTTTGCACAATATGGGTATAGAAGATTCACATATGTTACAAATGATAAGTCAAACTTGGGAAAAGATCATTAGAAAAGGTCGAGTACTCGGACGCAGAAGTTGAAAGAAGTAACAAGAGGTTGAAAATTGAAGAGAATCTTCCAAGAGAACAATAGGTCGAGTACAGGTAAAATTATAAAGAACTATCCAAGAGAACTTGGACTTATATTGAGAGCAGTAACAAGAGGTTGAAAATTGAAGAAGGGGATAAACTTGATATACAAGACAGTTTGAGAGGTGCAAATGAGTAATTAGATGTGCAAAAGTTAGAAAGAAATGAAGCTATAGATGAGGCCTATATATAGAAACAATTGTGGAAAAAAATATACAAGCTCTGAAAAGAATGGAAAAAAGGAGTTTGTAGATTTAAAGAAACAGCTTAAAGAGATGGTAGTAGAGTATGAGAATCAAGTAAAAAAATGAGAGGCAATACAAGGAAGAAACTGAAGAACTACTTTTGAGACATCAAAATGCATTGAGAACAGAGATAGCCAGTGCGTTGAAGAATTAAATCGCGTATCACGAGAAGATCTATAATGACTTAAAGGACGAAACCATATATTGGGAGGATCGCTTTATGGTGTTGCTTATTAAGTTGAGGAACCAATAGATCTATAAGGAGCTGGAAGATGAAGCAAGCATTGGAAAGCCTACTTTTCAAAGTTGGCAAAGTTAGTTAATCAAGCGATCATAAAAGTTCTGAAGCATATAAGAGATTGGTTGTCCTATTAGAAGTGAAGATTGAAATATCATAGTTGATGTAGTTTTTATTTTAAATGTGATATACTATTTTTTCTCATCAATGAAGGATTTTCTATTTTGCTTACCGATCCTCATATTTTCTTTACTAATAATTCATGAAAAATAATTTGAACAAGTTGATTTCCCGAAATCGTTATTGGACTCGCTCTCAAGCAAGTATCATGGAGGAGTACACAAATAGCGAAGTAATGAGAAGTGACATCAACCAACTAAAGGATCAAATGGCTGAGATTCTGAAGACACTTCAAAATTGGGGGGAAAATGAAGTAGAAGAGGGGCCTTCATCTGTGAACCAAGAAAATCAAGCGATGCCCATTCACCTGCCTTGTTTTAGTCCAGCACATGATCCGTACACTTTAAATGCTCTGGTAAGGATGGTACCCCTTGCAACATACCCTCATGGACTTATACTACCATCAACTAGTAATGCTCAAGACCCTCAAGCACACTAATTCCCATTATTCGGTCTTCCACATGGTTATATTGCCGCATAGAACGTATCACTGCCACAAAGATCTGGTCCAAATATTGAAGCACTATCGGTCAATAACTCAACTCTTACTCTCAAGCCATATAGATTTCCTCCTAATTATACCCATGGTATTGATATGTCTCCCGCAAAACCTACAGTGAACCCTCAACCACAAGTTCACCCACACTTTGGCCAGTGGAACTCCTCGAATCCCCATACCACCCATATTTCTATGCTTGCAACGATTGGTAAGTCTGGAATGGACATTCTAGTTGAAAATCACCCACCCGACAATAAGATACAAGCTATTGAAGATATATTGAGAGCTGTAGAAGGAGAGAGTTATCTAGGTTCCAGTAATGACTTTGATCTTTGCCTCGTTCCCAACGTGATCGTGCCGCCAAAATTCAAATTGTTGGATTTTGAGAAGTATAACATGATGACTTTCCCGAGAAACCACTTGACCATGTACTGTAGGAAAATGGCATCTTATGCATATGAAGATAAGCTCTTGATTCACTTTTTTCAAGATACTTTAACTAGGCAAGCCTCAAGTTAGAACGGTCTCGCATTAACTCTTGGAAGGATTTGACTGATTCTTTCTTGAAACAATATAAGTATAACATTGATATGGCTCTTGACAAAATGCAGGTACAAAACACGGTGAAGAAAGACAATGAAACATTTAAAGAATATGCCCATTGACGGAGGAGATTGGCTGCTCAAGTAGAACTGCATCTATTAGAAAAAGAAATGGTAGTTATCTTCATCGATACCCTTTAATCACTTTTTTATGATAAAATGATTGGAAGTGCGTCATCAAATTTTTCTGACATGGTCATTGTAGGGGAAAGAGTATAAAGTGGGATGAGGAATGGAAAAATTGCTTGTGGAATCAACAATGCTAAGAAACCTCTAACGGGGTTCACAAAGAAAATGAAAGGGATGTTAATGCTGTTATGGTAAATCCTGGGGCCTCTTATCATCCACCCATAGATTCTTTTCGACCTGCAAATTTTCAGCCACTATTCCCTCAAATGCCCTATATGTCTTACCCATAAGCTGTTGCAGCCTCAAAAGTCCCATACCTTCAATCCAACTCTCTAAGGCCACCTTATTATCAACCACCTCTTATCCAGTCACCACTTGTCATGTTTCCAAAACTAAGCCACTTGAATCAAAATCCAAACTCAAATCAATACAAACCACCAACCAATCGAGACAAAAAATTCACCCATTTTGACCTAATTCTTGTAACATATAGTCAATTGTTGTTCCACCAACTCCAAAATTCAATGGTGGTCTTAAGACCAATGAAGCCCTTGGAGTCACCATTCCCAAAATGGTACAATCCAAATGTTAGGTGTGAATACCATGCAGGAGCTATAGGGCATTCAATTTAAGATTGCCATGCCTTAAAAGCTAAAGTGCAAGAATTAATCAATGTTGTTGAAGAAAGTGAAGATCGATGTGTTATTGAAAATATAGGAGATGTAAAAAGCCCCATGGGAGAGATTTTTTCGGAAATGTGCAAATTAAACTTCATTGATAGGGGTTGCAATAAGAGTGATGTATGTAATTCTCACCCAAATGGTGAACACCCTAAAGAGTTGAATAATTTTCTCTAAAAATTGATAGACAATCACTTAATAGATATAGTTCATGCAAAGGATGAAAATCATGTATTGACTTTTGAGTCTCTCATCGAGAGTAAAATAGTTTTCCCAAGAACTTTGGAGATCCATTATAGCAAAAAAGATCTCAAGCCAATTCCAAATGGGCCAAAACCCATCACTATTCTAGTGCCTACTCCTTTTCCTTTCAAAAGCACAAATGTAGTACCATGGAATTATGATGTCACAGTTTATGCAGGCACTCATGACGAAAACAAGTCAACTAGTAGCTCTAGATCCAAAGAAACAAATGTCACTAATATCTTATGGATTGGTGAGATAACACGAAGTGGCCGAGTCTATGTCCCAAAACAACTTATAAAAGACAAGGGGTATGGAGAAAAAGGAAAAGTAATGGAAGCTCTAAATCATAATATGAAAGGACAAAAGGCTTGCAAAAAGACAATGTCTAATGAGGAAGCTAATGAATTTTTGAAATTTATCAAACAAAGTGAATATAAAGTAGTGGATCACATAGGAATGAATATTCAAACAAAGCTAATGAATATTAAACTCTGAAGCACATAGGAATGCACTGTTGAAAGTTTTAAACAAGGCTCACGTTACTCATGATATCAATATTGACCAATTTGACGGAGTCGTCGCTAACATCATTGCAAGTAGCTGTTTAAATTTCACCGACGAGGAATTACCAACAGATAGGACAATACCCAATAAAGAACTACACATCTCTGTAAAGTATCATGATGATATCCTCGCAAGGGTTCTAGTTGACATTGGTTCATCGATGAATGTCATGCCAAAATCAACACTATCAAAATCCTATGTTGATGGATCATATATGAAGCCTAGCTCTATGATAGTAAAAGCATTTGATGGATCAAGAATATAGGTCATTGGTGAGACTAGCATATAGTAGACAACAAGCTGATAGTAATCTTTGGTGAGGAGGACATGCTAGTAAGCCATTTATCTTTTATGGGCTACATTGAAGCTATAGAGGAAGCCATAGAGACTTCTTTCCAAGCATTCGAAACTGCAAGTGCTGTATTCGTTGGTGAAGGGTCTCGTATGAAGAAACCAAAATTGTCTACTACATGTTTGATGTCTACAAAATCAATGTTGGAAAAAGAGGGTTTTGTAAAATTAGGGAAATTGTTGAAATAACCTAAGAAGAATGATAGATATGGCTTGAGATATATAACTACCAAGGTTAATAAGGATAAAGTCATAAAAGAAAAAAGGGAGGACAAGATGGCTCGTCAGAAAATCGAGCACCAAATGTAGAGAAGACTCTCATTGGTGACATTTAAGAAAGCTTTCAGAGTGTAGGAATGATATACGGTAACCAAGTGGCTGTCATTAAAAAAGATCATGTTAATGACGATCCTTTCAATTTTGTGTACACTTTTCCTCCAAACACAACTCTCAAGAACTGAAAGATTATCGAGTCTCCTGTAGTTTGCAATTCATGCTCAAAGTAATTATGTATTCTCAAATCCTTTTGCTTTGCCCAAGGCTTTAGGATATCTCATTATTAGGGCATAAATGTATTTCGATTCAGTATTTGTTATCAATAAATGCATTGTTGAATTCTCCAAATATTATTCTCTCATTTGATTTCTTAAACCTTTATTCATTTTTTCCTTTTATTAATCACTAATTAAAATAATGTAGATCAAAAAATGGTTCCTTTGAAAGTAGCATTGCTAGGATTCATTCCTCTAATTTTAAATCCCCAATAATCATGTTGATGAGGATTGTGAAGACGATTATGAGTCTCCCCTAAACTAACGAGATTAGTGAAACAAGAAACTCAGATGATTCAGCCCTATCTAGAACCCATCGAGGTGATCAATTTGGGAACTAAAAATAACAAAAAAGAAGTTAAAATTGGTGTCTCCATGAAAAAAAGCGAGCGAGAAAAATTGTTTAAACTTTTGTTTTACTATGTGGACATCATTGCATGGTCGTATCAGGATATGTCTAGCCTTGATAATAACATAGTTGAACACAAGTTACCACTCAAGGCTGAATGTACCCCTATCAAACAAAAATTGAGGAGGATGAGGCCTAACATGTCGCTTAAAATTGAAAAAGATGTCAAAAAGCAATTCGATGCAGGTTTCATAGCGGTGGCCAAGAATCCTTAATGGGTTTCTAATATCGTCTCAGTTCCAAAAAAGGATGAGTAAGTTCGAATGTGTGTTGATTATCGGGATTTGAATAGAGCTAGTCCTTAAGATGACTTCCCATTGCCTCATATTGATGAATTAGTGGATAAAAATTCTTACTATTCTCTATTCTCCTTTATGGATGGTTTCTTGAGGTACAACCAAATCAAGATGACCCTTGATGATATAGAGAAAACCACATTTGTCACATAGTGGGGAACTTTTTGCTATAAAGTAATGTCATTTGGGTTGAAGAATGCTGGAGAAACTTACTAGAGGGCGATGGTGATTTTGTTTGATGACATGATGCATAAGGAGATAGAGGTTTACGTGGACGATACGATTGTAAAGTCTAAAACCGAAAAAGCCATGTTGTTAACCTTTAGAAGCTATTTGCATGATTGAGGAAGTACAGACTTTGATTAAACCCAGCTAAATGAATTTTTGGTGTGAGATCAAGAATGTGACTTGGATTTATTGTTAGCAAAAAAGGGATAGAAGTAGATCTAGAGAAAATGCGAGCAAGACAAGAAAAGCCAACTCCTTGCACGGAGAAAGAAGTTCGTCGATTCTTAGGTAGATTAAATTACATTGCTAGGTTAATATCACATCTCACTGCAACATGCGAGCCAGTTTTAAAATTATTGCATAAAGATCAAAAGATTCAATGGAATGATGATTGTCATAAGGCTTTTGAGAAAATTAAGCAGTACTTGTTAAAACCTCCAATTTTGGTGCCTCCTATTCCTGGAAAACCGTTTATTATGTACTTAATAGTACTTGATGAGTCGATGGATTGTGTGCTAGGGCAACAAGATGAATCTAGTAAGAAGGAACACACCATTTATTATTTGAGCAAGAAGTTTGCTAGTTGTGAAACAAGTTATTCATTGCTATAACAAACTTGTTGTGCATTAGCGTGGACTGCTCGTCGATTGAGACAATATATGTTATGCCATACAACCTGGTTGATATGTAAAATGGATCCCATCAAGTACATTTTTGAAAAGCCTGCTCTTACAGGAAGGATTGCTCGTTGGCAGATGTTGTTATCAGAATATGATCTGGTGTACGTCACACATAAAGCTATCAAAGAAATTGCATTGGCAGAGTATTTGGCTCATCAACCTATTGAAGATTATCAATCAATGCAATTTGAATTCTCTGACGAATATATAATGTCTTTATTTTAAGAAAAGAAATTTTCTGATAAACAAAAATAAACTTTGGTATTTGATCGTGCTTCTAATGCATTATGGAATGGAATTGGAACCATTTTAATTTCCCCAGAGAACTAGTTGACTCTGTTTACCGCTAGGTTTTATTTTGATTGCACAAACAATATGGCAAAATATGAGGCATGTGCCATGGGCATCGAAGCAGCCATTGAATCGAAAGTAAGAATATTTAAGGTATATGGAGACTCAGTCTTGATCATTCATTATATGGGAAACTCGAGATGCGAAATTGATTCCATATTCCTCAAGAAGTTGGAAAAAAATTTTAAGAACGTCATTTTTCATATACATGTTAAAAAGTTGGCAGAAAATTTTAAGAAAGTCATTTTTCATCATATTCCTCAAGAAGATAACTAGTTGGCTGACGTGCTAGCCACATTATCGTCAATGTTCAAAATAAGCAATGATTAGGATATGCCAATCATAAAACTTAAAAAGCGAGACAAACCCGTATATTGTCTAGCAATAGAAGGAGAGCCTGATGGAAAACCATGGTTTCATGATATAAAATCCTATGTTAAGAAAAATGAATATTCAATGGGTATTTCGGAGAATTACAAAAGGGTTATAAGGAGGTTGTCAATGAATTGCTTCTTAAATGGTGATGTGCTTTATAAGAGGAATCATGATATGGTGCTTTTCAAATGTGTTAATAAAACTAAAGCAAAGAAAATCATTCAAGAGATTGATGAAGGTTGTTTTGGAACACATGCGAATGGACATGCAATGGCAAGAAAAATCTTGAGAGCTGGCTATTATTGGTTGACTATGGAGTCTATTGTTTTAATTACGTGAAGAAATGTCACAAATGTCCAGTCTATGCTGATAAAATACATGTACCACCAACCTCTTTGGATGTTTTGACATCACCATGGCCATTATCAATGTGGGGAATGGATGTTATTGGACTCATTTAGCCCAAGGCTTCAAATGGGCATCAGTTTATCCTAGTTGCTATTGATTATTTCACAAAATGGGTTGAAGTTGCTTCTTATGCCAATGTGACGAGAAGCGTAGCTGTCCAATTCATCAAAAGAGAATTGATTTGTAGATATTGATTGCCAAATAAAATGATCACGGATAATGCAACCAATCTAAACAAAAAAATGATGAAGGAGTTGTGTGATAGTTTCAAAATTCAGCACCATAAATCTTCACCATATCGTTCGCAGATGAATGGGGCTGTAAAGGCAGCAAATAAAAATATCAAGAAAATCATACAAAATATGGTAGAGACATATTATGATTGGCATGAAATGCTTCCCTTTGCACTACATGGTTATAGAACCTCTGTTCGAACCTCAACGGGGGAAAATCCTTTCTCATTGTTGTATGGAATTGAAGCATTACTTCCCATTGAAGTTAAAATTTCCTCAATTAGAGTCTTGATGAAAACAAAACTAGAAGAGGCAGAATGGGCTCAATCATGATTTGACCAATTGAATCTCATAGAAGAAAAAAGGATGATAGCTCTGTGTCATAGCCAACTATATCATAAAAGACTTAAAAAGACATACGAGAAAAAGGTTCATCCTCGAGAGTTTCAAGAACGGGACTTAGTGTTAAAGAAGATATTGCCCAATAAAAAAGATTCTCAAGGAAAATGGACCCTGAACTACAATGGACCGTATGCTGTGAAAAAGGCTTTCTCTGGGAGATCTCTAATACTCAGTGATGGATGGAGAGGAAGTTTCACTCCTAGTAAATTTATATACGGCCAAAAGATATTATGCTTGAACAAAAACCAAATGGTTGAGAAATAGGCTCGCTAGGTTGAAAACTTGAAAAGGCGACCTAGGAAAAAATTAGAGCATCCCGATGGACTGAAAACTTGGAAGAGTGGTCCAGAAAAAAGTTAGGGATATATAAACTAAAAAAATAAAATAAAAAAGCTATAATAACTTCAAGGTTTACAAAGTTAAGATGGCTCAAACTAGGGCAATCTTTATTCTTGGAAGCTGAGCAATGAGAGTTCTAAATTACAAGAATGTCTAGCATTTGGTATTCTTCAAAGTAAAGTTAAACACAAATATCTATAATGCATAACTCGCATGAATCATGCATAATCATGCATCTTACCTTGTGTTACAAATATGATATACATATCTTTCCTCTTTATTAAACTTATAAACTAGACTCATATCATCTACATTTTTTGTGTAACCAATTCGAAGACGACCATCTACATTCTTGTTGATCTACTTGTCGATTTACGCATCGGTAACCAATCAGAAAACGATCATCTACAATCTTGTTGATATGTGCACAAGTAACCAATTTTGAGATGATCCATTGATCATTATTGTTGTTCTTGTCGATTTACATATCAATATCATTCTTGTCGATCTAAGCATCAGTAATCAATCCGAATACGATCATTTTTATTCATGTCGATCTATGCATCAGTAACAAATCTGGATATTATCATTTTTATCGATCACTTATATTATCAATTATTTTCGCATTACTTGCTTTAACATTACACCCGCTCTTGCATTAAGAATTAATTTACTCTCACAATTTATATATGGACAAAATTTAGGTCTTATATTTACTTATTTTCTACAACGATAATCTGAAAACCATGATTGTGTTTCATATTCTCTAGTAAAATATAATTAAATACGGGCAGTAGCACCCCAATTTTGTCCGAAAAATTAAATTATAATAGTCCTAATAAATCAAATTTTATGTTTGAAATTATTTTATTTCTCTTCATGAAATCTTAAAATGGAAATAAAAGTGATATAACAAAAAAAATAATAAATATTGACACTAGTTTCATCTCTTGATATTATAATTATAACAACATTAAAGTAAATAATACAAATTGGTAAATAATGAATTAATTAATAAAAAAATCCTCACACTGTCCTAACTGGTTGTTGTTATGCTACAAAGAGAATGAGACAAAACTTCGAGTTTGAAACAAAAGCAAGAAGACAACATTCTTCAGAATCAGAGACACAAATGGAGAAAAACCTTAGCTCATCCAAAACTTGTTTTGTTTCTCAAACATATAAAGAGAATACACACACTTAGATAAAAAAAATTATATAAAAAAAAACAAATAAAATAAAAACGTGAATGCATCATATGTGTAGAAGAACTCATTATGAACAAAGAAATTAAAATATAAAAAAAGAAACTAATGGGGAAGCACAAGAGCAGAGCAGGAAAACAACTAAACAAGTGACAAAACTCTATAAATACACCTTCATTTTTTTTAAAGGGGAGGAATTTTAATTGAAGTCTAATACTAATGCTACTTTAAAAAAATAGGAAGAAGAAAACAAAGAGTGTGGCAATAAAAAAAAATAGAAAGGGTCAAGGTATTTTTTTATGTTTTTTCTCTTGTACAATAAGTTTGTTTTTTCTTTATCTTTACTATACAATCACTCTATTGTTATAAAAATGTAACGTTTTGATTTGTAAGAGTAAAAATTAGTTAACATAATGAATGATAAAATAGAAAAGATAAGATCAAAAACTAAAACCTTCGACGACGTTGTCATTGTCGCCGCCAAAACGGCGATCATACCTTTGGTGCCGCCACACTCAATCTTTCAATCTCTTACTCTCCTTCTCGGTCTTTTCCCCTCTCTCAGCCTCCGCTTTCTCCCTCTTAATCTCTTTCTTTTGTTTTTCTTTCTTTCTTTGTTTTTTTCCTCTTGTACTTTCTTGTTGCAACACAATGCGTTTGCGTTTTTCTGCATCCAAATCAGCCGGCAGCCACCCCACTTTTATATTTTTTTAAGTGTGCTTCCTAGGGTTTTTAGTGTTATATCTTTTTAACTTTTTTTTTTATTGTTATTTTAAACATATTTAGAGTTATAAACTTTAATTTCCTTCCTAGCTAAATATCAAATTTTATAAATAAATAAAAAACAAAAATAAATATTTTATTAAAGGTTAACTAAATGTTACATCTTTTTAATATTTGAGTTGTTAAGACACAAGCTATACAACTTGGTGGTTTTAAAACTCATTTTTTATAACCGAAAATAATAAAAACATTTTTAAACAAATTAACTAGATGGGACATATTTTTAATCATGAATTTTTTAGACACGAGTTGCACAACTCGACAATCATAAAACTCGCATTTTAAAAGAATTATTCAAATTAAATAAACTCATTTTCTTTCATCAAAACAATATGTTTTTTTATCAACAAACAAAACAAATTCTCTTTAAAAATAATCAACACATCAGCATTTTCTACCCAAGAACTACGTAATTTTGATTTCTCCATCGCCCCGAGAGATATATAGGAGCAAGATCGCACTCTTGTAAAGCATGATAACAAAAATTTCTTTTTCCCCTATATTTTAAATATATTTTTTTCTCTAGATTATTTAAAAATATAAGATTATAGTTAAAGTGCAGCTATGCAAACTGTTTTTATATAAATTTGTAAACCCAGAACATTCTGAAAGAGAGTGTGTCAAGATCAATAATCAATCTCCGTTTTCTAAACATTCTATTTTTACTTTCTTCTTCTCAATTTCAATTTTTCTTTGATTATACAATTTGTTCCAACAATTATTAAATACAAGTAGTTTTTCAATTATACTTTTAATAGTGATATCCACCTCTTAAACAAATATCATTATTATCATCAAAAGCCACTAAATTGCAATCCAACAACGAAACAAACGTCTAAGGGTGTAAAAGAAACAACTTAGGTCCTTACTCTATAGATCCTACATCGATTTGGTCCCACATACTCACTAGTTCACGCAACAAAACCCCATTAATTGAATTTCTGTGTTTATGTCAACCAGTCATTTGAATGAGGTTGCCTGGAGTCGACTCTTCTGTGCAACAGTCAAACTTTTGTTGATTTTAATTAACAATTTGACATCAATTTTATGTCTTATCTGTATAGGAAAATCAACCATTTATTATACCTTATTTCTACATTACTCTCCTTTAATTTTTTTATGTGGATAGCGTCTTTCTTATATCTCTTATACCAAGAACAACAAAACGTATTTGAAATAGACAACACAACAAAAGAGAAACACAAATGTAAGAATAACAATAAAAAAAGTAGACATTCGATTACAAGTGAACAAAAAGTATTTTAAAAATGAACACAACACAAATCTAAGATCATTTCAAATAGGCATTCAAGTATGATTCAACAAAATCTCGATTTCACGCCTACTTTACCCAATATTTGAAATAAACAACACAAAACATATTCAAATCTAATTCAAAATAGACACTCTAGTATGAATCAACAAAATCAATTGGAAAATAAAAAACTATTGGTCGAAGTAGGTTGTGTTTGGGGCGGTTTGTTGGGCTTGGAAGAACGTAGGAACTTCACCCTAAACTTGAAATCAGTTCCAAGCATTACCTTGAAATGTGAGGGGATTGAAAGACGTGCAAACAAAGAAAGCAGTGAAAGTGATTGCACGAGACACACACTCACACATACACACACACACACACACACATATATATATATACACTGAAAATGGATTCTCTAACTTTGGTGGTTGGTGACTTTGGTAACTTTAGTGTATTTAGAAAAAAAATTAGTAATTAAGATAAATAAATAAAAGTTATTTGGATGAGAGAGAATGATTGGTTATGAGAGACATATGAACAAAGTTATCAAAGGTAGGGGATTGAAAAGTAGATAATCTCAACCCCCAATCCACTGACCGCCGCCGTCGTCCCCCACATCTCCGTCAACTGTACATTGTCGTGCGTGCGCCATCATCTTCTCGTGCACTGCCATCGACGGTCAATCGAATGAATCATTCGCACATTTGACCTACTTGTCGTCGTCGTCCCCTACACCTCTGTCAATTGAGCACCATCGCAAGCTGTCATCGTCTCGTGAACTACCCTCTATGATCAATCTACTGCCTGCCTCGTCATATTTGGGTAATAAAATCACTCCATTTAATTTTTTTCCCACAAAATCACTAATTCCATCCATATGTTGACCGCTACCGACCTACACTAAGAATTGTTGGGAGTTGTATTATAATTGTTGTCTGGTTGTTTGATTTGATGCAGATTATTTTTGAAAACTGTTGATTATGGCATGATTTGGAATAGATGGCTGCTTAAGGGTTTTTCCTCTATCACAGATAAGGTAAGAAAGAAGGAGAGTGTGTCCTTCTCTTTAATTGTTGATTCCTTTTAAGTTTTAGGGTGTTATTTGTAAGATCCTTAATTTTAAATCCTAATTTATGCAATTTTAGGGTATTTTGTGTTAAAATTAATTGGACTTCTAGCCAATTGTAAATTAATTTATCAATTAACTACCAAAAATATATTTTGTGGTGGTTGTAATATGTTTAATATATGTATGTATATATATATATATATATATATATATTTTGAGACCGACTAAAATTATTGGTCGAAGAATAATTTAATTATTAAGAAGAATTAATACCGAACAGTTTATCAAGAATTTACCTGTCAGTAGAGTTGCGACGAGAGTAGATATTTTATCGAAATAGTTGGAGATGTGAGTGAAGTGATGTGGAAGAGTATTTAGATATTTGTGGGATAGTTTTAATTATAATATATATATATATATATATAGTTAGATGTTTGCAAACTTGGAGTGTTGGTAGAGAAAACCACAAACATAAATCCTAATTTACTTCCTAGATCTAAGCTTCCATTCGAAAAGTGTCCAGAGGGAAAGTTACTCCTCTCCACACTATGGTACTTGTGAGCTAACTTTTGTGGCATCGACGCGAGAGTTTCACCATATTTGATCGCGGTAGCGGAGAACGGTTGAGAAAGCATTAACGAAGGTAAGCGGCTCCTTCCAACTTTTTAGTTTGCATATAGGAACTCTATATGTATGATTGATGGATGAGTAATGTGTTGTTATTGATAAAGATGACATTGTTGTGTTGTTGATGATAAAGACTCATTATTGTTGATGATAAAGATGTTATTGTTGTGTTGTCTTTGTTAAAGATGTTGTTGTTGTTTTCGTTATCAATGTTGTTGGTAATGGTTGGATTTGAGAGATTGATTGTTGTTGTAATGATTTATTCTCAAATAAAAGAGTTTGAACTAAAGTTGAAATTTACTTGAAAAATTGCACTGTTTTTCAAAGATGTATTCGAATACGACCCTAGCGTATTCGAATACACTTCTGCAAACGTTCATTTCTTATTTAAATTTTTTACCTTGTATTCGAATATGATACCTCCGTATTCGAATACAATTACGTGATTTTTGAGACTGACTTGTCATCTGTATTCGGCTACGACTCTCCATATTCGAATAATAATTGAAAACTTTGCTACTGACTTGTTATCGGTATTCGGCTACGACTTTTCGTATTCGAATACAGAATTGAAAATTTTGCTACTGACTTGTCATATGTATTCGGCTACGACTCAACGTATTCGAATACATAATTGAATATTTTGCTATTGACTTGTCATTTGTATTCGGCTACGACTCCCCGTATTCGAATAGAAATCTCCAGATTTTTGTTACTGACTTCGCGTCTGTATTCGGCTACGAGAACCTGTATTCGAATACAATCTTGATTTTTGTTAAAAATTCTATTTTTAAATATTTGTTTAGGCACTTAATTACTTGGAAAACATTTTTAATGCTTATGATGAATTATATGAGGTTTTCTTAATATTTTTTCTTTAATGGTTATGATGTATCCGGGTCAATAGTTGCATTTACGTATTTATTACAGTGAAGAGAGTCAGAGTACGCTCATGCATTTCATAGTTTGTGGTGACCGCGATGGGCCACGAAGTTAAGTAGTGACTGTGATGGGCTACGGGGTGGTTCCACATGATTAAATGGTCCATCTTATCCTTACGAGGATTTAACTTATGTGTAAAGCCTGTGAGAGGCTACACTCTAAGTAAATTGTGCTAGTCCGTGAGAGACTACACCATGGTAATTAGTACTAAGGCCTGTGATAGGCGGTACAATTATGATTTATGCCCCTCGAGGAGGGTTTTGTCGTTAAGTGGTGACCGTAATGGGCCACGAAGTTAAGTAGTGACCGTGATGAGCGACAGGGTGGTTCCACATGATTAGATGGTCCATCTCATCCTTACGAGGATTTAACTTATGTGTAAAGCCTGTGAGAGGCTACACTATAAGTAAATCGTGCTAGTCCATGAGAGACTGCACCATGGTAATTAGTACTAAGGCGGTACAATTATGATTTACGCCATTCGAGGAGGGTTTTGTCGTTAAGTGGTGACTGTAATGGGCCACGAAGTTGGAGGTGAGACGGAGGCCACCGTAGGTGTGGTGACTCCTACTGTAGTAGCAGGGGATGCAGTGCCTGAACCAGGAACGGGTGAGAAGGGCAAGGGGCCGATGTTAGAGGGGGTTGACAATCCAGATCCGTCTAAGCTGGTAGAGGACTGTTTTGAGATTCCAGTGCCGTCGAAGCGACCTATATCGTGGGTGGATCTAACTTCTGAGGAGACTGATCCTTCTATGACTGATGAGGAGGAGGATGTCACTTCGAGGCGAGATACTGTGTCAAACGAGACTTGTGCAAAGTGTGGCGGGCACCCATGTTATTGTAGTTGTTAGTGGATGATCATAATAGTTTTTGTTGTATAGGGCCCTAGTGTTTTTGGTGGTTGTACTTATTTTGTTTTGGGATTACTGTACCTATGACGTACTTTGACTGTGACTTTTGTTGGTGGGTCCATGTTCCATTTTTTTACGTGACCATGGGGGGATAACATTCTTGGAGCAGTACTTACGTACTTACGTACTTACGTGCAGGTGTCTGCTGAGAATACCCCAGAGGTATGAGCGATATCTGAAAGGTCTCATAGCCCTGATGTATTTTCTATTTGTATATTTTGAATATTAATCCCGAAAACTATTTTAGGTTATTTGTATTTATGATGAAATTAATTATTACTCTTGTCATTTTGTGACACGACGTATTATCCTATTAAGTTGTTTTTGAAAGAAAAAAAATACACTCTCGCTGTTAAAAATCGGGGTGTTACAATTGTGGTATCAGAGCCTGGTTAGATTGTAGGTTGACTTGTAGGTTAGGAGTCGTTATCTGATCATGCATCGGGGAAAGTTGTTAGAGTGTCAAGTCTTATGTAGTTGTGGTGTGCTGAAGTGATGATGTTGTTAAAGTTATATTTTTGAATTATTCTCAGTGGTGTGAGATTTCTACTTGATGATGGTTTTGTAGGGAATAATGCCTCCAAGAAGGGACGACACTGCAAGAGTCAACATCAGCCGAGATGATCGAATGGCTGAAGCAATGAATAACATGGCAGCTTCTATTGCTGCACAGACGGCTACAAAGACTCTACGGGATCTGGAGAAGAGGGAAAGAGAGATTCGTGCTTCTGAATCAAGGGGATTAGAGGATTTTCATTGTCACAATCCTCCAAAGTTCAAGGGCGATGAGAGTCCAGAGAAAGTCGACCGGTGGATTCAAGAAGTGGAAAAATGGAAAATATTTTTGAAATGATTAATTGTCAGGCAATGGTGAATGTCAACTATGCTACATATCTGCTACTAGGGGATGTTGAATATTGGTAGAGAAGTACAAGGCTTCTTATGGGATCAGCTCATGAGGAGGTGAACTGGGAGTCGTTCAAAAGGAAGTTTTTAGACAAATACTTTCCTATGAGTACAAGGACTAAGTTGGGTGATGACTTTCTTAAATTGCACCAGGGAAATAAGACGGTGGGTGAATATGTTGCTAAGTTTGAGTCCTTGTCAAGGTATTTTAGGGTTTTCCGTGAAGAGGTTAATGAACAATTTATGTGTCACCGTTTCCAAAATGGACTGAAGTACGAGATACAAGACTCGGTTTTGCCATTGGCAATTCAACGGTTTCAAGCCTCAGTGGAGAAATGTAGAGAGGTTGAGGACATGAAGAACAAGAGGGCCAACCGAGGAGGGAACTTTAGTTTATGGGGGCTTAATCGGGTGAACCATCATAACAACAAAGGAAAGCAAGTTATTAAGCCATATAATCGACCACAGAACAACAACAGGGGTCAGAATCGTCTGGGGAACCAGAGCTTTGGAAGACAACTGGGACAAGTGACTCAATGTTTCTGATGTGGGGAAAAGGGACATTATGCTAATGCATGTACCATTATGAGTCCTTCATGCTACAATTTCCAGAATCCAGGGCACTTTGCAATGGATTGCAAGGCTCCGAAGGTGGAACCAACAGTGAATGCAACTAGGGCTACTTGTCCTACTGCTAGGGGACGCGTTTATTGCATGGGTGCTGAAGCTGGAAGTCAATCTCACAATTTGATCCAACGAGACTGCGAGATTGCAGGTAACACACTAACTGCACTTTTTGATTCAAGGGCAACCCATTCCTTCATTGCTATGGACTGTGTGAATCGTTTGAAGCTATCTATGTCTTCCTTGCCTTTTGATTTGGTTGTTTCCACACATGCTTAGACTTTGACCGTAAATACTTCATGTTTACACTGTCAAGTAACTAATCAAAATAGAGATTTCTTGATTAATTTGATTTGTTTACCCCTACAATCACTCGAGATCATTCTCGGCATGGATTGGATGTCGTATCATTATGTAATATTGGATTGTGCTCGCAAATAAGTTCTTTTCCCCGAGCCTGGAGTTGTTCGGTATTTAGCTGCTAACAATCTCGGAGTGTCGCTGAGAGAAGGAAATCAAGAGTTTCTATCATTGGCTAACGTGGAGGCAAGGATAGATGTGAGCATAGGAGACGTGGTGCTTGTCAAAAAGTACCCATACGTATTTCCAACAGAAATTCCAGGATTACCCCCAATAAGAGAGGTTAAGTTCTTCATTGATCTACAGCCAGGAACCGGACCTATTTCGATTGCGCCGTATCGAATATCGCCATTGGAATTGAATGAGCACAAGGGCCAAGTTGAAGATTTGTTAGAGAAAGGATTTAACAAATCAAGTGTGTCACCATGGGGAGCTCTGGTATTGTTGGTTAAGAAAAAGGACAGAAGCTCGCGCTTATGTGTGGATTATAGGCAGCTTAACAAGGCAACTATTAAGAATCGTTATCCTTTACCACATATCGACGATTTGATGGATCAATTAAGAGGAGCCGCGGTGTTTTCGAAGATTGATTTGAAGTCAGGTTACCATCAGATTCGGGTAAGAGAAGGAGATATTCAGAAGACTGCTTTTAGAACCCGTTATGGACATTATGAATATCTTGTTATGCCATTCGGAGTAACAAATGCACTAGCGATTTTTATGGATTACATGAATAGAATCTTTAGCCCATTTTTGGATAAATTCGTTGTGGTGTTCATCGATGATATGTTGATTTATTCAATGGATGAGGAAGAACATGGAGTGCATTTATGTAAAGTTCTTGAAGTTTTACGCGAGAAGCAATTGTATGCCAATCTGTCAAAGTGCGAGTTTTGGCTAGAAAAAGTGAACTTCTAAGGACATGTGATAATAAAAGAAGGAATCGTTGTAGATCCGGCAAAGATTGAGACAGTCCTTGCTTGGAAACAGCCTCAGACTATCACAAAAATACGAAGTTTTGTCGGACTGGCAGGATACTACATGAGGTTTATTGAAGGATTTCCTAAGATTGTAGCTCCATTGACACAACTCACTAGAAAGCCGTTCACATGGACAAAGAAGTGTGAGGAAAGTTTTCAGTTACTTAAGGAAAAGCTAACAACCTCACCAGTATTGGTCTTACCACAACCAGAAGAACCATACAAAGTTTATGTGATGCTTCACACCAAGGTTTGGGATGTGTTCAAATGCAACACAAGAAGGATGTAGCCTACGCCTCAAGACAATTGAAAAGTCATGAACGAAACAATCCTACTCATGATTTAGAGCTTGCTGTTGTAGTTTTTGCATTAAAGATCTGGAGGCACTACTTATATGGATGCACGTTCACAGTGTTCAGTGACCATAAGAGTTTTAAATATTTGTTTGATCAGAAAGAATTGAACATGCGCCAGAGGAGATGGATGGAGACTCTCAAGGATTTTGATTTCACATTGCAGTACCACCCTGGGAAAGCCAATGTGGTGGCTAATGCATTGAGTAGAAGAAGTGTGTCAGTATCTTCAACAATGATGGCTAGACAATAAGAGTTGTTGGAAGCATTTAGAGACCTACACTTGGACGTAGAGTTTGCACCGGGAATTTTAAAACGTGGAATGATAAAAATTTCGAGTGGTCTACTTAAGGACATTGCGAATTCTCAAGATGACGCATTAATCCCATAGAAGAGGAACCTAATAGTGCAAGGAAAGACAACTGAGTTCAAGATTGGAACAGATAATATTTTGAGATGTAATGGGAGGATTTGTGTACCGGCAGTTGCAAATCTGAGAAGAACAATTTTAGAAGAGGCTCATAAGAGCAAATTGAGTATCCATCACGGAGCGACAAAGATATATCAGGACTTGAGGCAAAAATTTTGGTGGCCAGGAATGAAGGGGCATGTAGCAGAGTATGTATCAACTTGTCTAACTTGCCAAAAAGCGAAAGTGGAACATCGGCGACCTACTGGAATGTTACAACCTTTGCATATACCTGAATGGAAGTGGGACAACATTTCCATGGTCTTTATAACTGGATTACCGAAGACAAGGAGAAAGAATGATTCTATTTGGGTGATAATGGATCGATTAACTACATCCGCACACTTTTTACTAGTAAAGACCATCTATAAGGAAGATAAGCTAACACAAATCTACATTGCTGAGATTGTTAGATTACACGGAGTACCGTCGAGTATCGTATCGGACCGCGACCCGAAATTCACGTCTCACTTTTGGGGAGCGTTGCATGAAGCTTTGGAAACAAAACTTAGATTGAGTTCAGCATACCATCCGCAGACAGACGGACAGACTGAGAGAACGAATCAGTCCTTGGAAGATTTATTGACAGCATGTGCATTAGATGATAGAGTTGGCAAAGCCATTAAATCAAGAAAATTAGCTCCGAAATTTATTGGACCATACCAAATTACTGCACGAATTGGACCAGTGGCTTATCGGATTGCTTTACCTCCAACATTGTCGAATATCCACGACGTATTTCACGTGTTGCAATTAAGGAAATACATTTCAGATCTGTCACATGTGATCGAACCGGACACAATTCAACTAATGAAAAACCTGTCATTTGAAGTACTACCTGTAAGAATTGAGGACAAGAAGATTAAACAGTTAAGGAACAAGGAAGTTTCGCTAGTCAAAGTGATTTGGAATCCAACTACTGGAGACGCAACTTGGGAACTAGAGAGTAAGATGAGGGAACAACATCCTGATTTGTTTATCGATGCATAGTTTCGAGGAAGAAACTAATTTTAGGGGGGTAGTAATGTAAGACCCATAATTTTAAATCCAAATTTATGCAATTTTAGGGTATTTTGTGTTAAAACTAATTGGACTTTTAGCCAATTGTAAATTAATTTATGAATTAAGTACCAAAAATATATTTTGAGATGGTTGTAATATGTTTAATATATGTATATATATATATATTTTTTTTTTTTGAGACCGACTAAAATTATTGGTCGAAGAATAATTTAATTATTACGAAGAATTAATACCAGACAATTTATCAAGAATTTATGTGTCAGTAGAGTTGCGACGAGAGTAGATATTTTATCAAAATAGTTGGAGATTGAGTGAAGTGATGTGTGTAAAAGTATTTACAAATTTGTGGTATAGTTTTAATTATAATATATATATATATAGTTAGTAAGTGTTATATATATATATATATATATATATATTATATATATATATATATATACACATATGTGAGAGGCAGAAAGAAACAGAAAGGAAAAAGATTTTCCTCATCTGCCCGCGAACCACTCTTTTCTTTCTTCCTTTGTTTGCAAACTTGGAGTGTTGGTAGAGCAAACCACAAGCACAAATCCTAATTTACTTCCTAGATCTAAGCTTCCATTCGAAAAGTGTAAAGAGGGAAAGTTACTCCTCTCCACATTACTCTTTTCTTTCTTCCTTTGTTTGCAAACTTGGAGTGTTGGTAGAGCAAACCACAAGCATAAATCCTAATTTACTTCCTAGATCTAAGCTTCCATTCGAAAAGTGTAAAGAGGGAAAGTTACTCCTCTCCACATTACAGTTGAGAAAGCATTAACGAAGGTAAGGGGCTCCTTCCAACATTTTAGTTTGCATATAGGAACTCTATATGTGTGATTGATGGATGAGTAATGTGTTGTTATTGATAAAGATGACATTGTTGTGTTGTTGATGATAAAGACTCATTGTTGTTTTGATATTGCTGATGATGATAAAGATGTTATTGTTGTGCTGTCTTTGTTAAAGATGTTTTTCTTGTTGTCGTTATCAATGTTGTTGGTAATGGTTGGATTTGAGAGATTGATTGTTGTTGTAATGAATTATTCTCAAATAAAAGAGTTTGAACTAAAGTTGAAATATACTTGAAAACGTTTAGTTCTTATTTAAATTTTTAACCTTGTATTCGAATACGATACCTCAGTATTCAAATACAATTATGTGATTTTTGCCACTGACTTGTCATTTGTATTCGGCTATGACTCTCCGTATTCGAATACAAAATTGAAAATTTTGCCGCTGACTTGTCATCTGTATTCGGCTACGACTATTCGTATTCGTATACAGAATTGAAAATTTTGTTACTAACTTGTCATATGTATTCGGCTACGACTCTCCGTATTTGAATACATAATTGATGATTTTGCTAATGACTTGTCATCTAAATTTTGCTACGACTCCTCGTATTCGAATACAAATCTCCAGATTTTTGTTACTGACTTCGCGTTTGTATTGAGCTACGAGAACTTATATTCGAATACAATCTTGATTTTTGTCAAAAATTCTATTTTTAAATATTTATTTAGGCACTTAATTACTTGGAAAACATTTTTAATGCTTATGCTAAATTTGTTGAGGAAAAAACCTTTTTGATATATGTTTTAATGACAACAAACCTTTTGAATTAAATGATTGAGTTTTATGAATGGTGATCTACTAATTATTGCACTTGAGTATTGTTTAACGAAAAAGGTTATGAATCCAACAGTTCCAACAAGACAGATCAAGCTCCAGAAATGTCCAGAATTCAATCTACAAAATGATCAGACCAGTCTCCAGAATGTCCAGAATGATATGGTGTCCAAAATGATCTTCTGTCCAGAATGATTATCATTCTCCAGCATGTTAACATAAATCTCCAGCATGTTAACATTAATCTCCACCATATTTAACATCACTCTCCAGTAGTGTATCATCAGTCTCCAGATTGATAAATAATCTCCAGTAGCAAACATCTTTCTCCAGCATGATTAACAACTATCTCCAGAATGATCAAACATTATCCTCCAGTATGATAACATCAGTCTAGAATGATACAATCATTCTGCAGCATACTGAACATCATTCTCCTGCCTTGTTACATCCTTCTCAAACTTGACTGCCAAGAACGTTGAAGGATCTTGAAGTATATCATCAATCAGAGGATATCATTAGACGGAAGAAACAATGACATTATAAGAGGATATTATTCATGGCCCAGACAGAAGGAAACATGGTCCAAAATGAGACTCGGTCAGACCAGAAGGAAACACAGTTCAGAAGATAACTCAGTCCAGAACAGAAGACATGTTTCAGAATTGGTCCAAAACAGAAGACTTGGTGCAGACCAGAAGAAAGCATGGTCCAGAACATATCACATGGTTCAGATCAGAACATCACATGTCCATATCAGAATATCACATAGTCCATATCAGAAGGTTACACTATCGATATCAGGAAGCAAAATGGTACACATCAGATCACATGGTCCATACTTGATCCAGATCAGCAGATCATATGGTCCAGATTTAAATCATGATCAAGTGAAGACTTAATTAAAATTCGAAGAAGACTTGATTGATTTTTGATAGAAATCTGATCAAAGTATTAAGGAGATTTGATTCAAAAATCATGGAAGACTTGAAGGAATTTCGAATCAAAATCAGTTGAGAGAAGCAAGATTAAATCTGAAGATGCAAGAACATTCTGGACAACATTTTGATGTAACCAGAGGATGATGTAATCTGAGGATGTCACCAGAGGATACCTCCAGAAGTCGTCACTAGAGGATACCCCCAGAGGATACCTCCAGATGACGTCACCAGAGGATACCTCCAGAAGTCGCCACCATAGGATACCTCCTGAAGTCGCCACCATAGGATACCTTAAGAAGTCCTCACCAGAGGATACCAGAAGATACATCCAGATGATACCTCCAGAAGTCGTCACCAGAGAATACCTCCAGATGAAGTCATTAGAGGATACCATAGGATACTAGAAAATACCTCCAGAGGATATCACCAGAGGATCCCTATAATTTAAAAGTCAAGAATACGCATCACTATTATCAAGACTCATTTGCAACACAAAGGAAGAACCAAGTCTGCTCTTGAATATTAGAAGCAGAATGATGAACGTTCTTGCCTTTTGACCTACTCTCACCTAATCACTGACAAAGGACAGCCAGCTATTCCCAACGGGCAAATGAGCAATCAAACGTACTTTTTGAGTCTATAAAAGAGAACTCAAGATATAGGCAACAACAAGCACTCACGAAAGCAATTTTTGCATAATTCATAATCAGATTCAAGAGTTTCAAGTTCAAATAAATACATCACTTACATACTTGAAAGCGTCTCAATCAGAAACAAAAGATTCAGTTATGTTCTTCTTCATCATATCAGAATCATTATACTGAATTCTTTTGTCAAAGAATCAGAACTTAAACAAGAGTTGAGCATACTCTGATTCTGTCCAAAATGATAGCTTCAAGTACTAAACAATTCATTACTCACTTCAATCATACTTGAAGTTATCTCACTCACACACATTGAGTCAGTTCTGATTTTTCCTATTCGATTCCTAGAATCATTCTCGTGTATTTCTCTGTCAAAGAATCAGAACTCAAACAAGTGTTGAGCCTTCTCAGGTTCTGAGAACACGTTAAATCATATCATTGTAAACTCAAGGCTATAGTGTGAAGTATAGTTTTGAGTAAGCTTGTTGGAAATCCTTTTATGATTAAAAGGTGAACTGTAAAATCCTATCTAAAGATTAATAGGTGATTTGATTGAACTCCTTTCTGGGTGGAAATGATTTGTTTTTGTAACAGATCAAAGTTGATCTGAAACAGGGTGTGTAAAACCAAGATTGATCTCTGTTTTAGCACTTAGTGAAAATCTCACTGTTGTGAGGACTGGATGTAGCCCGAGTTACGTGAACCAGGAAATATCCGTGTGTGATTTCTCTTTCCTTATCTCTATTTACTTTCATTCTTTTAATTATCAAGATAAATAGATAAACTGAACTGTTGATTTTAACTTACCAAGAACGTTCTCTGTTTTCTGGTGAAAAACAAGAACGTTCTTTGTTTTCTATTTTCACAACCAAGATCAATCTTGAGTTATTTTCTTCAATTTTTAAGAGGAATTTTAAAAGGGTGAATTTAAAATTCAAACCCCCTTTCTTGTAAATCGACATTGCTACTTCAATTGGCATTAGAGCTTGGTCTCTAAAGATTAAGCACCTAATAAGTGTTAGAGGAAAAGATTCAGGAAGAAGAAGTAATGTCAGAAGCAAACATGTGCTTAATGAAAAAGTTAGAAAATAATGAGGTAACCATCTCTGAACTCTGTCCTACATGTGAACAAATGGAAAAAGAATTTTATAATCTTTTATGTGATTCAAACTTTCTTGCTAAAAAATGTGGTTTGTTAAAATATCAACTCCGTAAGGAAAAAGAAGAAAAAGAGAAAGTCCAAGCTATGAATAACGAACTCAGAAAGGTCATTCAAAGCCTGCAACAATCTCATTTAAAAATGGTTGAGCAAGAAAAGATTTTCAATGAGAAAACCTTAAAAAATCATCTTCCAAAATGTTCTGAAACTAAGGAAGAAAGTACCTCTTTAAAAATAGAAGGTCGTGAACTAAAAAATGATTTAACCAACTGTGTAAAAAACACTGAAACATTTCAAAAGAACATGATATCTGAAGAAGGGATATTTGAGAAAGATAATTTATGTTTCAAAATTTCTCAAAAAGAAAAGATTTATGAAAACTTTTTTGTTCCAGAAAGAAAGGAAGATAAATGCAAAACCAAATGTTCATATTGTAAAAGAATTGGACATTTGGAATTTACTTGTTACTTTAAGAAAAGAGATGAAAAAATTAAAAGCAAAAATGATTGTTAAAAGGAAAGAGTATTCTGCAAATAAAGTTGAACTAGTTTTGAAAAATCTGCATAAAGCTGAACTTTCTCCAAACGGAGAACGTTCTGGAACAAAAGCTGAACTTTCTCCAAAAAGTTTGAAAAAAGGAGAATGTTATGGAATTTCATCAAAATCAATTTCAAAGACGTTTAAAACTCATATTTTCAAACCTTCTTCAAAACCAACAACAAAGTGTTCCTATTATTGCAAGAATGACCACTTCGAGTCAACTTGCTATTTTAAAAAGAGATCAATTTTTAAAAAATCTTCTAAAAAAACATATACTAACCATCAAGGACCCAAACAAATATGAGTACCAAAGTCATTACTAACTAGTGATGTAGGAACACCATCCAATAATCAAGAAAGAACATTGATACATGAACAAGGCATGCTCAATACACATGAATGGAAAAGTATGAGGCCTCCTCTCATTACAAAAATTTGGAGTGTTTATAACCTTTGGAAACATTAACAAATCAAAGGTACATGTATCATTTGTTGAATAATTTTGCATAGATTAAGGATGTTTGATATAACTTTATAAAATTGCTTTTAAAGTTATTTTTTAAACCCCACATGGCTGAAGTAAAACAAACATCCTCATTTTAAAGAAAAATCCTTATGTTTTATACTTAGATGAATTTCCAACCAAATCATGCTTTTAAGACTTTTGAAAAAGAATTGTCATTTCAATAAGAAATGATCAAAGGAAATTTGAAACATTATTCTTCAAATAATTCTTTGATGAAAATGATATTTCACATAATTTGCTTGTCAAAGAATTTCCAACAATATGAAGTTGTTTCTAAAAAAATTAGTTACAAGAAATGGCTAGAACAATTTTAAAATGAATCAAGTGTTGAAAAATATTTTTGGGGAGAAGCCATACAAAAATTGTTTGCCATATTTTTAATCTTGGCTGTATTAGAAAATATCTTGAACATATGGGCAAATTTGTTTTAAAATGCCATCAAAGTCTAATTATTGAATACTCTAAATTCTAAAAATATTATAGAATATAAAATCTCAAGGCCCAAACTATAGATGAAATCAGTATGCATATTTTGTTTGATGAATTTGATAATCTGGATATGGGTAAGAAAAATGAGGAGGAAGAAGAAGAACAATCTGGTATGCAGCAACAAAATGAACTGCAGGAAACCGAGATTGATAAACAGTCTTCGTTTCAGTCTCCACATAAAAGTTGTAGAACGATATGTGATCATCCTCAAACTCAAATAATTAGAGATACAACTGATGGAATTAGAACAAGAATGTCATTCAAAGATGTTGTTAACAATAACATGGCAATGATCTCCTAACTTAAACCAAAATCAATTAAAGAAGTCATAGTTGATCAATCTTGGATTGAAGCAATGAATGAAGAACTTCTTCAATTTGACAAGAATAAAGTCTGGACTCTTGTTCTAGATCCACAAGATCAATCTATCATTGGAACCAGATGGGTATTTAGAAACAAGCTAGATGAAGAAGAATCTAAGAGAATGATCAATTTAAGCAAAAAAGGTTCATACCAGAACGTTCTCCACATGAGCAGAACGTTCTCCACAAAAGCAGAATGTTCTTGGCAGTAAATATATTTCATTCAATGAAAACTAATGCTTCCTATCATGATGATATGGTTGAAGAACATAAACAATAAGCTTGAACCATTTGCTCATATACCTACCTCACTATTAACCTTTCCTCCAAATCATTTCATCATGATCAAATTATTGGAAGAACTAATTGGGAGGAATTTGTTGCTCTAGGTCCAAAGTTGCTGCTGTTGGAGATGTAACTACAGTGGTTAACATGCCTCAGAACAACATAAATGATATTCAAGTTTCACTAAAGAAGAAATATTATGACACGTTCAAAATATCCAAACAAAAGAATGGTATTTTTCAATCACAAACAAAAGATTCAGTTTTGTTCTTCTTCTTCATATCAGAATCATTCTACTAAATTCTTTTGTCAAAGAATCAGAACTCAAACAAGAGTTGAGCATACTCAGATTCTGTCCAAAATCAGAGCTTCAAGTACTAAGAAATTCATTACTCACTTCAATCATACTTGAAGTTATCTCACTCACATACATTGAGTCAGTTCTTATTTTTCCTATTCGATTCCTAGAATCATTCTCGTGTATTTCTCTGTCAAAGAATCAGAACTCAAACAAGTGTTGAGCTTTCTCAGATTCTGACAACACTTTAAATCATATCATTGTAAACTCAAGGCTATAGTGTGAAGCATAGTTTTGAGTAAGCTTGTTGGAAATCCTTTTATGATTAAAAGGTGAACTGTAAAATCCTATCTAAAGATTGATAGGTGATTTGATTGAACTCCTTTATGGGTGGAAAGGATTTGTTTTTGTAACAGATCAAAGTTGATCTGAAATAGGGTGTGTAAAACCAAGATTGGTCTCTGTTTTAGCACTTAGTGAAAATCTCGTCGTTGTGAGGACTGGACGTAGCCTGGGTTGGGTGAACTAGGATATATCGTGTGTTATTTCTCTTCCCTAATCTCTATTTACTTTTAGTCTTTTAATTATCAAGTTAAATACATAAACTGAACTGTTGATTTTAAATAACCAAGAACGTTCTCTGTTTTCTGGTGAAAACCAAGAACGTTCTCCGTTTTCTAGTTTTACAACCAAGATCAATCTTGAGTTATTTTATTATGTTTTTGACAGGAATTTTAAAAGGGAGAATTTACAATTCAAACCCTCTTTTCTTGTAAATCGACATTGCTACTTTAGAATTATATGAGGTTTTCTTAATATTGTTTCTTTAATGGTTATGAAGTATTGGGTCCATAGTTGCATTTACGTAGTGATTACAGTGAAGAGAGTCAGAGTACGCTCATGCATTTCATAGTTTGTGGTGACTGCGATGGGCCATGAAGTTAAAGAGTGACCGTGATGGGCTACGGGGTGGTTCCACGTGATTAGATGGTCCATCTTATCTTTACGAGGATTTAACTTATGTGTAAAGCCTGTGAGAGGCTACACTCTAAGTAAATCGTGCTAGTCCGTGAGAGACTGCACCATGGTAATTACTACTAATGCCTGTGATAAGCAATACAATTATCATTTACGCCCCTCGAGGAGGGTTTTGTCATTAAGTGGTGACCGTGATGGGCCACGAAGTTAAGTAGTGACTGTGATGGGCTACAGGGTGGTTCCACGTGATTAGATGGTCCATCTCATCCTTACGAGGATTTAATTGATGTGTAAAGCCTGTGAGAGGCTACACTATAAGTAAATCGTGCTTGTCCGTGAGAGACTAAACCATGGTAATTAGTAATAAGACCTGTGATAGACGGTACAATTATGATTTACGCCTTTCGATAAGGGTTTTGTCGTTAAGTAGTGATCGTGATGGGCTACGGGTGGTTCCACGTGATTAGATGGTCCACTCATTATGAGGATTTAACTTGTGTGTAAAGCCTGTGAGAGGCTACACTCTAAGTAACTTGTGTGTAAAGCCTGTGAGAGGCTACAGTCTAAGTAAATCGTGCTAGTCCAAGAGAGACTGCACCGTGGTAATTAGTATTAAGGCCTGTGATAGACGGTACAATTATGATTTACACCCTTCGAGGAGGGTTTTGGTTTTGAGAATTCTGGGATCATGTGCATAGACATATACGCATTGCATTAGGGTGTTTGACGTGTGAGTCATGATTGTTATGATCCGATAGGTGAAAATGATATGTGCAAGTACCTTAAATTCTAAGTTCCTAATAAGTTGTGATTGTGGATTGTACTTTGGGGCTTGCAACATGATCTGTATTCTAAGTGGGTATACTTATTTTGTCACTGTTGTTATCTTGTTGGAGATGCTATGTATGTATTGTTGTCTTTTGACATAATTGTTAACTGTTAACTGTTATTTTCGCTTAGTGACCCTTTACATTATTGTGGAAAATTGGGCTTTGCCCTCAGATGATACCCAAGTTCGTCCCACCGACGGTTACCCTGCAACGGAGACGTCGTTAGACTTCCCTAATCGACATACGCCGATTGCTTGGGTATACGACCCCATCTCAAGCAGGGCTACTTAAACAAGGATACAGTCCGCAAAAAGGAATTGATTACATTGAGACTTTTGCTCTAGTGGCCAGGTTAGAAGCAATTCGTATCCTACTCTCTTTTGCTGCAAATCATGATATTACTTTGTATCACAAGGATGTCAAAAGTGCTTTCTTAAATGGTTATATAAGTGAGGAAGTCTATGTCAAACAGCCCCCAGGTTTTGAAAATTCTGATTTTCCAAACCATGTTTTTAAACTTAAAAAATCTTTATATGGTTTAAAACAAGCACCTAGGGCATGGTATGACAGACTTAGAAATTTCTTACTTAAAAATCAGCTTGATAGAGGCCAAATAGATAACACTTTGTTTAGAAAATCCATTAAAGATGATATTGTGATCATTCAAGTTTATGTTGATGATATTATCTTTAGATCCACTAATGGCACTCTCTGCCAAGAGTTTTCTGATTTGATGAAGCAAGAGTTTCGGATGAGCATGATGGGAAAACTTAAGTTCTTCCTAGGAATTCGGATTCAGCAAGGCAAAACCGGTATACTCATTCACCAATCTAAGTACACTAAAGAACTTCTCAAAAAGTTCAAGATGAGTGATTGTAAGCCTATGACCACCCCCATGCACCCCACCTGCTCACTTGAAAAAGATGAATCCGGCCAAAAGGTAGACTAGAAAACATACAGAGGTATGATTGGATCCCTTCTTTACCTAACTGCTTCTAGACCTGACATTTTGTTTACTGTTTATGTTTGTGCTCGTTTTCAAGCTAACCCTAGGGAATCCCACTTAACGGCTGTCAAAAGAATCCTTAGATACCTTAAAGGAACCACACATCTTACCTTGCTCTACAAGAAAACTCCCATATACAAACTGAGTGGATACAGTGATTCTAATTATGCTGGAGACGAATTAGAGAGAAAAAGCACAAGTGGCAATTGTACGTTTCTAGGTGATAATCTGATTTCTTGGTCAAGCAAGAGATAAAGCACCATTGCCATGTCAACAACAGAAGCTGAGTACATATCAGCAGCAGAATGCAGTTCACAGTTAATCTGGATGAAACATCAATTGGAAGACTGCAACATCTTTGAAACCAACATCCCTTTATACTGTGACAATACTTCAGCCATCAACCTAACCAAAAACCTTATCCTTCATTCTAGAGCCAAACACATAGAAATCAAACATCACTTTATCAAAGACCATGTTCAAAAGGGAACACTAAGCATCCAGTTTGTAGACATAGATCATCAATGGGCTGATATCTTCACCAAACCATTGCCTGAAGATCGATTTGAGCTCATCAAGAAGCATATCAACATCATCTCCATATCTGACTAGATCAAGTAGATGAGTAATTTATGAAATTTTTTTGTCTTTTATTTTCTGTCTTTTATTTCTTTTTTGTACTCCAGAAGATAAAAAAAATCTCTTTTTGGCTTATGATAAAAAGGGGGAGAGAAAGAAAAAGTGAAACAAAAGAAGGTGTTGAAAAGGAGAGGAGAAAAGAAGAGAGAAAAGAAAGAGTGAAACAAAAGAAGGAGTTGAAAAGGAGAGGAGAACAGAAGAGTGAAAAGAAAGAGTGAAACAAAAGAAGGAGTTGAAAAGGAGAGGAAAAGTCTGGGGCATTAGACTTAGGGGGAGAAGCTTGATCTGAGGGGGAGCCTAACGAAATAAGTCATCAAAAATACAAGGTTTTGTCATCATCAAAAAGGGGGAGAATGTTGGAACCAAGTTAGTTCTATACTTAGTTTTGATGTTAACAAAAGTATTTTATGTATATAGTATGTTGACTTAGAAGAACAAATCAGTAGCTGTGAAAAATCAAAGGATGACACCACCAGAGGATACATCTAGAGGAAGCAACTAGAGGATAGAAATGTCACTAGAAGGTTAGGCCAGATAATGCATCCAGTTGGTACTAGAGGATGCATCCTGAAGGCACCAGAGGATACACCTCCAGAGGATATCAGAGGATGTCATCAAAGGCAAAATATCAAAGGTCAAATAACCATCAGATGATATCTTTCTTGGCCCAGTTCAGAAGGAAGCAGAGTCCAGAAGGAGACCTGGTCCAGACCAGAAGGAAGCTTGTCAGAGGGAGACTTGGTCCAGACCAGAAGGAATCATTAGTCAGACTTGGTCCAGACTTCGTGTGTCAGTAGGTCAAAGCAAACTTGCTGCAAAAGTTGCTAAAAAGTGAGTCCTTTCTTTCTGCTTTTAGTTCTACATATCTTATTAAGTCCTGGTTAATTGATTGTTTTGCATGATTCTAAATTATCATTCTTGTCTCATTTATCTAACTAAACAAAATGATAATTCTCATGAACTATTTTCATTTTTCAGATTTAAGGAAAGGAGTTATGGTAGCAGTGGTGCTACATCTAGTTTAACCTCAAGTCTTGCATTTACACCAGTGCAAGTTAGCTTTACTTATTATTGTTTTTGTAGATTTTCTCCTGCTCTTTATTAGCTGCATTACTAGTGTTGGAGTTGTTGATTTTGTGTGAAAATGGTTTTGGGAAACTATTAATGGAAGCATTGTGAAACGGATTTAGAGACAGATATTTGTAGGTTATTTATTTCCCTACTGCTATTGTGTTAGACTTATAAAAAAGCTATGAAATGCTCAATCAGATATGGAGGTGACATTGATGGTTCATTAATGCCTCTGAATAAATACCTCAACATTGTGTATAACAAGTGCTATACTGTGCCTTTAAAATGGTGGGCATCAAGCCCCATCGAGTAGGGTGTCACCATCTTTTCGAACAAATAGCATATGTTTCTCAGGCCCTCAAATTATTGTATCAATAGCATGATAATGATCACCAAAAGGATGTGTTAGGATACTAGATTTGGGCCTTAGCCCAATAGATAGGCTGAATAGGGAGTTGCTAGTTAATTAGTGACGTGCCCATGAGAAAGAGAGAATATTGTTATGAACATTGTGATTGAGTTGGTTAGCAGAGAATATCTCTAGTTACTCTAAAATTGCTAGATTTGGGCCTTAGCCCAATAGATAGGCTGAATAGGGAATTGGTAGTTAATCAGTGACGTGCCCATGAGAGAGAGAGAGAGAGATTTAAGGATGATTGACTTTCTTAGAACTCTAGTTTAAGGATGATTGAACAAGTCCACGACATAATAGTTATTTGCACAATGACATGAATAAGAGGTTTAGATGTAAGAAATGAATCTAAGGATCTGAACTGCACTAAACATTATTCTCATAATTGCAGCACTCTACTCCATAGATAATCTAAAATTACGACACAAACCCACATGTAAAGGAGGTGAACAATGTTGTATTGATTCTCTTCTATGCATTTTCATTAGGCATCTATGAAGGAGACCAAGACATCCATACTTTGACACTAATTGACAGAAAACCGCCCTGATACCACCTTTCTTGTTTTCATTTCGTAAAATGTGCGTTCACTTTGATGTGAGGCTCTTGTAGTAAACCATTGTCACGAAGATAAGATGAAATGTTAGTTAATGAATATGCTTTTCTGAAAATAATGAAAACAGTTTTATGACATTACCTTTTTATTAACGAGTAAAATTAATATAAATTTTAGGAAATGAAAACAGAAAATGTTTTCATAAAGTAAATGTCCCTTTATTTGCTATCCCTCTATTGATAGCCTCCGAGCTCATCCTTACCATTCAATATATACAGATTTACCTTATTTGATTTCATGGGTTCTATCACTTACTCATCAACTGAATTCTTATTTACCTCCATCCTGCTATCTCCTCACATATACCACCTTCTGCTTTTGTAGAACTTCAGTATCCTTTGTCCTCTCCTCTCCCTTGAGGCAGTAATTGATAGGTGCTCAATTTGTAAATGCGACAATAAGAATTAATGAGAGATTAATCAATATATGATAGTGTATTTTATTGATGATAAAGGGAAATTGAGCAAGGGAAACAAGTCTTCCTTTTACTCCTGAGAGCTATACTCACTCTAATAAAAGAGAATCCTCTATCTCCTCACTACAAACAGAATTTGTTATGCCCCCCTCCTTAACCACATCTCCCCTATATACAGGGTGGGGCCAGCTCACCTTTCTTAGATTTTCTAACATACACTCTCCATACCTTAGGTGTACTATGTGTCCCACTCGACACGTCATCAATTCCTTCTTTGTCTCCATCAGTAATTCAGGTAGGTTGTTTGTAAAAATTTCCCTGGTCTTCTCATTTACTGAACTGTAGTCTTAGGCTGTGATTTACTTTTAGTGTATCTAACTGAATAAAATCTATTCAGACTGGTGGTAAATTTGTTTATATGAGTTGCAGACTTGTGAGGCCATCAAAATATTTTGAAAGAGGAAAAGAATGTTGTTCTTTCTCTGGATCACATTGATTCTAAGGGAATTTCTCAATAAAGATCATCACTCTCATCTCTTATCAGATTACAGAGCAAATGAACCTCATCATGAGGAATTTTTCCTAAAACTAGTATCTAGCTTTAGAAAGAATGTCTCTCTCTCTCTCTCAAAGCATTTAATGATTAGACTAAGGGTATTTTGGTATAATACACATCAATTAAGTGGTTTCCTAATCTATGTGCAAATACCTTGAACCAAATTTTGGGAATGCGGGGAGTATTAATGAATGTATATCAATAACTTATCTGATATTTATATTTAGTATGGATGATGAATCATTTTATTTAGGTGTGAACTCAAAATTGGTGTTCCCGTTGCCTTACCACTTCCATTATCCTTTCTCTACGCAACCCAGGACTTTCACCCAGAGAGGAACCTTCACCCCCTTTCCTCTGTTATTCTTAGTAGCTTTTAATGAATTGGAAGAGGCTCAACTGGTGGTATAGGATAGGATAAGCTAACTGAAGCAGTGATGAGGTAGGATAAACGCTTTATCGACCCAGTTTAGGGGCAAGAAAGTAGAAAGATAGGTTTAAGATTGGCTCTCTATAGTTATATATAGGAAAGCTCAATCTCTCCATGAACCCTTGCCGCAAAAGTCATGCTTTTCAATCATAGAAGTGCTTTTATAGTATCATTTTTTCGTTCTTGTTTAATTAATTATTTATTTATCTATTTTCAGGGGAATGAGCTGACAAATCCACAGGCTCATGCACACCAACTTGGTAGTGGAACTCAAAGCACCTACTTCTCTGAAACAGGAACATTTTCGAAGATCAAGAGGACTTGAAGCCATGCATGAATGCAAATTCTTGTTCTTTCTCCTGAATTACTCATCGTAAACATACCAGTAAATTGTTATGCGGTAGTTTTTTGCAGCAGAGCCATATATGCAGTTAATTAATTATGTGTTTATCTGATTTCCTCTCCAAGGTGTAGCCATATATCATATATGACTTTTTTCTGGGTAAGATTTATATATTTATATATTTTTTATTTTTTTAATTTACTTTTAGCTTTGGGAAAAAATAATATTCATTGTAATAGAGAAATGACTATCAATGTATACCATTTTCATGGGATAAGTTAACAACGAAAAAAGAAAACTGTCAATGTAGACCACACTTTCATGTAGGGGTGTGCATGGTCCAAAAACCAAACTGAATTGCACCACATTAATAATGCAGTTTAGTTTTAAAAAACCACTTTTAAAAAACCGGTTATTTTTTGAACCAATTACAGTTCAGTTCTAAACAAGTTTAAAATCGGTTTATAATTATAAACCGGTTTAGTATGTTTGAACCGGTTTGAAACCGGTTTTTATTAAAACCAATTCGAACCGGTTTTTATTGAATTGTTTAAATTCGATTTTTCATTGAATTTTTTAAAAGATTGATTTTAAAACCAGTTTTAAGTGTCAATGTCGATTCAAGGACAATCATGAACTAGAACAAATAATTCACCAAAATAGTTGTTATAAATCAAATTAGTTCAACACATCCAATCAATCATCTAAAGGAACTAGTTGATGTTTTTGATCTGTCGTCTAAACTTAGTTTCTTAAATGGAGACTCGGACTCTTCAAGTAGTTCAATCTCAAACAGGACATCTTCAATAGCCACTGCCAATTTCTTATCTTCATCAGCATTGTGATAACAGTTTCTTCTCTTGGCATCAAGAACAACATTTCTCCAAACAGAATCACTGTTAATTAAAGTAGATGCATTTCCTAATATTCAAAGACAATATCTGCAAAAAAGTGAAAAACAAACTCAGTTTCAACCAACTTGAAAGTTGGAAGCAACTTAACAAAATGAACATAATAATTCATACCTAGCTCTAGTCATAGCCACATTTATTCTATCTATTAGAAAGAAATATATGCGACAAGATTAAAACAATGCCCCTTTCAGAAGCCTCTTGACTGGTAAGTAAAATTGTGCCAGTGTATCGTCTCAAGAAAAGCATTATCCCTGACCAAATGCCAACTACAAATAGCCTAGAATAGGAGTCCTATTAGATGTGTTGTAAAACTACCTATAAAACATGTGTCTGGTCCGGTATGGTTACAAACGAATATTTCTACTACATCAACCCACCACTCTTCCAAACTTTCTCAACCCATTACCACAACCATTCTAATTAATTTCTAAATATCCCTTTAAATCAATCCAAAACCAAAAGAATAGTAAAACACAAAATATCCATCACATGGCAAAACAAATTAACCCATCTTCTCTTCCAAACTTTTCCATTCCAATATACCAAGATCACAACAATACAATTAAGCAATTATATAAGCATAAAATGAAAGCAACATGATTAAGTAATGAAGAGTAAAGTACCTCCATCCATTGAACCAGAGAATGTGTTTCAACTGACTAGGGTTCTTAGTCATACATGAAATAACACCTACGTGTCCATCCATTGCTCCTATAAAAGGTCTTGCAAAAATCTAAATTCACAACAACAACAACAAAAAACAAAAATTAAAAAAGTGAAAATCACGAACAGGCATAGTAAATATTCACATGAAAAATCAGAAAAAAAGGAGGTGAAAATTATGACCTTGTCTAACTTGACAACATTAACAGCACAAACATATTCCAATGCCTTCTCTTGAGGACGAAGACTAGGATCGTAATTACGAAACACGAAGACTAGGGTCGTAATAGCCACATTTGTTATGTCTATTAGCTCTAGTCAAGTATCAATTATTAACGAGTGTAACAGAGGCCGAACAACTTGCGGCATCTTGGGAAGAAAGTATTTCTGCAAAACAAAAATAAAACAAACATTTCATTATGTATCAAGTAATAATATAATAAGTAATAACACAATGTTAAATACACCTTTATGTATCTTACCTTGCTCAATTTTTTCAAGATTTTCAAGATCCTCACTAGTAATAAATGATAAAGATGCTTCGTCAAGCCAATCTTGGGTACAAATAAGGGCTTCCACAGTTGTCGATGTCAAAGAGCTGCGGTAAAGATCAAGTACTCTTCCTCCAGTACTGAAAGCAGATTCAGAGGCTACAGTGGATATAGGTATAGCCAACACATCTCTTGCAATTCTTGCAAGTATAGGAAATCGGCTTGAGTTCACCTTCCACCATCTAAGTAAATCAAAATCTGGACAAGGTTTTTCTAAACGTTCTTCCAAATAATCTCCTAATTCAGATTCTGGTGTACTGCACTCCTCTGATTTGTAGAATTCAGAACAATCATAAGGATCACCAACTTCATTAAAAGCACCTGACAAATTAGAAGAATTACCTAGAGGTGACACCACTCTACCAGAATACTCATCATAGATAGACTTCAAACATGAATCTAAATTTTCTTTCAAAGAAATGGTGTCATTACTAGTGTAAATCTTTTTTGCCATCCATATCACAAGTTTTACTTTTCGTCGAGGGTCTAAAACCATAGCAATCAACAACAACATATTCAGGCAAGTAGGATCTCCCCAATATTTCTCGTATTTCGCCTTCATCTTTTTAGCCATTGACTTGGCTTTTTCATCTTCGTTATTACACATTTCAGAAATTTTCATCCCGACACCGAAAACCTCAAACATATACAAGTTGCTTGTTAAATAAGAAGATCCTGAAATGCGTAGTGTAGCTTCATGAAATAACTTCAGGAATGGAAGAATTTAAGCAACATTCTCCCAATTTTCAGGTGTAAGCACACCTTTTTTCTTATTCACTTAATTAATATATTTCTGGTATTTGAATTCAAACTTTGTAAAGGTCTTGTCATGTTTCAAAGCAGCATTCAACATTGTGTATGTTGAGTTCCACTGAGTCTCACAATCTAATCCAACATAACCATTATAATTTAACTCAGGATCAATACATTGCTTAAATCTATCAAACCTCGAAGGACAACGTCTAACATATTTCACAGCTCCACGAATTCTCAAATAGACTCATTTATTAAGCTTAGTCCATCATTCACAATAAGATTTAATACGTGTGCACAACATCGCGTGTGAAGGTACTCTCCGTTCAAAACTAGACCATTCTGCGATAGAAGCCATCTTTTGAGATGTTGAATTCCATCATCATTTGAGGAGGTGTTATGTACTGTCACACTAAGCACACGACCTAACTCCCAACCATTCAAGCACTGTTTAACCATTTTGGCCATTATTTCTCCCGTGTAGTTAGTGACTTGAAGAAAATTTAAAATCTTCTTTTGCAACTTTCAATTGTTATCAATGAAATGAGCTGTGAGAGACAAAGTGTTGGTGGTGAGACATACTCGATGACAATGTTGTGACAAAATATTCTTCAACCTTGTTTTTTGTGTGTCCCATTGCTTTAAAATATCACGTGCTAGTGTAGTGCGTGATGGAAATTTAAACCTCGGTTGTAAACCATTAGCAAATTTATGAAAATATGGATGTTCCACTTGTCGAAACGGGATTTCCATGGCTACAAACATGTTCATCAAGTCAATTCGACTTACTTCTTGGTCAAATTTGGGAAAAGAATGGGATGAACTAACAACTTCCCTACGTACCATTGAACATGAAGCTAATTCATGCTCCCTATTCGCCACATTTTCTGGATAATCTTCACATCTAGTCAAATGGGCTCGCATCGCGCTTGTTCCACTGCTGTTTTGAATCGTGCGACCACAATAATTGCATGTTGCTGATCTTTTTTTGCCTTGTTGTGGGGTAAAATGATTCCATGATTCTGAGCTATTTTTACGCTTAGGTGGCAACATAGCGGTGTTTGAAACTGGAGGATGAATAGAGTCAAAACTCTCTTCCATCTCAGAGTCTACAATGTTATCATGACCATCCATGTTGACGTTCTACTGAAAAAATTGATAAGAGATAGACAAATTTATCCACAAAAAAATAATGTAAGGCAGCACCATGATAAATATTTTAATGGACTAAGTGAGAAGTTAAATAAAGAGAGATTAAATAAAGAGAAGCAATAGATTAAATATTCAATTTGAATGATTTATTTTTGATAGGCAATGATATATTCAATTTTGCCTTTGAAGCTGCTTTAGTAGCAGTAGGCTAATATATTCAATTTTGGTGTAATAATTGAGTGAGTCTATTTCTGTTCCTACCAATGAAAGGAAAAAATAAAAATCCATATATGAACCAATAAATAAACATATGTGATGGCTTTGATATAGAAATGCACCATTTCTATTACACTTTATATAAAAGAAAGAGTGTGTAATGTAAAAAAAAAAAAGACAGCAGAGAAATCTTTATTCACCAAATCTACCCCACACCAGCAAAAGAAAAAGAATGTAAAAAACAAACAAAACAAATGGGTTGGCTCACAAATATCAACAAAGCAAAAAGTGTAAAACAAATTGTTTTTTTGTATGAAATTCAAACCTATATACAAGAAGAAAAAAATAAGTTGTTTCACACACCTGTGTCAAAGTTTTAAATTACGGTCTTCAACTATAATAAAACAAATTTTGAGATCTCTACAATAGTATCACAATCGAAATTTCGACTGTACAGCGTAACATCAACTGTAATTCAAAACCATGACTTGTCTTGAGAAAAACAATTTCTTGGATTGGAACACCTCTAAAATCTTCACTATTTTGTTATCCTCAAATCCTGTTATCACCAAAAGCTGCTCTAAGCTTCTGAATATCCTTAGAAAAGATATTAGAAGCTTGTGACTATTCTTGCTGCTTTGTATGATGCAAAATAGCCCCTAAATTATTATGAGGTACCAATTGCATCATGGAAGGCTTTATCTCATTACATAAAGATTCAGAAGCCAACATTAAAATTGGATTGTGAAGATAGTTATTTTCCCGCTTAGCTTCTTCTACAAGATTATTCTCCATCATATCATGAATTTGAGATTCTTTAGTAGAATTTATACTACAATCTGCCAATCCCCAAGAAGAAAAAATGTTGTTTTGCAAATTCAAGGTGCTGCTATTATTGCTTCTATTATGACTTCTATTAACTTCCCAATTATTGGATCCACATGGTGTAAAAACATTTTCAGAGTGAATAGTAGTAAGTGATAAATCATTGCAGCAAAAAGAATTAGGAAGAATCATGGTAGTAGTTGTAGTTGTTGTAGGTGTAAGAATAGAATTTGAATTGAAAGGAAACTCAGAATTCATATCAAAAGTTTTTCCTATTTGGTTAAACCAATGACTAGTGTTTGAATCATTAGTTAAACAATCATTTTCAGTGTTTGAATAATTGATCTGAAGTGGGAAATTTTCCATCAAATCAGTGTGATGATTCATGAACTTGTCTAGGAACATGTCTTTGTTGTTCATCAAATTACACCAAAATTGAATATATCAGCCTACTGCTACTAAAGGCAAAATTGAATATATCAGCCTAATGCTACTAAAGGCAATGATTTATTTTTGTCTAGGAACATGTCTTTGTTGTTCATCAAACTACTGCTACTGCTACTACTAGCAGAATTCGTATAAACTGCTTTAGTTAATTTTCCTTCGTGATGATGATCCTTTTCTGTATTTCCACTACCCTTCCCTTTTTTCCCTTTCTTTGCTTCATTTTTATGACCATCATAATTATCATCTGACTTATTCAACTCAGCTTCTAATTGCTTTCTCTCTTCTTCTGTCAAAACATCATCAAGCTTTTTAACATCCTTCTTAGTATTATTATTATTATTATTATTATTATTATTATTATTATTATTATTATTATTATTATTATTATTATTATTATTGTTGTTGTTGTTGTTATTGTCTTTTGGAGGTAACTTAGCTTGAGCTTGAACACCAAGACCTTTTTGGATCTCACAGTTAAAACCACATTTTGCATATCATAAACTTTACTTTTCCATAACCCTACACTTTCTTTTCTCTCTTTTTTCCTCCATGTCAATTGAGGAACAATAAGTACTTGACTCACATCAATTCCAACTCTTACAACTTTAGCCTCATTAGATTTTTTAGCCAAATATTGTTTCATATCTTTCTCAGTTGGTTTGGAAGGTGCAGACAAATAAGGAACAACAACTTCTTTTTTCTAATGTGAAACCAAACAGATAAATCCAGATTTTATTCTCTCATCATCAGATTCATCACCAAGAAAAAGTACACTTTGATCAGATCTTTTAATTCTTAAACCATCAAAACCAGCCAAAGTCAAATCAGCTCTCATATTAGCACCTCTTTTCCAAATCTTATAAGTATCCGAAGGTGCAATCCTCGATATAAAAGGTATTACAGAACTCTCAAAATGGAAAGTAATCTCCATATAAAAATCTCTCATCCTTCTCATCATGGCGGAATAACGAGGAAACCTTTTTTACCATTTTTCGTCTAATTCGTTGAAAGAATACTTGATCATAAGCAATGCTATTTTATCTTGTTTTTTAATGATAGCTTGTCTAAGTTACCTTACAAGAAAACCTTCGGTACAACCTTTTTCAACTATCCATCAAACACTTCTCTAATACAACATTCATTATTTCTAAAATACTAGAAATCTTAAATTCCTTAACTTGTACCTAAATTAAGATTTGAGAATTCAAAAGACAAAACAGAACACACAAAATACAAAACATCCTTGTCCCAAAAATGCAATTTAAATGTTAAAAGACTTCCGAAATATTTTATATGCAGGGGTGCAAATTCAAACCTGCCACATGCCATTTTTGCACACTTGTATGTATAAATTTCGTTATTAGACTGTTTAGAAAGAATAAAAAACAAAGCAATTTATCAAATAATGCATAACAGAAACAAAACAAATATATAGAAGATTACCTTGATTTGGTAAATTGTGACTGTTGCTTTGGCTTGTGAGGAACCTATGGCGTTCAAACAGCTGAAAAAATTCACTGATACATCCAATTTGCTTCTGCAATTCTGAAAAAAAACCAGTAAGAACAAGAACTCCGAAAAGCCACATCCACTGGAATCATCATCAAGAACATGCACTAATCTAACACCATACTAAACAATTATCATAACTAGTCATACACACAAGAAACAAGCAAAAACAACTCACAAGACCACCTACATTTCAATAACTCAAATAAATCCTTCACCTACTGAGCAATCATACAAATTGAAAAGATTTAGCAATGTTCTTACTTTTATTTTGACAAATTGATTCAACAAATGGGTCTTCAACAAATGAAAAATGGGTCTTCATTTGATACTTTACGATGGAATGAGAATCAACGGTGAAGGAAGAGAAAATGAAAAATAGAAACGAAAACAAGTAAAAATGGCACGCGACACTTACGATGGTAGATGACGACGGAGATGCAATGACGAAGTTGAGACGGATACGAAAATGATTACGTTGGCCAGCGATGACAAAGATGACATCGAAGATGTCCTCCGGCCGCCGGAGAGAGTAGGAGGAGGAGAGCAGAGCAGAGAGCAAAAATTGATTTTGGGCTAGGGTTCAACCATTTTGAATTTTGGGGCTAGGGTTTAGTTTTTTTATGTGTTCAGTGAAATTTTTTTTTTTATGATATTGAATACAAAAAGGTTTGAAAGTGGTTCAAACTGGTTTTTTAAAAAAGGTTTAGTTAACTGGACTTTTTAAAATTTATGGTGCAGTTCATAAACCATTTAATTGGTTTGGGCTTTTCTGGTGCAGTGCAATCTAGTTTATGAATGCAGTCCAATTAACTACATTTTTTGCACCCCTACTTTCATGTGAACCGAGACCTAGTTTCTTTGTGGGCTATCTTAAGGTCAATGTATATATGGCTCATTCACTAGATAGAATTGATTCCCATGGGTTTAGTTAGTAGCATATAAAAATGTCAATCAATGTTTTGTACTTACAAAAAAAACGAAAAAGACAAATGAAATGTCCATAAGTTTGTGGAAAGCTTACCGTTTATGGTTGCAAAATGGTTGTTAAATGGAGTAGAGGTGAGTTGCTAGTGGCTTTGTTAAGGAATAATTTTAACCGAACTATGTGTTTTTGTAGATGAAAAAAATTCAAGTGTATTTCTTTAGGTACTTATGGTTTTTTATTTAACTATGATTTTATTAAATTTATAATTTTCTCAAAGTTTATTATAACTAATAAAAGATGTTTTATGTAAAGAACCATACGAAAAATATATCATCTAAGTTTTTTCCTTTGTCGATATGCTAGAGCAAGATAAAGTTTATATAAAATTTATTCTATAAAAGTTCATATTATTAGAAGGATGTAACATGACAAGACAAGTAAAATATAATATTTTTGTTTTATAAAAACTAACGAGAAACCTGTGTAGTTGATATTTGATGTGTTTGGTTTAGATTTCAACTAAAAAAATCTCATTTTATATTAATGGCAAATATTTATTTTGTGTTTTTGTTTATATGTATTGGTGAGAAATATTTTCTTATATTTTTTTATGCATTAGTTATAAATATTTATTTTACACTATTTAATATTTATTAATGACAAATATGCGTCATGAATTTTTTTATTACGTGTCAATAAAAAATATTTGTCAATCTTTTTGAATTTTCACCGATAAATATTTGTCTTTATTTTTTATTAAACAGTTATAAATATTTATCATGTGTTTTTTATGTATCAGTGACAAATGTTTAATCCATGACTTTATATTTATAATTGATAAATATTTGTCTTATGTTTTTTATGTATCAATTATAAATATTTATTCAACGTTTTTTAATATTTATCAATAACAAATATTTTTCCAGTGTTATTTTATGTATCAGTGATAAATATTTGTCTAATTTTATTATATTTATCATTGATAAATATTATTTTATTTTATATATTAGTAACAAATATTAGTCTCATGTTTTTGTATATATGTATCTGTGAAAAATATTTGTCTTGTTTTTTATACACATAAGTTATAATATTTATTCTATATTTTTTTAGTAGTTATCAACTCCAAATATGTCTCTCATATTTCATTTTATATATCAATGACAAATATTTGTCTCATTTGTTTTTATGTGTCATTGACAAATATTTGTCCCTTTATGTTTTGTTCATAAGTTATAAAATTTATCCCCTGTTTTTTTATGTATCATTGAGAAATATTTGACTCGTGATCTTTATATTTATTACTAACAATATTTGTCCTGTGATTTTCATATTTATCATTAACAAATATTTGTCTCGTATTTTTTATGCATCAATTATAAATATCTTTCACTTTTTTTAATATTTTTAAATGACAACTATTTGTCTGGTGTTTTTTTTATGTATCGGTAATAAATATTTGTCATAATAATTTTTATATTTATCACTAATAAGTATTTGTTCCATGTTTATTTATACATCAATTATAAATATTTATACTGTATTTTTTAATACTTATCAATGATAACTATTTATTTTTTATTTATTTATAATGACAAATATTTGTAAAATAACTGATTAAGTTAAAGAGGCAACAATAATTTTTTGAGTTAGAAATAAGTGATTGAAGTAAGAAAATGAGGAAGAAAGCTAAACAAGCATAAAACTAAAGCTCTTATCTCGCTTCTGTGGTTGTAAATTTTTTTGTTTGACTCGACCTGTAGTCAAAATCGGGAAGAGGAGAGTTTGTGGAAATGTTAAAAGAAAGAGAAAATAGATGGAAGTGGTGTACATGTACTAACATCATGAAGAGTGACAAAGGATTTTTGTTCAACTTTTTATTATTTATGGTTGTAAAGTGCCTTAGTGTTGTTACAATAACAGTGTCCTTTGTGCAGAATTCAAATTTAAAACAACAATATATTACTTCAATGTCCCCTGTTTTCTTGTTATTGTTAAAATAGAGAAGGACATTTTTAATGTACCATAAACATAAAAGTAATCTGTTTTTGCTATGTTACCCGCAACTTTTGCAGTTTGGTCTGGCCAATGACTTTGTTATTCCCATTTTTTGGATTAATGTTAAAATTGGAGAGAGCAATGATGTATTTTTTCTAATGGTTATATTTCTTATATTTATAGTAGATGGCCAAACAAAAATAACGTAATATATTTTGTTTTCTGTGTGCTTGACAAGTCTACTGTGGGCCACCAAATTAGGTGGTCAGCAAAATACCAACATTTTCAATTTATTACTATTACTACCGTTGGATTGGATCTATTTAGGTCTCATAGCATTATTATGGTATGCTCTCTACATCAGATTGTTCACATTACCCTATTGCCTTGTCAAAATTCATCCTCCTCCACCACTCTACAGCCAATCAACTATTGTGTATGAATCATTGACTAAAATTGGGGAAACCTATCTGGTTTCAAAATCCTAAATCCAGCGACATGTATATGAAATTAATCATAAACAAGAGTATTAGTATCAACACACTCGACGTATTTGTCATCCTTGAGGTATTAGGCAATACAACCAACAAAAAATTTAAAGCCGACCTTGTTGCTCCTTAAGGTTGCTTTCTTAGAAATGTTACATCTGATGGTCTGTTTCATACGCATGATAGAAATAAATATGATATAATATAAAATTAGATAAGGATATGATAATATATGATAGAATAATGACAAAATATCAAATGATAACATTTTATTTTATCATGTATTTGATACATATCTCACCATGATATGATATAATATATTATATTTAAATAACAAAAATAAATAAATAAGTAATGAAATAATTTTATATTAAAATTATCCATTGATATAATGTAAATAAAGATATGATATATATATATATATATATATATATTATATGTAAATGAAAAAAATACCTTGTAAACAAATTATATTTATTTTAAAATTTCAATTAACTTTCATATTTTTATAATTGTGAAATACAAATTTATGAAATTATATAAAAAGACAAAACTACCCTTGTGTAAAATCCTTAAACATTTTTTAAATTAATTTTTAATATTTCATTTTTAAGTTTAATATCAAATTCTATTAATAATTTTTCTATTTGATTAGATTTATATTTTTATATTTTATAAATTATTTTTATCTTTATATTTTATTATATTTCAATTTATATTTTATAATGATAATTGTGTAAACTACTGTTTTTATCATATCCTGTTGATTTCTAACTCAGCTCATTCAGGATAGAAATTTCAACTAGAGAGACATGATATGACAAAATTTTGGATTAACTTATCATATCCTATTGGTTCATCAAACACTAGATTCAGACGTGATATGATAACTTATTCATATTCTATCTCTTATATTGTCCACAACGGATCCTTAGAGTTTTGCTTAAACCTGCCATTGATGAACATCGTAATGTTGATTGAGAACGCTATAGGCGAGAAAAGAGATTGTAGAAGACATAAGTATTTAAGTTGGGAATGGCAACACATGCATAGTGACACAATATGTTAGAACCAAGTTGGTTAACAAATAAGAGCATGTTTGGTTTGACGATGAGGTTGGCAAAATCACAGCGAGTCGTCATGATTTTCCAAAAGCTACATACTAATGTATTATAGCTTCTACAAAATCGTGGTAGCGCATCGTGATTTGTCAATTTCACCACGAAATCAAATACGAAACTAAACCATAATTTGTTTTGATGATAACGAAATATAATAGAAACAATTTACCCTTTGATATTTTTTAATGCACAAAATGATAATATTCAAAGACTCTCAAAATATCACTTTATCACATCGTTTGATAAGACAATGTCGAAGTACATTTGGTGCTATACAAAAACATCTTTTGATTACTTGTGTGTATAGAAAATACATTGTTGGTCTGAAAGAACAATGTCTGATACAAAAGCGTATTCAATACCCCATAAGGACAAATGTCAACGCACTACGTACCATATTTAATATATGAAGTAAAATTTGGGCTAACATGTACATTTCAAATGAGCCAAATTTCGTAAAAGCTAGTATGGAAGCATCAACATTTGTGCATACTAAAGCCACTAGGATTTCTTGGAAACCTTACTACACGAGGCAACAAAATTATTTCTTCAAGGACTTTATAAAACCCACTTCAACATTAAGAAAACTATTGGTTGTGAACTAATTGAATATACAAACTCTTAAAAGAATCACAATGACTTTTAAACGCATCTCATAACAGAAAACTTGAAAATTAGTGAACATAATGAAAAAACATATTTTATTTGTTAAGAAAGTTTTTCATTCACTATATTTGAACTTAATTTTTGTATATGCTTTTTTGAGAGCATTATCTTTGCTACTTCTAATTTGATTTGAAAAATTTATCTGACTAGTTGTGATTGTTATCCTCAAGGGCTTAAGGGATTTAAGTTGGAATTTGAGAAGACTTAGTATTGTCATCATTGACATGGATATACTCAAGTTATTGTAAATATGTTGATATTATGAAAATTTCTTTTATGTTGAAGGGACTAGACGTAACTATTAAGTTAATAGTGAATTAATTTAAATCATTGTGTTAATCTCTTTCTTTCTTTGCTTGCATCTTTATTTGAAAACTCTTTTTAAAATGTTTGTTTTATAAAAAGGTTTTCGATAATTTGTTTTAAGAAATTTTTTTTTCATAAATTGTGTTTAAAAAAAAATTTATAATCGACACAATCAGACCCCTAATAGTTGCGAGTAGAGACCAAAGATTCTTAGCAGAGTAAATTTGGGTTGATTTTTAACGTCTGAGTTGATGGTGTGAATAAGAGAATGTTTAAGTTTGGGGTTGACTGCAAAAGATTTCTTATAGATGTTGCACCATATGATTTTTGGCTAAGCAAAATCTAATGTTTTTAAATAAAATGGTAAAATAGTCTTTTTTGGACTACCTATTATTGATGACCCATAGATAACTTTCCTACACTTGAAAGTATCTTAACACTTATCCTCTCAAGGATCTTTACAACTTTCCTCGCACTAGTTCTATCTCTCTAGTGTTTGGATTTAACAAATGATTGAAAGATATTTGATTTGATCAACAGTATCTCAACTCTTGTTTGAGTTTCTGTTTTGAGCAAATGTGTTTCTAAGCTTGATTCTTTATGATGACAGAGACAAAGAGCCTTGCTGAGTTTTTTACAAGCTTGATGAAATTCGAGAATGATGATTTTTATGGAGAATGATTGCACTTGAATTTGATGATGTTCCCTTTGCCTTGGAGTTCTTTTTATAGGCATTTTCGAGGCCTTACCAGCTCATGTAGCCGTTGATATACAGGCTGTAAAGACTGTGTACTTTCATGGCAAGTGTCAGAGGAAAAAGGAAGATAGTTTAGTTGATCTCCAGATTGATCTTGATTTCCAGTTTTCTTAGATTTCTTGTTTTGTTCTTTGCTGCATAATTTCTTGAGATGTAATTGATCTTCTGGATCAGTTTTGAGTTTTGACATTCTTCTTGGAACGGATTCCTTTAATCACGAATGGTTTTGACGGCTGATCATTCATTTGTATATACTTGTTTTAATTCTGATGAGTTCAAGATTGATCTTGAAACAGTCTTGTTTATTTTGCTTTTGATCTATCCATTTCTGAAAGGATTGCTTGATACCTATCTTTTGATAACAACACTCAAGAAGATATGTTAAATTCTTTTTGTGGTTTTAGAATCATAATTAAATAAGATTAATTAGTTTGTTTTTGTTCATCATTAAAACACTTGAAAAAGGGATTTTTGTCTCAACAGCCACTTCCAACTTATACCTCTCACCCCCAATATACTTAAAAAGACTATTTTATCTCTTTTATTATATATAAAAATAGGAAATTTAATAATAGAAAATTTTCGAAATAGGAAATTTCATAAATTTAAATATTTTCGAAATAGGAAATTTCAAAAAATAATATCATTATTTTAAAACAAAATTTACATTTAAAAAATTTGAGTAAAATTTTAAATTTTTGAAGCATTCAAAACTTTCATCTTATTCGAAAGTTTCCATATATAAAATTACGTTTTGAAAATTTGTTACTATTGAGAGAACTTTAGAGAGAGTTGAGAGAATAGGTACAATTGAGAGAATGGAGAAGGAGGAAGTGAGGGGAATGCATAAGGGTTCCCTAGTATATATAAACATTATCGAGGACTTTTAGAAATAAAAAATGTCTACCACCTACATTGACCGGGTACTAATGCCCTCAGAAAGTCTAACCGTTTTGCAACTCCAAGGTCTAGGGTCGCTGGTATGGACATGTGTCCTCTTCGACAAATACGGCCTCTAGAATAAAAATCGTTTTTGTTCAAATCGTAACCTAGTTTAAGATATCAACACCACTTCGAATTTTTTGAAGTCTATGTTCATATTGTAGAGAAATGAGCCTAATTTCTATTCTAAAAAGAATCATTCCGAAAAGATAAATACACTAAGTAAAAATTAAAATACAAAACATAGTTAAACTAGAATTTAGATTTTCAACTTCACAATTCACATATTCTTAGTCCAAGGTTAACTTTGCATGTCAAAACTTATCTAAATAAAATAAATTTTAATATATGATATAAAAACATGTCCATATTTTTATTTTCATCAAAATAACCACAGAAAGTCCAGTCCAAAATATAGATAGTTAGATTTGTTTTGGAAACCATACAACAAAAATTAGAGTTAGCCTCAAATCATCTACTATTAGAGTTAGTTATCATTAATGTTTATTATAACTGAATTTGACCAATTTAGTTATGATAAGTAGTTATAGTTAGTTAAACTAACTTGTTTAAAATACTATAAATAGATGTGAATTTATTTGTTGCCATATGTGAGAAAGAGGAAAAGGAGGTCTATGCAATTATTAAGATTCATAGAAAATCAGAAGATAGAGAGATTAAGGGAGAGAGAATATAGAGAGATTGTAAGTGGGAAACTTATATTGTTGTACTCTCAACACTAAAAGAAAAAAAATTGATTTGCGGCGATTACAACCGCCTCAAATGGAAGATTGCGACGATTCGTTAATTGTCGCAGATTCGTGCGTAGCGAGACCATTTTGCGATGGTTCCGAAAACCGTCGTTTCAACCGTCGGCAACTTTTGCGACGGTTCTTAACCGCCTCAATATACATTTTTTGCAACGGTTCGAACCGTCGCAAAATAGTTCATTTTTTTTAAACATTGCGACAGTTATCAACTGTCGCTATATTCATTTTGGACAATTTGATCCGAAACATTGCGACAATTATCAACCGTCGCTATATTCATTTTGAGACAATTTGAACCGTTGCAATCGTAATAATTTAAATTAAAAAATTATGATACAATTTTTTCTGATTTTTTATTAATTAAAATAAAAAATGTTCATAAATTAATATCATCCACACAATTTTAATACACAATTAAATAACTATTGTAGCTAAATTCAATTTATATAATTTTTCAAAATAAATAACATCAATTCATATATTGAACTTAACTAAAATAATAAATAAAGTAGTTTAAATATTAAAAACATTAGTGGAGTGGCTAAACATACAAAACAACTCCATGAAACATAAAAGTTCATCAAAATATATAATCAGTGCCTAATGATGTTGTTCCACGATCATTAGGTTGGTGGCTAGAAATAGATGAACGTCTACCATCTATTAGCGATTCTATGTCTGTTGCCTGGAAAAAAATTATACTAACCTCAATGAATCTTGATAAACATTGTCAAATACTAATTAACTAAATTTCTCATATAGCAAACATTAATTGTTACACAATTGATATTTTTAACCAAAGACAAACCATTCTCATGGGATTTTATAAACAGGTTTCCTAAGAAAACAATTTTACCTTTTTTTCTCTAGAATTTTGCATTTGCAACAAGAAAGCAATTTGGTCCTTCAACATATCAAATTCAGAATCCTTTTTCTTAAGCCTATCGATTTTAGCTTGCATTTTTTCCATCTTTTCATTAGCTTCGGAGGAAGACATTGATCTTACAGAGTGAGAAGTAGATGTAGTGATTTGAGACGGTGTTATTCCAAGTCCCATACAACGAACATATCCTGGATGTTCTTTTCCAAACACATTAACAAATGCTTCATTTGAAGAATGAGTCTTCCCAATTTCTGATTGCAATTTTTCCTGCACAAGCAAAGGAAGCAAACTAAATTCCTCTATGTAACAGAAAGGTCTAGAATTATCATCCATTTCAACAGAAAAACACCATGTAGTACATTCAAGTATATGTTGCAAAAGAACAATCAATTTGATATCATCTAAGACAATAAATAGATGAACTATATTGGTAAAAGCATCAAAACTAACTACATCCAACCATAATGCACCAAATCAAGCCTATGTAACATTGAAGCAAGCACATCAATACAATTAGTGTATTCAATGATGAAATTGGAACTAAACTAACTACATCTATTCCCATATAAGTAATGTTATAGTTTTATAACTTTGCAACTCACTATTACCAACCAAAATAAGTAATATTGTAAATTTGCAACTCACTATTACCAAAACTAACAATTGCATCTTGGATTTATAAAGTGGTCAATAAGAAATAATTACAATTACATAATTAACACTTCTATTCTCTACACTTACATATTTTTCCTTGGCCTCGTCATTGACAAATGATCCATCAAACTTTTTATGACAAATTGAATACATTAAAGGTGCAAACACAAGAAGGGGGGTTGAATTGTGTTTGTCAAACTTGAATTCTTTTGCTGTTTGTTGAGTGTTGATGCGAATTATTGAATGAATAATTGATTAGACTTAGCAGCGGATAATAACAACTTAAGAACACAACAATTTATCCTGGTTCACCATTAACTTGGCTACATCCAGTCCCTTCATCCTGAAGGCTTTAATCCACTAATTCAAAAACTTTGAATTACAACACCTGACCCTTCATGTCAGTCTTCTCAAAAATCCTGACAACCCCAGACTTTTGAGGAACGAAAACAGCACCTTGACTCTACAAGTCAAGTCTTCTCCTACCAATCTGACAACCCCAGATTGAAGAAGGAATCTACACCACTATCGGGTTTGATTACAAGGGTTTGGAACTCTGCAAAGTTGCTTCTGGAAAGCTGATTGCTGCACTGAATTTTTCTCTCAAAAACACTTAGAAATTTTTTGCTTGTGCACTCAAGTGATTCTCTCTTTTGAACTCTCTGATTGTGTTGAATATGAAGCTTGAGTTCTTGTGTTTTTCGATGCTTGATGTTGCTGCCTGAAGCCTCCTTATATAGCTGCAAATTGGGCTTTGTCCAAGCTTAAATTTGAAATAGATCTTGCTCAGATTTCCTTTGAAAATATTGTTGGCCAATCCTATTTCACTTAAATAAAAATCGTACCTTTTTAGCTTCAGATTGCATTTGAAAATTCTGTTGACCAATAATGTTTCTTTTAATTTCAAACCATATCTTTTTAAGCTTCAGATTGCATTCGAATTTCTTCAAGTCTTCAGTAAATTTTTGAATCAAATCCCCTTAACACTTTGATCAAATTTCTATCAAAATTTCATTAAGTCTTCTTCGAATTTTAATCAAGTCTTCACTGATTTTCATCATGATTAAAATCTGGACCGTATGATCCTCTGGTCTCTGCCAACTCTGGACCATATAATCTGATCTGTACCAATTATGTGATCCTCTTATCTCGACCAATTCTGGACCATGTGATATGATATGTACCAATTCTGTGATCCTCTGATCTCGGCCAACACTAGACCATATGATCTGATATGTACCATTTTGTGATCTTCTGATCTCGACCAACACTAGACTATGATACTTTAATCTGGACATTATTCCTCTGATATTGATCTTTTAATCTGGACATTTATCCTCTGATCTGGACCAAGTCTGGACTGACTCTGGATTGAATATGGATTGAATCTGAATTAAATCTAGACTTAGTCTTATGTTCTGAACACTTATATCTTCTGATCTGGACCAAGTCTAGATCAAGTTTTATGTTCTGGACCATGCTATCTTCTGGTCTGGATCAAGTCTGGACCAAGTCATTTGTTCTGGACCAGTTATCTTCAGGTATGGACCAAGTCTGGATTAAGTCTAGACTGGGTTTTATTCACGACCATGCTGTCTTCTGGTCAGGACTAAGTCTAAACCAAGTCTGACTTATGTTTCCTTCTGGTCTAGAACAAGTCTCCCTCTTGCAGGTTTTCTTCTAGTCTGGACCAAGTCTCCTTCTAGACTATGCTTCCTTCTGATTTGGGCCAAGAAAGATATCCTCTGATGATGTTATTTGTCCTTTGATGTTTGCCTTTGATGACATCCTCTGATATCCTCTAGAGGTGTATCCTCTTGTGTCCTCTAGATGCATCCTCTGGTACCCTCTGGATGTTTCCTCTGGCCGAACCTTCTGGTGATATTTCTATCCTCTATTGCTTCCTCTGGATGTATCCTTTGGTGGTCTCATCCTCTGATTTTGCACAGCTTCTGATTTGTTCTTCTAAGTCAAAATACTATTTACATAAAATACTTTTGTTAACATCAAAACTTTGATTGATCGAACCAACTTGGTTCCAACATACATTTCACCCCTGCTGTATTTTCGACCATCTCTCAGTTCCTACACGTAAACATATGTAATAAGTAGTTGTTCAATTAAGTATGCAATTAAAAGTAGAATGAGTGAACCCTACCAAGTCATCCCTCTTCCTTGCAAGCGTCTTAGAGCCTAATATATGAAGGATCGTTAGCTTTTCTCTATTTGCAGCATTTTTATTAGCCTTCTCCTGTAGTGAAAACAAATAACATCAGAAAACATAATAGTAAACAACAAATGACAAAGGAACAGAAGAATGGTTACCATTATTTCTGCCTTACGCCTATATTGGACAAAAATAGTCCAGTGGTCTTGATTAATAGAACGTGGATAATTTTGTAGGTTTTCCTCCAAAGAAAGATCCCATTTATAAAATTTCTTAAACAACCTACATGGTGCATATCGCCATTTCTTTCCAAGGCTCGTAAGAATATATTTATGTTGTATCCATCATCAACAACAAATTTTGACTAACAAAATCATAAAAAAAGTTAGTTTACAATCAAAACTTTAAATAAAGAATATTTGGTTGTTTATCATTGATACCTTTATTTTATCCCTAAAAAATTCATTTTTTCTTGCCGATGGAACTTGTTTCCAATTGTCGTACATTATAGGAAAATCCTTAAACTTCCTTGCAATTTCACCCAACAAACCAACAGCTGATCCTATCGGTTGCCCATCTGAATTCCATCTAGTTATTATTTTGCTAACATTAGGAGGAGCTTCAAGCACGTCTAATACCCTTAAGTGTGTCTTTGAAATATGTCCTGCCTCATCTGAAACATAATTCAATGAAATATGTCATATGTCAACCATGTAAAACAATTAAATTATATAAATATAATTAGACATTAGATAACATACTAATAACTTCTACATCCCAATATGTAGAATTCCTTTTTTTTGAGAAATTTCTGGCTCATCTTCAACCACATCTTCAGAGTGAGAGGATGTCTCATGGAAAGGTAGTGGTTCTATCGCTTGCACTACTCTTGGTGTTGTCGCTTGAGACGGTGGTGATTCTGTCGATTGCACTGCAGTTGGTGGTGCTATCATCGGAGAAGGTAGTAGTTCTATCGCTTGCATTCCTGGTGGTGTTGTCGCTTTAGAAGGTGGTGATTTTGTCGATTGCACTGCAGTTGGTGGTTCTATCATCGGAGAAGGTAGTGGTTCTATCGCTTGCATTACTGGTGGTGTTGTCACATGGGTAGGTGGTACAGTTGTCGTTTGGACAGTTGGTTGTAAACCATGTCTCCGCAGGTGCTTCATTTTGGCTACTTCAAGATCTCCGGGTAGTATAAGTCTCGAACGACCCTTCGTGAAACACTACAATCATTTATTATCCATGTAAATAAATAAAAATCAACATATAATACAAATAAGAAACATGTTATATTGTTAGTATTTTGAGTTATTACTAACCGGTGTGGTTTTTGAAATGGTAGAAGAAGATTTGTGAACGGATTGAGAGAGATGAGTTAGATTGAGAGCCTCCATCCTTTTGTAATTATCTTCCATTGTTTTGCGCCGATTGAGACTCCAAACACACTTACACTGCAAACATTAATTACAAACATGTTAGACCGATGCAAATAGCTAAACAAATAGGATGCAATGTAAACAGATAGGATGCAAGCTAAACATTACACACAATGCAACAAAAAAAATTAGTAAATAAATAACATAGATCAAAGAGTACCATATCATAAATTCATATAATGATTATTGTCATCAAATCATCATTAAAAGTTGAAGTGTCAGGATCATCATTTGTAGCCATTCTTGCCAATTGTATATATGTGGTTTCATTAGAAAAAATTTGTTCCAAATTTTGAGATGGGTATGGTTCAATGGGTGCCATAATGTCATCATCTCCACCCATGTCATAGAAGTCTCTTGGCTTTAAATGAATAGGTATGCTCCATCCTTGTTCCTTTTCATCATCCACATAATAAACCATTTGAGCTTCTGACGCTTTAACGTATGGCTCATCATCTTCATGCTCTCCAGTATGTATTAGTCTTGCAAAATTTATAGAGGTAAAACTCAACTTATCGGTCTTAATTCCTCTTGGATTTGTGGTATTAGCCCATTTGTATTTAAACATGGGCACTTTTAAGCCATCATAGGAAAACTCAATGATATCTATCAATCTTCCATAGTAAGGCACCCCTCCAAATCTCATTTGGGCATCATTATTGCTTGAGTAACTTCATGTTCCGAACATGCCAAAAACTCCACTATTTTGAGTTTTTAATAAATTGTCTCGTGCCAGTGTTCTAAATTTGAATCCATTTACATTATATGCAGTGAACCTTCTAACTTTATCAGAAGGACCTTGAGCAAGACTAGTGAGAACATTTTTATCCGATCCATTAATGTTGTCGAGATTGTTGCAAATCTAAACACCATAAAATATACAATTAGTCACATTCTTATTAAAAACCAAACCAACTCAATCACCAATTTTGTCATAACACTAACACGATTGCGGAACCAATGAGGAAACTCTCTATTAACCTTCTTGTCTACCTCAAAAGCACTCCTTGCACCACTCTTCATTTGGCTTTGAATAATACTTCTATATTGCCTATTTGGTTATTTCAAATTAGATGTATAAAAAAGAAAACTTAGTGTTAAATAATACAAATAGAATAAAATTACTTACCTTAGATAGTAGTCAACTATGATGCAGTTTGTTAAAACGTGTCTATGAGCTTGTAACTTTTCAATTGGTGTAATGGTGTAGTATGAAGATCCAGCAACAGATTTTCCAACTTTAGGAAATAATTCAGATACATGTGAGTCAGTTTGTATCTCATTAATAGGCTCATCATCTACACGACCAAGTTGATTCCATCTAGTCTCAATGTTTTCTAGATACCTTGAACAAAATGTAAGAATCTCTTGTACAACGTATCCTTCTGCAATAGACCCTTTTGGTTATGCTTTATTACATACATACGATTTATGTTGTCTTAAGTACCTATTATTGAACCCCAATAATATTAGTTAGAACAAAATTGTCCAATACAAATTATTGAAGGAACAAGATCATGCATATTTTACCTTTCAATAGGATACATCCATCGATAATGAATAGGACCTCCAAGTTTAACTTCTTCAACAAGGTGAACAACCAAGTGAACCATAACAGTGAAGAATGAGGGAAGAAATATCATTTCCATGTGGCATAAAGTTAGGAGAATTTGGTTTTACAATTTTTCCAACTCATCAACATTCAATACTTTACTACATAATTGTCTAAAGAATGAGCAAAACTCAATCAATATAGCTGAAACATCATCAGGTAATGTTGCTTGAATGGCTAACGGTAGTAGTTGTTCCAACAATATGTGACAATCATGACTCTTCAACATTCCATTCAACTTAAGGTTTTCCATGTCAATGCATCTAGAAATGTTGCTCGAATAACCATCAGGAACAGTGATATTCTTTAAAGTTGTTAAAAATCCCTTCTTACCTTTAGTAGTCAGAGTAAAGATGGCTGGAGAAATTTGTCCATTTTCATTGGGCCAAAGGTCAGGTCTTATGCCCATAGCTTTAACGTCTTTTCTTGCATTAATATGATATTTACTTTTTGTGCTATCGTTTAGCAAAGTAAATATGATATTATCGCACACATTTTTCTCAATATGCATTATGTCAAGATTATGGCGCAGAAGATTATCCTTCCAATATGGAAGTTCAAAGAATATTCTTTTCTTTTTCCATTATTGATTGATACCTTGTGTAGGTCGTCCACCATGTGTTCTTTTTCCCGACCGTTCTTTCTATGGCTTTCTACCAAATGTGACATCAATATTTTGAACCTATTCAAGAATTTGAAGCCCAGATAACATATTAGGTGGACCACGCATAGCTTGTTGACCATCAAAGCGAACCTTGTTCAATCTAAATCTGTGTCTCTTATCAAGAAAACGACAATGACCCATAAAACACCATTTTTTGCTATGAGGGAGACGACGAGGAGTAGAGTCAATGTTACACAATGGACAAGCAAGTTTGGTGTAAGTGTTCCACCCAGAAAGTGTACCCAACCCCAGAAAATCACTAAGGTCCACATCAATGTTGCATGCAATGTAAACATCTCTTTTTTAAAAGAATCGTATGTATCAACACCTATTGCCCCCAATTCCTTTAATTCTTTGACTAGAGGTTATAAGTAGACATCAATATCATTTCCTGGCATTTTTTTACCGGGAATTATCATTGACATTATAAAAGATGTTTGCTTCTTGCACACCCATGGAGGAGTGTTATATGGAATGAGAATAACTGGCCAAATACTATAATTTGTACTCATCATACCAAAAGGATTAAAACCATCACTAGCCAATCCAAGACGCATATTTTGCGGTTCTGATGCAAACTAAGTGTTTGTCAAGTCAAAAAATTTCCAAGCTTCAGAATCTCTAGGATGCCTCAACATTCCATCATTCTTACCATCGATCGCATGCCATCTCATATCCTCGGCCGACTTTGAGGACAAAAATAATCTTTGTAACTGTGGTTTTAATGGAAAATAACGAAGCACTTTTGCAGGAACTTTCTTTCGTTTATTGCCATCACCAGACACCCCAACTGCACCAATTTTTGCTTTTGATTTCCATTTGGAAGTGTTACAAATTTTGCAGGTCTCCCACTCTTCATCTTCCTTATTACCCCAATAAAGCATACAATTATTCGGACAAACAGGGGTCTTTTCGTAATTTAAACCAAGCTTCGTGATTGTTTTCTTGGCTTTATAGAATGATTTTGGTATATTTGCAAATTCAAATGCATCTTTTAATAACTCTAAAACCATTGTCATGGCTTTATCAGTCATTCCACGTAAACATTTGATGTGATACAACTTTACCAAAAAAGATAGTCTTGAATATTTAACACACACTTCATACAAAGGTTGTTCTCCTTCTCTACTTAATTCATAGTACTCTTTGGCCTCTTCATAACTTTGATGACTTGCATTTGGCACCATATCTTCATTCTGATCAATCTCAACATTTGATTCAATGGGTACTTCGTTTGCATGCTTTTCAACTCCAAAAGCATCGTTGATCATGTTCTGAATATGATCATCAACGACAATTGTGTCTTGAACTATATTTGAAACACTACTAGGTGAGATAGTACTAGTTTCTTCTATGGACTCCCCATGATGTACCCAAATTGTATATCCCGTTGGAAATGGTTTGCACTTTAAGTGTTCGTACATTACATTTCTACTCTGCGGTTTTTTGAAACCACAACGTTTACAAGGGCATATTATTTCGCCATTTTCTAATTCATCTCGAAAGGAAAAATTAATAAATCCCTTTATCCCTTGATCATATTCAACTGATGTGTGTGGCTTCATAATCCATGACTTATCCATTGCTTCAAAGAAGATTAACATATGTTATTTTGACATACAAAGAAGATAAACCTTAAACAGAATAGATTCACTATGCATAAAGGAACAAAACATGCAAAAGAGTCATAAAGCAGATTCACAAAACATTAGGATATTGCTTCAAAGAAGATTAACATATGTTATTTTGACATACAAAGAAGATAAACCTAAGGATTCTAGTGGTTCATGCAAGCATATTGATTCAATTTATTTATGACCTTGAAATTGAGTGTTAGTATTATTAATTAATTAGAAGGATGATGTCTATGGTGTGGTGGAAGTAATTCAGGAAATACTAATAATATCAGCCTAATTATTCTTCTATTTCACTTATTTTTTTCAAATTCAAAGTCAGCAACCATAATAGCTAACTAACCGACTGACTTTAATTAATTAATGAGTAATAAACAAAACAGAAGTTAGTTAATTAGTTTCATAACCTACTAACTAATGGGCATGGCAGAATATGGTAGCTAAAGAAGCAGCAAATAAAATCAGAATTGTGGATAATGATGACAAAGCTCATGAAGATATTCATATGATGAAGTCACTTAAAATGGGAAAGAAAGAAGCCTTAGAATTAATATATCAGATTGATAATAGATTTTACCTAATTCTGATACTGAGATACTTTGATTACCCTAGCAAGCCAGATTGTTGTTGTCTCTCGTCTTCTTACGGATGAAGAATGGGAACTATTTTTTAATCACTCAAGACATTGTCTCTCCGTAGTTGAATGACGATCTAAGTGTTGCTGATGATCATAATAATTTTATATTAAATTTATTTAAATTATAAAAATGACGGTTAAAAATAAATTGATACAATATAAATTAATAAAGTACTAAGTACTAATTGAATTTTTTTTTTCTTTTTTGACTTGTTGAAGTATTTTTCTTTGTTTGCAATAATTTTTACAAGTGCCATTTATAAATATGGAAATTAGTTATTTGCTATAAAAGGGAATTATAACAACTTGTACCTTCAGGGACATTAAAAGGAGAAGGTGCATCAGAGCTCAGAAGATATGGTTTCCTTGCCCAATATTCTTGAAACCTCTGTTTTGCATATTCCTTGTAGTCAAACTCAATTGTGTTTACTTGTCCCTGAACAAAATAATCAGAAGATAAGACAATGATGATTGAAGAATAAAACTATTGTATTCCAGTGGTTATGAATTACATAATTCGTCCGCTTTCGATGGGGCAGTACATATAAATGCGCATATGCAGTACATGTATAGCCCACGTTTGATCTATATGGAATGCAAGTATTTTTTGTTACTGCTCACGTCTGATCTGTTTGGAATGCAAGTATTTTAACACTAACAAAAGTAAAGCATACTCTAAACTGAAAGTACTTTATTGTAGTTGCAACCTAACATTTAATATTACAAGAGAAATTAAATAGTAAAACAGAATATGTTTTGAGTGATGCATTCACCAAAAATTATTCTCCTATGAATTAATACCCTTACCATTACAGTTGCAATACAATAAGAGGGGGAAAATGCCAACAAAATGCAATACATATCTATCATTCACTTTTCTTTTTTCATTCTACGAAAATCCTTGGTAAAATTCAGCATTACTGTCATTTAATATCCTAATGTATCCATTTATCGAATCGACATGCAAAAACTTGTTGAATAATTTATCACCCTCCAAGGTATCAACCACACCCAACCAAGAGTGACATGAAGAATAATTATAATAAAAAATATAAACAGTAAGAAAGTGCATATACCAAAGATATTCCCGAAAGTCCCCAGAATAGATTATTTACAAGTGTATACTTCTCAACTTCTTGAAGGAGATGCCCCACTTCACTCACACTTAGTTGTTCACCTGCACTCGAGTCCCATATTTTTAGGAACACAACATAACAATCAAGTTCTTAAGGTCAGGCATGATTATATGAATAATGGAATAGAAAGGTACAATGAAATATAAATCCACTATTTCAAGAGTTGATTACCTTTTCAAGAGTTGATTTTGTTTGCAAGATGATAAATCACCTTCTTTGGTAGAGGTGATTTTGTGTTTTTTCAAAGTTGGATTTTGTTTCCTTCGAGTAGATTTGGGAGTTTTCTGAAATTTTAGGGTTTAAACGAAAATGAAAATGAGAAATGAGAAATGAGAAACGCGGGAGTGAGGAAAATGAGAAATGAGAAACGAAAACGAAACGCGAGTGGGATTTGAGTTACACAGCGGCGGCGGTTGACAAAAACTACCCCAAAAACCGTCGCAAAGTTGTGTTGAGGGCGGTTGTTCCAAAACCGTCCCAGGCCAAGTGTCGCAAATATCAAAATTTCTTATAGTGCAACAGTGATAGATACAAGGGTATTACAATTGTAGAGGGCCTTAATCTTGTAAATTCAATACTCATAGTGAATTGCTTTTCTTTCTTGCCCGTGACGTAGGTCTTAAGTAATTGAGACCGAACACGTATATCTTGGTGTTATTCTTGTTCTTATCTTTATTTAATTTCATTGTTACATTGATCTTTAAAAACTGCAGTTCTGCAGGTCAAGAACGTTCTTCGTTTCAATTCTGCAAATCAAGAATGTTTCTGCAGAAGTCAAGAACATTCTCCTTTTCTTTTCAATTCTGTTTTTTGCTTTCGTTGGTTATTCATTATTTCAGATCCTGTTATTGTTTCAACAATTGGCGCCGTCTGTGGGGAGGAAAGGAAACAATGGGTAGAATCACAAAGTTTGATATTGAAAAGTTCAATGGATCAAATGATTTTGGTCTTTGGAAGATAAAGATGCATGCTGTTTTGGTACAACAAGGTTTGGTGAATGCATTGAAGAGTGAATCAGCTCTTCCTACAACAATGATTGCTCATGAAAAGGAGGAACTGATTGAAAAGGCAAAAAGCGCTATCATCTTGTGTCTTGGAGATAAAGCTTTAAGGGAAATTGCAAGAGAACCAACAGCAGCAACTTTATGGCTTAAACATGAGTCTCTTGATGTGACTAAATCAGTTTCAAATAGGCTCTTCTTGAAACAACAATTGTTTTCTTTTAAAATGAATGAAGCAAAATCTGTTGAAGTACAAATTGCTGATTTTAATAAGATTCATGATGATTTAGAAAATCTAGAAGTCAAGTTGGATGATGAAGACAAAGCTCTGATTCTTTTGAATGCCCTGCCAAGTTCATATGAACACTTCAACGATGCTATCATGTTTGGAAAAGAACAAAAAATTACTCTTGAAGAAGTGCATGCCTCGATTCGGACAAAGGAAAGTTATAAAAGACATGAAATCAAGAACGATAATCATGCTGAAAGTTTGAATGTTACCAGAGGAAGAATTGACAAGAAATGATCAAATGGAAATAAGCATGGATCCAAGTCAGAAACTAATCTTGAAGGAAAGTATAAATGCTTTCATTGTCACAAGAAGGGACATTTCAAGAAAGACTATCCTGTAAGAAAGGAATCAAGAACATTCTCCGATTCTAGAAATGTTGCGCTTGTTGATGCTGGCTATGAATCTGCAGAAGCCTTGATGATTTCAAACTCTGAAGGTGAAAAGAACTGGGTATTAGACTCAGGATGTACATTCCACATGTGCCCAAGGAAAGATTATTTTGAATCAATAGATCTTCGTGATGGTCGAGTCGTTTTGCTTGGCAACAACAAACCATGCAAGGTACAAGGCAAGGGAACCATACGATTCAGAATGTTCAATGGCAAGGAGGTACTGTTAAAGGATGTAAGGTACATACCTGAATTAAAAAGAAATTTAATTTTCGTTGGCATGTTTGATATATTAGGATATTCTACAAACATAAAGAATGGTATCATGACTATTACTAATAAAGATGATATCATTGTTAAAGGCATAAAAAGAAATGGTTTGTACATTTTAGATGGTTCTACCATAATTGCACAAGCTTCAGTTGCTAGTTCCAATTTACATTCATCTTCTAGAATATGGCATATGAGGATAGTACATGTAAGTGAAAAAGGTTTAATTGAGTTATCAAAACTGAATTTGCTTTATTGTGACAAAATTGAAAAATTGGAATTTTTTTATCATTGTATTCTAGGAAAGTCTAAGAGGATCAGTTTTGGTGTTGGTCAACACAATACTTCTAGACCTTTTGAATATGCTCATTCTGATTTGTGGGGACCTTCTAGGACAAAAACTCATGCTGGTTGTTCTTACTTCTTAACTATCATTGATGGTTATTCTAGGAAAGTATGGATTTATATCACTAAAATAAAAGTTACACTTTTATGAAATTTAAAGAATGGCATATGCAAATTGGAACTCAAAAGGAAACCAAACTGAAGTGTTTAAGAACTGACAATGGCCTAGAATATCTTTTAGAGCAGTTTCATAAGAATTGCAGGGACTTAGGAATTCAAATACATAAAACAATTGTCGGCACTCCACAACAAAATGGCATTGCTGTAAGGTGAAGTGACTGAAATATCACTAGAAGGGGGGTTGAATAGAGATATTAGTGTTTTAAAATTATCCTAAGAAATCTGTTTTAAAATGTATCCTCTATGAAATGAGGATTAGCAAAGTGTATAAGCAATAAATCAAGAAACAATATAAGTAAAGTAGAAATAAGACAAACACAGATTTATACTGGTTCACCCAAAATGGGTTACGTTCAGTTCTTCACAAACTTGTGAGTTTCACTAATATTCAAAGATATCTTTTCTTTGTGTATATTCTTTAGCCTCACCAGACTTACACAAACTTATCATCTTGGATTACAATTATTACAAGTTGACACTAACTTGTAATATACAGTTTGAGTGATTATTATTTACTCTATTGCTAAACTTTCTAGGAGGATGGACTCAAAGATCTAGTTTAAAAATAGTAGAAAGTTCTAAGAGAGAATGAGATTGTTTTGATAGCTTTTCAAATTGCTCTTTGTATATCTTGTAGTTGTGTGTAGTATGAAGAAGAGCTTCCTTCCTTTTATAGAGGTGAAGAGACTTTTTCTTCAAGAAAAAGAGGTCCTTTATGACCATTGCATAAAGATGTAATAGTCCATGATGTTTGTCTTGAATTACTGAAATGCCATTAAGTTTGTCCTCATACTGCCTTGTAAGTAGGAGGATGAGTTTCACAGATTTTTCTTTGGAGGTTTGAAGTTTTCTTCATTGAGACAAGACTTGTACTTTTTAGAGATTGCTTCTTCTTAGTACAATCTTGTTTTCTGTGTAGAGGATAGTACTTTTACAGAGAAGATATTATTACTTTTCGTAGTAGGATGCATGGAATTAGAAGATTATTCTGTTTATCCTCTTTTGTGGAACCTCTGATGATTTCCTTTTTTATTCTTTGTTTATGTTGTTTATTTGTCTTGGTACAGAATCAATTTATTTGTCCAGGTCATAGTTTCAAGTTTTTGCTGAAGTATATGTTCATCCTCTTGATTGGAGGTTTTTAAGGTTCTAACATATGTATGTCCTCGTGCTGGGAGGTTGTGTTTTCTTTGACTCAAACCTTTGGACTGTTGTGTGAATAGACCTGTTCCTTTCTTATAAAAACACTCAAATGCACATATTAGAGTATCATAATCTTTTTGAGATAATTTTGTTATCATTAAAATATTTGAAAGAGATTTTTCTCAACAAAAGGATGAATAAAACAATCTTGGAAAGGGTCAGATGTATGATCTTGAGGGCATGACTTCCTAAGACATTCTGGGGTGAAGCTGTAGTAACAGCAGTATACTTGATCAATAGATGTCCCTCATCAGCTATTGGATTCAAGACTCTAATTGAGATGTGGAGTGGAAAGCCAGCTAACTACTCAAATCTTGAAGGTATTTGGCTCATTAGCATTTGTTCACACCAGGCAAGATAAACTAGACCCCAGAGCAATCAAATGTGTTTTTATTGGATATCCTAAAGGAATTAAAGGTTACAAGTATTGGACAATTAATCAAGGTTCGCCCAAGTGCATCATATCAAGAGATGTAGTGTTTGATGAAACAAGAATGGCCATGATTGACAAGGATCATCAGCAAGACAATGTCACAAGCTGTCATACTGAGAGTGTTCAGATTGAGGTGGAGTCACTTGAAGATAAGAAGATTAATCATGAACACATAATTGATACATCACTAGAAGATAATGCTTTTGCAGAACCAGATTTGGTCAATTACAACTTAATAAGGGATAGAGAAAGAAGAGTTATCAAGCCTCCAATCAGATATGGTCAAGCAAATTTAATTTGTTATGCTTTAAGTGTTGCTGAAGATCTTCAAGGAGTTGAACCAAGCAACTACAAGGAAGCAATTAACAGTAAAGACAAATAAGCTTGGTTGACAGCTATGGATGAAGAGATGCAGTCACTAGAAAAGAATCGAACCTGGAAAAGAAGATATGGTATTCAAGGTCAAGAGAAGATAAGGTTCAAAGCAAGGTTAGTTGCAAAAGGATTTTCTCAGTTTGAAGGGATAGATTTCAATGAGGTCTTTGCACCAGTTGTGAAGCATTATTCTATTAGAATTCTACTTTCAATGGTAACTCAAAACGACTTGGAGTTAGAACATTTGAACGTCAAAACAACATTTCTCCATGGTGATCTTGAAGAAACCATTTATATGCAGCAACCTGAAGGTTTTACTAAAGGTAGTAACAAGGTTTGTCTCCTAAAGAAATCATTGTATGGCCTTAAGCAAAGTCCTAGACAATGGTACAGAAAGTTTGATGATTTCATGATGAGGATTGGTTTCCAAAGATGCAGTTTTGACAGCTGCGTTTACATTCTTAAAGAAGAAGGTCTAGAACATTCTCCAGCAGAGGAAGGACAAGAACGTTCTCCAACAAAAGAAGATTCAGAACATTCTCCAGTAGAGGAGGGTCAATAACGTTCTCCAACAAAAGAAGGTCCAGAACATTCTCCTACTTACCTATTACTCTATGTAGATGATATCCTTATTGAAAGCTCAAATAATGATCAGATTAAAAAGCTCAAATATGACCTTAGCAATAAGTTTGAGATGAAAGAACTTGGAGAGGCCAAGAGGATCCTAGGAATGGACATAAAAAGGCATAGATTGAAGGGGGAATCATTTCTCTCACAAGCTGCCTACTTGAAGAAAGTCGTGACTAAATTCAGAATGCATGAATCAAGACATGTTACTACTCCTTTAAGACAAAATTTCAAATTGTTCATGCAAGACTCGCCTAAAATAGATGAGGAGTGACAAAGAATGAGTACCATTTCATATGCTAGTGAAGTTGGCAGCATAATGTATGGCATGATTTGCAGCAGACCAGATTTGGCTTATGATGTGAATGTGGTAAGCAAATTTATGACAGATCCAGGGGCTTTGCATTGGTTAGCACTCAAGTGGATTATGAGGTACTTAAATGGCTCGTTGACAGTAGGCTTGAAGTTCAAAAAGGCTCATAATGGCAAGGAACCAATCAAGGGATATGTGGACTCAGATTACGCTCGAAACATGGATACTAGAAAATCAATTTATGGTTATGTTTTCACCTTATATGGAACCGCTGTGAGTTGGAAAGCAATTATACAATCTGTGGTAGCCCTATCTACAACTCAAGCTGAATTCATTGCACTCACTGAAGGAGTTAAGGAAGCTATATGGATGAAGGGGCTTATTGGTGAACTAGGAATAAAACAAGAATGTGTTTCAATTTTCTGCGACAGTCAAAGTGCTATTCACCTATCCAAGCATCAAGTGTATCATGCAAGTCTAAACACATTGATGTTAAGCTTCATTTCATAAGGGATGTGATAGATTCAAAGCACGTTTCAGTTGAAAAAATTGCAATGGAAGAGAACCCTGTTGATGCCTTCACGAAGTCAATTTCACAGACTAAGTTCAAGCACTGCTTGGACTTAGTTGGTTTCAGCAAGGAATAAAGTTGGTACATGGAAGCAAATGTTATGAATGGATTATTCTGATATTGAGTCAAGGTGGAGAATTGTGAAGATATGCCTCAAATCATCAACTATTAGAGTTCGTTATTCTTAATGTTTGTTATAACTGAATTTAGTCAATTTAGTTATGATAAGTAGTTATAGTTAGTTAAGCTAACTTGCTTAGAATACTATAAATAGTTGTGAATGTATTCGTTGCCATATGTGAGAAAGAGGAAAAGGAGGTCTATGCAATTATCACGACTCATAGAAAATCAGAAGATAGAGAGATTAAGGGAGAGAAGATAGAGAGATTGTAAGTGGAAAACTTGTATTGTTGTACTCTCAACAGTGATAGATACAAGGGTATTACAATTGTAGAAGGCCTTAATCTTGTAAATTCAATACTCATAGTGAATTGTTTTGCTTCCTTGCCCGTGACGTAGGTATCAAGTAATTGAGATCGAACATGGATATCCTGGTGTTATTCTTATTCTTATCTTTCTTTAATTTCATTTTTACATTGATCTTTAAAAACTGCAATTTGCAAGTCAAGAACGTTCTTCATTTCAATTTTGCAGATCAAAAACGTTTCTGCAGAAGTCAAGAACGTTCTTCTTTTCTTTTTAAACCTTTATTGAAGTTATATAACTTACTTAAAAATACAATGCAATTGGTTCTATGTCAAAATTCATGCATTGTTTCATATTCACATGAACTTTCTACGTCTAAAAATCATTTCTTCAACCATAAATATCATAAAATATTTCTTTAATTTCCTAACACTTTGAAAATCATTTCAAACCAAGTTAAAACTTCTAACCATTTTTTCTTGAATTAAATTACCACTAAAATTCTACTAACAATTTGGAGACGTTTCAAAATCATCTTCTACCTACATATTATTTTTCATAGAAAATTGTAACGTTTTAGTTTACCAGCTAGTTAATTCTAATAATACAACCACTACAAAGTAATAACCAATTAACCATACTTATAAAGACGTAGTAATCAATGATAGTAACAAAATAAACAATGAACGTAGTATAATGTTTCTTACTTGTTGTAATGAGTCTCTAAGATAATTCACAGGTTGCTATGTCCCTACTAGTTTGTTTTTCCTTTTATAGTTGTCAATTCACGGGTTACTATGTCCCTACCAGTTTGTTTCTTCTTTTATAGTTGTTTTTACTCTAACGATTTTCTAAACTAGCGATGTGGAACTTCTCATAAAAATAATTAAAACAATAAAAATATTTTGAAAGTGCTCCAACCTTAGGTTCAAATTTGAGTCTTTGCACGTACGAAACTAATTTGTTTTACCAGTTGAACTACGAGTTCATTTATTTATGAATTACGGAACTAATTTGTTTTACTAGTTGAACTACAAGTTCATTTATTTACGGGTTGATATGTCTCTACTAGTTTGTTTCTCCTTTTATAGTTGTCATAATTCATGGGTTGCTATGTCCCTACCAATTTGTTTCTCTTTTATAATCGTTTTTATTGGATATTTGTAACAGTTTTCTAAACTAGCAATGTCGGACTTTTCATAAAAATAATTAAAACAATAAAAATATTTTGAAAGTACTCCAACCTTAGGTTCAAATTTGAGTCTCCGCACATACAGAACTAATTTGTTTTAGTAGTTCTAATTTGTTTTAGTAGTTGAACTACAAGTTCATTTATTTATAAATTTTGCATTTCACTCAAATACATTATCAAATAGTACATTAACTTGATGAAATTATAAGGATAAAATATTTTGATACATAAGTGAATTAAATATTAATACAACGTAAAGTAAAATAAGTCATAAGGAAATAATCTTCTTTATCTTTTCTATAACTCCTACTCATAATTAATATAACATATTTTTCACACACGTTATTTTATTAATTTATATATGTTGCATGTATGAAAGTAGTAAAATTTTAATATAAATCAATCATACAAAGTCAGACGCATAGATATAAATTTTCAAAAATAAATACTTAGAATAGAATAGTATATATCCAATGGATTAAATTAATAAAGTTTGCACTAATATTTAATATAAATTTAATTTTTAACAGGTAATTGATTAAGAAAATTCTCAGGTCTTACATGAACAAGAAAGTCACAATTGGCGGTGAGTTATGGTATTAGGAACACGAGACATCTCTCGAGCTAGTGGTAAAGCCAAACTAAAAGAGTGAAATGATCGATGAACGGTGGGAGAAAATATCAGGCGAAACCCACACTTGATCAATCTCACAATGGCATTTGAAAAATAACTTTTCTAAACACGAATACTAAAAATTGGACATTGCAAAGCCTATGTACAGAGGATTGATAGAGCTTATTTTTCTAGCCTACTCAAATACTTCAAAAGTGCACATGCATAAAAAAACACATTAATATTAACTAATATATTGTATGATCTGATAGTCTCTCACTTAGCAATAATAAAACATGTTAAATTAATATTTATTATCAAATTAATGTTAAATATTATAAACAATAAACGACAACTAATAATACATCATTGTTATCAAATTAACAATAAAGTCAGAAGTATAATTTTAATTTAGTCACGATCATAATTTATTGTGCAGTAATTTTCTCTTCTTCCAAATAACTTAATTGAACATAAGGAGATAAAATGTATTATCCTTATTAGGTTAAATCATTTGTTTTTCGATTTTTAAATATACATGCAATTACTAATGTACCAAATATATAATATTGATCCATATCAATGTAGCCACACACATTTCATGTAGACTTAAATATGTTTTGGTACATGTAATTTGGGGTCATTTTGGTTTTGGTCTGTAAAACCATTTTTTTTTCTAAATAACCTTGTAATTTGAAATTGCTTTTAATTTGATCCTTCCTCTTATTTTTTTTCTTATCTGGATAAAAAACGCTGACGAAACATGTGTTACTAAACTTATTTTTGTTTACTCGTCGTTCTCTAATATCAATAACTTCTAATCATTCATTAAAAAAAGGAAAAAGAATTTTAACCCAAAACCTAAAAATGCAACCAAAAATCCAGAAATCTTCTTTGTCAAAAACCAGAAATCCATCTCAAATAATATTTTTCTTCTTTATCTTTGATTCGAATTTTAATTTCATCACTTCAATATATTAATTACTCAAAAATGTTGAAAAAATAACAAATTTGGAATGTAGAATCTATACCCACACCAATCAATCTTGAATTCTTGAATGAAAAAATGTACAAGAACAACACAAAAACAATTCCTCCTTCTTCTTTCACCCTACGCCATCAATTCTTCCGCATACTCATTCCTTCCTCCTCCTCCATACCTTTCTTCCTCGCCATCACCACTCTTGCTTCCTACCACCATATCCAAACCTTTTTCATCCCACCATAACAAGACTCACATTCATATTTGTGCTTTCTTCCACCATACCCATATTCAAATCCAGATTCTTAGGCCCCACCACCATAGTAAATGAAGCATGATTGCATAAAGCACTTTCAATGTGTCTTTGACTTTGTATGGTGATGAGGAATGATAGCAACAAAGGCTATCGACGGGAGCGTAAATAATCTTGCGTTTAAATCTGACGACAGTACATATGAAAGACGACGATTGTGGATTGTTGCGGCGGAGGAAATAGGCGTCATAAGGCGGTTTAAGAGGCATGAATTTAATGTTCGCACAATACATCCACACCAAGAAATGGTTTCTTCTCCACCGCCATCGTCATAAAGAGTTCTCTAGTGGTTGTAAATCCAATTGACGGCTTTACCTTGAAGATCTAGGGTTTTGAATTTGTTTTAAGGGATTCCTTTTAATAAATTTGTATTAATGTTTTTATCATTTGTTTTAATAAAATAATTGTTTTCCTGTTTATTATAAATAATTAAAAATTATTAATTTAGTTAATAAAGTAATTAGTAATAGGATTTGATGACTCAACATTAATGATGTCCAGTCATATGTGACACAGCATTTTCTGTCCCTATAAGCAATAAAAAAAATATGAAGGACAAAATTAAAAGTAATTTCAAATTAGAGTTAATTAAAAAGAAAATGGTTAAAAAAGGCCTAAAATCAAAATGACCTCAAATTTCAGGGACCAAAAGCATATTTAAGTTTTTCATGTATCACTCTATTGAGAAGCCAAAGACATAATTTCATTATGCATGAGAGGTGAATCATATCTACATCACTTACATTCATCCACATGGTTTATTGCAGACTTAATAACCACTATTATCATTGTCCAGTTTCAAAAAATGTTTGATGGACTTAAAGTCTACAACTCACTGAGTATCGACTATAGTGACATCAAATCGAAAGATTATTCACAATGGTGGCATGAGAATTACTAATGACATTTGCATAACTATTATGTAGCATTCTCATAACAAGTCACTTAAGTAGAAATATTACTCCTAATATTTATACTTATGTACTAAAGATCTTGATATTTCTTATTCATGACCCATAAGATGTGGTCGCCAATCTACTCACATAATAGTTTCCATGCATTACAATTATTATCGTTAACAATAATACTTGACCACATATATTTTAAAAGTAGTGCCCTTTTGTTTAATGAGGTCTCATGATTAAGTAAAACCTAATGTTCCATTAAACAATCTAACTATTCTAAGGAGTTTATTATGTTTTAAATAAATTTACATAGTAAATAAAGTGCCTCATACTATTAGTTAAATAATAATAAATGTCATGATATGAAGAATAATCAAGGAAAAATTGTTGATCTCTAGTATTAATCTAACAATCTTGTTGAGGAAATATTCCTTAATTAAAACGTTTTAATGATAATAAATTTTAATCAAACAAATATCTAATTAATTCAAATTTTATTAACTGGCCTAATATATGCTCTTGAGTGTATTAATCAATAGGACAGGTTTTTAATGAAGCTTAAACAAGTTTTTGAAACATACTCATATACGAGCATGATCCTCAAAATTGGAAGTGTTCATCATCAGTCTCATTGGTTGTAGATCATAGGACATCAATTGATGGTAGTTAAACACAAATGGAACAAAGGGATACCAATTTCATAGTTCAAACAAAAAGAATGTCGACGATAGAACAAAAGAACATTCTCACATACGACAAAAGAAATATTGTGAAAGGGACAAATTGATTTTGCCTTCCAGTCATACACATGCATGTTAATTAAAATTGAGGACATTCAGAAACGAGGACGTTGAACCAAGTTGGTTTGAAGAACTATAACTCTTACTTGTTTTGATTATAACAACATAAAGCACTAAGGAGAGGATGTTCTGTTTTAGTGTGCAGTTTTCATATCAGGTTATTCTATATGAGTTCACGCTACATCCTTGATGTTTGATCTAAGTTAAAGGAACATCAAGACGTCGCTTTGATTTCTGTATTCTAAGTCTGGTGAAACCACTCTAAAAACACCTTTGGTGATTTTGGTAATACAAGCAATGCTCTAATTCATCTACATCTGATAATCACATCAAACATCTAATTAATCTACCTCTGATAACCTTAACAAGCAAGTGTTTGTCTGCCTTTTATAATCGCAATAAGCATTTGATAGTCTGACTCTATTAATAGTATATGCTATGATGAAAGTCAACGCTATGAAGTAAACAAAACTTTTGCGCATGCTCTACTAAACACCCTAAATTTGTATTTTTCTAAAGGTTTATGCAACATACTCTGATCATAATATCCTCTGCTCTTTCTGCCTCCATATCAATAATCGCATAATCAATTTCAAGGATATTTTTAACAAATTTTAATGGAGAATCAATCTCAGAAGATTTGATATGAAACTTCATGATACATGTTGATTTCTTCCAATCAGGACAATGACCAGAAACCTTAATGCTTCTATAAAAGAACTTGCTACCCTTATCGAAAAACATGCAACAACGTAAAAGATTGAGAAGACTTGAACAAGTTTAGTTTGACTAGTAGGTGTTCAATGGAAGTGTAATTCAATTGGTGAATTAGTGGATTAAACCCTTTATGTTAAAGGGACTGGACATAGCTACCGTGTTGGTGATAAGATAAATCAATTGTGTCGCTTTTTATTTTATTTGATCTTTGTTTTCATCGTTTTCTATTAAAATTGTTTTAAAAATGAAACACAATTCAAACCCTTCCCTTTCTTGTGTTTCTCGTTCTACAAGGACAACTCATTGTAAACTCACATAGAAGAGAATGTCTTTATACTAATGTGGATTATTTTATACATGTAGATGATGATCATAAACAACCTCCAAGAGGAGGATGGTTGCTTAGAATGAAGAGGACATATACCCAGATTGCGGAGGACATTTAAGCAACATACTCTAACACCTTAAGACATGTGCCCAACAGTTATATGTGTCCATAACAACAACAAGAAGTCTTCCCAAGTCTATAAATAGAAGGTGCTTCAAGCTGCAATCTCCAAGACACTACAATCAAACATATTTTACTTTCTTAAATGCAAAGCTATCAAAATTCTCTTCAATTATCAAGAAACACAGTACTTCTACTTATCTATCTTCTGATGCATTTTATAGTTGATAACATAAAATATACAAAAGTTGTCATGCTACTTTAATAACTTAGTTGGCCTAAAAACAATGAAGTTTTCCTCTATTTTGGTTATGTAATTTTCAAATAGGTGTGATGACAAAAAAAGAAGAGATGAGCCTTGTAAGACTCTAAATTTTCTAAAATCTAATTTATGCAATTTTAGCGTTTGTTTTTTAATGAATTGCTTAGGCTATTATCCCAATTTTTATTTTATGAATTAAGTACCAAAAATATATTTTGATAGAGTTAGTAATATGTTTAATATATATATATATATATATATATATATATATATTTGGAGACCCAAATAAAATTATTTATTTGGAGATCCCTTTGATGCTTCTTGTTGTTTGTTGTTGTTGTTGTTGAGAGTGTTATTTAAAAATAAAATAAAATAAATTTTGTATCCTTGTTAGTGATGTTGTTAGTAATGGTTAGAAAGAAAATTTGATTTTGATGTGTTTAAGTTATATAATGAGTTGTTTTAAAATAAACGGGTTTCAGGTGAAGTTGAAACTTTACAAAAAATTTGGAGTTGTTAAAGTTGTGAAAAAGTTATAATTTTAACTAAGTTAAAGAGTTCGAGCAAAAAGTTAGATTATGAAATTAATATGTCTAGAGTTAAAAATGTTACTCTTTTAATTACTCTTGGACTGAGTTTAAAGAAAAGGTTTAGAGTACTTTATTAACTCAAATTTTTGTGCTCTAATGGTTGAGTGGTATAACTTGAAAGATAAAAAGATTTAATTTTTGAATTATGATGTGGTTGATTAAGTTTTGGTGGTGAACAAATTTCGATAAATCTTTATGTTTATGTAGTTAGCTCCTTGAGTCTCGAAAAGGAATCGAGACAGTTGACACCGAGTTAGCGGTGGGGAGAACTCTGAAATATTAATGTTGTTATGGTGATTAAAGAAAAATGATTTTTCTTAGCTTATGCCTTTCCAAAAATAGTTGTTATGATTGATGATCAAGAATGTATACATGTGGTTTTCAAATCTTTGAACTTAAATTTAAAGGAAAATTAGTGAATTGTGGACTCAAGTTTTTATATGTATACTTTCAATTTTTAGAAAAGTTTACATGATTTTAATTAAAGTTTCAAGGTTATTAAGTAAGGATTAAAGTCTTGAGTTAGAATTTCATTTTTTAAAAGATATCAAGTTTCATGATTTAAAATACAAATTTTGTTGATAAGAAAAAAAATATTTAATATATTTTGAAAGGAATGAAACTATTTCAAAGAGTTAGAACTTTGAAACTAGAAAAAAAAAACATTCATTGATATTTTTTTGGTGTGGTTATGTTGTTATAAGGTAAATATTTTGATTGAAAATTTAGTCTTTAAAAATGTAGTAGATCAAACTTGTAGTTATGTGAAACAAAAAAATGAGTTATGGCAAACTTGAGAAATTTTTGTTGTGTGAAAAATTTTGAGAAAAATAATTTAAGACGTTTCGAATGATTGTTAGTGAATTCTCTAAAAAAATGAAGGATGTTGATTTCTTAAAATACGTTTTTATATGTTGTAAGTGGGTATTATGAATAATAATACTATTAGTCCTTACTCGTTGTAAACTCTTTTAATGATATATACTCTAAAGGGGTTATGAGTAACAAAAGGGTTGAAAGGTAGTTAAAGTCTTAGGGACTAATTTGACTAAGTCAAGCATTATTTGATTGAAGGTGTTGGCATGATCAAGATTTTCGTTGTGTTTGATTTTGGTAGCAATAGTTGTTGAAAAAGCTCTAATTGTTTACTATTTATCCTTATGACTTAATTGTTAAATATTAACTGTTAATTTCGGTTGGTGACCCTTTACATTATTTTGGAAATTGGGCTTTGCCCTCATATGATACCAGAGTTCGTTCCACCAACTGTTACCTTGACGACGGAAACGTCATTAGACTTCCGTGACAAGCATTTGCCGACTGCTTGGGTATACGACCCCATCTCAAGCAGGGCTACTTATACGGGGAGAGTGGTGAGGACAAGTAGGAGAGCTGGGGCAGTATTTCATGTGGGGCTCACTCACGAGAGGATCGACTATCTTGTACCCTCAGGATAAGTACTCGGGGTGAATGGAGCATGGAAAAATGTAGGGGATACTTCAGTTAAAGGTGAGACAGATACCATCGTAGGTGTGGTGACTCCCACCATAGGGCGGGGGTCCAAGGTTTTCTTAATGAATCGGTTGTACTTGGGTCGGTGCCACCATGGGTCGAGTCAGAGATTCCACTTCCTGTGAATGATCATCTCCCGACTGCCAGTGAGGTAGTGAATTGTTTTGAGATTCCAATGTCGCCGAAGCCACCTATCTCTTGGTTGTGAAAACAGAAAACGGAGAGCATTCTTGGTTCTGAAAACAGAAAACAGAGAATGTTCTTGGTTTAGTTAGAAAAAAAAATTGATTTGTCTATTTAACTTTAATAAATGAAAGACTCAAAGTAAATAGAGATAGGGAAGAGATATCACACAACGATATATCCTAGTTCACCCAACCCGAGCTACGTCCAGTCCTAACAACCGTGAGATTTTCCACTAAGCGTTCAAAACGAAGAACTTTCTTGGTTTTACACCACCTAGCTTAGATCAACCTTGATCTGTTACAAACGACAAACGTTTCCACCCAGAAATGAGTTCAATCAGGTCACCTATCAATCTTGATAGGGTTTTACACTTCACCTTTAAACCTTAAAAGGATTTTCTAAGAAACTACTCAAGCTGTAAACAACTCTTATAGTCTTAATTTTACAAAATAATCATGTAAAGTGGTTGACAGAATCTATTTAATCTCAACACTTGTTTGAGGTTTGAATTCTTTACAAGAGATTTCAGTAAGCTAATAAATTCATGAGAGAATGTAACTAATTTCTTTTGTGAGACATTCAAGTATGAATGTGAGTGATTGGTGATTTTTGTTTGCACTTGAATGTCGTGATTTTCATTAAGCTTTGGAGTTCTTTTTATAGACATTTGAGGAGCTCCAGGACAGCTTAATATAACCGTTCGAGAGGTTTCCTTGGTCAAGGGTTAGATTAAAATAATTAGTTTTCAAAGTAAGACTTCTTATTGAAAATTTCTCCTTTTTGACTTCAAGACTTATGGTCTTATGTAGTCTCTGTCATCTGATTTGTACAGTGTTTGAGAGTCTCTTTATCACGAGAATGTGTCTTAAAGTCATGATGAGGTTTCTGTTTAAAGAACATTTTTGGCCTGTACATCAGAAGCTGGAGAATGTTCTTGAGTTAGAGAATGATTGATCTTGACTGATTCTATCATTTTATCTTGATTAAAATCTTTACTTCTTTGATCTTTTGGAGTACCTCTTTTGCTAATTTGAGAGTTGTACATTCCTTATATATGTACTGGTAATCCATTCGAAATTTGCAGGATCTTTCCTTGCAATAAAAGTTGACTTGAACTTTCTTGATGAAGTAAAAAACGGGGGAGAACGTTCTTGATTTTCTAGAAAAATGTCCACAACGTTCTTGGTTTCTGGTAGTTCATTTTTATCTTTTTCTTTAAATTGATTTTGCTTGTTTTTGCTTAGTACCTATCTTGGAATATCACACTCAAAAGCACATGTTAAATAACACATAATTTATAATCATAATTAGAGTCTTTAATTAATCTTTGTTTGTTTACATCAAAACAATTAATTGATATTTTGTCATAATAGTCAGGTCTTGTGTAGTTGTTGTTGGAACCAAGTTGGTTCTATACTTAGAATTTTGATGTTAACAAAAGTATTTTATGTAAATAGTATTTTGACTTAGAAGAACAAATCAGAAGCTGTGTAAAATCAGAGGATGACACCACCAGAGGATACATCCAGAGGAAGCAACCAGAGGATAGAAATGTCACCAGAAGGTTAGGCCAAATAATGCATCCAGAGGGTACCAGAGGATGCATCCTGAAGGCACCAGAGGATACACCTCCAGAGGATATTAGAGGATGTCATCAAAGGCAAAATATCAAAGGACAAGTAACATCATCAGAGGATATCTTTCTTGGCCCAGATCAGAAGGAAGCAGAGTTCAGAAGGAGACTTGGTCCAAACTAGAAGGAAGCTTGTCAGAGCGAGACTTGGTCCAGACCAGAAGGAATCATAAGTCAGACTTGGTCCAGACTTAATCCTGACTAGAAGATAGCTTGGTCGTGAATATAAGAATCAGTCCAGACTTAATCCAGACTTGGTCCAGAGCAGAAAATAACTGGTCCAAAACAAATGACTTGGTCCAGACTTGGTCCGGACAAGAAGATAGCATGGTCTAGAACATAAGACTCAGTCCAGATCTGAAGAAATGTTGTCAAGTTTTAATCCAGACTTGATCCAGATCAGAGGATAAATATCCAGATTAAAATATCATAAGTCAATATTTAATTCAGATTCAATCCAGACTCAGTCCAGACTTGGTCCAGATCAGAGGGAAAATGTTCAGATCAATGGTCCAGATTTAAGTATCATGGCCCAGTGTTGGCCGAGATCAGAAGATCAGATCATATGGCCCAGTGTTGGCCGAGATCAAAGGATCACAGAATTAGCGCAGATCAGACTACATAAGTCCAGAGTTGGTCGAGATCAGAAGATCATACGGTCCAGAATTTTAATCATGATGCAAATCAGTGAGGACTTGATTAAAATTCGAAGAAGACTTGATTAAATTTTGATAGAAATTTGATCAAAGTATTAAGGGGATTTGATTCAAAAATTACTGAAGACTTGAAGAAATTCGAATGTAATCTGAAGCTTAAAAAGATATGGTTTGAAATTAAAAGAAACAAGATTGGTCAACAGAATTTTCAAATACAATCTGAAGCTAAAAAGATACGTTTTTTTTATTTAAGTGAAATAGGATTGGCCAAGTTATTTTTGCAAGAGAATCTGGACATATACAGCTCGAATTTGATCATGGAAGAAACCCTAATTTTCATATATAAAAGGAGGCTCAAGGCAGAAGACTTTCCATCGAAAATCAGTAAAAGAGTCATAAACTTCCAGAAGCAAATACTCGAGAGTATCAGCTTTTCAGAAGCAAGTACTCTTGTTTTTCGTTCCCTTGTGTTAGATCTATATTGTTAAAGTAGAGTCTACAATCTAAAGAGTCAGAAGAACTAGCAGGTAACTTAGCAATTAGATTTAAGGTGTTGAAATCCCTTCTGCAATCTGGGGTTGTCAGATTGGTAGGAGAAGACTTGACTTGTGAAGTCAAGGTGTTGTGTTATTCAAAAGTCTAGGATTGTTAGACTGTTTGGGAAGACGGACTTGGAGGGTCAGTAGTGCTGTTGTAATTCAGAGGTTTTGAATTAGTGGAAAAATCCTTCAAGGTGAAAGGACTAGATGTAGCCTAGTTAATGGTGAACTAGGATAAATCTTTGTGTTGATTATTATACTTTATCCACTGCTAATTCTGCTTGCTTATATATCAGATTTTAAATAATCATCAAAAATAGAAAAAGAATTCAAGTATTACAAACACAATTCAACCCCCCTTATCGTGTTTGCACCTTCAGTTGTTGTGTACTAAAGTGATGATGTTGTTGAAAGTTATATTTTGGAATTCTTCTAAGTGGTGTTAAGATTTCTACTTGAGGTTGGTTTTGTAGGGATCAATGCCTCTAAGAAGGAACAACATGCAAGAGTCAACGTCAATCAGGATGATCAAATGGCTGAAGCAACGAATAACATGGCTGCTTCTGTTGCTGCACAGACAGCTGCAAAGACTCTACAGGATCTGGAGAAGAGGGAAAGAGATATTTGTGTTGTTGAATCAAGGGGATTAGAAGATTTCTGTCATCATAATCCTCCAAAGTTCAAGGGTGATGAGAGTCTAGAAAAAGTCGACCAATGGATTTAGGAAGTTGAAAAGATCTTCAAAATGATTAATTGCCAAGCAAGGGTGAAGGTAAACTATACTACATATCTGCTACTAGGGGATGCTGAATATTGGTGGAGAAGTACAAGGCTTCTTATGGGATCAGCTCATGAGGAGGTGAACTGGGAGTCGTCCAAAAGGAGATTTTTAGACAAATACTTTTAGATGAGTACTAGAACTAAGTTAGGAGATGATTTTCTTAAATTGTACCAGGGAAATATGACAATGGCTAAATATGATGCTAAGTTTGAGTCATTGTCAAGGAATTTTAGGTTTTTCCGTGAAAAGGTTGATGAAAATTTATGTGTCACATTTTCCAAAATGGACTGAAGTATGAGATTCAAGACTCTGTCCTACCATTAGGAATTCAGCGTTTCCATGTCTTAGTGGAGAAACGTAGAGAGGTTGAGGACATGAAGAACAAGAGGGCCAACCGAGGAGGGAACTTTAGTTCAGGGGGCCTAGTCGGGTGAACCATCGTAACAACAAAGGAAAGCAAGTTGTTAAGCCCCATAACCGACCACAAAACAACAACAGGGTTCAGAATCTCCCGTGGAACTAGAACTTTGGAAGACAATTGGGACAAGTGATTCGATGTTTCCGATATGGGGAAGAGGGACATTATGCTAATGTGTGTACCTCTAAGAGTCTTCCATGCTACAATTGCCAAGCCATGACACTTTGCAAGTGATTGCAAGGCTCCGAAGGTGGAAATAACAGTGAATGCAACTAGGGCTACTCTTCCTACTGCTAAAGGACGCATTTATTGCATGGCTGTTGAAGCTGAAAATCAATCTAACAATTTGATCCAACGAGACTGCGAGAGTGCAGGTAACACTCTAACTATACTTTTTGATTCGGGGGCAACCCTTTCCTTCATTGCTATGGAATGTGTGAATCGTTTAAAGGTGTCTATGCCTTCTCTGCCTTTTGATTTGGTTGTTTCCACACCTGCTAAGACTTTGACCGTAAATACTGCATGTTTACACTATCAAGTAACTATTCAGAATAGAGATTTCTTGATTAATTTGATTTGTTTACCCCTACAATCACACGAGATCATTCTCGGTATGGATTGGATGTTCTATCATTATGTAATCTTGGATTGTGCTCGCAAATTAGTTCTTTTCCCCGAGCCAGGAGTCGTTCGGTATCTAGCTGCTAACAAACTCGGAATGTCGCTAAGAGAAGGAACTCAAGAATTTCTGTCATTGGCTAACGTGGAGGCCAAGATAGATGTGAGCATAGAAGACGTTATGCTTGTCAAGGAGTACCTAGGCGTATTTCCAACAGAAATTACAGGGTTACCACCAGTAAGAGAGATGGAGTTCTTCATTGATCTACACCGAGGAACCAGACTTATTTCGATTGCGCTATATCGGATGTCGCCATTGGAATTGAATGAGCTCAAGGGCCAAATTGAAAATTTGTTGGGGAAAGGATTTGTCAGACCAAGTGTCACCAAGGGGAGCTCCGATATTGCTAGTTAAGAAGAAGAACAGAAGCTCGCGCTTATGCGTAGATTATAGGCAACTTAATAAGGAAACTATTAAGAATCGTTATCCATTACCGCGTATCAATGATTTGATGAATAAGTTGAAAAGAGCCGCAGTTTTGTTGAAGATTGATTTGAAGTCAAGTTGCCATCAAATTCGAGTAAGAGAAGGAGATATTCAGAAAACTGCTTTCAGAACCCGTTACGGACATTATGAATATCTTGTTGTGCCATTTGGAGTTACAAATGCACTAGCAAATTTTATGGATTACATGAATAAAATCTTTATCTCATTTCTAGATAAATTTGTTGTGGTGTTCATTGATGATATATTGATTTATTCAAGGAATGAGGAAGAACATGGAGGGCATTTATGTTAAGTTCTTGAAGTTTTACGTGAGAATTAATTGTATGCCAATCTGTCGAAGTGCGAGTTTTGGCTAGAAGAAGTGAACTTCTTAGGACATGTGATAACCAAGGAAGGGATCGTCGTGGATCCGACAAAGATTGGGACCGTACTCACTTGGAAATAGCCTCAGATTATCACAGACATACGAAGTTTCGTCGAACTGGCAGGATACTACAGAGGTTTATTGAAGGATTTGCTAAGATTGTAACTCCATTGACACAACTCACTAGAAAGAATCAGCTATTTGCATGGATAGAGAAGTGTGAGGAAAATTTTCAGTTACTTAAGGAAAAGCTGACTACCTCACCAGTATTGGTCTTATTATAACCAGAAGAACCGTACGAAGTTTACTGTGATGCGTCTCACCAAGATTTGGGATGTGTTTTGATGTAACACAAGGTTGTCGCCTACGTCTCAAGACAATTGAAGACTCATGAAAGAAACTATCGTAATCATGACTTAGAGCTTGCTGCTGTGCTTTTTGCATTAAATATCTAGAGGCACTACTTGTTAAGACAAACTCTCATTTTAAAAGTTTTGATGAAAATAAAAAAAGGTTAATTAAGATCGTTAATTATGATTCTAAATATTATGTTGATTTAACATGTGCTTTTAAGTGTATTAGTGCTTTTAAGTGTATTAATTCAAAGATAGGATTCAAGGAAAGCCAAGAAATCATCATAATAAAGAACATAGAACACTCTTCACACAATCTGAAAAATGGAGAATGTTCTCCAGAAGCTGCCACTAGAGGATGTTACCTGAAGCTGCCACCAGAGGATGTCACTCAAAGATGACACCAGAGGATGACGTCACCAGATGATGTCAGTAGAGGATGACGTCACCAAAGGATTACATCACCAGAGGATGATGTCACCAGAGGATCCCTCCAGAAGATAATATCAGAGGATATCATCAGAGGATACCATCAGAGGATATCATCAGAGGATACCATCAGATGCAAAAAATGAGAGTATGAAAGAAAAATCCGATCAAGAACAAAGGATTTTAGCCCAGTCAAAACAGAAAATAAAAATATTCAAAAGCTAGATTATTTTTAATTAGAAATATTGCCTCTGGTCAAGCTTGACAAGACCACTACCAACGGCTCTATTAACCTCCATTTACTGCTCTCACGCCTATAAAAGGAAGGCCAAAGCTCAGGGAAAATGCAGAAGTTCAAGTGCTAACAAGTCTCATAAAATCATTCACATTCAGATACTTGAAACTCTCTCATCACTCAAAAGAATCAGTCTGATCAATCATTATTTACTCTGATATATTTGTACTGAATTCTTTGTAAAGAATCGAATCTCAAACAAGAGTTGAGACATCTCATATTCTGACAAAACAATCTCATCATTATTGTAAAACTCAAACTATAAGAGTTTAGTATAGTTTGGGGTAGATCGTAAGAAATCCTATCAAGGTTGGTGGTGATTTGATTAATCTCTTTCTGGGTGGAATTAGATTAAAGTCTGTAACAAATATCAAGGTGGATCTAAGCTAGGTGTTGTAAAACCAAGAAGGTTCTTGTTTTAAACACTTAGTGGAAAATCTCACAATTGTGATGACTGGACGTAGCCCAAGTTGGGTGAACCAGGATATATCCGTGTATGGTATCTCTTATCCTTTATCTCTTTATTTAGTTTGATTATTTTTCAAGATTAAAATACAAATTATTTTCTGATTTATAACTAATCAAGAATGTTCTTCGTTTTTCTGATAAAACCAAGAACGTTCTCTGTTTTCTGCTTTCTTAACCAAGAACATTCTTGAGTTCAAATCTTAAGTTTTTCAAGAAATTTTAACAAGGGACATTGACAATTCAAACCCCCATTCCTCGTAAATCAATTTTGATACTTCACTACTTATATGGATGCACGTTCACAGTATTCAGTGACCCTAAGAGTTTGAAATATTTGTTTGATCAGAAAGAATTGGACATGCGCCAGAAAAGATGGATGGATAGTCTCAAAGATTTTGATTTCACATTGCAGTACCACCCTGGGAAGACCAATGTGGTGGCTGATGCGTTATGTAGAAGGAGTGTGTCAGTGTCTTCAGCAGTAATGGCTAAACAACAAGAGTTGTGGGAAGCATTTAGAGACCTACACTTAGACGTATAGTTTTCACTAGGAACTTTAAAAAGTGGAATGATAAAAAAATTTGAATGGTCTACCTGAGTTTAAGATTGGACCGGATGATATTTTGAGATGTAATGGAAAGATTTGTATACCGACAGTTGTAGATCTGATGAGAACAATTTTAGAAGAGGCTCATAAGAGAAAATTGAGTATCCATCCCGGAGCAACAAACATGTATCAAGACTTGAGGTAGAATTATTGGTGTCCAGGAATGAAGAGGCATGTAGCGGAGTATGTGCCAACTTGTTTAACTTGTTAGAAAGCGAAAGTGGATCATCAACGGCCTACCAAAATGTTATAACCTTTAGATATACCTGAATAGAAGTGGAACAGCATTTCCGTGGACTTTATAAATGGATTGCCGAAAACAAAGAGAAAAAATGATTGTATTTCGAAGATAGTGGATCGACTAACTAAATCTGCACACTTTTTACCAGTAAAGACTATCTATAAGGTAGATAAGCTAACAAAGATCTGTTGGAACCAAGTTGGTTCTTACAATTAAAGTTTTGATGTTAACAAATGTATTTTATGAAAATAAAATATTTGACTTAGAAGAAGAATGAAAAATGTCATCAGAAGAATAGATCAGAAGATGACGTCACCAGAAGCAGAAATCAGAGGATGACGTCACCAGAAGCATAAATCAGAGGATGACGTCACCAGAGGATATTGTCAGATGAATCTGTCAGAGAAAAATGTTCAAAACAGAATCTGAGAAAAATACTCAAAACAGAATTGGAGAAAATGGCTCAAAACAGAATCTGAGAAAAATGCTCAAAACAGAAGCAGAGCAAAATGTTCAAAACAGATCAGTGAGCAAAAGGCTCAAAACAGAATCTGAGCAAACTATTCCAGAATATTCTCAAAACAAATTAATCGAAATACACTCCTGAAGTTAAGCATCAGTGAAGCCCTAAAGTTCGACTATAAATAGAGGCTTAATGTTGAAGAATAAAGTATCGAAAAACAAAAGAACTCAAACTTCAATTCAAAGTTATCTGAGAGTTCAAAAGAGAGAAACACAAATAAGCAAGAGCAATATTTTCTAAGTGTTTCGAGAGAGAAATACAGTGCAACAATCAGCTTTCTAGAAGCAATAAAAGAGTGCAAGAATAAGTGCAACAAACAGCTTTCCAGAAGCAACGTTGCAAAGTTCCAAACATTTATTATAGTGGTATCGATTCCTTCTTCAATCTGGAGTTGTCAGATTGGTAGGAGAAGACTTGGCTGGTTTAGTCAAGGTGTTGTTATTCCTCAGAAGTCTGGGGTTGTCAGGCTGTTTAAGAAGACTAAGCTGGTTTAGTTAAGGTGTTGTTGTTCCTCAAAAGTCTGGGGTTGTCAAGCTGTTTGGGAAGACTGACTTGAAGGGTCAGTGGTGTTGTAATTCAAAGGAGTTTGAATTAGTAAAAAGGCCTTCTGGAGGAAGGGACTGGAGGTAGCCTAGTTAACGGTGAACCAGTATAAATTGTTGTGTTATTATGTTATTATTATCCGCTGCTGAATCTGATTAGTTATTTATCGAATAATTCAAATCAATATTTAACAAAACAGCAAAAGTAATTAAGTTTGACAAACACAATTCAACCCCCCTTCTCGTGTTTGCACCTTCAATTGGCATTAGAGCTCGGTCTCAAGGCTGAGCACTTTACAGTGTTTGAGGAAAGATCCAAGGGATCAACATGTCCGGATTCAATGAAGAAGCTACTGGAGGAAACATCAACAGACCACCTCTGTTTGATGGAGAACGATTTGAATATTGGAAGGACAGGCTGAGAAGTTTTTTTATTTCACAAGATCTTGAACTTTGGGACTTGGTGGAAGATGGTTATACTGCTCCAGAAGATGCTGATGGTATTAAAATTTCCATAAGAGATATGGATGCTGATCAGAAGAAGATGTTCAAGTTGCATCACAAATCCAGAACGTTAATGATCAATGCAATCAAGTTCAAAGAGTTCGACAAATGCACTAACAGAGAAATAGCAAAGAGCATCTATGATAGTCTGATTCTGACTTACGAAGGCAGTAAGCAAGTCCAAGAAGCAAAGGCTAACATTCTAGTCCAGAAGTACGAGTTATTCAAGATGAAAGAAGATGAAGACATTGAAACTATGTTTTCCAGATTCCAGACTCTAGTATCAAGATTAAAGGTACTAGAAAAGAGCTACACTACTGCTGATCATGTAAAGAAAATACTTAGAAGTCTGACAATATATGTTATGTGATTATTTGTTAATTTCGGTCGGTGACCCTTGCTATTATATTGTGGAAATTGGGCTTTGCCCTCAGATGCCCCCGAAACCCATGCCACCCGTGGGAACCCGAACGACGGAAACGTCGTTATACTTCCTTGATCGCTACTCGCGCACTGCTTGGGTATTCGACCCCATCTCAAGCAGGGCGACTTACACGGGGTGGTTGGAGAGGACGAGTAGGACAGACGGCGTAGCGGATTTCGTGGAGCGCACACATGCGAGTATAGATTTTCCCGTGCCTTCCCGTCTGGTATTGGAGGCGCACGGAATTTTCGACGATGCTGAGGAGTCCGCTAGAGGGGTTGAGACGGATGCCACCGTAGGTGTGGTGACTCCCAACTCGGTGGTTGGAGGAGATGTACATGAGTCTGAGGCAGAAGGGAAGAATGATGAGCCGAAGCCAGTAGCAGCTGAGATTTCGGGCCTGTCCAGGATCTTCGATAATTGTTATGAGATTTCGGCGCCGCCGAAGCGACCGAGACTTTGTATTGATCTGACTTCTGAGGAGGCCGACCCCTCTCTGTATGATGAGGAGGAGGATGAGGAGGTCACGTCGAGGCGAGCGGCAGATTCGGAGGAGACTTGCTTGGGATGCGGAGGAAATCCGTGCTACTGTAGCTTTAGCGCATGATCAGTTAGACTTGATGTATAGGATTTGAGCTGGAAATGTATTTTGTTTTTATTTTGAAAAACAATTGTTGTACTACTTATTCCGCACTCTGATATTGACTTTTGGGAATATTATGACATTATTATCTTTCAAAAATGTCTTATTGTTTATTATTAAATTTCTAGAATTAAGTATTTATTGAGATTACGATGAATTTATTTTGTTACGTTCATCGATTAATCCACGACGTACTATTTTACGAAAAACTTTATTTTTAAATCTAGAAAATCATTTTATTATTGAAAAAAAAAATGCACCCGCGCTGTGTTTTAAACAAGGGGTGTTACCATTGTGGTATCAGAGCATTTGGTTTAAGTTTTGGGATAAAGCTCTAATTTAAGTATGTGTTTTGAGTTATTAGCTTATCATGCATAAGAGCAAGTAGTTAAAGTGTCAAGTCTTGTGTAAGTTGTGGTGTGACTGAAGTGATGATGGTTTTGTAGGAAACAATGCCTCCACGAAGAGACGACACCACAAGAGCAAATGTCAGCCGGGAAGATAGGATGGCTGAAGCAATGAACAACATGGCTGCATTTGTTTCTGCACAGACGGCTGCCAAGACTCAACGCGATCTAGAGAAGAGAGAAAGAGAGATTCGCGCTGCTGAATCTAAAGGACTAGAGGATTTTCGTCGCCATAATCCTCCCAAGTTCAAGGGTGATGAGGGTCCTGAAAGAGCGGATCAGTGATCCAAGAGATGGATAAGATCTTTGAGATGATTAACTGTCGGGTAGCGGTGAAAGTCAATTATGCCACGTACCTGCTGATAGGGGACGCAGAGTATTGGTGGAGGAGTACAAGATTACTGATGGGGTCAGCTTAAGAAGAAGTGACCTGGGAGTCTTTCAAGAAGAAGTTTTTGGACAAGTACTTCCCGATGAGCACTAGGACCAAGCTGGGTGATGACTTTCTGCAATTGTACCAGGGGAATATGATAGTAGGGGAATACGCAGCTAAGTTCGAATCGCTGTCGAAACATTTCAGATTCTTCCGGGAAGAAGTTGATGAACAGTTTATGTGTCATCGCTTTCAGAATGGACTGAAGTATGAGATCCAAGATTCGGTCCTACCCTTGGGAATTCAACGTTTCCAAGTGCTAGTGGAAAAGTGTAGAGAGGTTGAAGAGATGAAGAACAGGAGGGCCAACAGAGGAGGGAACTCTAACTCTGGAGGGCCTAGTTGGATACATAATCAGAACAATAAAGGGAAGCAAGTTGCAAAGCCATATAACCGGCCACCAAACAACAAGAGAGGCCAAAATTGGCCAGGAAACCAGAATTTTGGACGGCAATTAGGACAAAGAGTCTGGTGTTATCGATGTGGGAAGGAAGGTCATATCGCAACTTCTTGTACTGCGAGGGATTTGATGTGCTTCAACTGCCACAAGCCAGGACACGTGGCGAGGGATTGCCGGTTTCCGAAGGTGGAGCCAACTGTGAACGCGACTAGGGCTACTCGTCCTACTGCTAGAGGCCGCGTTTATCACATAGGTGCTGAAGCTGGAAGACAAGCCCAAAATTTAATCCAGCAAGATTGTGAGATTGCAGGTAACACACTAACTGCACTTTTTGATTCGGGGGCAACCCATTCTTTCATTGCTATGGATTGTGTGCATCGTTTGAAGTTGTCTGTGTCTGCTTTGCCTTTTGATTTGGTTGTTTCTACACCTGCTAAGAATTTGAGATTTCTGCATGTTTACACTGTACCGTAACGATACAGAATAGAGATTTCTTGGTCAATTTAATCTGTTTACCCCTACAATCACTCGAGATCATTCTCGGCATGGATTGGATGACCTATAACTACGTAGTTTTGGATTGCGCTCGAAAATTGGTTCTTTTCCCCGAACCTGGAGTCGCTCGGTATTTGGCTGCTAATCAACTCGGAGTATCACTGAGAGAAGGAACTCAGGAATTTTTATCATTGGCTAACGTGGAGACCAGGATGGATGTGAACATAGAAGACGTGATGATAGTCAAAGAATATCCGGACGTATTTCCGACGAAAATTCCAGGATTACCCCCGGTAAGAGAGGTGGAATTCTTCATTGATTTGCACCCCGGAACTGGATCTATTTCCATTGCGCCGTACCGGATGTCGCCATTGGAATTAAGCGAGCTTAAGGGTCAAATTGAAGGATTATTGGAGAAAGGATTTATCAGACCAAGTGTATCGCCCTGGGGAGCTCCGGTGTTGTTGGTTAAGAAGAAGGATGGAAGTTCACGTTTATGTGTGGATTATCGGCAACTTAATCAAGAATCGTTATCCATTACCACGCATCGATGATTTGATGGACCAATTGAGGGGAGCAGCAGTGTTTTGAAATCGGGATACCATCAGATTCGAGTAAGAGAAGGAGATATTCAAAAGACTGCTTTCAGGACTCGTTACAGACACTATGAATACCTCGTTATGCCTTTTGGAGTTACGAATGCACCAACAATTTTCATGGACTATATGAATAGGATTTTCAGCCCGTTTCTGGATAAGTTCGTGGTGGTATTCATCGACGATATTTTGATTTATTCAAAGGATGAAGAAGAACATGAAGAGCACTTACGCCAAGTTCTTGAAGTCTTACGCGAAAAGCAGTTGTATGCCAATTTGTCGAAGTGCGAGTTTTGGCTAAAGGAAGTGAATTTCTTGGGACATGTGATAACGAAATAAGGAATCGTTGTCGATCCGGCAAAGATTGAGACAATTCTTGCCTGGAAACAGCCCCAGACTGTCACGGACATACGAAGTTTTGTCAGACTGGCAGGATACTACAGGAGATTTATTGAACGATTTGCTAAGATTGTAGCTCCTTTGACACAACTCACCCGAAAGAATCAGCCGTTTGCATGGACGGAAAAATGTGAGGAGAGTTTTCAGTTGCTAAAGGAAAAGTTGACAACCTCACCAGTATTGGTTCTGCCATAACCAGAGGAACCATATGAAGTTTACTATGATGCATCTCACCAAGGTTTGGGATGTGTTTTGATGCAACACAAGAAGGCTGTAGCCTACGCCTCAAGACAGTTGAAAACTCACGAACGGAACTACCCCACTCATGATTTAGAGCTTGCTGCAGTAGTGTTTGCGTTAAAGGTTTGGAGACACTACTTATATGGATGCAAATTCACGGTGTTCAGCGACCATAAAAGTTTGAAGTACCTGTTCGATCAGAAGGAATTGAACATGCGTCAGAGAAGATGGATGGAGACTCTCAAGGATTTTGACTTTTCATTGCAGTACCACCCTAGAAAAGCCAATATGGTGGCTGACGCATTGAGTCGGAAGAGCATGTCAGTATCTTCAATGATAATGGCCAGACAACAGGAGTTGTGGGAAGCATTTAGAGATCTACATTTGGACGTAAAGTTTGCACCATGAATGTTAAAGTGTGGAATGATAACAATTTCGAGTGGATTACTGGAGGAGATTGCAAACTTGCAAGATGACGCATTGATCCAAGAAAAGAGGAATCTGATAGCGCAAGGACAGACAACTGAGTTCAGCGTCGGCACAGATAATATTCTGAGATGTAATGGAAGAGTTTGTGTACCCGAAGTTGCAGAAATGAGAAGAGCGATTTTGGAAGAAGCTCATAAGAGTAAGTTGAGTATTCATCCTAGAGCGACCAAGATGTACCAGGACTTAAGACAGAATTTCTGGTGGCCAGGAATAAAGAGGGATGTGGCTGAATATGTATCAGCTTGTTTGACTTGTCAGAAAGCAAAAGTGGAACATCAACGACCTGCTGGAATGCTGCAACCTTTGGACATACCGGAATGGAAGTGGGACAGCATTTCCATGGATTTCATAACAGGACTGCCCAAGACAACGAAAAAGAATGATTCTATTTGGGTAATAGTGGATCGATTGACGAAGTCAGCACATTTCCTACCGGTAAGGACCACTTATAAAGTAGATAAGCTGACAGAGATCTACATCGCTGAGATTATGAGTTTACATTGAGTGCCATCGAGTATAGTATCGGACTATGACCCAAAGTTCACATCTCATTTTTGGGGAGCACTGTATGAAGCTTTGGGAACGAAACTGAAATTAGACGGACAGACTGAGAGAACAAATCAGTCCTTGGAAGATCTATTGAGAGCATGTGTGTTGGATGACAGAGGAAACTGGGATGAGATGCTGCCATTGATTGAATTCACTTACAACAATAGCTTTCACGCAAGTATTGGAATGGCACCCTATGAGGCTTTGTATGGACGCAAGTGTCAGACGCCCTTATACTGGTACAAGGACAGAGAAAGTATGATTGTTGGACCTGAAATGGTGGAGCAAACTACGGAGAAAATCGAGAGGATACAAGAGAAAATGAAGATTTCACAAGATCGCCAGAAGAGTTATGCGGACAAGCGTCGCAGACCTTTGGAATTTGAGCAGGGTGATCATGTATTTCTAAGGTTCACGCCTACAACTGGTGTTGGCAGAGCTATTAAGTCAAGAAAGTTGACTCCGAAATTTATTGGACCATACCAGATTACTACGCGTATTGGACCATTGGCCTATCGGATTGCTTTACCTCCAATACTGTCCAATATTCATGACGTATTTCATGTGTCGCAGTTAAGGAAATACATTGGAGACCCGTCACATGTGATCGAGCCTGATACAATTCAGCTGAGGGACAACCTGTCAATTGAAGTAGTCCCTGTAAGGATTGAAGACAGGAAGATTAAGCAGTTGAGGAACAAGGAAGTCCCACTAGTCAAGGTGATTTGGAATCCGACTACTAGAGATGCGACTTGGGAACTGGAGAGTAAGATGTGGGAACAATATCCTCAGTTGTTTACTGATATGTAGTTTCGAGGACGAAACTAATTTAAGGGGGGGAGTAATGTAAGACCCTTAATTTTTAATTAAAATTATGGAATTAATTTTAATTGTATTTTTGGGGATATTTGTAAAATATTTAATATATGTATGTTTGAGTGAATATATATATATATATATAAATATTTATTTTGGAGGATGAAATAAAAATTATTGGATGAAGATTAAATTAATTTAATTACGAGTAATTAAATTAATTGGGCAGTTAATTGAGGATTAGTGGCTAATTACAAGCAATTAAGTGCTGAAGGAGCTAGCATTATTTTAACATTATTTTTGGGTGAGGTGGCACCACAAAAGCCTATAAATAGGAGTGAGAAGGATGGTGAAATCAGAACACCATCCCTCCTTCCTCACTACCCATACTGCATGTAACAGTACCCCATTTTTCCCTCCCATTGTCTCTGTTTTCTGTCCCAGCTCACGATTTCAAAGTGAAAAAGAGGGAGTTCCTCAAAAAAACCATTACTTGAAAATCCAAGCATCAAACCAGAAAACCCCCAGTACTAAAGTTAATCCCCACATCATTACGGAGCTAGAGAACTCAGTTTTGTAGCAGCAAACGCATGCGGGAGTTTTGCCGTTTTTGACTCATACACTGTAGCAGAAGCAGAACACGCAACAAGGGTAAGGGCACCTTCCACTTTCTAGTTGCATTAGGGCTGTAAGTGCATAACTTTCATGGCATTACTAGTGTTTTCATTACTGTTTTGAAACTGGTTTGCCTGATGCTTGAAAGAAATGAAAAATGCATTTTTTTTGACATTTTAAAAGCTCTGTGATGAGTGCTGTTTGGGCTGAATGCACTAAAGTTGTGTTGTTTATGTGGGGTAGTGGAAAATATCTTGAATGTTATTTAAAACATGATTTAAAAATGCATGTTCATAAAAACTGTTTTGCAAATGGTTTTGAAATGCAAAAATGCATACTGTTTGTGTTTTACTGCTCTGAAAAGCTTGCATGTTATTCTGGTGTGTTGAGAAAGCTGAAATGCTTGAATGTTATTCTAATGTGTTGTGAAAGCTGAAATGCTTGAATGTTATTCTGATGTGTTGTGAAAGTTGAAATGCTTGCATGTTATTCTAATGTGTTGTGAAATCTGAAATGCTTGCATGTTATTCTGATGTTGATCATTCTGTTTCTGTTTTGAGTGATTCTGATGATGTTGATGATTTAAAAAGAAAAGGGATTTTAATGAGGAAGGTATTGTCTGGAAAAAGTGTTGAATCTGTTTTGATGTTTGGTTGTTTGTTTTTAAAAGAAAACAGTTTGAAAAGGGTTGAAATCTCAGGAAAATTTCACTGGTTTTCGAAGGTGTATTTGAATACAACATGTGTGTATTCGACTACAACTTGTCAAGTTTCTGTTTTACTTAAGTTTTCAAACTTGTATTCGAATACGAGCCCCTGTATTCGAATACAGAGGAAGGATTTTGCTTCTGTATTCGACTACGACCATGTCGTATTCGAATACAGAAGTGGGATTTTAACACTGTATTCGCATCTGTATTCGACTACAGGCATCCTGTATTCGAATATAGAATGCAGATTTTCACTAGTTTCAGCTTCTATATTCGAATACAATGGGTCTGTATTCGAATACAGATTCGTGTTTTTCCAGAAGCTCAGTTTTTAGCTTCTGTATTCGAATACAAGGAAGCTGTATTCGAATACAGATTCGTGTTTTCCAGAAAATCAAGTTTTAAACATTGTGATATGTATTTTAAAGTATTGAGAAACCTTGAGAAGGGTTAAAATGATTTTAAATGGAGTTCTTGAAACATTTTGAAGAGGAGAGGATGAAGTATTGAAAACCTTTAATGATCTGGGAGAAAATGTTGAATTTTTCAAGGTTTTGTCTTTTGTATTCGACTACAGGCATGCTATATTCGAATACAGAACGTTAAAATTGCAGTTTCATGCTTCTGTATTCGAATACAAGGGGTCTGTATTCGTATACAGATTCGAGTTTTCAGAAATTCCAAGTTTTTATGAATGTTTTGTAAACCCTAAGTGTTTGGGGGATATTGGGATGTTGTGGTGAAGTAAAATGGAACTGTTGGTGATATTTTGAAGTGGTGGTGATGAAGTTTTAAGTCTTTACTGATGTAATGAAAGATGTTGTTTTGTGCACTGAGACTGCCTCTGTATTCGAATACAGAGAAGCTGTATTCAAATACATATTCGTAAAATTCCAGAAATCCCAGTTTTAAACACTGTAATTGAATTTTAAGAGTCTGGGAAAACATTTCAAAGTGTTAATGATTACTTGACTGTTTAATCATGATTGTGATGATGATAATTCTGACTGTGCTAAGATATTTTAAACATGATGAAAAGCATGAATTTTCTGATTTTGCATACTGTTTCTAGAGAAGTGAAACACTGCATATTCATGCATTGCATAGTCAAGTGGTACCCGCGATGGGCCACAGAGTAATGCGCAACCACGTGCTGATCTGTTGAGCGATTGCACGAGTGCTGGACTGTTGAGCGTCTGCACTAGGTACTGATCTGTTGAGCGATTGTACCTTGGTATATAAGTGCTGGTCTGTTGAGCGACTGCACTGGTACTGGACTGTTGAGCATCTGTACCCTAAAATGCGCAACCACGTGCTGATCTGTTGAGCGATTGCACGAGTGCTGCTCTATTGAGCGACTGCATTAGGTACTGATCTGTTGAGCGATTGTACCTTGGTATATGTCAAACGTGCTGGTCTGTTGAGCGACTGCACGAGTGCTGGACTGTTGAGCGTCTGCACTGATGCTGATCTGTTGAGCGATTGCACCCTGGTCTTGAGGGCCGTTAAAGTCAAACATATTGTGCTGGTCTGTTGAGCGACTGCACCTTGGTGATTCCAAGAAAATTGTATACATGAGCATATACATATTGCATTGAGGGATTGACCGGTGGGTCACGTTTGAATATATGATGAGTGGTTGGAAATTGAATGTGTGTGAGTACTGTTCAGAATCTGAATTTCTGATTTAATGATTGTGATTTGCATCAGTCTGAGGCAGAAGGGAAGAATGATGAGCCGAAGCCAGTAGCAGCTGAGATTTCGGGTCCGTCCAGGATCTCCAATGATTGTTATGAGATTCCGGCGCCGCCGAAGCGACCGAGACTTTGTATTGATCTGACTTCTGAGGAGGCCGACCCCTCTTTGTATGATGAGGAGGAGGATGAGGAGGTCACGTCGAGGCGAGCGGCAGATTCGGAGGAGACTTGCTTGGGATGCGGAGGAAATTCGTGCTACTGTAGCTTTAGCGCATGATCAGTTAGACTTGATGTATAGGATTTGAGCTGGAAATGTATTTTGTTTTTATTTTGAAAAACAATTGTTGTACTACTTATTCCGCACTCTGATATTGACTTTTGGGAATATTATGACATTATTATCTTTCAAAAATGTCTTATTGTTTATTATTAAATTTCTAGAATTAAGTATTTATTGAGATTACGATGAATTTATTTTGTTACGTTCATCGAATAATCCACGGCGTACTATTTTACGAAAAACTTTATTTTTAAATCTGGAAAATCATTTTATTATTGAAAAAATAATAATCAAAAATGCACCCGCGCTGTGTTTTAAACTCGGGGTGTTACAAAGACCAAAGATTGCTACTATTCAGGAAGCTAAAGATCTGAATACTCTAAAGCTGGAAGAATTAATCAGCTCTCTCAGATCACATGAAATTGAGTTGGAAGAAGATGAACCCAAAAAGAAGAACAAAACTCTAGCCCTGAAATCCAAGCAGAAAAAGGCTCTGAAAGCAACATCAGAAAATAGTGATTCATACGATCAAAGTCTGAACTTAGAGGAAGAAGAAATTGCTTTCTTATCCAGAAATTTCATAATGATGTGGCATAACAGAAGGAATAAATTTCCCCAAAGATATTCTAATCAGTCCAACAAAGGAAGTGATGATACACATGACAAGAAAGGTATCATCTGCTACGGATGCAATGAATCTGGACATATCAAGTCAGAATGTCCAAATATGGAGAAAGGGAAGTACCAGAGGAAAGATTGCATAACTAAGAAGAAAAGCATGATGGCTACATGGGATGATTCTGATGAATCTTCTGAAGATGAACAAGCAGATTTGGCTATGATGGCTCACAATAACTCTGGATCCAACACAGAATCTGATTCTGGAAGAGAATCAGAAGATGATGAAACTGAGGTATATTCTGAATTCACTCGATCTGATTTGATTATTGTTCTGAATGATTTTTTAAACTGTAATTACAAATTATCTTTAAAACTTAAAACTCTTAAGAAAGAAAATACAAATCTAACAGAAGAAGTTAATGTTTTAAAAAATCAGATTGCAGAATTTAAAACAGAAAGTGTCATTCTTGAAACTGATATTGCAGAATTGAAAACAGAGAATGTATGCTTGAAAAACAGTTTTGCTGAACTTAAAGATGAAAGTTTAAATCTGAAAAATAATCATAATTCAACAGCAATTGAAAATACCACAAGTAATTCTGATATGCATGAACAAGTTCTTCAAGAATTTCTTGATAGTGGTATGGAAAGAAGCAAATATGCTTCTATGATTTATGGAGTCAGTAGGAACGGAAATAGAGGTATAGGATTTGAAGAAACAATAATTAAACCTAAACCTATGTTTAAACCTGTTCCCTATGATATAGTGTGTACTGTTTGTTACAAGAAAGGTCATTCCAAAGTGTCTTGTCGTATGCTAAATACAAGGGAAAACAAGAAACTTTTCAAGACTAACAAACCTGGACCCAACCAGATTTGGGTACCAAAAGATAAAATTGTCTATGTTGCAGATGTTCTAAGCAACCAAATTGAAACACCAGTCATGGTGCCTGGTCAATGGATGCTTGCAATATATGAAGGGAAAAAGGTTTATGTTCCAACATATACCAAGCAGAAGCAAAGTAACTCTGGTGGAAGAAGAACTGGTAAATACAATGCCTATCAGAACCAAAACCATAGGAGGAACATGAAATACCAAAACAGACAGAGAAATCACACATATCAACAAAACTGGAACTACCAGAGGAATCAGAATTATCATCAGTTCCAGAACTATCAGAGGAACCTGATATATCAGCAGAAAGAGAAGTGTCAGTATCTGGAGAGTTCTTCAAACACTCCAGTAAAATTCATCAAGACTACAAACCAGGAAGGGAATTCAAATTCCTTCATCCAAACCATCTAATCACAGAACATACAGATTCAGAATCTGAAAATCAGAAACAAGAAGATTTTCAGAGTAAAATTGAAACTGTTGACATAGAGGTTACATCTTGCTGTAAATACTATTATTGTTTGATATTTATGTTTAATATGATAACAAGAAGCTTGATCTTAAAAATCAAATCTAGATAAGTATTCTGCAGGTTTTCAAACTGTCAGAGGAACCAAGTGATTCACATGATGTGAACACTTCAACAGAAACAGTATTTCAGTGGTTTTAAAAACAAGCATAAACTACCAGAAGCAGAATTAATGGTTTGGCTGTATTGAGTTCATTTTTAAATTATTTGATTTGTATTATAATTTATATGACAAATAGCTTGATCTGAAAAGTCAAAGCAAGATGAAGCTGATGCAGGTTAACCATAACTAGAGGAAACTGATGCTGGTTTACCAGAACCAGAGGAAACTAAAGCTAGTTTACCAAAACCAGAGGAAACCGATGCAGGTTTACAGATCTACCAGAACCAGAAGCTGATGTAGACAAACCAAGAGAGCTTGAAAAGATGGAAGATGAAAGAAGAACCTGACAAGTCTTCAGAGGATAAATCTGAAGATAAGTTAGAAAAAAAAATAGATCACTCCAAGACATGGCCAGAGCTATGTTAAATGATTTAAATGTTGCATAACATTTTTGGGCTGAAGCAATCAACACTGCATGTTATATTCATAATAGAGTCCTTATTAGGTCTATGTTGAATAAAACACCATATGAATTATGGAAAGCTTGACACTACAAAGTCAAAGCAAGATGTTGATATTACAGATTTAACAACACTAGAAGAAGCAGAAACAGACAAACCAGCAGAAGCAGATAAACCAGCAGAATTTGGAGAAGTGAAGGATACAAATAAATCAGAAGCATGTGACACATCTTCAAAGGATGAACCTGATCAAATCAGAACCAGTCATGAGAAGTCAGAAGAGAAATCTGGATGGAAATACCAGTCATCTCATCCTGAAAATCTGATCATTGGAAGTGGAAGTGATTCTTTAAGAACCAGATCATCATTAAAAGATATAAGTCTGTTTGGTTTAATCTCATCGATTGAGCCTACATCTGTTAGTGAAGCATTGGCAGATGATGGATGGATTATTGCAATGCAGGAAGAGTTAAATGAATTTAAGAGGAATGATGTTTGGGATCTAGTTCCAAGACCAGAGAAGAATATTGTGGGAACCAAGTGGGTCTTCAGAAATAAGCTAAATGAAAAGGGTGAAGTAGTCAGAAACAAGGCAAGGCTTGTGGCACAAGGTTACAGTCAACAAGAGGGTATTGATTACACTGAGACATTTGCTCCAGTGGCCAGAATTTTCTGAATTAATGCAGCATGAACTTCAAATGAGTATGATGGGAGAACTTAAGTTCTTTCTAGGAATACAAATTCAACAAAGTCCAGAAGGTATTTACATTCACCAAACTAAATATACAAAGGAACTTCTCAAGAAGTTTAAGATGAGTGATTGCAAACCTATGGCTACACCAATGCATCTTACTTGTTCACTTGATAAAGATGAATCAGGAACAAAAGTTGACCAGAAAATCTACAGAGGAATGATAGGATCATTACTCTACCTTACTACTTCTAGACCTGATATCATATTTAGTGTGTGTGTATGTGCTCGATTTTAATCTGATCCTAGAGAATCTCATCTAACTGCTGTTAAGAGAATCCTTAGATACCTAAAAGGCACTACCAACCTCACCTTGTTTTACAAGAAATCTCCTACATACAAACTGAGTGGATACTGTGATTTTGACTATGCTGGAGATAAACTTGAAAGAAAAAGCACCAGTGGCTATTGTACCTTTTTAGGAGACAATTTAATTTTGTGGTCCAGTAAGAGACAACACACCATTGCAATGTCAACAGCAGAGGCTGAATACATTTCAGCAGCTGGCTGCAGCTCTCAACTACTCTGGATGAAGCATCAACTTGAAGACTACAAAATATTAGAATCCAACATACCCATCTATTGTGATAACACCTCTGCAATTTTCCTAATCAAAAACCCTATCCTACATTCTCGAGCCAAACACATAGAGATCAAACACCACTTCATCAGAGATTATGTTCAAAAAGGGGTACTTAACATTCAATTTGTAAACACTGATCATCAATGGGCTGACATATTCACTAAATCACTACCTGAAGATAGGTTTGAATTCATCAAGAAAAACCTTAATCTTATCTTCATCCCTAACCTAATAGCTTAGTTTAATTTTTATGTATTTTATTTTTCATGTACTTTTATAAAAAAAAACAGAGGATCTCTTTTCTTCATTCAATCCTTTGTGTCTAATGACAAAGGGGGAGAAGATGTAATATTTGATAAAATATCCGAGGGGGAAGATGATGTATTTGAAATGAGGAGAAGATGATGTATGATGTATTTGATATCTGGGCATTAGACTTAGGGGGAGAAAATATAAAATGAAGCTTAGTCTTAGGGGGAGTTAAAGTCAAAAGAAAGAAAAAGTATTATCAAAAATACATTGTTTGTCATCATCAAAAAGGGGGAGATTGTTGGAACCAAGTTGGTTCTTGCAATTAAAGTTTTGATGTTAACAAATGTATTTTATGAAAATAACATATTTGACTTGGAAGAAGAATGAAAAATGTCATCAGAAGAATAGATCAGAAGATGACGTCACCAGAAGCAGAAATCAGAGGATGACGTCACCAGAGGATATTGTCAGATGAATCTGTCAGAGAAAAATGTTCAAAACAGAATTAGAGAAAAATGCTCAAAACAGAATCTGAGAAAAATGCTCAAAACAGAAGCGGAGCAAAATGTTCAAAACAAATCAGTGAGCAAAAGGCTCAAAACAGAATCTGAGCAAACTACTCCAGAATATTCTCAAAACAGATTAATCGAAATACACTCCTAAAGTAAAGCATCAGTGAAGCCCTAAAGTTCAACTATAAATAGAGGCTTAATGCTGAAGAATAAAGTATCGAAAAACACAAGAACTCAAACTTCAATTCAAAGTTATCTGAGAGTTCAAAAGAGAGAAACACAAATGAGCAAGAGCAATATTTTCTAAGTGTTTTTGAGAGAGAAATACAGTGCAACAATCAGCTTTCCAGAAGCAATAAAAGAGTGCAAGAATAAGTGCAGCAAACAGCTTTCCAGAAGCAACGTTGCAAAGTTCCAAACATTTATTATAGTGGTGTAGATTCCTTCTTCAATCTGGAGTTGTCAGATTGGTAGGAGAAGACTTGGCTGGTTTAGTCAAGGTGTTGTTATTCCTCAAAAGTCTGGGGTTGTCAGGCTGTTTGAGAATACTTAGCTGTTTTATTTAAGGTGTTGTTGTTCCTCAAAAGTCTGGGATTGTCAGGCTGTTTGGGAAGACTGACTTGAAGGGTCAGTGGTGTTGTAATTCAAAGGAGTTTGAATTAGTAAAAAGGCCTTCTGGAGGAAGGGACTGGACGTAGCCTAGTTAACGGTGAACCAGTATAAATTGTTGTGTTATTATGTTATTATTATCCACTGCTGAATCTGATTAGTTATTGATCGAATAATTCAAATCAATATTTAACAAAATAGCAAAAGTAATTAAGTTTGACAAACACAATTCAACCCCCCCTTCTCGTGTTTGCACCTTCAAGATCTACATTGTTGAGATTGTGATATTACACGGGGTACCATTGAGTATCGTATCAGACCGTGACCAGAACTTCACATCGCATTTTTAGGGAGCGTTGCATGAAGCGTTGGGAACGAAACTAAGATTGAGTTCAGCATACCATTCTGAAACAGACAGACAGACTGAGAAGATGAATCAGTCATTGGAAGATTTATTCAGAGCATGTGTATTAGATGATAGAGGAAGTTGGGATGATGTATTGCCATTGATTGAGTTTACCTACAACAATAGTTTGCACACAAGTATTGGAATGGCACCATGTGAGGCTTTGAATGGACGCAAGTGCCAGAAGCCTTTATGCTTGTATAAGGACGGTGAAAGTATGATTGTAGGATCTGAGATAGTGCAACAAACTACATAGAAGGTCAAGAAGATAAAAGAGAAAATGAAGATCTCGCAAGACCGCCAGAGGAGTTATGTGGACAAGCGTCGCAAACCTTTAGAATTTGAGAGAGGTGATCATGTGTTTCTAAGAGTCACACCTACAACTGGAATTGGCAAAGCCATTAAATCAAGGAAATTGACCCCGAAATTTATTGGACCATACCAAATTACTGCACAAATTGGACCAGTGGCTTATCGAATTGTGTTGCCTCCGATAATGTCCAATATCCACAAAGTATTTCACGTGTCTCAATTAAGGAAATACATTTCGGATTCGTCATATGTGATCGAACCAAACACAATCCAACTAAAGAAAAACATGTCATTCGATGTACTAACTGTATGAATTTAGGATAGGAAGATTAAGTGGTTAAGGAAAAATGAAGTTTTCTTGGTCAAAGTGATTTGGAACCCAACTACTTGAGATGCGACTTGGGAGCTAGAGAGTAAGATGAGGGAACAACACCCTAATTAGTTTATCGACGCGTAGTTTCGAGGACGAAACTAATTTTAGGGGGCTAGTAATGTAAGACTCTGAATTTTCTAAAATCTAATTTATGCAATTTTAATGTATTTTAGTGTTGAATTGCTTAGGCTATTAGCCCAATTTTTATTTTATGAATTAAGTACAAAAAATATATTTTGTTAGAGTTAGTAATATGATTAATATATATATATATATATTTGGAGATCCAATTAAATTATTTATTAGAGTATAATTTAATTAAGTTACGGAGAATTTATTATCAACAAAAATTTTAAGATGTCACATGTTGCTAATAAATTCATTGGTCATTTGAGTTGCGACGAGAGTAGATATTTTTATTAAATTAGATTGAGAAGTGAGTAATGTGATATGTGTAAGAGTGTTTAGAAATTGTAATGATTATTTTAGTAAAAATTTAAATATTTAATTATAATATTTTTTTGTTTGTAAGTTAAAAGAAAAGGAACCCAACCTTATAGCTCAGCGGACGCATTCTTCTTTTCCTCATTTTGTTCCTTCCATTCCTGCCATTCCTCTCTCTGTTCTTAGAAGAAGAAGAAGAAGAAGAAAAGATAGTGTTAGTAGTTTGAAAAAAAAAACATAAACCTCGATTTTCTATTAGATCTAAGCTTCCATTCAAGAAGTGTTAGGAAGGAAAGTTGCTCCCCTCTACAAGGTGATGCTTGTGAGCTAATTTATATGAGGTGAGACACTTACTTCCTTTCCTTTTTTCTTAAATTCGTAAAATTTTGTATGTGTTGGGGGATGAGTAAAAATTTTGGGTTCTTAACCAATCCTTTGATGCTTGTTGTTGTTTGTTATAGTTGTTGTTGTTGTTGAGAAAAATGAATGAGTTTCCTTCTCTCCCTCTCAAACCAAGGGGAGATAATACTTTGTTGGTTTTGTTTGATTAATTTGGTTTAATGTAAAATTAGAGAGGTGTTGGTATTGAGGGTGTTATTTAAAAATAAAATAAAATAAAATTTTTATCCTTGTTATTGATGTTGTTAGTAATGGCTAGAAAGAAAATTTGATTTTGATGTGTTTGAGTTATATAATGAATTGTTTTAAAATAAATGGGTTTGAGCTTAAGTTGAAACTTTACAAAAAAATTGGAGTTGTTAAAGTTGTGAAAAAGATCAAATGTTAATTAAGTTAAGGAGTTCGAGCAAAAAGTTAGATTATGAAATTAATATGTCTAGAGTTAAAAATGTTACTCTTTTAATTACTCTTGGACTGAGTTTAAAGAAAAGGTTTAGAGTACTTATTAACTCAAATTTTTGTGCTATAATGGTTGAGTGGTATAACTTGAAAGATAAAAAGATTTAATTTTGGAATTATGATGTGGTCGGATAAGTTTTGGTAGTGAAAATTTTTTGATAAATCTTTATGTTTATGTAGTTGGCTCCTTGAGTCTCGAAAAGGAATCGAGACAGTTGACACCGAGTTAGCGGTGGGGAGAACCTTGAAATATTAATGTTGTTGTGGTGATTACGGAAAAATGATTTTTCTTAGCTTATGCCTTTCCAAAAATAGTTATTATGATTGATGATCAAAAATGTATACATGTGGTTATCAACTCTTTGAACTTGTATTTTAAGGAAAATTAGTGAATTGTGGACTCAAGTTTTTATATCTATACTTTCAATTTTTAGAAAAGTTTGCATGATTTTAATTAATGTTTCATGAATTAAAATACAAGTTTTGTTGATAAGAAAAAACATTTTAATATATTTTGAAAGGAATGAAACTATTTCAAAGAGTTAGAACTTTGAAATTAGAAAGAAAAAAAAAACTGTTTATTGATTTTTTTTTTTTTTGTTGTGGTTATGTTGTTATAAGGTAAATATTTTGATTGAACATTTAGTCTTTAAAAATGTAGTAGATGAAACTTGTAGTTATGTGAAACAAAAAAATGAGCTACGACAATTTTGATAAAATTTGTGGTTCTGTGAAAAATTTTGAGAAAATAATTTAAGACATTTCAAATTATTATTAGTGAATTCTCTGAAAAATTGAAGGATGTTGATTTCTAAAAGTATGTTTTTATATGTTGAAAGTGGGTATTGTGAATAATAATACTATTAGTCCTTACTCGTTGTAAACTCTTTTAATGAAATATACTCTAAGGGGGTTAGGAGTAAGAAAAGGGTTGTAATGTAGTTAAAGTCTCAGGGACTAATTTGACTAAGTCAAACACTATTATATTGAAGGTGTTGGCATGAACGAGATTTTCGTTGTGTTTGATTATGGTAGCAATAGTTGTTGAAAACGCTGTAATTGAAGTAAGGGCTCCTTCCAAATTTTTAGTTTGCACATAGGGACCTTATGTGTGATTGATGTGTGAATATGTGATTGTTAATATTGACGTGATTATGTATTCATGATTGATAATATGGGTTGTTACATGTTATGAATTGTTATTGATGAGAATATATCTTGAGTATGCTCTGCGGAAAGTATGAAAAATTATTAATAATTAATGAGATTAAAAGGGAAGTATTTTAATAGCTACATTTACATAATAATTATTGTGAAAGAGCTAGAGTATGCTCATGCATTTCATAATTAGTGGTGATCGTGATGGGCCATAGTATTAGTGGTGACCGCGATGGGCCACGGGATGGTTCCATGATCTGTGATAGGTGGCACCTCGGTAATTAGTACTTGACTGTGAGAGGCGGTACATTTATGATTTACACCCCTCAAAGAGGGTTTGGAAATTTTGGAATCATGTGCATTGACATATTAGCATTGCATTAGGGTGTTTGGCACACAAGTCATGTTTGTCATGATATGATACATGTATATACGTGTTATGTTATTGTTTGTTATCAAGTCATAATTGATAAGTGTTTACTATTTGTCTTTATGACATAATTGTTAAATGTTAACTGTTAATTTTGGTTTGTGACCCTTTACATTATTGTCGAAATTGGGCTTTGCCCTCAGATGATACCAGAGTTCATTCCACCGACTGTTACCTTGACGACGGAAACGTCGTTAGACTTCCGTGACCGGCATTTGCAACTGCTTGGGTATACGACTCCATCTCAAGCAGGGATACATATATGGGGAGAGTGGTGAGGACAAGTAGGAGAGTTGGGGCAGTATTTCATGTGGGGCTCACTCAAGAGAGTATCAACTATCTTGTACCCTCGGGATTAGTACTCGAGGTGACTCGCACCATAGGGGCGGAGGTCCAGGGTTTTGTTGATGGAACAGTTGTATCTGGCTCGGTGCCACCATGGGTCGAGTCAGAGCTTCCACTTCTGGTGAATGATCATCTCTCGACTGCCACTGAGGTAGTGAACTGTTTTGAGATTCCAATGCCGCTGAAGCCACCTATCTCGTGGGTGGACCTGACTTCTGAGGAGACTAACCCCTTCATGGCTGGTGAGGAGGAAGAAGTTACTTTGAGGAGAGATATTGCATCAGAAGTAACTTGTTAGTGGATGATCAGATTAGTTTTTGGTTGTATAGGGTCTTAGTGTCTTTTTTTTGTGGTTGTACTTATTTTATTTCGGGATGACTGTATATATGATATACCTTGAAAGTTGACATTTTTTTGTGGGTCCATGTTCTATTTTTTTGACGTGACCATGAGGGATAGTATTTTTGGAGCAGTACTTATGTGCATGTGTCTGCCAAGAATACCCAGGAGTATGAGTGATGTCTTATAGGTCTCATAGCCCTAGTGTATTTTCCATTTGCATACTTTGGATTATTGTCCCAAAAACTATCTTAACTTGTTTGTATATATGATGTAATTATTTGTGACTCTTGTCTTTTTTTTTGTGCTATGACGTATTATTTTATTATGTTGTTTTTAAAATTAAAAAATGCACTCGCGCTATTAAAAATTGGAGTGTTACAAGCCTAGTTCATGATTTTGGTTTTAAGTGTGAAAATTGAGTTTTAGTTATCTATATGACTTTCAATTTAGTGACACACATCTAACATTTAGTGTTGTATTCTTTTATTAATCTTCTTTAAACCATCAATGTATTTTTGTTTTGTTAACTTGTAGCTTCTAAAGCACACACACTCAAGAAGTCTAAGATAGGTTACATCTTTCTATTATACCACCATTTCTACCTGCTAATACTTTGTCGGTAAGGCCTATATATGCTACATATACTCTCTTTGTATATTAAACATTTGTTCTCGTCAATATTTTCTATGGTTTATGCTTGTGTAGTTAACATGTGACTTTACTTTATAATTTGTGTGAGTAATTATCTACTTAGTTTTATTAACATGTGACTTTACTCTATTATTTTCGAACATATTTGTTGTATAAGTTTTGTTAACTGCATGTTATATATAGAGCAAAAAAGAAAACAAAGTTATGGAACTTCTTAAAGTTGTTAGTGGCTATTGGTGTTGATGTTGCTGAAAAAAGAGCATTGATGTTGCTGGAAGGAGAACATTGGTGTTGATGACATATTTTGGGTTCATAGTTAGAGAATGATGGAGTTTGATCTTAAATGTTTAGAAATAGTATTTGCATGCACATCCCATTATTCTTAAAATTATAATCAAATGTTGAAACTTCTTATTTTATTGAAGTTGAGATGGATTATATATATATGCATCTGTTTATTGAAGTTGAAAATAGAATTATAGTGCTTTATAAAAAATTGCTATATGAAATATAAGACATGGCTTTTTTAATTGAATATTAGCACTCTTATAACAGTGTTTTTGCTATAAAAAAATGCTATTAAATACCACCTACGACAGCGCTTTTATGAAAAAACGTTATTAAATATCACCTACAACAGCACTTATGCAAAAAAAGCGCTATTAAATACCACTTATGACAACATTTTTTATATTTTTAAAACGCGATTGTATGTTCTAACAGCGCTGCATACTATGCTTAAAAGTATTGTTAAATGCATAAGAAAAATGGTGTTAAAACTTTTTTTGGGTGTAGTGTCAGTGAAATTTCCATCTCTAAGACCATTGAGATTGTCACAATACTCAGCCCAACTAAATTATGTTTGTCCATGTTTTGGTTTTTTTGTTGTAACACATGTAGCCCACTAGATTAATATTTCTCAATTAATAGGTTTGAGATGTCAACCTGTGTAAACTCCATTTCCTCCTCATGTGCTTGATTCACCTTTTCAATATTAGGCGAAGTTAATTTATGTCTGGCTCCTTGGAACTGCACCGTCTCAATTATTGCATTGGAAACATTCAGTGTTGCCTCTCTTTTATTGGATGCAATAAATGTATTCTCTTCAAACTTTTCGCCTCGTTGTGCCATTAATGTCGCATTTACGTCATCATCTCCTTCGTCTACAACGCCTGTCCGCTACAACTCTTGATTTATCACTACAAACCGCCCATCTTCCTCATTGCAATCTTCGACAGAATCTAGACAATTATCATCATGTTTGCACCAGAATCATGTCCACGTCCAAGAATCTTTTTTGCATTGTGTTCTCATCCATACAAATATAAGTTCCTTGAGTAGCAACCAAGAATGAGGAAAACATTGCATTCCAAGCGTGTGCAGGGACCCCCATAACATCGAACCCAATATAATCTCTCCTTGTCAACATATTCTGGCTTTCAACTTTTAATTTCTTCGAACCATGTACTAAGCCAATCTTATGCACCTTATACCAATGCTGATATTTCACCGTCATCGTCAGAATTCAATAAGACCAGAGTTGATCCTAATGGAGTTACTTTGATGGTGAAGTATTCTTGTCTATGAAATTATTATAAGCAATGCATGCTCCCACACCACACCAATGAATTTCTTTTGGAACTCTTCAAAGTCCTCATGATTGACATCATATTGTCGATGTGAAAAGGGCTTATTTTTCTTGCTTTTTCCATTACCCCATGTAGTACCCTTAGGTTTCAATCCTCTTTTTCTTACACTTGTTCTTCCTCCTCCTTATATCCTACCTTCCACAAGCTCTATTGATTTGCTACTATTACCCCCATGGATTGCATCCGTGTATGATCTCCCCTTCATTGTTCGAGTGTTGTAAGCTTGTTTCACTAACCGTTGGTTCCTTTCTTCTTGAACCTACCTCCTTCCTTGTTCCAAGTTGCACCTCCATTTCTTTCCTTTGGTATTTGGACAAATTAACTGATATTTTTTATGCTCCAATAATGATCTTCTGGGTCATACACGTCGTAAAACCTTGTGAATCCAAATCTTTTTTCTTAGTGACTTATCTTATTTGGTATTACTACTTCATCTATCTTCCCATATTTTTTGGAAAAATTTCCACATATGTTTTGCACCAAAATTATCTAGAATGTCAGTGAAAAAGAAAGTTTGAGTTTGCCTCCCATGAGATCCCATTAGTGATCCTTGTTTTTCTATGTCTAAATAATATGGTTTACTTATTCTCATACTCACTCCTCTGTGTTTCCTTCAACTCATTGTCCAACCCCTCTCACTCTCTATCTCTCTCTAACATCTCTCTAAACAAGTTTTTTTTATGGTCAAAATTCAACTCTCTCACACTCTCATCGTAAAATTCCACTCATTTGATATGCTAAAGACTTTTCGTTAGTTTTTGTTGTCCTAGTTGGCCTTGTAAACTACAAGCTCAATTAGGTTTTTTTAAATTAAATAAGTATTTACTTTCCATTTTAACCGTTTTATTGTGTGACTATATAGGTCGTCACTTAATTAACTATAATATTAAATTTAAAAATTTTAAATTTTAAATTAATATTAAATATTATAAACAATGAGTGACATCTAACAATGTATCATTGCTCCCTAATTAATAAGAAAATTAGTGATCCAGGTAGTGATGATAGTTTATCGTGCAATAATTATCACATCATCAAAATTTCTTAATTGAACATTGGGTATAAATGTGTCACCCTTACTAGATTTAATTATTTGTTTCTCGATTCTATAGTATACATGCAATCTCAAATGTACACAATATCTCATATTGGTCCATATCGGTGTGTGGTCATAGATCTTTCATGTATCAGTTTTTTAAAACAAAGATTAGAGCGCAAAAGCATCACATGGAAGAATTAGACATCCTAACTATGTTAGCACCCCTAAAACTCTCACCTATCATTTGTAGGACCCTGATTAATAGCATTAAATAAAGTATAAAACAAGAAAAAGTTGCCTAATTAAAAATCTTACCTAGAATACTCATTGAGATAAAACTAAGGTGAAGGAAAAAAGAGTGCAACATAACAAAGCAAAAATAAGGGGACCACAACAAAACCATTGAAATACAAATCAAGCTAAACAATTAATCATTCAAATTTGAAATAAGGAAGACTAAATTTATTTTTGAAAAAATCTCCTCTTATGTTGTCTAGAATGGAATTCTACAAAATAAAACCCTATAAATCGAAAGCAAAGTTTGCTTGCTTGTCCATACAATAATTACCTTTAGGGTAAATATGAGAAATCATAAAGCCAAAACTCTTAGTAATGTTAAGAAAATTTAGCAAATAGGCAAAGAACGGAATGCAGAAGCAACCTTAATAGGCAAAGAAAATTACCCTAAGGAGGTTCTCCTGTAGTCCCGGAAAATATCCTTACAAGAAGCAAGATTAGGAGTACACCTAGAAGCATCATCAATATTACATTTAACTCATCCACAAATAAGGGAAAACCACAAGATTTCTTTAATTATCGGTGCCCCTTGAGCAGCACTGATATAACATATTTCACGTGTCACTTTATCAAGAGACCCAAAATATAACTCATATTATTGAGGAAGAATGAATCTTATCTACATTAATCATACCACTCCACATGGTTTATAGCAATCTAGAAATCACAATCATGATTGTCCTATTACAAACAAACAATTTGACGACGTTAAAGTCTACAATTCTCCTAATAGGGATCACGGTGATTTCAAGTTAAATGACCACTCACACTTATTGCATGAGAATTACTATTGTCATTTTCATAACTATTATGTAGAATTTTCATAATGTGTCAATCTAGTACAAATATTTCTCCAAATACTTATATGAATGTGAACACTCAATTTGTCATACATATGAACTGTGAGATATGGCCATCAATCTACTCACACAATAGTTTTCATGTATTAATGTTGTTTCAGTTAACAGTAATACTTCACTGAGAATATTTTAAGAATAGTGTTATTTTGTTTATGAGTTCTCATGATCAAAGTCGTATTTAATATTTCCCTAAACATGCTAACTATGCTAACATCTTTACCATGCTTTGAATAAATCCACATAATAAATAAAATGTCTCATACTATTAGATAAATAATAATAAATGTAAATAATAACTAAGGAAAAATTGTTGGCCTGAGTGGTTTAACTTCAAGTACAAACTTTTGAAGTGATTAAGCTTCAAGTGAAAATTCTTGATGTGATTTACCTTTAAGTGAAACATACCCTTTATGGTGAAGTATGATAGTTCTTTAGAACTATAACAGTGGTTGTAGAAAATGGAACAAAAGATGTATCAATTTTTTATCAATGAGGAGATTTTTATCTTCAATTGAAAGTAAAAATATCAAATTTCCTAGTATTGTAAAGGAACATGGAGATCAAAGCTATATATTGGTTGTAGTTTTTAGTTACAAGATGCACCAATCGAAAACATTTTAAGCTTGTACTCGAATTTTTTCTTTTATCTTATACTCTTGTGTTAGAGTATTATGAGATGTAGTTCACACATTTTCTTTGTCGAATGTGGTTGTATTTGAGATCATGGGGGTTTGAGAGAATTCTATGTATTGTAAAAGAAATTATATAATATTATTATCTAGTTGTTATTAGACAATAGGATAATTTTTTCCAGTTTTAGTGTTTTCTTGTTATATTATTGTGTTTGATTGTGTGGTGTAAATTTTAGTACTTTATTTCATGCATATAAGGATCTATCTTGAAATTGGAAGGATGTTCGGATGATCAAACTAATGGGAGGAAAACGGGAAAAAGAATAAAGTTTTTTAAAGACTTAAATATCTACCTTAAGGGCTCTTTTGAGGAATAGTATAATAGACACGATAAGATATAGTTATCATATCATGCATCGATTCAATATTTGATAAATCAACAAAATATGATAAATTGTTTCTGAACACTTTCTTATATACCATGTCTCTCTAGTTAAAAATTATATCTTGATTTTGAGTTCAGTTAGAAATCAGTAGGATAAGATAAAAATAATAATTTACATAGTTATCCTTATAAAATATAATATAAAATAAAATATACACATTTGATATCTAATAGCATATAGGCTTAAATATACATTACGTCCATAATCTTTTATCTAATATTCATTTTTATCTTTTATCTTTTTTGATTTATTTTCATCCTATATCTTTCGTAAGTGATAAACGTTAGTCACTTTCGCAACCCCAATGAAAGCTATAGCAACATATAGTCATTGGGATTCCTTCTAACAATTGTTGATATGTGTTCACTATAATATTTTTTCAAAAAAACATCCATCTAACCCAATAGCAGACTTGTACTTAAAAAAATTCTTTTTGCACGCTATGAAATATATGTAAGTTAATTATTTGAATTGAATGACATTTATCAAAGTTCTCTATATCTTTTTCTCCTCCTTGTTAAGATTGCAAACTTAAATTTACAATTGATCTAGGATTAAATCTCAAAAGTTCATGACCGTAATCATACAACTATTTGCAAAGCTTGTGGTGAAAATGACTAATGTTGAATATTTATAAAAGATAAAGAGAGAAAAAGAATTTATAAAAAGATAAATGACTAAAACGAATATTTGACAAAATATAAAGTACAAAAATGAATGTTTAAACCTAAAATAATAAAATTTGATATTAAATTTTTTAAAAAAAAGTTGGGGAAGGGGAAATTTTTATTAATCAAAGTGAACGAAATTCTCACCATTGAGTTATCACTTCAACTAAAATAAAATATTCAAATAAACATTTTTTTTATAAGTGTAGTTTTTTAAAAATTTTAAAATTGCTTGTTTAATAGTGTCATTGATTTGTTAAATATAAAATTATTTCATTATTTATTTAATTTTATAATATTTTTTTGTTAATTTATAATATTTAAATCTATTATAAATTAATTTGGAAAATATAATATGTAATTATTTTACAATAATAATTTTTGTCATTTAAATATAATATATAATATATTTAAGTGTGCACTAAACAAATAATAAAATAAAATTATTCTATTTGTTATCATATACACGTAAAAAATATTTATTTCGTCACTATTATATTTAATTTTATATTATATCATTTATTTATCATTTGCATCAAAGAGACCTTAAAGAACACAAGGAATTGATTGATAAAATCTAGAAAAACAACTTTTTTTTTATAACTTTGTTTTAAAATATATTTTCTCCATTTTGTCAACTTTGGCTTGCAGAGTATTATATAGTCTATATATAATTTGAATAAAAAAATATGTTGCCAATAGTCTCACCAACAGAGCCGCCGCTCTTCCCAAATAAATTAAGTTTTTTTTTTCTTCGTGCGTGAGAAGTGCTGAGAGTTGTTTATAACTATTTTTTGGTTTAAAAATTCTTCTCCAAATCGTTTTTCCTTTAGTTTATTTCAACAAGTGGTTTCGATATATATTTAATTTTTTATTTATTTATATTTTTGTGATTTTATCATTTAAGTATTTTTTTTTATTTAGTGTTTATTTTTTTGTTTTAGTACAACGTTTATTTTGGTTTAAATTAATATAGTAGTTTTAATCTATTTAAATTTCAATCAATATTTTTAGCGTCGTCAATGTTATAAATCTGGAAATATAGATACTTCAGACACTTAAATTTTATCATATTTATAGGTATATTTTTGTTTTGTGCTATTAACTTGGGTGTTGTGAGTTTATTTCTAGATTCATCTTTTTTATTTTTAACAAATTTGAATTTGTATGACATCTATATAGTCTATAATTTGATCAATAAATATTATTTCTTATAGTAAATATATATATATATATATATATATATATATATATATATATATTGTAAAAGTTCTTACTAGTGCAAAAGTATTTATTAATTAAGTTTTTTTCCTAAAATATTTACTGGTAAAATTTTCACACTAAATATAGAAAAAGATGTGTATTTTGGACTCAAACCGGTGCACCAATATATTAAATGTTCATGAATTGACCAAATTTTGCGTTTATAATTATTATTTTTTTGTTGAACTTTGACAAATGATCTTTTGTGCCGTGCTTAATTTAATGTGCACAAAGACCGCGCTCAAATTATATAGGGTTTTGGGGGCAGTTGGTGTTTCATTGTATAATATTTAATTAATTTTTTCTATCGTATATTCTTATAAGGTTGAAATTGAAGTATTTGCCACGTATTCTTAGAGAGAAAAATTAATGCACCAACTATTTTGTTTAAAAAGGTATAACATCGCACAACGCATGGCTGCAAAATGACGACTTTTTAATTACATACAAAATGATAACACTTTTATCGGAAAAAATTAGGTGATTTGGATTATGTACACTCACTAAGACTAAAGAAATCCTTAACAAATACATACTTATTACTTATGTCTTTAACTATAAGCACTAATTGAAAAAATTTGTCCTTAAATGTAACTTTTATTTTAGTTTACTTGTAAAACCTATTATCAATTATCTAGTATTTGACAATTAAATTCATACATCTCAATAAAATAGCAACAAATATTATAAATCAATAATAAGCAACATTAAAGTAACTGAAAACAACATTTAAACAATATAATTTACAATCAATTTAATGAACTATTTAATTAAATTACAACAGCAGGGCTGGAATTATAAAACTATTCCCTAATACATTAGGTTGCTTCAAATTAAAATCCAAAATAGGGCTTGCAGATCATCCTCTAGTATTGGGACTGAGCATCAGTCACTTTCAGCTACTAATGTATAAAATAAAAAGAGTGAGATAAAATCTCAATGAGTTCTGAAAACAAAGGGAAGGGTAAGTTAAGAATATTTATTTCATAAATATGCATAAAAACATAAAATTATGATACATCTCATGATGAAGATCTCAACTTCAATTTTTCACAAAAGCTTAACTAAAATCATTTTTTCATTATGGTTCTAAAAAATATGCATGACCTCAAATCTTTTTCTTGAAACAAGGAAAAGTTGTCCAATATCTTGATGTGGATCACCAAGATAATTGAGTCCTGATTGGTAAAGGTGGTATGGCCAAATTCCAACCAACGTCCTGATTGTTCTCATTTACCTGTTGTTACATGTCTGGAACAATCCTAAATGTCCCATCGTGATTAAGTTCATGCATGATCTGATTAATGAGAATATAATGCACTTGAGATGTTATCTATGCAATGCCTTGATAATATTATGTTTGCAATGCGTCATTCATCCGTAACACTTATAAATAACTTAATCAATATATTGCAAATCAAGTGGAATTACACCCTAAGTCCCTGATCAGGAGCTGGAACCAGAGGCAGAATTTTTTACCAGAGGCAGGGCATTGTGGAGTAACAGATCAGAGGCAACATGGCCAGAGGCATCATGACCAGATACGCATGGGTCAGAGGAAAACTCTAGTCAAAGGCAACATAACCAGAGTAAGAGGATACGTGATCAGAAGTAGAGTCAAAGGATATGTGACCAGAGGAAAAGTTAGATGATACATTACTAGAGGAAGAGTTAGCGGATACGTGACCAGAGTCAGAGGATCCATGAATAGAGACAAAGTTAGAGAATACAGGACTAGAGTCAGAGGATACGAGACCAGATGAAAGACAAAAGGGAAACAACATAGGTAAAATGGAAGGAGAAAATCAAGAGCAAATTAGAAGAAGAAAAATCAGAGGCAAAGTAGAAGAGTATTATCAGAGGCAAAATAGAAGCGTTTCACCAGAGGCAAAAACAGAAGTAATTCACCATAGGCAGAATACATGGAATCATACAATAGCTAACAGATGCAAAAATAGAAAGAGAAATCAGAGGCAGAAAAACTTAGAGTTGAGAAATGACATCGGAGACAACATGCCCAGAAGCGTAAGTTAATCATCAAAGGTAGAATGCCCAAAATCATGAGTTAGGAATCAAAGGCAACAATTAGGAAGAACGTCAGAGGCAATAAAGAGATAAACCTTTGAGTTGGGAATATCAAATTTCACAAACACCTACATGCTTAAAAGTTCCACTTCGTCACTTTCTTTGAATTTTTCTAACCCCTTTTTACCCAGAAACAGTTTCATTGGTAAATGAAGAATTTTCAATTAAATTAACCCACAACCCCTAATGCTAAAATAATTTAATGTAAAGAACTCACATAAATTTGTACTAAAGAAGAAGAAGGTTCTGGCCCAAATTAGTTATGAGCTCCTCTTTAATTCGGGTTCCCTACTTCAGTAAGAATTCTTCTTGTATGGGTTGTGCTTTCCTTGTTTCACTAATCTGAGTCGATTCTCAAAGATGAAGAGGCAGAATCTCGCATGGAGGGAATTTTCTATGGAGGTTATCCCTTTCGATTTGAGTTGATTTGGAGTAGTTATCTACTTTCTCAACTCTTTACCTCTTCAGTCTTCGCATCTTGCTCCAAATATTTTGGATTTTTTTCCTTGTTGTTGCTTGTGTTCTCTTCAATGTGATTTGGTCGATTATTGAAAGTTGAGGGGTGAACTTGCGCATGCAACGGGTCAGGGCCAATCTTATGAAGTTTAGTAAACTAATGTTTTTGGAGATTTTGAAAAAGAAGGAGAAATGGAGGATTTGGGAGAGACGATGAACAATACCAATTGAGGGTTATTCTAAAGTTCAGTACACGAGAAAGAGAATATTGAGGGATTGAGAGTGTTTTTTCCTTGGCTTTTTCCCAGGAAAGGAATAAATGAGGAAAAATGGGAGGAATTCTCCTTGTTGCCCTTTGGACATTTTCCATATTACCTCTTTTGTCCACTCCTATTTTAATGACAATTCCTAATTCCTAAATTAATATGTTAACATTTTTAAAATTCTTATTTTAATAGATTTTAATTAAACAGGTTGTTACATTATCATAAGCATTTATTATTATTTTCTCAAACATATTCCTTAGTAATTCTACTACTTTGCCTTGAAAGATGAAAATAAAAGTTCGTGTTAAGTCAACTTGAAGTTAGTTAGTTTGTTAGTAGTTAAGACAATTATAATTAGTTACAGTTGTTTTAGTCTTAAGCCTTGTAAGTTCTGGTACATAAGCTCTATATAATAAGCCCTTGATCACATAATGAATAACAACTCTTTTACCATCATTATTGAATCCTAACATTGTTGCATCATAGCTCGTTTTTTAGGCTTGGAGAAACTCATTCAAATTGCAATTTATTGATACGTAAACCATTGTGAATGATAAGAATGATGGACCATTTGTGAAACCAAAAATTCCATGCTTTGATGGTCATTATGATCATTGGAGTATGTTAATGGAGAATTTCTTGAGATCCAGGGATTATTGGGAGAAATGATTCGAGATTCCAACTATAGGAACAACATTCGCAGATGCACAATAGAAGAATCTTAATGATTCAAATCTCAAACATTTGAAGGAAAATAACTATTTGTTTTAGGCCATTGATAGAACAATATTGAAAACGATTTTACAAAAGAATACGTCGAAGGAGATATGGAATTCCACGAAGAAGAAATACAAGGGAAATGCTAGAGTAAAAAGATCTATTTTTCAAGCCTTGAGGAAATATTTTGAAACCCTTGAGGTGAAGACAAGGGAATCCATTTCATATTATTTTTCATGAGTGACCAGTGTTGATAACAAGATAAGCACTCATGGTAAACCAATGGATGATGTAAATATTGTTGAGAAAATCCTAATATCATTGACTGAAAAATTCAACTACATTGTGTGTACAATTGAAGAATCAAAGAACATTGATGTGTTTTCTATTGATTGATGAGTTTCAAAGTTCTTTAACTATTCATGAGAAAAAGACAAAATAGATCCACAGTGGAATGCTATATGTCTCATAAACATGGACACTATATAAATGTGTACCCTGACTGTGATAAAGAAGCAAATTTCATTTAGTTCAATGACGAAGAAATGATGATTCTAATGGCCAATGAAAACAAGCAAGGAAAGAAAATAGAAGATGTTTGATTTTTTGACTTAGGATGTTCAAATCATATGTGTTCAAATAGATCTTGGTTCAGCGATCTTGATGATGGATTTAACAAACTATGAAGCATGGAAATAGTTCCAAGATGGAGGTGGTTGGAAAGGGGAGTGTCAAATTGAAGATGAACGATTTGATGCACATTGTTACTTATGTGTATTATGTTCTAGAGCTAAAAAATAATCTCTTGAGTATTGGCCATCTGCAAGAGAAGGGCTTAACTTAGATGTTTAAGTCAAAAACATGCCAAAATTCCCACCTTGAGAAAAGATTGATCTAGGAGACTGAAATGACGGCAAACAGAATGTTTACTTTGTATGGCATTATAGATATGGACATTCAAGTTTAAAAGGACTGAAGATGTTGTGTAGCAAAGAAATAGTTAAAGGACTTCCAATTTTGGCTTCCATGACAAAGGTGTGTGAAGTTTACATGAAAGGGAAGCAACATAGAGATGTTATTCCAAGAAAGAGTTCATGGAGAGCAACACAAAGTTTGAGTCGATGCATGTTGATTTGTGTGGTCCAATCACCATTTCCTCCAATAGTAACAAGAGGTATTTCCTATGTTTTATAGATGATTACTTTAGAAAATCATGGATATATTTTTTAGCTGAAAAGTATGAAGTTTTCTATCACTTTAAGTGTTTTAAAAATGTGGTTAACAAGGAATCTCAATTGAAGATTAAATGCTTGCGCATTGATAAGGGATAATTTACCTCAACTGAAACTATTGAGTTTTGTCAAATGACTGAATCAAGAGACAATTAACCACAATATATACCCCTCATCAAAAAGGGATAGTGGAGTGGAAAAATATAGCCATAATGAATATGGTTAGATCTTTGTTATATGGAAAGAGAGTTCCTGAGAGTTTTTGGCCTAAAGTTATGAATTAGATTATGTATGTCCTGAATAGACCCCCCATTTTGGTAGTCAAAAATAAAACTCTAGAAGAGGCATGGAGTGGAAAGAAACACTCAATTGCACATTTTAGGGTGTTTGGGTGTATTTCTTATGCACATGTTCGAAATGCCAAGAGAACGAAGCTTGAAAACAAGAATTGTAAGTGTGTATTGCTGGGAATAAGTGATGAATCCAAAGATAATATATTATATGATCCTATTGTATGAAAGATCAGTGTGAGTAAAGATGTGGTATTTAAAGAAGAAACTCAATGGGATTGGATTCAAGCATACGGAGATGGAGTGCTTGTTGATTTAGAATGTGGAGAGTATAAGGCCAGTGATGGTTCTAAGTCAAATACAAATATTTTTTATTCGAATCATGGTGGAGCTCATGGAGCTGGTGGAACTAGTGGAGCAAATGAGGATAAGACTAGAACCAGACAAGCACGAATCTAGATGGATGATTATGTAAGTGGATAAGGTCTATCTGAAGATGAAGCACTAGCCAATATGGAAAAAGTGGAAATTGGAGGCAAGTTGTGGATGCAGAAATTAGTGCAATTGTGAAGAATAAGACATGGAAGCTGACATATGTTCCTGTCGAAGCTTAGAGCATATGAGGGTAAAGAACCATTACCAATTGTACCATGCCCTATGATTTTTCCTTTTTGGTTGCCTCCAAAGCCCAATGTTCCTCCTTCCTTCATGATTAGGTTTTGGATCGAAGACTTTTCTCCCGTCATATGACTCGAGCATCCATTGTCCAGGAACCAAGGTTGGAGTTTCAACTTTGCTGCTTCAAACATATCTATTTCAGAGTCAGAGTATGACTGCATGTTGGCCATTAGTGTCATGTTAGCATATTCCTCATCATCAGAGGATTCTTTCAAGTCATCCCATGTGATAAGGCCATTCAACTTATTCTTTGTTTCTTTATTATGAGTTTAGGACATTTTGACTTATAATATTCAGATTCTTAACATTCAAAACATATCACTTTCCATTTATCAATTACTTTTTCTTTGTTATGAACTTTTTTGAAGTCCCTTCGAGGAAAGGGTTACTTCTTATGCCACATACGCTGAATTCTTCTAGAAATGAATGATAATTCTTTAGCCTCCGAGTCCTCATTTTGTTCATCTAACTCAGCATCATTTTCATCCTCTGGTTCATCACTTGCTTGTAAGGTTGTCTTTTCTTTTTATCTAAAAGCCAGGGATTTTCGTTTTTTCTTTGGTTCATCCTCTACCAATTCTAATTCATGTGATCTAAGTGAACTTATGAGTTCTTCTAGAGGCAAAATTTTTAGGTTATTTGCCTCTTGTATGACTATGATTTTTGGTCTCAAATTACTTAGGAGACTTCTAAGAATTTTCTTAACATGGTCTATTGTAGTATAGCTTTTCTCCAATACCTTTAAGCCCAAAACCAATGTTTGAAATATTGAAAACATTGTCTCAATATTTTCTTCTTCTTCCATTTGAAATAATTCATATTTTCTTACAAGAAAATATGCCTTTGCTTATTGTACTTGTTTTTCCCTTCATATGTTAGAACTGTAGCATCAAAAATGCTCTTGGTTGTTTGTTTGTTAGTGAGTTTGTCAAACTCTTTGAATGTAATTGGATTCATCATAAATGTCCTTGTGTTACGATGCATTTTGTAAAGCCTTTTCTATTAAGTATTCATGTTTTTCCTAGACACTTCAATGTCATCATCATTTGTTAGGGCATTGTATCCTTCTTCAACTAAATCCCATAATTATGGAATCTTTGTAATTTGTCTTTCCAATATTCAAAGCATTCTCCATCAAAGAGTGGATGTCTATTAATATTTCCTCCAATAGCTTCTTCACCAAAATTTGTCATAGTAGAAACAATTTATTAGATCTTTTCTCAACACTATCAAGTGCTTAGTCCTTGAGACCAAGATCTAGTACCAATTGAAGATTTAATAACACAAGAAATGGGAGGTTTGAATCATATCATGGTTTGTTGGAACTATTTTTGAATTTTAATTGTAACTTGATGTTTAAGGCAAATTGGAAAATAAAAGCAAAGAGAAGAGGAAGAAAAACACACAAGAAATTTTAAAATGGTTCACCATCAACTTGGCTAGCTACGTCATTTCTTCCAGCAATTCAACCTGAATTACAAAAACCACTTAACATCACCCAGTTAAGTCTTCTCATCTTTCTGGTTACAACTACAACACGTTGAGGGAAATACAACAGCCACTATCGGGTCAATTTACAAGGATTTTTTTTTTAAGTATTTAACTCTCAATGAGAGGATATGTATGTGTGTAACATTCTAGCACTTAAATGAGTATATGTTTGTACAAGTGCTCAATATTCAAACAGTATTTTTTTTTGAAATTCTTCTAAGTATTTGATTGTTGATCAATGTGTTTGATGTTCAAAGTGGGATCAATTGTCTGTGTCAATGTTCTTTCAAATTCCAAGTCCAGACTTTGATTCAAAGTTTGCCAATGTTGTTGTCAATTCTGTCCAGACTTTGTTGTTCTAGATTTTCTCAATTTTTGCAAAGTAGTTTATGAGAATTGTTGTAAGATTTTTCAATTGCAGTTATGTTCTCATTCTTGCTAAAACAGAAAGAATTCCTTTTATAGATGCAATTATGAACGTTTGTCTTGCTTCAACATTAAATTGAAACATTGTCTTGATTCAATTTCGCTCTTTTCTAAATGATGCTTTGAACTGGGTCGATCAAGTGTTGTTTCATTTTTGACTCTTTTTGCCGATTTGAAAAATTATTACCGTTTGCAAATTTCAAGTATGTGTGAACTGTTTCTGCCAATTAAACATACTTAGCCAAATATTTCCATTCAGTACATTTGGTAGGTGACCGACTGGGAATTTTGTGTAGTAGTTTCCAAAATCAGGATCAGAGGCAACATTTGCCTGTATTAGAGTTTAATCTAGAATCCTCCAGATTTTATCAGAGTTACATCTTCAGAACATACACAACTTCCAAAATCAATGACCTTCACCAGAGGCATTGACTTTTTCATATGTGTTGACTTTTTATCAGATGTGTTGACTTTTTCAAGATTGACATCTAATGTGGTTATTTTTATCAAAAGAATTGACTATTCTCAAAAGCATTGATTTTTCAAGATTGATATCTGATGTGTTTACTTTTGTTAGAGGCATTGATTTTTCTCATAGGCATTGACTTTTTTCAAAGTGAGAAAGAATATAATCAGAGTAAGATGTCAATGTGTGAATATTAGAGGTAGAGTCAGAATATCATAGGCAAAGTTATAATTTGTTTGTGTTGAATTGATTTCAAAGGCAGAGACAACATATCAGAGGTAAAGTTTAAAATCAGACTGAGCGCTTCAAAGTTAACATTGGAATAAGTGCATCAAAGCCTATGAAGTGCGCACATAGCAGGGCGTGTTTCCTCTTATCCTGTCGGTTTCTCTGGTTGTGTTTCTTCCTCTGATTTTCATGTTTCCTCTTGTCAGATTTTGAGTCTAGAATGTATTTGTTTGTTTTATTTTTTTGCATACTTAATTTAGAACATTAGTACATTAAATTGTTCTCACAAACTTCTTTTTGTTATCAACAAAATCGGTAAGAAATTGTTTTTCAAAACCATCTTGATTCCAACAATTGCAACACCAAAGAGCAACACCAAGATGTATTCTTAAAGTATAGGAAGAAGATTACATATGTAACGTTCTAAAATTAAATTAATTACTATGATGAATAATTAGTTTAAGGGATGGAATGTTAAGTCATCTTGAAGTTAGTTAATTTGTTAATAGTTAACATAGTTAATGATTAGTTACTCTTAGTTAGAGTTGTTTTAGTCTTAAGCCTTGTAAGCTCTTGTGCATACGTTCTATAAAATGAGCCCTTGACCACATAATGAATAACAAGTAGTTTACCATCATAATTGAATCCTAATAATTGAATACACATAAAATGAATATAATTAAATTTATTTTCTGCTTTTCATAATAATTGTGAAACAAAAAGCAAAAAATATTTATAAATAAAGTCCACGGTAGTTCTTACAATTAACAAGGTCTCAAGCAAACAACATCACTTAACTCCAAGCATTTATAAAATTTGAATTCAATTCTTATTAACAGGGACCAAATGAAGATTTTGAAACATAGTGTCGACCAGGAACTAAAACAATAAATTAGTAGACTGGTGGTTGGTGAGACGCAATGGGATCGACTAGTCTTGCTACAACTGCAATGACAGGCGGTTTCGTTTATAAAATTTACTTCCCTCATTCTATTTTAATTTAAATGATTATTAAGATTCTACTGCCTCCAGTCTCATGATAAGTAAATAAAAGGCAAAAATATAATTATATTTTTTAAGTAAATCCAAATTTTAGTTTATATTTTTATTTTTTATTTATCTCAATTTGATTCTTTAAATTACATCATGTTAGTACTTTTAGTTATTTGTCTCAATTTTAACAATAATTAATACAATTGAAAATATTTAATCATTAGAAACATTACTAATTAATACTAAAATAATATGTCTTTTTTATTAATCTTTCAAAAAACATTCATCAAAATTTATAAATCGTTTACCTTTCTTGATTTTTTTCTACAACTATTTAACACGTCTATAACCTTAAAAACAAAATAAAGATCTATTTACATAAAACAATATTTAACTTCCTCCATTTGCGAAGGAGACTAAATGGTGAATTTGTCACAATATTTCTATTAGATTTTAATATTTTAAAATAATAATTCGAGAAAGTTGTCAAACTTAAATAATTTTATGTGTAATTTAATATAACTTAAAAATTAATAGTGCAAATTAAATATAATTTAAAGATCAAATTATGATGAAACAAAACTTAAGTTGAAATTAGGCTAAATTTAAATAAAATCTACCTTTATTACCCTACGCTCACAACTTTGAGTCCAATTTGGTAGTCTATACATAATAATATTGTAAGCATTGTTTTATGGCAAGTTTGTCATTTGGCAATCATTAGGAGATTAGTTCATATTTTAAGTTTCTAATTATAGTAATTAATTAATTTTTATTAATCTAATCTAATTAATTTATTAGTTATTAATTCAATTTTTATTTAATTTCTTTTTATTGAAAGTTGAAAATTTATTGAGGAAATTAAAAAATACGTCATGCAATCAATTGCATGCACAATTAATTTATTAGTTATTAATTCAATTTTTATTTAATTTGTTTTTATTGAAAGTTGAAAATTTATTTTGTTCTTACTCCGTCGTCCTATGTTAACTATCTCTCCTTTTTTTCTTCTTTAATTTCTAAAAAAAAAATAGGATACAAATAATATTGATGGATACAAGGTTTAATTCTTTCTTTTATAAATTCAAGTTTTAAATTATAGACAAACTTGGTCAATTTTACTAATGTATTATACATTTTAAATTTATTGTTAAATATCATGCAAATTCAAAAGATTTATGAAAACTACGGTTGTCAAAATCAACAATTTTGAAGGATTTATAAAGACTAACGTGCAAATTCAAAGATAAAAAATATATATTGAAAGACTATGAATATCAAATTAGATCATAATTGTTATGTGTACAGTAACTATATTTTGTAATGAAAAGTATTTATCTTTAGTATCTAATCTACAAGTAGTACTAAAATAAAAGATATTTTTCCACTTGATCCAATGAAGCAAAATTTATATGAATTCTTAAGTGTCATGTATTTCATATCAATTACATATTATATTGAGTAATAAAAATAAAAATTCATTATTTAGTTACATACTCATCTTTAAATTTACTAATTTACTTAATATGTCCATGCCTATTATTTTAAAAATTCTTATTCCATTGAATCTAATTATTTAATTTTTCAATAATCATTATTTTTATTTGTTTAATATTAGAAGCATTGTTTTATGGTAAGTTTTTTAGAAGAAAAAAAATTATTAAAAGTTGAAAGTTTACTTGAAGAATTACAAAAATAAGGCATCCAATCAATTGCAATCGCCATTGTGCAGTTTTTTTAAAGAAAAAAAAAACAGAACCACTTCTTTAAATCTATAAATAGTAATATTATAGAATTAATTTTTTTTGACAAATTTGTCATTTATATAAATGGGATAATTGATTATATTAAACTTATATAATTAGTAATAATTTATAATTAATTAAATATATTATTTAACTCTATAAAATTATATATTAAATATACTTATCAATTATAATTATAAGTATTTGAATTTTTTTTGAAGATGGAAATTTCCAATTAAAATTTTCACAATTTCTCATTTGCCATTTCATTTTTTTTAACGAGGTTTAGATGGCAAACAAAATCTAATCTAACCTCTTCAATTTTTATTAATCTAATCTAATTTCAATTTTGATTAATCTAATTTAATTAATTTATTAGTTATTAATTCCATATTTATTTAATTTCTTTTTATTGAAATTTGAAAATTTATTGAGGGAATTAAAAAATAAGTCATGCAATCAATTGCATGTTTTTATTGAAGGTTAAAAACTTATTTATGGAATTAAATAAAAAAAAATATACAATCAATTGCATCCACGATTGGGCGCAATTTTTTTGAAAAAAAATAATGTTACAAATTGTTTTGGTTTTTCAAACACTATTTTTTTATTGAATAAATTTAATTGTGCAAGGAGATTGGTTCACACTTAAATTTTTGAATGACATGAATTCATGAATTCCAAATCACCGATTCACATTAAAGATTGGTGTTCTACTCATGTTTTCGAGGAACATTGATCAAGCTAATGAATTATATAATGGAACAAGATTCTCATAAATGAACTATCTACAAATATTATAGAAGCAACTCTGTTCATAGTAAAAACATCTTTGATAAGATTTATATACCAAAGATGAATTTGGTTCCATTTTCCTATTTAAATTTCAACGAAGACAAATTCTATTCTCGTTGTGTTTTAAAATGACCATAGACAAGAGTTAAGTTCAATCTCTTTTTCAAGTTGGTTTGTATTTACTCATAGTCAATTTTACGTGGATATTTCACGAGTAAAATCAAAGAAATGATTGAAGATTGTTACTTTAGATGATAAAAGAAAACTCCACAAATGTTGTGTACAAAACATTTTCAATAATTTGTAAACATGTAAACGAAATTTATTTACGGTTATATTCTTTTATTGTAAGTTGTTTATTTGTCTTTAATACTAAAATAATTTATTACATAGTTCCTAAAAAAAGTTATATAAATTACTTACACAAAAAATATATTATCAATAAAAAAATAATATATATAACTTAATAGAACAATATATTTATTAAAATTGTAATTTGTTCCCGTGTGACGCACGGGTTATACGCTAGTTTCTCTAAAATAAAAGACTTATGATATATAGTTAGAATCATGGAGATCAAACCGCTTTTTAAAAGCCTACGACATTTTTTTAACTAATTTAATTTTTGATTTATGAAATGATACACTTTTAAGTGAAAGACCATAATATGAAAATTAATTTTGTCAAAAAAACAATTAATTAAAAATTAATTAAAAATTTAGTGATACATTTTTTAATAAGACACTCATTAACAATAGCTTTATGTTTACCATAAAAACAAAATACAAATAAGTACTATAAAAGTATGTATTGATGAATCAAATGTAAAAAAATATCTTGAAAGTGATATGTTTTATTTTTTCAAAGTTTGAAAAAATTATATATTTAACCCAAATTTTCTATTTTTTGTTTCTTTAACATGTGTTGTTTAGAAAATTTGTTAACAAGACAAAAGAGAAATCAAACTCATATTTATTACTACTATTACAGTAACTCTTGTATGGATATTGGGGTTTAAACTAAAGTTTTGAGAGACAAAGTCAAAATAAGCTGTCATTTCATTTTTTTTTTTTTTCCTTTAATTTCTAAAGGAATGAGACCGGTGGCAGATCCAAGACCTTGAATTAGGGGTGTAGACATTTTAAGTTTATTAATAATTATTATAATATATAAATATAAATAGAGACATAGTGAGGATTTTTTTTTTTAAATATCTTTTTTTTTGTTTTTTTAATCAAAATACCACATTTGAAAATAATGTACGCGAATGTTTTACTTTATTTTCTAAATAGGTCGTCGCATTCTGGGAGAACGATGTAATAATAATAATAATAATAATAATTACATTATAATAATAATAATTTTAATAATAATAAACTTAATAACAATAATAAAAAAAATTATATTAATAAAATTAAAAAAAATACATTAAATTGAAAGGAAAAAATACATCAATTTTGAGTAGATGTGTCAGTAGCATTTGGACAATGTTTTCTATTATGACCAGAGACCCGACATAATCCGCACTTTCTTGACACTCTTTCTGTAGTTTTCATTTCTGTTCTACTGCGTTTGCTTTTTAGGCGACCTTTCTCGACTCTCCGCATTAGAGGATTGTGACAGACCTTAACACTGTTGGAACCAAGTTGGTTCTAAGTACTTAGGATTTTGATGTTTACAAAAGCACTCCATGTAATCTTATTTTGTACTTAGAATTATTATATTAAATGCCACAAGAAGATGAAGTCACCAGAGGCAGAAGATGAGTTACCAGAGGATAAAATCAGACCAGAGGATACACCTCCAGAAGATACCAGAGGATGCATCCAGAAGGCACCAGAGGATACACCTCCAGAAGGCACCAGAGGATCCACCTCTAGAAGGCACCAGAGGATACACCAGAGGATATCAGAGGATGTCAAACATCATTAGAGGATATCTTTCCTGGCCCATATCAGAAGGAAGCAGAGTCCAGAAGGAGACCTAGTCCAGACCAGAAGGAAGCCTGCCAGAGGGAGACTTGCTCCAGACCAGAAAGAATCATAAGTCAGACTTGATCCAGACTTAATTCTGACCAGAAGATAGCTTGGTCGTGAATATAAGAATCAGTCCAGACTTAATTCAGATTTGGTAGAAGATAGCATGGTTCAGAGTATAAAACTAAGTCCAGATCAGAAGAAATGATTGTCCAGATTTAATCCAGACTTGATCCAGATCAAAAGATAAATGTCCAGATTAAAATATCATAAGTCCAGATTTAATTCAGATTCAATCCATACTCAGTCTAGACTTGGTCCAGATCAGAGGGAAAATGTTCAGATCAATGGTCCAGATATAAGTATCAGGCCCAATGTTGGCCGAGATCAGAAGATCAGATCATATGGTCCAGTGTTGGCCGAGATCAGAGGATCACATAATTGGGGCAGATCAGATTACATAAGTCCAGAGTTGATCGAGATCAGAAGATCATACGGTCCAGATTTTAATCATGATGAAAATCAGTGAGGACTTGATTAAAATTCGAAGAAGACTTGATTAAATTTTGATAGAAATTTGATCAAAGTATTAAGGGGATTTGATTCAAAAATTACTGAAGACTTGAAGAAATTCGAATGCAATCTGAAGCTTAAAAAGATATGGTTTGAAATTAAAAGAAACAAGATTGGTCAACAGAATTTTCAAATGCAATCTGAAGCTAAAAAGATACGATTTTTATTTAAGTGAAATAGGATTGACCAAGTTATTTTTGCAAGAGAATCTGGACAGATACAGCTCGAATTTGATCATGGAAGAAACCCTAATTTTCATCTATAAAAGGAGGCTCAAGGCAGAAGACTTTGCATCGAAAATACTTGAGAGTCACACTTCGAAAAGCAAAATACTTGAGTTTTCAGTGAGGTCAATTGTGAGTATCCGCTTTCCATAAGCAAGTACTCTAAGTTTTTCTTTCCCTTGTGTTAGGTCTAAGTTGTTGAAGTAGATTCTACAATCTGAGGGAGTCAAAAGGAGTAGCAGATTACTTAGCAATTAGATTCAAGGTTCTTTTCCTCAAAAGTCTAGGATTGTTAGACTTTTTGAGAAGACTGACTTGGAGGGTCAGTGGTACTTTGTAATTCAAGGTTTTTGAATTAGTGAAATCCTTCAAAGTGAAGGGACTGGACGTAGCCTAGTTAACAGTGAACCAATATAAAATTCTAAGTTTTTATTTACTTTATATCCGCTGCTAACTCTGTTTTAATTCATACATAATAGGTTTTATTTTAAAACTAAAAAGTATTCAAGTTAGTCAAACACAATTCAACCCCTCTTCTCGTGTTTGCACCTTCAATTGGCATCAGAGCTCGGTCTCAAGGCTGAGCACATAACTAGTGTTTGAGGAAAGGTCCAAGGGGTCAACAACATGGCAGAATCCAAAGATGATTTTGGAGGCAACATCAACAGACCACCACTGTTTGTTGGAGACAAGTTTGAGTATTGGAAGGACAGAATGAGAAGTTTCTTCATATCTCAAGATCCTGAATTATGGAAGCTGGTAGTCAAAGGATACACTGCACCTACTGTTTCAGGAAATCCAACTCAAGAACTGGACATGGCATATATGAAACCAGACCAGAGTAAATTATACAAAATGCATCACAAGTCCAGAACCATTATGATCAATGCCATCGCATTCAAGGAATTTGACAGATGCACAGATAAAGAAACAACAAAGAGCATATTTGACAGTATGTTTCTGAGCTATGAAGGAAGCCAACAGGTTTAAGAAGCAAGGGCTAACATACTAGTCAAACAATATGAGATGTTCAAGATGGAAGACGATGAAGACATTGATGGAATGTTCTGTAGATTCCAGACTCTAATATTTGGACTAAAGGTCTTGAAGAAAAGCTACACAACAGCAGATCATGTCAAGAAGACTCTAAGAAGCTTACCAGACAGAGGTAATCTGAGCCTGATGGAAGAAGGTCTGGTCAACTCAACCAGAATTAGAATCAGAACTAGAACCAGAATCAGAACTAGAACCAGAATCAAAACTGGAACCAGAATCAGAACAGGAACTGGAACCAGAACCAGAACTGGAACCAGTATCAGAGGCACAAGAACTGGAACCAGAACCAACACTGAAACCAGAATCAGAATCAGTACTGAAACCAGAACCAGAACAGGTATCAGTATCAAAGGTTCAGGTATGATCATCAAAATTACTTCAATTATCAGAATCAGTATAACTACAGAAATTATCAGAATTATCAGATTCATCAGAATCATCAGATTCATCCAAAACCCCAGAATTATCAGATTCATCCAACTTTTCCAAATCACCAGAATCATCAAGGTTATCAGAATCACCAGTTTCATCCAAGTTACCAGCACCAAAACATGTTCCAAAATCATCAGAGGAACATGGTTTATCAACCAAAGCAGAATCAAGGAAACTGCTCAAATAGGCCAGAAACAGAACTGGCTCTGATGGCTCGAATTGAGTCTAACTCTAACTCTGATTCTGACTGTGAAGCAGCAAAGTCTGATAAGTAGAAAGAGAAGAATCAGAATCAGGAGAACACTCCAATCAGATTGATCAAAATTGCAAACCTGGATAGGAATTCAAATTTCTTCATCCAGACTCACTAATCAAAGAACATTCAAAAGTTAGAATCTGAAAACTAGAAAAGAAGAAACAAAAGGGTTTTCAGAGGGAAAATGAAACTGTGACATACAGGTGATATGTTTTGTGTTTACTGTGATAACCAGAAGCTTGATCTTAAAAATCAAAGCTAGATAAGTACTTGCAGGAACTAGGTGATCCAAATAATCTGAACAAGTTAAGCTAAAACAATAAAACCAGTTCAGTGGTTTCAAAAAAACAAGCAGAAACCACCAGAAGCAGAATTAATGGTTGACCAGAACAAAAGGGAGCAGAAGAAGAAGTAACAGAAGTACCTGGAAAGGTAGAGGATACAAGCAAGTCAGCAACACATGAAAAATCTTCAAAAGATAAATCTGATCAAATCAGAAATAGCCAAGATAAGTCAGAAGAGAAATCTGGATATTTACCAGAATCAGAAGCTGTTACAGATTTACCAGAACCAGAAGTTGATTTATCATAATCAAAAGCTGTTACATATCTTCCAGAACCAGAAGTTTATGCAGACCAACCAATGTTGATGAAGCTCTGGCAGAGGAAGGTTGGATACTTGCAATGCAAGAAGAGCTGAATGAATTTCAAAGGAATGATGTTTGGGATCTGGTATCCAGACCAAACAAAAACATTATTGGAACCAAGTGGGTGTTCAAGAATAAACTGAATGAAAAAGGTGAAGTGGTTAGGAACAAAGCAAGACTTGTAGCTCAAGGATACAGTCAACAGGAAGGTATTGATTACACTGAGACTTTTGCTCCAGTGGCCAAGTTAGAAGCAATTAGAATTATTTTATCATTTGCTGCTAATCATTGATATAATTCTGTATCAAATGGATGTTAAAAGTGCATTATTAAATGGCTATATAAGTGAGGAAGTCTATGTCAAACAGCCCCCTGGATTTGAAAATTCTGATTTTCCAAACCATGTTTTTAAACTTAAAAAATCTTTGTATGGTTTAAAACAAGCACCAAGGGCATGGTATGACAGACTTAGTAACTTTCTGCTTAACATTGAATTTGATAGAGGCCAGATTGATAATACTCTATTTAGGAAATCCATTAAAAATGATATTTTGATTATTCAAGTTTATGCTGATGATATCATCTTTGGATCCACTAATGGCACTTTGTGCAAGGAGTTTTCTGACCTAATGCAGAAAGAGTTCCAAATGAACATGATGGGAGAACTTAAGTTCTTTTGGGAATTCAGATTCACCAAGGTAAATCAGGTATACTCATTCACCAATCTAAATACACTAAAGAACTTCTCAAAAAGTTCAAGATGAGTGACTGTAAGCCTATGGCCACCTCCATGCACCCAACCTGCTCACTTGAGAAAGATGAAACCAGCCAAAAGGTAGACCAGAAAACATACAGAGGTATGGTTGGATCCCTTCTTTATCTAACTGCTTCTAGACCTGATATTTTGTTTAGTGATTGTATTTGTGCCCGTTTTCAAGTTGACCCTAGGGAATCCCATTTAACTGTTGTGAAAAGAATCTTGAGATACCTTAAAGGAACCACCAACCTTACCTTGTTATACAAGAAAACTCCCACCTACAAACTAAGAGGTTTTTGTGATTCTAACTATGCTGGAGACAAGTTGGAAAGGAAAAGTACAAGTGGCAACTGCACATTCTTAGGTGATAATTTGATCTCTTTGTCAAGCAAAAGACAAAGCACCATTGCCCTGTCAACAGCTGAAGCTGAGTATATATCAGCAGTAGGATGCAGCTCACAGTTAATCTGGATGAAACATCAACTTGAAGATTACAACATCTTTGAAACCAATATCCCTTTGTTCTGTGATAACACTTCAGCCATAAACCAAACCAAGAACCCTATCTTACACTCTAGAGCCAAACACATTGAAATAAAACACCATTTCATTAGGGACCATGTTCAAAAAGGGACTTTAAGTGTAACACCCCGAGTTTAAAACACAGCGCGAGTGTATTTTTTTTTTTAAAATGAATAATTAAAATGATTTTCCAATTTATTACTTCAAAATAATTGAAATAAAATTTCCTTTAATTCATCTCATAAAACGGTACGTCTCAAATCTAACTGATGATGCACTAAAGCTACAGTAGCACGGATTTCCTCCGCATCCCAAACAAGTCTCATCCGACTCCGCCGCTCGCCTCGATGTAACCTCCTCCTCCTCATCATACAGAGAGGGATCAGTCTCCTCCGAAGTCAGATCAATGCACAGTCTCGGTCGCTTTAGCGGTGCCGGAATCTCATAACAATCATCGGATATCCTAGACGGATCCAGAATATCAGTTTCTACTAGCTTCGGCTCTTCATTCTTCTCTTCCGCCTCAGAATCACGTACATCCCCACCAATCACCGGGTTAGGAGTCACCACTCCTACGGTGGCCTCCGTCTCAACCCCTCTAGCTGGCTCCTCCGCATCATCAAAAATTCTGTGCGCCTCCAATATCAAACGAGAAGGCACAGGAAAGTCAATCCTCGCATAGCTGTGCTCCACGTAGTACACCACTCCATTGGTCCTACAGGTCCTCTTCAATCTCCCCGTGTATGTAGCCCTGCTTGAGGTGGGGTCGTATACCCAAGCAATAGGCACGAAATGATCAATGAAGTCGAGCGACGTTTCCGTCGTCTTGGGTCCCACGGGTGGCATGGGTTTGGGGGGCATCTGAGGGCAAAGCCCAAATTCCACATATAATAGTAAAGGGTCACCGACCGAAATTAACAAATAATCACATAGCATTTATATCACAGAACAAATACACCCATGGTATAACATATGACAATGGTGAAAAATAAATATGCTCATTTTGAAATTTCATGACATATATACCTTTTCCAAACAGCAACCTATTATTATGAAAAATATGTGGTAAGTACAGCCAACACTTCAGCAATCACAATCATTTATCAGAAAAATCAGATTTCATAAAGTACTCACACACATCAATTTCCAACCATCGTCATATAACCAAATCGTGACCCACCGGTCAATCCCCCAATGCAATATGTATATGCTCATGTATACAATTTCTTGGAATTACCAAGGTGCAGTCGCTCAACAGACCAGCACAATATGTTTGACTTTAACGACCCTCAAGACCAGGGTGCAATCGCTCACCAGATCAGCACCAGTGCAGTCGCTCAACAGACCAGCACAATATGTTTGACTTTAACGACCCTCAAGACCAGGGTGCAATCGCTCAACAGATCAGCACCAGTGCAGTCGCTCAACAGACCAGCACGTTTGACATATACTCAGGTACAATCGCTCAACAGATCAGTACCAGTGCAGTCGCTCAACAGACCAGCACTCGTGCAATCGCTCAACAGATCTGCACGGTTTTGCGCATTTTAGGGTACAATCGCTCAACAGATCAGTACCAATGCAGTCGCTCAACAAACCAGCACTCATGCAATCGCTCAACAGATCAGCACGTTTACACATTACTCTGTGGCCCATCGCGGGTACCACTTGACTATGCAAATGCATGAATATGCAGTGTTTTCTCTTCACTTAAACAGTATGCATTATCAGGAAAATTCAACATTTCCATCATTTTTCAAAACATTTTAACACAGTCAATATTATCATCATCACAACCATGATTAAACAGTCAAGCAATCATTAACACTTTGCATTATCTCACAATTCCATTCTTAATTATCATAAGTCTTTCCCCCAACTCTTAAAATTCATAAAACAATGGTTAAAACTAAGATTTCTGGAAAATACGAATCTGTATTCGAATACAACTTCTCTGAATTCGAATACAGAAGCCAAAAACAGTGCATAATTAACACTCTATATTCGAATACAACTTCTTTGTATTCGAATACAGAGGCTGTCACAGTGAAAAACTCAGAATTTTCACAACTTCAGTAAAGTCTCAAAACGTCATCACCACTACTTCAAACAATCACAAAATTCCATTTTAATTTGTCACAAAACCTTCCCAAATACTTCTCAACACTTAAAGTTTATAAACAATGTTCAAAACTTTGATTTTCTGAAAAATACGAATCTGTATTCGAATACAGACCCCTTGTATTCGAATACAGAAGCTGAAAATTGCAATTTCAACACCCTGTATTCGAATACAGCATACCTCTAGTCGAATACAAAAGACAGAACATGTGTAAATTTAGCATTTCCCCAATTTCATTTAAGGTTTCCAAGAACTTCATCATCTCTTCTTCAAATCTATTTCAAAAACTCCATTTTAAATCATTTCAACCTCTCCAATTGTTTTCCAATCTTTTAAAGTTCCCATGGCAGTGTTTGAAACTTGATTTTCTGAAAAAGACGAATCTGTATTCGAATACAGCTTCCTTGTATTCGAATACAAAAGCTAAAACTTAAGTTTCTGGAAAAACACGAATCTGTATTTGAATACAGCTCCCTTGTATTCGAATACATAAGCAAAAATTGTGAAAGTAAGCATCCTGTATTCGAATACGAGTCTGTCGTAGTCGAATATAGATGCGAATATAGTGTTAAAATTTCACTTCTGTATTCGAATACGACAGGGTCGTAGTCGAATACAGATGCTAAGTCAGAAGCAAAAATCCTTCCTCTGTATTCGAATATAAGGGCATGTATTCGAATACAAGTTTGAAAACTTTGAGTGAAACAGAAGCTTGTAGGTTGTATTCGAATACACCTTCGAATTCAATGAACTTTTCCTGAAAAACTACAACACATTTTCAATCTTTTTCCTTTGAAAACCAGCACAACCCCAAACAGTTTTATCACTCTTTTGAACCACAAAACTCAGGCATTTTCATCAATGCAACTTTTCCAGAAAAACACTTTCATCATTTTAAATCCATTTTCTTTTGAAAACATCAGCAACACCAGATCATTCATCACAGTTTTGCTCAAACCATTCAAACAGAATGTCACCACAGCAAAAGACATTTTTAACCATTCACATTCTGATCATTTCTCAAAACACATGCAAATCATTTCCAGCTTTCTCACACAAACAGAACAACATGCAAAGCATTTCAGCTTTCTCACACAACAGAATAACATGCAAAGCATTTCCAGCTTTCTCACACAAACAGAACAACATGCAAAGCATTTCCAGCTTTCTCACACAAACAGAACAACATTAGTACATTTCAGCCAAACAGCAAGCATCACATACACATAAACACCAACATAGTGTATTTTCACATTTTATACAACCAGCACAACAGTTTTGGAAAATATGCATTTTAATCATCCACAAAATGATATGCAAGACATTTTTCAACTTTCCCACACGAACAAAACAGCCTTGAAGCAACAACCAGAACAGCACACATCACAGATTATTAAAACCACCAACAGAATGCATTTTCTTCATTTTTTCAAAATGTCATTGCAAAACAGTTTCCTTTTTAAACAATGATGAAAACATCAGTAATGTCATGATAGTTATGCATTTACAGCCCTAATGCAACTAGAAAGTGGAAGGTTCCCTTACCCTTGTTGCATTTTCTACTGCTTCTCACGTTTCTTCTTTCGTTCCCGTTCACGCGTCAAAAATCGGCGAAACTCCCGCTTGCGTTTGCTGCTACGAAATTGGGTTCTCTAACTTCAGAATGATGAGGGGAACAACTTTTGTACTGGGGGTTGTCTGGTTTGGTTCTTAGATTTTCAATTAATGTCACTTTGAGGAACTCCCTCTTTTCTCTTTTTCTTAACGTGTTGGAATCATAAAAACAGAATGGGAGGGAAGGAGTACTGTTACATGCAGTATGGGCAGTGAGGGAGGAGGAATGGTGTTCTGATTTCACCATCCTTCTCACTCCTATATATAGGCTTGTGTGGGTGCCACCTCACCCGACACTTGTCTGATTTTTAGCACTTTACCCGTCTCGTCGCAATTAGCCGATAATGCCTTAATTAACTGTCCGTTAATTTAATTACTTGTAATTAAATTAATTTATTCTTAATCCAATAATCTTATTTCATCTTCCAAAATAAATAAATATATATATATATATTTACTCAAAACATACATATATTAAATATTTTACGAATATCCCCAAAATACACTTAATATTAATTCCATAATTTTAATTTAAAAATTAAGGGTCTTACATTACCACCCCCCTTTAAATTAGTTTCGTCCTCGAAACTACATGGCAATAAACAACTGAGGATATTGTTCCCTCATCTTACTCTCCAGTTCCCAAGTCGCGTCTCCAGTAGTCGGATTCCAAATCACTTTGACTAGTGGGACTTCCTTGTTCCTCAACTGTTTAATCTTCCTGTCTTGAATCCTTACAAGGATTACTTCAAATGACAGGTTATCCTTCAGCTGAATCATATCTGGTTCGATCACATGTGACGGATCCGAAATGTATTTTCTTAATTGCGACACATGAAATACGTCATGGATATTGGACAGTATTGGAGGTAAAGCGATCCGATAAGCCAATGGTCCAATTCGTGCAGTAATCTGGTATGGTCCAATAAATTTCGGAGTCAACTTCTTCAACTTAATAGCTCTGCCAACACCAGTTGTAGGCGTGACCCTTAGAAATACATGATCACCCTACTCGAATTCCAAAGGTCTGTAACGCTTGTCCGCATAACTCTTCTGACGATCTTGCGAAATCTTCATTTTCTCTTGTATCCTTTTGATTTTCTCTGTGGTCTGTTCCACCATCTCAGGTCCAAAAATCATACTTTCTCCGTCCTTATACCAGCATAAAGGCGTTTGACACTTGCGTCCATACAAAGCCTCATAGGGTGCCATTCCGATACTCGCGTGAAAGCTATTGTTGTAAGTAAACTCAATCAATGGCAATACCTCATCCCAGTTTCCTCTGTCATCCAACACACATGGTCTCAACAAATCTTCCAAGGACTGGTTTGTTCTCTCAGTCTGTCCATCTGTTTGTGGATGATAAGCTGAACTCAATTTCAGTTTCGTTCCCAAAGCTTCATGCAGCGCTCCCCAAAAATGAGATGTGAATTTTGGATCACGGTACGATACAATACTTGATGGAACGCCGTGTAATCTCACAATCTCAGCGATGTAGATTTCCATCAGCTTATCTACTTTGTAAGTGGTCCTTACCGGTAAGAAATGTGCGGACTTTGTCAATCGATCCACTATTACCCAAATTGAATCGTTCTTTTTCCTTGTCTTGGGTAGTCCTGTTATAAAATCCATGGAAATGGTGTCCCACTTCCATTCCAGTATATCCAAAGATTGCAACATTCCAGCAGGTCGTTGATGTTCCACTTTCGCTTTTTAACAAGTTAAACAAGCCGATACGTACTCCGCTATGTCCTTCTTCATTCCTGGCCACCAGTAATTTTGCCTTAAGTCCTGGTACATCTTGGTCGCTCCAGGATGAATACTTAACTTACTCTTATGAGCCTCTTCCAAAATCGCTCTTCTCATCTCTGTAACTTCTGGTACACAAACTCTTCCATTACATCTCAGAATATTATCTGTTCCGACCCTGAACTCAGTTGTCTGTCCTTGCGCTATCAGATTCCTCTTTTCTTGGATCAATGCGTCATCTTGCAAGTTTGCAATCTCCTCAAGTAAACCACTCGAAATTGTTATCATTCCACACTTTAAAATTCCTTGTGCGAACTTTACGTCCAAATGTAGATCTCTAAATGCTTCCCGCAACTCCTGTTGTCTGGCCATTATCATTGAAGATACTGGCACACTCTTCTGACACAATGCGTCAGCCACCACATTGGCTTTTCCAGAGTGGTACTGCAATGAAAAGTCAAAATCCTTGAGGGTCTCCATCCATCTCCTCTGACGCATGTTCAATTCTTTCTGATCGAACAGATACTTCAAACTCTTATGGTCACTGAACACCGTGAACGTGCATCCATATAAGTAGTCTCTCCAGACTTTTAATGCAAATACTACTGCAGCAAGCTCTAAATCATGAGTAGGATAGTTCCGTTCGTGAGTTTTCAACTGTCTTGAGGCGTAGGCTACAACTTTCTTGTGTTGCATCAAAACACATCCCAGACCTTGGTGAGATGCATCACAGTATACTTCATATGGTTCCTCTGGTTGTGGCAAGACCAATACTGGTGAGGTTGTCAACTTTTCCTTTAGCAACTGAAAACATTCCTCACACTTCTCCGTCCATGCAAACGGCTGATTCTTCCTGGTGAGTTGTGTCAAAGGAGCTACAATCTTAGCAAATCCTTCAATAAATCTCCTGTAGTATCCTGCTAGTCCGACAAAACTTTGTATGTTTGTGATAGTCTGAGGCTGTTTCCAGGCAAGAATTGTTTCAATCTTTGCCGGATCCACAGCAATTCCTTCCTTTGTTATCACATGTCCCAAGAAGTTCACTTTCTTTAGCCAAAACTCGCACTTCGACAAATTGGCATACAATTTCTTCTCGCGTAAGACTTCAAGAACTTGGCGTAAGTGCTCTTCATGTTCTTCTTCATCCTTTGAATAAATCAGAATATCATCAATGAATACCACCACAAATTTATCCAGGAATGGGCTAAAGATCCTATTCATATAATCCATAAATATTGCTGGTGCATTCGTAACTCCAAAAGGCATCACGAGATATTCATAATGTCCATAACGAGTCCTGAAAGCCGTCTTTTGAATATCTCCCTCTCTCACTCGAATCTGATGGTATCCTGATTTCAAATCAATCTTTGAAAACACCGCTGCTCCCCTCAATTGGTCCATCAAATCATCGATGTGTGGTAACGGATAACGATTCTCGATAGTTACCTTGTTATGTTGCCGATAACCCACGCATAAGCGCGAACTTCCATCATTCTTCTTAACCAACAACACCGGAGCTCCCCACGGCGACACACTTGGTCTGATAAATCCTTTCTCCAATAAGCCTTCAATCTGACCCTTAAGCTCGCTTAATTCCAATGGCGACATCCGGTATGGCGCAATTGAAATAGGTCCAGTTCCTGGGTGCAAATCAATGAAGAACTCTACGTCTCTTACCGGGGGTAATCCTGGAATTTCTGTTGGAAATACGTCCGGATATTCTTTGACTAACACCACATCTTCTATATTCACATCCATCTTGGTCTCCACGTTAGCCAATGATAAAAATTCCTGAGTTCCTTCTCTCAGTGATACTTCAAGCTTGTTAGCAGCCAAATACCGAACGACTCCAGGTTCGGGGAAAAGAACTAATTTTCGAACGCAATCCAATACTACGTAATTATACGTCATCCAATCCATACCGAGAATGATCTCGAGTGATTGTAGGGGTAGACAAATTAAATTAACCAAGAAATCTCTATTCTGAATCATTACAGTACAATGTAAACATGCAGAGTTTACGGTCAAGGTCTTAGCAGGTGTGGAAACAACCAAATCAAAAGGCAAAGCAGACACAGATAACTTCAAACGATTTACACAGTCCATAGCAATGAAAGAGTGGGTTGCCCCCGAATCAAAAAGTGCAGTTAGGGTGTTACCTGCAGTCTCACAATCTTGCTGGATTAAATTTGGAACTTGATTCCCAGCTTCAGCACCCATGCGATAGACGCGGCCTCTAGCAGTAGGACGAGTAGCCCTAGTCCCGTTCACAGTTGGCTCCACCTTCAGAACCCGGCAATCCCTCGCCACGTGTACTGGTTTCTGGCAGTTGAAACACATCAGATCCCTTGCGGTACAAGCAGTAGCAATATGTCCTTCCTTCCCACATCGATAACACCGGACTCCTTGTCCCAATTGTCGTCCAAAATTCTGATTTCCTGGCCGATTCTGGCCTCTCTTGTTGTTTTGTGGCCGGTTATACGGCTTAGCCACTTGCTTTCCTCTATTGTTCTGATTGTGCATCTGTCTAGGCCCTCCAGAATTAAAGTTCCCTCCTCTGTTGGCCCTCCTGTTCTTCATCTCTTCAACCTCTCTACACTTCTCTACTAACACTTGGAAACGTTGAATCCCCAAGGTTAGGACCGAATCTTGAATCTCATACTTCAGTCCATTTTGAAAGCGGTGGCACATAAACTGTTCATCAACTTCTTCTCGAAAAAATCTGAAATGTCTTGACAGGGATTCAAACTGAGCCGCATATTCTCCCACCATCATATTTCCCTGGTGCAATTTCAGAAAATTGTCACCCAACTTGGTCCTAGTGCTCATCAGGAAGTATTTGTCCAAAAACTTCTTTTTAGACGACTCCAGTCCACCTCCTCTTGAGCTGACCCCATCAGTAGTGTTGTGCTTCTCCACCAATACTCTGCATCCCCTATCAACATATACGTGGCATAATTGACTTTCACCGCTGCTCGACAATTAATCATCTCGAAGATTTTCTCCATCTCTTGAATCCACTGGTCCGCTCTTTCTGGACCCTCATCACCCTTGAACTTGGGAGGATTATGGCGATGAAAATCCTCTAGTCCTCTAGATTCAGCAGCTCGAATCTCTCTTTCTCTCTTCTCCAGATCTCGTTGAGTCTTTGCAGCCGTCTATGCAACAATAGACGCAGCCATGTTATTCATCGCCTCAGCCATCCTATCTTCCCGGATGACATTGGCTCTTGTGGTGTCGTCTCTTCGTGGAGGCATTGTTTCCTACAAAACCATCATCACCTCAGTCACACCAAAACTTACACAAGACTTGACACTTTAACTACTTGCTCCGATGCATGATCAGCTAATAACTCAAAACAAATACTTTAATCAGAGCTTTAACCCAAAACATTAACCAAATGCTCTGATACCACAATTGTAACACCCCGAGTTTAAAACACAGCGCGAGTGTATTTTTTTTTTAAAATGAATAATTAAAATGATTTTCCAATTTATTACTTCAAAATAATTGAAATAAAATTTCCTTTAATTCATCTCATAAAATTGTACGTCGTAATTTTTATCGATGAACGTAATTAAATAACTTCATCGTAATATGACTAACTACTTAATTCTGGAAATTTATTGATAAACATCAATACATCTCAAAAGATTACTGTTATAACATCCCTATTGAAAATATCAGAGTGCGGAATAGTTTAGCGGAAAAGTAGTACCATAATTTCCAAGATAAAACAAATTACATTTTCCCAGCTCAAAATCCTATACATCAAATCTAACCGATCATGTACTAAAGCTACATTAGCACGGATTTCCTCCGCATCCCTAACAAGTCTCATCCGACTCCGCCGCTCGCCTCGATGTAACCTCCTCCTCCTCATCATACAGAGAGAGATCATTCTCCTCCGAAGTCAGATCAATGCACAGTCTCGGTCGCTTCGGCGGTGCCGGAATCTCATAACAATCACCGGATATCCTAGACGGACCCGGAATATCAGTTGCTACTGGCTTCGGCTCTTCGTTCTTTTCTTCCGCCTCAAAATCACGTACATCCCCACCAATCACCGGGTTAGGAGTCACCACTCCTACGGTGGCCTCCGTCTCAACCCCTCTAGCTGGATCCTCCGCATCATCAAAAATTATGTGCGCCTCCAATATCAAACGAGAAGGCACATGAAAGTCAACCCTCGCATAGCTGTGCTCCACGTAGTACACCACTCCATTGGTCCTATAGGTCCTCTTCAATCTCCCCGTGTATGTAGCCCTGCTTGAGGTGGGGTCGTATACCCAAGCAGTAGGCATTGAACGATCAATGAAGTTGAGCGACGTTTCTGTCATCTCGGGTCCCACGGGTGGCATGGGTTTGGGGGGCATCAGAGGGCAAAGCCCAAATTCCACATATAATAGTAAATGGTCACCGACTGAAATTAACAAATAATCACATAGCATTTATATCACAGAACAAATACACCCATGGTATAACATATGACAATGGTGAAAAATAAAGATGCTCATTTTGAAATTTCATGACATATATACCTTTTCAAAACAACAACAAATTAATTATGAAAAATATGTGATAAGTACAGCCAATGCTTCAGCAATCACAATCATTTATTAGAAAAATCAGATTTCATAAAGTACTCACACACATCAATTTCCAACCATCATCATATAACCAAATCGTGACCCACCGGTCAATCCCCCAATGCAATATGTATATGCTCATGTATACAATTTCTTGGAATTACCAAGGTGCATTCGCTCAACAGACCAGCCCAATATGTTTGACTTTAACGGCCCACAAGACCATGGTGCAGTCGCTCAACAGATCAGCACCAGTGCAGTCGCTCAACAAACCAGCACTCGTGCAGTCGCTCAACAAACCAGCACGTTTGACATATACTCAGGTACAATCGCTCAACAGATCAGTACCATACAGTCGCTCAACAGACCAGCACTCGTGCAATCGCTCAACAGATCAGCACGTTTTTGCGCATTTCAGGGTACAATCGCTCAACAGATCAGTACCAGTGCAGTCGCTCAACAGACCAGCACTCGTGCAATCGCTCAACAGATCAGCACGTTTACGCATTACTCTGTGGCCCATCGCGGGTACCACTTGACTATGCAAATGTATGAATATGCAGTGTTTTCTCTTCACTGAAACATTATGCATTATCAGGAAAATTCAACCTTTCCATTATTTTTCAAAACATCTTAAGACAGTCAATATCATCATAATCACAACCATGATTAAACAGTCAAGCAATCATTAACACTTTGCATTATCTCACAATTCCATTCTTAATTATCATAAGCCTTTCCCCTAACTCTTAAAATTCATAAAACAGTGGTTAAAACTGAGATTTCTGGAAAATACGAATCTGTATTCGATTACAACTTCTCTGTATTCGAATACATAAGCCAAAAATAGTGCAAAATTAACACTCTGTATTCGAATACAGCTTCCTTGCATTCGAATACAGAGGCTGTCACAATGAAAAACTTAGAATTTTCACATCTTCAGTAAAGTCTCAAAACGTCATCACCACTACTTCAAACTATCACAAAATTCCATTTTAATTTGTCACAAAACCTTCCCAAATACTTCCCAACACTTAAAGTTTATAAACAATGTTCAAAACTTTGATTTTCTGAAAAATACGAATCTGTATTCGAATACAGACCCCTTGTATTCGAATACAGAAGCTGAAAATTGCAATTTCAACACCCTGTATTCGAATACAGCATACCTGTAGTCAAATACAGAAGACAGAACATGTGTAAATTCAGCATTTCCCCAATTTTATTTAAGGTTTTCAAGAACTTCATCATCTCTTCTTCAAATCTATTTCAAAAACTCCAGTTTAAATCATTTCAACCTCTCCAATTGTTTTCCAATCCTTTAAAGTTCCCATGGCAGTGTTTAAAACTTGATTTTCTGAAAAATACGAATCTGTATTCGAATACAGCTTCCTTGTATTCGAATACAAAAGCTAAAACTTAAGTTTCTGGAAAAACATGAATCTGTATTTGAATACAGCTCCCTTGTATTCGAATACATAAGCAAAAATTGTGAAAGTTACCATCCTGTATTTGAATACGAGGCTGTCGTAGTCGAATAGAGATGCAAATATAGTGTTAAAATTTCACTTCTGTATTCGAATACAACAGGGTCGTAGTCGAATACAGATGCTAAGTCAGAAGCAGAAATCCTTCCTCTGTATTCGAATATAAGGGCATGTATTCGAATACAAGTTTGAAAACTTTGAGTAAAACAGAAGCTTGTAGGTTGTATTCGAATACACCTTCGAATTTAGTGAACTTTTCCTGAAAAACTACAACACATTTTCAATCTTTTTCCTTTGAAAACCAGCACAACCCCAAACAGTTTTATCACTCTTTTGAACCACAAAACTCAGGCATTTTCATCAATGCAACTTTTCCAGAAAAACACTTTCATCATTTCAAATCCATTTTCTTTTGAAAACATCAGCAACACCAGATCATTCATCACAGTTTTGCTCAAACCATTCAAACAGAATGTCACCACAGCAAAAGACATTTTTAACCATTCACATTCTGATCATTTCTCAAAACACATGCAAAGCATTTCCAGCTTTCTCACACAAACAAAACAACATGCAAAGCATTTCAGCTTTCTCACACAATAGAATAACATGCAAAGTATTTCCAGCTTTCTCACACAAACAGAACAACATTAGTACATTTCAGCCAAACGGTAAGAATCACATACACCAAAACACCAACATAGTGTATTTTCACATTTTATACAACCAGCACAACAGTTTTGGAAAATATGCATTTTAATCATCTACAAAATGATATGCAAGACATTTTTCAACTTTCCCACATGAACAAAACAGCCTTGAGGCAACAACCAGAACTGCACACATCACAGATTATTAAAACCACCAACAGAATGCATTTTCTTCATTTCTTTGAAAATGTCATTGCAAGACAGTTTCCTTTTTAAACAATGATGAAAACATCAATAATGTCATGATAGTTATGCATTTACAGCCCTAGTGCAACTAGAAAGTGGAAGGTGCCCTTACCCTTGTTGTGTTTTCTGCTGCTTCTCACGTTTCTTCTTTCGTTCCCGTTTACGCGTCAAAAATCGACGATACTCCCGCTTGCGTTTGCTGCTACGAAACTGGATTCTCTAGCTTCGGAATGATGAGGGGAACAACTTTTGTACTGGGTATTTTCTGGTTTGGTGCTTAGATTTTCAATTAATGTCACTTTGAGGAACTCTCTCTTTTCTCTTTTTCTTAACGTGCTGGAATCATAAAAACAGAATGGGAGGGAAGGAGTACTGTTACATGCAGTATGGGCAGTGAGGGAGGAGGAATGGTGTTCTGATTTCACCATCCTTCTCACTCCTATATATAGGCTTGTGTGGGTGCCACCTCACCCGACACTTGTCTGATTTTCAGCACTTTACCCGTCTCGTCGCAATTAGCCGATAATGCCTTAATTAACTGTCCGTTAATTTAATTACTCGTAATTAAATTAATTTATTCTTAATCCAATAATCTTAATTCATCTTCCAAAATAAATATTTATATATATATATATATTTAGTCAAAACATACATATATTAAATATTTTACGAATATCCCCAAAATACACTTAATATTAATTCCATAATTTTAATTTAAAAATTAAGGGTCTTACATTAAGCATCCAGTTTGTGGACACTGATCATCAATGGGCTGATATCTTCACCAAAGCATTACCTGAAGATAGGTTCGAGTTCATCAAGAAGCATCTCAACATTATCTCCATATCTGACTAGCTCAAGTAGTGATCTTAGGAGTTTTTAATTTTCTTGTAATTTTACTTTATGTCTTTTATTTTCCTGTTTTTACTTTCTGTACTTTGTAAAGAGAAAAATAAAAATGCAAAAATAGTAGGACCTCTTTTTGGCTGATGATAAAAAGGGGAGAGAGAGAAAAAGGAGAAATAAGTAGAAAATGAGAGATAAAAAGAAAGGAGGAGTGAAAAAGAAAGCGATGAAAAGAGAAGGAGTTGAAAAGGATAGGAAACAGGGAGAGAGAAAAATAAAGAGTGAAAAGAGAAGAAGTTGAAAAGGAGAGGCAATGTGAAGAGAGAAAACAAAGAGAGAATAAAGAAGGAGTTGAAAAGGAGAAGAAAAAGTCATTATTAGACTTAGGGGGAGAGATTGGTCTTAGGGGGAGTATTTCAAGTACTTTGAGTTATCAGCTAACAAAATAAGTTAAGGTTTTGTCATCATCAAAAAGGGGGAGATTGTTGGAACCAAGTTGGTTCAAAGTACTTAGGATTTTGATGTTTACAAAAACACTCTATGTAATCTTATTTTGTACTAAAAATTATAATATTAAATGCCACCAGAAGATGAAGTCACCAGAGGTAGAAGATGAGTTACCAGAGGATAAAATTAGACCAGAGGATACACCTCCAGAAGATACCAAAGGATACATCAGAAGGCACCAGAGGATACATCTCCAAAGGATGTCAAAACATCATCAGAGGACATCTTTCCTGGCCCAGATCAGAAGGAAGTAGAGTCTAGAAAGAGACCTGGTCCAGACCAGAAGGAAGTCTGGCAGAGGGAGACTTGCTCCAGACCAGAAGGAATTATAAGTCAGACTTGATCCAGACTTAATTCTAACCAGAAGATAGCTTGGTCGTGAATATAAGAATCAGTCCAGACTTAATTCAGATTTTGTCCAGACCAGAAGATAGCATGGTTCAGAATATAAAACTAAGTCCAGATCGGAAGAAATGATTGTCCAGATTTAATCCAGACTTGATCCAGATCAGAAGATAAATGTCCAAATTAAAATATCATAAGTCCAGATTTAATTCACATTCAATCCAGACTCAGTCCAGACTTGGTCCAAATCAGAGGGAAAATGTTCAGATCAATGGTCCAGATTTAAATATCATGGCCCAGTGTTGGCCGAGATCAGAACATCAGATCATATGGTCCATTGTTGGCCGAGATCAGAGGATCACAGAATTGGGGCATATCAGCCAGAGTTGGTCAAGATCAGAAGATCATACGGTCCAAATTTTAATCATCATGAAAATCAATGAGGACTTGATTAAAATTCGAAGAATACTTGATTAAATTTTGATAGAAATTGGATCAAAGTATTAAGGGGATTTGATTCAAAAATTACTGAAGACTTGAAGAAATTCGAATGCAATCTGAAGCTTAAAAAGATATGGTTTGAAATTAAAAGAAACAAGATTGGTCAACAGAATTTTCAAATGCAATCTGAAGCTAAAAAGATACGATTTTTATTTAAGTGAAACAGGATTGGCCAAGTTATTTTTGCAAGAGAATCTGGACAGATACAGCTTGAATTTGATCATGGACGAAACCCTAATTTTCATCTATAAAAGGAGGCTCAAGGCAGAAGACTTTGCATCCAAAATACTTGAGAGTCACACACTTCGAAAAGCAAAATACTTGAGTTTTCAGTGAGGTCAATTGTGAGTATCCGCTTTCCAGAAGCAAGTACTCTAAGTTTTTCTTTCCCTTGTATTAGGTCTAAGTTGTTGAAGTAGAGTCTACAATCTGAGGGAGTCAGAAGGAGTAGCAGATTACTTAGCAATTAGATTCAAGGTTCTTTTCCTCAAAAGTCTAGGATTGTTAGACTTTGTGAGAAGGCTGACTTGGAGGGTCAGTGGTACTTTGTAATTCAAGGTTTTTGAATTAGTGAAATCCTTCTAAGTGAAGGGACTGGACGTAGCCTAGTAAACGGTGAACTAGTATAAAATTATGAGTTTTTATTTACTTTATATCTGCTGCTAACTCTGTTTTAATTCATACATAATAGGTTTTGTTTTAAAACTAAAAAGTATTCAAGTTAGTCAAACATAATTCAACCCCCTTCTCGTGTTTGCACCTTCAAACACCTTCATATTTTGGCGAATATCCTTTGTTTGGTATAGGTTTGAACGTTTCGTCGTACACTTTTAGTAACGTTTCCACCTTGTACACATCAGGTATAAGGCTCCAATAATCATATTTGATACTAGAACATGCTGCTATTACATGTGAACAATGAAGGTGCAAACACGAGAAGGGGGGTTGAATTGTGTTTGTAATGCTTGAATTTTTTTTCTATTTTTTGATGATTATTTAAAATCTGATATATAAGGAAGCATAATTTGCAGTGGATAAAGTAAAATAATCAACACAAAGATTTATCCTGGTTCACCATTAACTAGGCTACATCTAGTCCCTTCACCTTGAAGTATTTTTCCACTAATTCGAAACCTCTGAATTACAACAGCACTACTGACCCTCCAAGTTAGTCTTCCCAAACAGTCTAACAATCCTAGACTTTTGAGGAACACAGCACCTTGACTTCACAAGTCAAGTCTTCTCATACCAATCTGACAACCCCAAATAGCAGAAGGGATTTAAACACCTTGAATCTAATTGCTAAGTCACCTGCTACTTCTTCTGACTCTTTAGATTGTAGACTCTACTTCAACAATATAGATCTGACACAAGGGAACGAAAAACAAGAGTACTTGCTTCTGGAAAGCTGATACTCACAATTAACCTCACTGAAAACTCGAGTGTTTTCCTCTGGAAGTTTATGACTCTTTTACTGATTTTCGATCACTAACTCTTCTGCCTGAGCCTCCTTTTATAGATGAAAATTAGGGTTTTTTCCTGGAAAATTCGAGCTATATCTGTCTAGATTCTCTTGCAAAAATAACTTGGTCAATCGGGTTTGAGCTTTAGGCTTGATATGAACCTTTTTGCTTCAGATTTCTTTTGAAAATAACTTTGGCCAATCATGTTCTTGTTTAATTCTGGACCGTATCTTTCTTCTCTCCAATTGCTTTTAAATTCCCTCCAAGACTTCAATTTATTTTTGTATCAAATCCCCTAAATACTTTGATCAAATTTCTATCAAATTTAATCAAGTCTTTTTCGAATTTTAATCAAGTCTTCACTGATTTTCATCATGATTAAAATCTAGACCGTATGATCCTCTGATCTCGACCAACTCTGGATTATGTAATCTGATCTGCGCCAATTATGTGATCCTCTTATCTCGGCCAACACTGGATCATAATACTTTAATCTAGACCATTGATCTTTTAATCTAGACATTTATCCTCTGATCTGGATCAAGTATGGATTAAATCTGGATCAAGTCTGAACTAAGTCTGGATTAAATCTTATATTCACGACTAAGCTATCTTCTGGTCAGGATTAAGTCTGGACCAAGTTTGACTTATGTTTCCTTTTGGTCTGGACCAAGTCTCCCTCTGACAAGCTTCCTTCTGGTCTGGATCAGGTCTCCTTCTGGACTCAGCTTCCTTCTGATCTGGACCAAGAAAGATATCCTCTGATGATGTTATTTGTCCTTTGATTTTTTGCCTTTGATGACATCCTTGATATCTTCTGGAGGTGTATCCTCTAGTGTCATTCTCTGATTTTATACTCTGGTGTCCTCATCTTCTGCTTCTGATTTTATCTTTTGGTGACGTCATCTTCAGCCTCCGGTCACGTCATCTTCTGGTGGCATTTTTCATTATTATTCTAAGTCGAAAATAAGATTACATAAAAGTACTTTTGTAAACATCATAATTCTAAGTATAGAACCAACTTGGTTCCAACAAACAAGGTATGTGTTTAGCTTGATATTTCCCACAATCGCACCAATTGTTAGGAATGTTTACACAGTAATGACCAATTGGTCGTCCTTCTATTGGATTTACCGTCTCGTGGACCATGAAAGTGTGGTTGCTCCGATCAAAACTATCAACTCTAGGACTATTGGATTTACGTATTTTGGATTTCATAAAATTTAAGCATGTTTCTGTGAATACCTGACCAGAAGCTAAAATTGATGCGTGTAGTTTTCCCATGGTTGGAAATAGTGTCTCTATTTTATAATATGTTAATTGGACCAAAGCAGTGATAGGAAGGTTGAGCGGTGCTTTTAATACTCCGTTGGTTGACTCCACAAGGTTGGTGGTCATATGGCCCCAACGTCTACCTCCATCAAATGCTTGAATCCAATCTTGTTGCGGTATGTTATCTAACCATTTCAAAGCCTACAGGTTTAATATGTCGATTTCTCTGCGATAGTGTCGATATGTAGGCTCATTGATTGAGTAACCTATATTGAAATAGTAGACAATGCAATATTAACTCATTATAAAAATTAATAATTAAATTATTAAAAATTACACTAATTATAATAAGGTAGAATGAAATTATTACCCATACAAATAACTTTTTTCTTCAAAGCATTATCCTTAAATTCCTTTGCAAAATTTTGTGCAATATGTCGGACGCAGAACACATGCTTTGACGAAGGATCTTGCCACCAATTATTCAGATTGTTATAAGCACTCTTAATGGATTCGTGTCTATCTAAAATAAAACAAACGTTGGCATGTGGAGTGACGTATTTTCTTAAATTTCTCAAAAAGAAACTTCAACCCTCTTTTATCTCACATTCCACAAGAGCATAAGCAATAGGAATTACATTGTCGTTCCCATCCTGTGCAACTGCTACTAATAGAGTTCCTTTGTACTTATCGTACAACCAAGTCCCATCAACTTGTACAATTGGTTTGCATAATTTAAACGCAGATATGCACGAAAGGTAAGCCCAAAATAGTCTATGAAATATCCTTATCCCACTTATCAAACTATTCTCATGATAAGCTGAGATCTTTTCCATTTCAAATTTGGTTCCTGGAGCAAACGTTTGCATAACCAATAACCATTGTGGGAGTTGATTGTAAGACTCTTCCCAATTGCCATAAATTTGTTTGATCGCTTTATTTTTTCCCATCCAAGCTTTTCTATAACTAACTGTGTTGTTGTGTAAGGCTTGAATCTAAGCAATAATGACCTTCACTTTGATTGGAGGATCCACTTTCACAATTTGCATTACGCTTGCACATATCATGTTAGAGTCGAGTTTCGTATGATCTTGTGACAATGCAGAATTTGTGCATGTATGAGACAAATTCAATTTACCAATCACCCACAATTCACTCTTTTTGCGTTTTGAAGCTCTACATCTAAACAAACAATTTGGACTTGAACAATAAATAACGTACCTTTCTAAATCTGATTTTTGTACCACAAAATTCAACGATTGTTTTAAATGGTAACGTTTGATTGCATGTACACATTCATCCTTGTTTTGAAACTTCATTCCAACGACAAGAGTTCCATCTACTACTGTGTCTTCGTTAACGAACATGTCATCAAATTCACTTGATTGCTCTATATTATCTAAATTGATGTTCTTCATGTATGATAGTGGATCAAATTTAGGTAGGATATGTTGATCTCCTGCTTCCATATCTTCGTCAACAACAATGTCATCGTCAGAATCACCAGATGATTCATCGAAGTATGTCTCATCGTTTTAACTATAATCACCTAATTCTTCCTCGTTCATATCATATTAAGACACTAAGGGGAAGATCGTATTGTGGACTTATTGGAAGAGATTCATGATGGAGTTGAAATCCTTCTGGATGAGTTTGTTCTAGTTGGCTAGAGTATGGTTCATAGTGTTGTAATGGTTCATAGTGTTGTAATGAATCATAGTGTTGTGATGGAGAATATAAGTTGGGTTGATAAGGGTTGCTTTGAAGAAAAGATGGGATGTAGTCGGGATTGGGTATGTTTGAGGACGATGGTTGATCAATGTTCGAGTATGTTTGAGGACCATCTTCAAAGTTAATATATAACGCAATAGTGCCAAGTTGTGACCACTGTGCATAAACATCAAACATGAGCTGAATATCTTCGTCATCGCAAACCTTCATCAGTTCAAACCTTATTGAAAGGTGTCGATCAACTACATCGAGTTGTAACTTTTTTTTAATGACATTCTTTAAACGAGCAAAATTGCTTCCATAATTTATATTGAACGCCTTTTTGTAATTACTTACAAATATTTTACCTTCAACTCCGTAGAGTATTGTACCATTGTAATAAACAATACCAATTACTTGTTGAGAATCCATGGTAAAAAAAATTGAGTAAGTATGAAATGGTAGAAGGTATAATGAGATAGAAGGTGTGGTATGATAGTGAGATTTATTGTTCTATTTATAGAAGGTACTGAGATTTATTTTTCATCTGGATCATCCATAACTGTTGATAAAAAAATTGGAAGGCCAAGATTAAATAGGAATTAGACCAATTTCATTGGTCCAAATAAAATAACTAGGATTGATATTTTTCATCTGGATCATCCACAACCGTTGATAAAAAAAAATTGGAAGACCAAGATTAAATAGGAGTTAGACCAATTTCATTGGTCCAAATAAAATAACTAGGATCCATCATCCATAACCATTGATAAAAAACTTGGAAGGCCAAGATTTAATACAAGTTAGACCAATTTCATTGGTCCAAATCAAATAACTAGGATCCATCATCCATAGCCGTTGATAACATTAGTTAAATGGATGAGATTAATTTTGACATGGATTGCTACTTGAGGATGCGATGAACCACAAGGATCACTACCTAGGGATGCGACGACCCAAAGGGATCGCTACCTGGGGATGCGACGACCCTAGATGATTGCAGGCTGGGGCAACGACCCTATATAAGCACGTTCAATAGCACCTTTTCAATCACATTTTCTGCAACCTTCTCAATCTCAAATTTTATTCAACCTTCTCAATCAAAATTTCTTCAACCTTCTCAGAAACTCATACTTTTCATCTCCCAATAGGTGAGTGCACGATAAATTTAGAAGACGTGTATTACCTTTCAGGATTAAATGTTTCTGGTATTCTTGTTCTGGTTCATATTTTGTGAATGTTAGAGGTGTTTGTGAAGAATATTTAGGAGTTATCCCACTTGAGGGAGCAACTATAGGTAGTTTTATTAAATTAAAATGGCTTAAAGATACTTTTGATGATGTTGGTGAAAATGCATCTGAAGTACAAAAACAAGCATCGTGTCAGGCATACATATTACGTATGATTGGTGGATTGTTGGTGCGGGGCAAATCCAACAATCGTGTACATTTGAAATATCTTTCACTATTAGGAGATTTAAATAAAGCATCCCAATATAGTAGGAGTTCGGCAGTTTTAGCTACATTTTATAGAGAATTATGTCTTGCTACAAAACCCGACGTAAAGTCTATTAGAGGATGTGCCATGTTGTTGCAAAATTGGGCATGGTATCGTTTGTTTTGTGTGGCTTTAGAATCACACAATGCATGGATATTTCCACTTGCACAAAGGTAACTATTGCAAATAATTTTTATATATTTTTCTTTTTTTAAAACTAACTACTTACCATATTACTAATATTATTATATTTTTTAATTTTTGATATATTCGACAGATTTAATTCCGGTGGTCTAAATTTTAGTAGAGTTCCTCATAACGACATAGAAGGCTACCGGAATACATCGATCACATGGTGGTTCAGGAAGTAATATTAATATTCATTCACATTTAGTTGAACTTTTTTAATTATATATTTTTATATATCTTAATATTTACTTAGCCTATTTTTAACATATTAGTTTCGGTGGAGGCTGTATCTCGGGTTCCAACACGAGGTACCCGAACAAGAGATGAACATTTGGACTGCATATACATATATGCATTGTTATCATATTGTCGAAAAACGTCATGTAGATAGAGTCGCACTTCAGTTCGGCTTCCATCAACCAATTCCGCAACCACCAAAGGATATGACAATCTACCACGAGGTCGAATGAGGCGTGACATTGACGATAATTGGAGGGTGGTTTAGAAATATGAGATTCAACATTGGAATGAACATCATAATTACGTATTGCACGGTCAATTCATAGAAGGTGTTTTACGTCACAGTAACGAATATATGAATTGGTTCAGACATCACACCAAATTATATATATATATGTGGAAAGATATCTGTGTGATCCACGTTTGCAACCTTCAATGTATCCTGATGTTCACTCAACTCCTCAATCAATCCCACAACAACATACCATGCACCAAACACCGTATTTATCGTCACCACCACATGTACATGAATCTACATGTATACCGACTCAGGACTACGTTCCTTCAGTGCCAACAATACCAACACCCGTTCATCCGACAGAGAGTGGAATTTTCTATAATTTGTTTGGTACTCATTGCACAACTCCTGAGTCGGCTTATGCTGTTTTTGATTCGATGTATAGCATCGATACTCAAAATTATATGGAGGCAGGTGGTAGTGGTTTTAATCAACATACAAATTATAACGAGGAAAATGATCAAAATGAGGATCAACCACAACATCCTCGACTCGTACAAAGGGCTAGACGAGTTCGACGACCGCGTAGATGTGGAACTGGAGGACATTTAAATGGAAATAATTAATTTAAAATTGATGTATTTTTTCTTTCAATTTAATGTATTTTTTAAAATTTTATTAATATAATTTTATTTTTATTATTATTATTATTGTTATTATGTTTATTATTATTATTATTAAAATTATTTCATTTTTTATTATTATTGTTATTATTATTATTAAAATTAATTTTCAGCAAATTTTTTATTTCATTTAATAAACCGCAAATCATTTTTTAATTATTAAATAATCATTTTTTAATTAATTGTATTATTTAAAATCAATTTAATTCATTTAATAAACCTTTCAGGACATCGCTCATCCCCCAGAATGCGACGACCTACTTCGGAAAAAAGTAGGGCATTCGCATAAATTGTTTTCAAAAGTGTGGCATTTTGGTAAAAAAAAACAAAAAAGGATATTTAAAAAAAAATCCACATAGTGATTATAGTCCTAGTCTTTGAAGGTGCAAACACGAGAAGGGGGGGTTGAATTGTGTTTGTTAAACTTGAATTCTTTTGCTGTTTTGTTGAATGATGATGCGAATTATTGGATGAATAATTGATCAGACTTAGCAGTGGATAATAACAACTTAAGAACACAACAATTTATCCTGGTTCACCATTAACTTGGCTACATCCAGTCCCTTCATCCTGAAGGCTTTAATCCACTAATTCAAAATCTTTGAATCACAGCACCTGACCCTTCAAGCTAGTCTTCTCAAACAGCCTGGCAACCCCAAACTTTCGAGGAATGAAAACAACACTTTAACTCTACAAGTCAAGTTTTCTCCTACCAATCTGACAACCCCGATTGAAGAAGGAATCTACACCACTATCGGGTTTGATTACAAGGGTTTGGAACTCTGCAAAGTTGCTTCTGGAAAGCTGATTGCTGCACTGAATTTCTCTCTCGAAAACACTTAGAAAATTTTTGCTTTTGCACTCAAGTGATTCTCTCTTTTGAACTCTCGGATTGTGTTGAATATGAAGCTTGAGTTCTTGTGTTTTTCGATGCTTGATGCTGCTGCCTGAAGCCTCCTTATATAGTTGCAAATTGGGCTTTGTCCAAGCTTAAATTCGAAATAGATCTTGCTCAGATTTCCTTTGAAAATACGGTTGGCCAATCCTATTTCACTTAAATAAAAATCGTATCTTTTTAGCTTCATATTGCATTTGAAAATTCTGTTGACCAATCTTGTTTCTTTTAATTTCAAACCATATCTTTTTAAGCTTCAGATTGCATTCGAATTTCTTCAAGTCTTTAGTGATATTTTGAATCAAATCCCCTTAATACTTTGATCAAATTTCTATCAAAATTTAATCAAGTATTCTTCGAATTTTAATCAAGTCTTCACTGATTTGCATCATGATTTAAATTTTGGACCGTATGATCCTTTGATCTCGACCAACTCTGGACCATGTGATCTAATCTGTATCATTCTATGATCCTCTGATCTCGGCCAATTATGGACCATATGATCTGATCTGTACCATTCTGTGATCTGGATCATTGATCTTCTAATATGGACCATTGATATTTTAATCTAAACCATTGATCTTTTCAACTAGACCATTTATCTTCTAGTCTGGACCATTGATCTTTTAATCTGGACATTTATCCTCTGATCTAGACCAAGTCTAGACTAAGTCTGGATTGAGTCTGAATTAAATCTGGACTAAGTCTTATGTTCTGGACAATTATATTTTCTGATTTGGACTAAGTTTTATGTTCTGGACCATGCTATCCTCTAGTTTGGACCAAGTAATTTGTTCTAGACCAGTTATCTTCTGCTCTGTACCAAGTCTGGTTTAAGTCTGGATCAAGTCTAGACTGAGTCTTATATTCACGATCATGCTATCTTCTGGTAAGGACTAAGTCTGGACCAAGTCTGACTTATGTTTCCTTCTGGTCTGGACCACGTCTCGCTCTGATAAGCTTCCTTCAGGTCTGGACCAGGTCTCCTTCTGGACTCTGTTTCCTTCTTATCTGAGCCAAGAAAGATATCCTCTGATGATGTTATTTTTCCTTCCCTTTGATGATATCCTCTGATTGATGCTATCCTCTGATGTTTTCCTTTGATGACATCCTCTGGTATCCTCTGGAGGTATCTTCTGGTACCCTCTAATGACTGAAGGTGCAAACACGAGAAGGGGGTTGAATTGTGTTTGCAAACTTTGAATCTTTTTGTTGTTTGGTTGAATGTTGATGCGAATTATTAGATGAATAATTGATCAGACTTAGCAGTGGATAATAACAACTTAAGAACACAACAATTTATCCTGGTTCACCATTAACTTAGCTACATCCAGTCCCTTCATCATGAAGACTTTAATCCACTAATTCAAAATCTTTGAATTACAGCACCTGACCCTTCAAGCCAGTCTTCTCAAACAGTCTGACAACCCCAGACTTTTGAGGAACGAAAACAACACCTTGACTCTACAAGTCAAGTCTTCTCCTACCAATCTGACAACCCCAGATTGAAGAAGGAATCTACACCACTATCGGGTTTGATTACAAGGGTTTGGAACTCTGCAAAGTTGCTTCTGGAAAGCTGATTGCTGCACTGAATTTCTCTCTCTTTTGAACTCTCGGATTGTGTTGAATATGAAGCTTGAGTTCTTGTGTTTTTCGATGCTTGATGCTGCTTCCTGAAGCCTCCTTTTATAACTGTAGATATGGCTTTGTCCAAGCTTAAATTCAAAATAGATCTTACTTAGATTTCCTTTGAAAATACTGTTGGCCAATCCTGTTTTACTTAAATAAAAATCGTAGCTTTTTAGCTTTAGATTGCATTTGAAAATTTTGTTGACCAATGTTATTTCTTTTAATTTCAAACCATTTCTTTTTAAGCTTCAGATTGCATTCGAATTTCTTCAAGTCTTTAGTGAATTTTTTGAATCAAATCCCCTTAATACTTTGATCAAATTTCTATCAAAATTTAATCAAGTCTTCTTCGAAATTTAATCAAGTCTTCACTGATTTGCATCATGATTTAAATTTTGGACCATATGATCTTCTGATCTCGACCAACTCTAGACCATGTAATCTGATCTGTACCAATTCTATGATCCTCTTATCTAAACAAACTCTGGACCATGTGATCTGATCTGTACCATTCTGTGATCCTCTAATCTCGGCCAATTCTGGACCATGTAATCTGATTTGTACCAATTCTGTGATCCTCTGATCTCGACCAACTCTGAACCATGATCTTTTAATCTGGACATTTGATATTTTAATCTAGACCATTGATCTTTTAATCTGGACATTTATCCTCTAATCTGGACGAAGTTTGGACTAAGTCTGGATTAAATCTGGACCAAGTCTAGACTAAGTCTGGATTAAATCTGGACTAAGTCTTATGTTTTGGACAATTATATCTTCTGATCTGGACCAAGTCTGGATCAAGTTTTATGTTCTGACAATTATTTCTTCTGATCTGGACCAAGTTATTTGTTCTGGACCAGTTATCTTCTGCTCTAGACCAAGTCTGGATTAAGTCTGGATTGATTCTTATATTCACGACCATGCTATCTTCTGGTCAGGATTAAGTCTGGACCAAGTCTGACTTATGTTTCCTTCTGGTCTAGACCAAGTCTCCCTCTGACAAGCTTCCTTCTTGTTTGGACCAGGTCTCCTTCTGGACTCTGCTTCCTTCTGATCTGGGCCAAGAAAGATATCCTCTGATGATGTTATTTTTCCTTCCTTTTGATGATATCCTCTGATTGATGCTATCCTCTGATGCTTTCCTTTGATGACATCCTCTGATATCCTCTGGAGGTGTATCCTCTGGTGACATCTTTATCCTCTGGTTGCTTCCTTTGGACGTATCCTCTGGTGGTGTCATCCTCTAATTTTACACAGCCTTTGATTTGTTCTTCTAAGTCAAAATACAATTTACATAAAATACTTTTGTTAATATCAAAACTTTGATTGAAAGAACCAACTTGGTTCCAACAATGACATCCTCTGGTATCCTCTGGATGTTTCCTCTAGCATCCTTTGGATGTATCCTCTCGCCAAACTTTCTGGTGGCATTTTTTATCTTCTGGTGACGTCATCCTCTAGTGGTGTCATCCTCTGATTTTTCCTTCTAAGTCAAAATACGATTTTCATAAAATACGATTTTATCTTCTGGTGACGTCATCCTCTGGTGTATCCTCTTGTGGTGTCATCCTCTGTTTTTCCTTCTAAGTCAAAATACGATTTTCATAAAATACATTTGTTAACATCAAAACTTTAATTGCAAGAACCAACTTGGTTTCAACAGTCTTTACTCATTAGAGACGAAAGAAAAAACAAGAGAGAACAAAAGAAAATAAAAAAAAATAAGATAATGAAAGAAATGAGAACTGGATAAAAATGTACTTGTTTATTTTGTGAAAATATTATGGGTTATTTACTTTGTGAAAACATTTTTTGTTTTCATTTCATAAAATATGTGTTCATTTTACCTTTGTGAGAGACTCTTAAAGTAAACGTTTGTTATGGAGATAAGATAAAATGTTTATTAATGAAAATGTATTTTTCTTGAAATAATGAAAATAATTTTTTGACATTTTTATTATTTTTAGAAATATAGACAATTGTTTACTTCAAAAGTTTATTACATTTTTTATTAACGAGTAAAATTAACACAAATTTTAAAAAATAAAAACAAGAAATATTTTCACAAAATAAATAACCCTTTAGTATTTTTATTTTTGAAATATATATTCACTTTACTTTAATGAGAAACTCTTAAAGTGAATTATTATGATGGAGAGAAAAGAAATATTGATTAATGATGATCTATTTTAAAAGATAATTAACACATTTTTTAATATTTTTATTATTTGTAAAAATATATACAATTATTTATTTCAAGAATTACACACTTCTTTATTAGCAGCAAGTAATATTGACATATTTTTAGAAAATAAAAATAAAAAATGATTTAATATAAAGTAAATGAGCCAATATGTTAAAAAAAAAATATCGTTGTGTTTTTAGGATTAATTGTTTGCTATATATTATATATAGAAGAGAAAACGAAGCATAAGAATTTCTAAAATGATAAAGTATTTATAATGAACATTGAAAACTTACTTGGCATCGGTATGCGTACCTTTAGCAATATCCAATACCGATACCTACCTACCTATGTGTGGTAGCCTCTAAGCCTTCGTGAAGAACATGCGTTCGCATGTTTTGCCTTTTTAATTAATATAAACATGAAATAACATCCTTTGAATATAAAATCTAAACTAACAAAAGAATGCTGGAAACTGGGCCGCGCGTGCAAAATATTTGGATCGCTTTAGTATATAAGGTGAGAGTAGAGGGTTTAAGGTGCAAAAGTATTGGGTCTGGTGCAAAATAAAAATTCAGACGGTCAGAATGCAAAAAATAAGGGATGTCGGTACAATTTAACAAAGTTCAAGTTCAGAGTATGCATGTGCAAACATTGAGTACTCACGCTGGATCTCTTCGAGAATAAGATCTTAATAATTCATATTTGATCACGAGCTAAGTAAAGTATACTTAAAAATTATTCTAATTATAATTCGAATTTAGGTTCTCTCGAACGATTTGTTTATAATTGAAAATTATTAACCACTTGAGATCAATCACTTGTTTATTTTTTAATTTTTATGTTTAATACCAAAAAGACATGCATGTAAGCTAAATTATCATGAAAACTTCTAGAATACATTTACAAATTGAAGAATTTTGATACATTTGTTCTATAAAAAAAATTAATTAACGATCATTTTTATAAATCAAAAAGTTATTTGTTGACTTTTGTATGTTAGAAATATTATTCCATGAAGAATAATATTATTTTGTTATTTATAAGTGTAACACTCCGATTTTTAACAGCGCGGGTGCAAAAAAAATGGAACATGGACCCACCAACAAAAGTCAACTGTCAAAGAACGTCATAGTACAATCATCCCAAAATAAAATAAGTACAACCACAAAAAAGACACTAAGGCCCTATACAACAAAAACACTAATTTAATCATCCACTAACAACTACAGTAACAAGAGTGACCTCCACACTCTACACAAGTCCCATTTGACGCAGTATCTCTCCTCAAAGTAACTTCCTCCTCATCAGTCATAGAAGGATCAGTCTCCTCAGAAGTCAGATCCACCCACGATATAGGTGACTTCGGCGACGCTGGAATCTCAAAACAGACCACTACTTTAATGACAGTCGGTAGGGGATCGTTCACTGGGAGTGGAAGCTCGGACTCGATCTGCGGTGACACCAACCAAGGTACCGACGATCCATCAGAAAAACCCTAGTCCCCGACCAGCCTAAACGGACCTAGAATATCTTCTCCCGCTGGCATCAACCCCTTACCCTTCTCGCCCGTTCCTGGTCCAACAACTACATCCCCTACTACTATAGTGGGAGTCACCACACCTACGGTGGCCTTCGTCTCACCTTTGACTGAAGTATTCTCTGCATCTGCCCATACCCCATTCGCCTCGAGTACTAATCCTGAAGGTACAGGAAAGTCGATCCTCTCGTGAGTGAGTTCCACATGCGACATTGCCCCAGCTCTTCTACTTGTCCTTACCACCCTCCCCGTATATGTACCCCTGTTTGAGATGGGGTCGTATACCCAAGCAGTCAGCAAATGTCGGTCAGGGAAGTCTAACGACGTCTTCGTCGTTAGGGTAACAGTCGGTGGAACGAACCTGGGTATCATCTGAGGGCAAAGCCCAATTTCCACAATAATGTAAAGGGTCACCGACTGAAATTAACAGTTAACAATTAACAATTATGTCAAAAAGACAAACAGTAAACACTTAGCAGTTTCAGCAAATAATAAACAGTGACAAAACAAGTATACACATATATCATATCATAACACACATGACTCGCGTGCCAAGCACCCTAATGCAATGCTTATATGTCAATGCACATGATTCTGGAATTCCAAACCCTCCTCGAGGGGTGTAAATCATAATGGTACCACCTCTCACAGACCAGTACTAATTACCGAGGTGCCACCTATCACATATCAGCACGATTTACTATAGTACAATCTATCACAGACCTACACGACAAAAAAAAAATCCTCTTTAGGATAAGATGGACCAATCAACTCATGGAACCATCCCATGGCCCATCGCGGTCACCACTAACTCTGTGGCCCATCAAGGTCACCACTAACTATGAAATGCATGAGCATACTCTGACTCTTTTCACAATAATTATTATGTAAATGCAACTATTAAAAGACTCATCTTTTAATACTCATTAGACACTAACAATTTTTCATACTTTTCATAGAGCATACTCAAGACACATGCTCATTCATAACATTCATAATGTGTAGTAACAAATATTATCACTCAAGAATGCATAATCACAACAATATTAATCATCACATATTCACACATATAAGGTTCCTATGAGCAACTAAAAATTTGAAATGAGCGCTTACCTCAATTATAGCTTTTTCAACAAATTTTGCTACCACAATCAAACACAACGAAAATCTCGCTCGTGCCAACACCTTGAGTTTATTAGTTAAATGGATTTCCCTTGAGCAATAGAGCACTTTTGCAGTTGAAGCTTTTTGGCTTTGAAGCTTTGTTGGAGCTCAATCAATTGAGGAATGGTTAGGGTTTTTTTTTTTTTTTTGAGAGAAGACGGAGAAGAGGAAAAAAGAAAGTGACGGGGTTCTGTTGAAGAGGGAGACCACAGGCTCTACTTTTTGGATGAGAATTTATGTTCTTCTTCCCTTAAATAATCTAGTCTATCAATTCTAACTTAATCTTCAAAAAAAAATTCTAACCACAAAAATTAATCAAATAAATTTAATCATAAAATCTCACAATATCCTTTTTGACACTTAGTCATAATCACATCACTTCTAGATCTACTTTAGTAAAAATATCTACTCTCGTCGCAGTCTAATTGACAGATGAATTTATCAGCAACAAGTGACATTTTAAAATTTTAATCGGTAATAAATTTTTTTGTGGCGTAATTAAATTATAATCTAATAAATAATTTTAATTGGTTCTCCAAAAATATATTACTAACTCTAACAAAATTATACTTTGGTACTTAATTTCATAAAATAAAAATTGGCGAATAGCTTAAACAATTCAACACAAAATACACTAAAAATGCATAAATTAGAGTTTAGAAAATTCAGGGTCCTACAATAAACATTATAGTAATTTTTTATATTTTGTCGTAAAAATATTCACTATTATAAGTAATAAAATTTTAAAATAAAATTATATTTCACTGTCACTTTTGGTAAATAATATTTCATTATTATAATTAAATATATAATAGAAAATAAATTATTTTATAAAAAAACTCATTTAACTATTAATTCAAAAACTAATATTAACTACTTGTTGTTTTTAAATTTTTAGCTCAACTCTTAATTATGTGAATTAATTATGATAATTTACTATCTCTTCTAAGAAAAGAAAATATTAATTGCTTATTTGTTGTTTGTTAGTATTTACTTTCTTTATACTTCCGCATCTTAACATTTTGACCGGAAATGTGTCAAACTTATAACACAATTTTTTTTTCTTAACCCTCCTCTTCTCATAAAAAATTATCTTAGTAATCTAAATTTTTAACAAAAAAATATTAAATTTAATTAATAATTATTTAAATTAATATTTGAATTTAAATTATAATAAACAATTTATATTTAATTAAACTTAATTAATTACTTGGACCAAAAAAAGTTTAACTAATGACTTAAATTCAAATATTTAATTTAACATCGCAAATATTAAAATATTTGCGTATAAAAAAAGAAAGATTCTAATAGTATTTAACTTCAAGTTATTTTTTTGTACTCAAGTTATTAAGTTTTTGACAATAAACTTAAATTAAAAACTGTATCATAATGAATTTTGCAATTGCATTATATATTAATATCTTTTGTCCAATATATGACCCTTTCTTTCGCATCAATATGGAAGGAAATAATTAAATATTTACGATAATTAAAGCATAGATTGACTTCAATGATAGCTTATATATGACCGTATAGTTGTACTTCTAAAATAATTTCTGCATTTGATATTTTTATGCAAATTAAATATATATATATATATATACACAATAAAAGAGAATAATGAGTTTATTAAATTACATTTATTAATGGTTAGTGTATTATAATAATTAGGAAAATGTTAACAGGTTCTTCAATAATACTTATTAGTGAGCCAAATATAAAAATAAAGTATTGAAAATGTATTGTAATTTGTGTATTTAACTTTTTAAAAGTTTAAATTTTGTTTCATTCAACGTAAAATTTTATTTTTGTTATTTTAACAAGTGTCCTTAGAGCATTTGTTAACAAAACACTTATAATTATTAAAAGTGAATTGAGGAACTTCAATGGTTTGGACTAGTGATAAAAAGACACATATTTGATCAATAAGTTGTGGGTTTCATCTCTGCTACAGTTGTTGAAGGGAGGGAAATGTAAATATCTTTGTAAATGTTCAGCGAACTCAAATTTCTTTCTTATCTTTGACTTGTGGCACTATCTCTTCACCCTAAATTTTTATCAACAACAAAATAAATATAAGGTAACAAAATAATAAATTGGAAGTGATGCACATAATATTAATTAGATTGTATGATTGTAAAAAAAATCAATGTTTCATTGGAAACTAAAAGTGACATTCTTTTTTGGACAAATTATTCTTGCAAGTTCTATTGTGGAGTTGACTCTGTTTTAGTATGTCTACTTCTATTGTTATGATTCTTTGTTGATTAAGTACTATTGATGCTCAGTGGTCTGGTTGATTTGGTTGGATTTCTTACGAGTTGGTTCCTTTCTTTATTGCAATTGTTTGATATGGTTGTGACTCTTTCTATTGTTATGTTTCTAGTGATTGTAATTATTAAAACTATGTGGTTGATACTAGTACTACTCTTGACATAGATGTTTCTTATGTTCCCACAGCTTACCAAAACTCATGCAGTTGTTGGTCCACCTCATCATTGTTATCCTTCTCGTGATCTTAAGTTTACTCAATTGCCTGATTATTTTTATTCCACTTATTTTGTTTCTTATTATTCATGTATGAAACATAAGATGGATCATTTGTATTGGTAATGTGGACTTCACGTTTGGCGTTGTGGTAAAGCTTTGTCTCCACTCCTTCTAGTACGCTTTAACTCCAAAATGGTGGATGAAGTGTACTTGCAATAAGGTAGGATGTAAGCAGATAGCAAGTATAGTGACTGAATAAGTCATGTGTGCAATACTTGGGGGAGAACCCCCTATTTATAGCGTAGCTAGACTCAAATTTTTTGCAATTTGCTGCTATGGTGATCGTTGAGACCATAGCGGGATTATCTTTAACCCTGATGTATATGCATACCGAGGTAAGGATAGATCTTATATGATTTGACTGGGATCCGCAATGATTGATATGTCAGGAGTACATCGATGTTTTTATATTCCTTGCCTTTAGGCACATGCATTTCTAAGGATGACGCCGAGGGTAGTTTCCATGTTGCGTCATTACTTGATATCGATGTTATCACATTGGACCTCACTATTAGGTCAGTCTACTCTATTTGTATTGGACTTCCTTGGCAGTCAATCCATAGTATATTTGGGTTGGGCCTTTTAGGCCCATACTGTTACACTTATTAACCTCTATTCATAATTTATCTGAGTCTTCTTCCTGTAAATAGGTTATTCTTAATCCTCTATGGCAACATGCTATGGCAGAGGGATTGTTTGCTTTTCACAAGACAAATAAATGAAAATCAGTACATCTTCCACAAGAAAACGTGCTATTGGATTTTGTTAGGTATATAAGATCAAAACCAAATTTAACGGGTGAGTTGAGCGCTACAAATATGAATTGTGAAGAAACCATCAATTCTTTTGATCATCCATTTTTTCTGTTGTAGCCAAAATGATCACTATTCACACTCTTATTGTTGTTGTATATGTTCATCAATTTCTCAAATGAAGGTTAAACATGTTTTTGTAAATGGTGATCTTCAGCAGGAAGATTATTTGGCACATCTTATTGGTGTTTCTCATAATCCATAGGAAGTGTGTAAATTGAAAAAGATTATTTGGTCTTAAACAAGCTCCTCAAACTTAGTCTGAGAAATTCTATTATGATTGCATCACTCGAGTTTCATTCTAGTGATCATAACTTTGTTTTGTTTCTCGCGTCCACTTCCCATAGTCGTATTATACTCTCCTTATATATTGTTAACATGATAATTACATTAAATGATATTGGCAAGAGTAATATGTTAAACTTATAATAGGCAAACAATTTGAGATAAAGGGTTTAGACACACTTTAGTACTTCATGGTGATATATTCTCACTCAATCTAAGTAGATTCCCAACATTATTGAACATACTTATCTTTTTTATACTTGAGTAACAAATAGTCCTTTTGAGTTACATGTTTATTCTGTTCTTATGTCGATTGGACTGGTGACCCTATTTTCATATGTAGACAATTATTCTTTTTAAAAGTATTTTAACTCTTTATTTACAAGTAAAATTAACACAATTTTTTTTTAAAAATATTGTCGCAAAGCAAATCGTGCAAAGACTAAGTTATCCCTAAAATCCTTGTAATAACATGTATTCAACGTTTATACATAACTATGCCGAATGAATCAGTGCTTAAGCTAGAAATAAAACCAACTTTAGATACAAATGAGGTAATAATATATAGGTAGATTATACCATCGACCATCATAATAGGCGATGTACCATATATCAGTGTTTGAAAGTTATATGAAATTTCAACAATCGTTGATGAGACTTTTTACAAGTATAATGTAACATTATCTTTGTCTTTACGGCTTAGACGTTGACTTAAATGGTATCAGTTCGACGAATTGAATTTTGAAAGACACATTCATTTTATCTTATTTTTAACTAACCGACGTTAATCGAGTTATTATCTCAACTATAAAACCAAGAAAATTGTTAATTAATACTTTCAAAGAGTGTCATTAATTATCGTTAAAGTTTCAAATAATTTTTAAACAATAATCATAGATAATCCACCCTAGCACATGCAATGATCAATGTCTCTTTTATTTTTCTTATTAACTAATAAAAATTGTATTATTGTCAAAAAAAATTGTATTACTATTTATTTATAGACCAAACTAAATCTCAAATTGACTAAAAAAAAAAAAAAACCCAAGGTTATTGTCTGATTCGTATTATAAGTATATATTTTCAAGCATATGGTAGATTATTGTCCGCTTAAATTTCATTGTTTTTTTTAATTAATTTTTCAATAAATTTATTTTATGCGATATTTGTGACCCTATTATAATATAGTCAATGATATTGTATTTTAATGTTATATGTATAGTAATATAGTATGTGTTAAACGGTATGTGCATATTAACCTATACTTTTTTTTTACTCATAATTAATCTATATAATTTTTATACTCAAAATTAATCTATAAGATTAAATATTATAGTATCCGTAGTCATATATACAAAGTAAGAGAGATAATACCATCCAAAAAAGAAAATGAAATAGATAGCGAAATATAATTAAAACTTAGAAATTTAATTTATGATTATAACCCTGTATAAATATTTAAATCAATTAAATTCAAACAATTTATAATGAAAAATAGTGCTAAGCAAACAAATGAATAATAGTTGATGAAGTTTTCAAGTCTATTTTATAATTGAACTAAAAATAGATTTTTAAAAAAACATAAAATATAACGTATTTAGTGATCGCCAAATTTAAAAAAGTAATAAAACTAAAACAAAACACTAAATAATATGTAATTCCCAAAGATCAAATACAAAATATGAGACCTCTTGTTTGATTCAAGAAAAAAAGAGTATATATTCATAAATTCTATCAATCAAGTACTTTATTCGTTACATATCTATTTAATCGTTCAAATCATTTGGTTTGAACAAATGCAGGTAAATCATCATTTGCACGATATAATAATAATAATAATAATAATAATAATAATAATAATAATAATAATAATTTTATGTGAACGACGCATCATCTTTTGTTGAGCAAAAATGAAAAAAAAAATATTGTGAACGTTTTATAAGATAAAAGAATTAAACAGAAAAAATAAAATAAAGAACTTAAGATCGAACTATTATTTATAAATAAAATAAAGGATTGTGATAGACGACATTCTACCCTCTTTTTAATTATTGTCAAAGATCGAATTATCCCTTTTTAGTCATTGTTAGGAATGTGATTGTTCTTTTTTTGAAAGTGGTTTAAGTAGAGACTAAGTTGTCTTGATTTTTTTCTCAAAAAATTAAAAGTTAAATTTTGGGCTCAATTACATTTTTAGTCCTCCTATTTTTATCGATTCACAAAATCCATTTTTCTATTTTAAAATTTGATAATTTTGGTCATTTATTATGATTTTTTAGTTAAAAAAATAGCGATGTGACATGTTTTAAATAACATGACATACGATATAATGATATAAAATGATTAACATCGTGAAATCGCAAGAAAGCTTTGAAAAAATTTAACTTTCAACTTTAGAAATTTTCATTTTTGTAATTTCATTAATGACATGAATAATTAATATATCTAAACGGTTCTATATCATGAAATCGTATACTACATCATTTAAAATATGTCAAATTATCATTTTATTAGTTCAAAAATTTGAAAGAAAAGTCAAAATTATTGACTTTTAAAATAAGAAGACCAATTCTATGAATTGTAAAAAATAGAAGACTAAAATTACAATTAAACATAAATTTTTCTAGAATAAAATTGAGTCCTGCAGTTTTTTATATGGACTAAAATAAGTTTTGACTCATAATTTTATAAATCATGATTATAAAATCATATTCAAGAAACATAACTATCTAAAAAGGAAAAACGACACTTTAAATATCAACCATAAATGATTGATTAGTTATAGGATTAATAACAGAATTAGTTGATACTTTCTTGCAATTATTATATCATTTTTTAATTTCAAAGTGGAGTAGCGTAATTAATTACCTCAAAGTGGAGTATTTATTTATTTTGTCGCAAATAAATTACTCGTTGGGAGATGAAATTGCAATTATCTTTATATACTTAAAAAAATTTAATTAATTCCAATCCATCTTTTTGAACATATGAAAATATAAGTACACAATCAAAAGTAATATTCATGGGAAATTGTTGAATGAGAATAAAAAAAAAAAACTGTACCAAAAACAAAATAGCATTTGATGAAGATTAGTTATTTGCATGACAAAATCAAGCAGAATAATAACCAACTATTCTTAAACATCCATCGATGAGTATCTTGGTTTTGTGTCGATCAATAGTTTTGTGATTACCCAACATTAGGTCCATTTAATGCAAAATCACCAAACTTGACCAAAAGGTCCTGCAATATACAGTCACAACTTAAATAATTAAATTTGAAGTATACAATACATTAAAATGGATTAAAAATATTACACAATTGAGAAGTAAACAACACTAAGGTTTAGGTTCCATATATGCGACTGTATATTTTTCCTAAGCCACACTCATGTCTATAAAAATACCCCGTAAATAACAATACAAAGATATGGGGGCGTCATAAAAAATGCATTAAAAAAGTATTGTACTTGTAATAAACAAAATATGTTGGATGTTAAATTTGTAATTTTTACATCAAATTCAGATAAACGAATTGACTACTAAGGATGAGAATAAGCTAGGCCGTTCGACAGGGGTCTATGGCCTGACCTACTTATAGTCTGACCTGTTTAATAAGAAGACTAGGTTCAGACTATTTTTAAAGCCTATTTTTTTTAAATAAGTTAGGTTCAGACTTATATAAAAGCATATTAGGCTTGACAGACCGACCTATATATATATATATATATATATATATATTATTTATTAATGTTATTTTTTTATTATTATTTATTAATATTATTGTTTCCTATTTTAAAGCCTATCAATTAGGCTATTTTAATATTATTTATTATATTAGATTTGATTATAATTTTATTAGTTTTTCTTATATAAAACTGTCTAATTTAGCCTATTTAAAAAAATATAAAATATAACATTTAAATATTTTAAATATTTTAAAGTGAATAAGGCTTTTAAATAGGCTTTTAGGCTAGGCCAGATTTTTAAAAACGTCATGCCGAGAAAAAAGCCTATGATAGGCCGTAGGCCATACTTAAGCCTAAAAAATTAATAGTAGGCCAGACTCAGGCCTTTCAAAGCCTGGCTTGGCCTGACCTATTTCCACCCCTATTGACTACATTTCATTTTTAACAATTTTAGTGACCTTTATTTATATAAAGAAGTGATTGAAAATTCAAATAAAATTATTTAGATAAAAGAGATCAATTGATTAAAGAATAAAGAGAAAATCAAAAAATACGGATGATTGAAAAGTAAAAAATCTTGTCCCAAATTTAGACTATGAATTTTTAAATTTCATAACCAAATTTTCTGAAAAGAAAGTTTGAAATTTAAAATAAAACTATTTGGAAACTGAAAATTTAAGAGAAATTTGACAATTGATATAAGTAGATTTTAAATAAGTTTTTAGGCCCTATAAAATTTTACTATATATTTTGTTTTTAACCTTTATAAATTTTTTTATCAACTTTAAGTCCTTTAAAAATTTTATTTTTTATTTTTTATCTTTGATTTTATAATAATTATTGTGTATCTTTTAAATGATTTTTTTTTTCCGGTAACGCTTGAGGTTTTATACGAAATTTTTCTCTCAAAAATTTATAATTTTTTAATAGACGATAAATTAAATATGAATTTTTAAGCAAAAAAAACTAAAAATTAATATTTAATTAATCATTTTTTAAAAAATTCTAAATTTTTATATATAAGTTAAATATGTTCTAAACATTATTTCAAAAAATTATTAAAAAATTCAAAAAATACACAACAGTTAATTTAAAATCAGACACAAAAATATAAAAAGGAAAATTTTCAAATGACTAAAAGTTAATGAAATTTTTATAAGAATTAAAAATAAAATAGTGAAATTTTATAAGGACTAAAAACTTATTTAAATCATAAATAAACATAGAAGGTTACACATAGCTTCCATGAGTTAAGCTAATGGAATATTTTTACTTTTATCACCTAGTAATGTTTTATAATTAATTACTTTCTTAAAAAAAAAAAGAAGTAATAACCATCTTAAAATACTATATTTGACCTAGTCATGTATGTTATATTTTAAAAATTTCAGCCGCACCTTTTTTATTTGATCAATGTTTTGTTTGGGTTTGGATGTATTAGGACTATGGGTGTAAAATGGTCAGTTCAAACTTTGAAAAATCTAAGTTTGATCTATAATTAATTTTTTAGGTTTGAGTTGCAGATGATTCTTTTTTTTTTTCTTTCTCTTTCCAGTTTGACCTAGTTTATTAAAAGTATGACATGGTCTGAAAGTTTACTTAAAAATCTATTTCACATTAAAATATTTAAATAATATATTTTACATTTATTCAAATAGACCAAAATAAATCTTTATATATAAAGAAGACTAATAAAATAATAAACATAAGGAAAATTAATAAAGTTATACTTTTTTTACTCAATAAATACTAAATTACTAACAAATAACAATGTTAATATATATCAACTTATCACTTATTAAGTATAATAGAATTTTTTATAAGTTTGAATCTGATCTATTTAAATTAATTAATAAACTTTTAAAAATACAAATAAATCCAACATTTTTATTAAATAGACTAAGCCATATCATAAACTCCATACCACCTAAGTCACCTAACCTATTGCCACCTTTAATTGGAGCATAATTAATCAACCATATTCAATGGTGAAATTTATGAATGTTTCATTATTTCCCTTTTATGACATGTTCGTTGATTAGGAAACAAATTAAAGGCTATTGCGAAAATGATTAGGAAACAAATCAATACGTTTTTTTTTACTCAAAACTACAATATGTTTTAGATTTTATTTTCGCTCATAAATACATCGATTTTTATTCCATTAAAAGAATATGAGAATATTCCAAAATTTCAAAAATGCTTTAAATGATAATTAAGCCATAAACATGGCACGTGTACTTTTTCTTATGGATAACCTCTTTTATAATAATGTAGATGCAGATTTTTAGGTAAATTCGTAGGTACAAGTGAATTTTATTGAGACAAAATCAATTCAAAATTTAAATAATTAATTAAATATAAAATAATGATGTATTTGAATTGTTCAGTTTTTTAATTTCTTGTTTTGTAAAAAATATTGTTATTACAAAACAAGAAATTTAAGGTAAACACTGTCGTATTTTAAAGTTTAGTTGAATATGATTTACAACAATTAAAATACATCATTATTTTATATTTAATTAATTAATAATTAATTATTAAAATATTTAAATTTTGAATTAATTTTGTCTCAATCAAATTCACTTGTACCTGCGAATTTACCTAAAAATCTGCATACATATTAAAATATTAAACTGTGGAATACCGAATTGATAGCCGATATGGAGGAGGGATTGAATTGAAAAAACAGAAACTTTAATGGTGTTTTAAATGCATTTGCACTTGTAGGTTTGACTTGAGTACTATTCTTGATTTTGTTTTTTTTGAATTAAAATTAAAATTATTATCCGCCGTTAATATTGACATGGTGTGTTGAGAAAATTTGGATTAAATATGTTCTTTTTTAATTTCTTCACTTGTATATAAAAGTGTCGTTAACAAAAATTGGCTCTTTTTTCCGTAATTTTTGTAGAATCCAAACTGGGCCAAAAAAAGTAAAACACTTAAAAGAGTACTGTTTTTAAAAAGAGAAAAAGAGACAAAAAGTTTTTAAAACAACAACTTACAAAATAGTCTTCCAAATAAGTTTTATCCTTTTATAGTTTTAATTAAAAAGGTAAAAAACTATTTGATCTAAATCTCACTTTTTTTTTTTTTAAATTTTGAGGAATGACAATGAGCAATATATAAGAGAAAGAGAACAAACAGTATGTCAATCAAATGGTTATTTTTTACAAAAGAAATGCGTGAGCATGGCTTCGCTGACCGGTAAGCTGACTAGTGACAACAATTGAATTGACTAAGGAGAAAGGGAGTTGGTGATTGAAGGAAGCTAGCTACATCACAACTAACAACTTCTCTTAAGTACTACCAAAACTACCTCTGCAACAAACAACAATACCAGGTACGTACTGTTTTAGCTACCTCTTCAATTTTTATGTGTCTGTCTTTTGGTTTTTGATGGATCACCCTTTTTACATCATCTTTGAATCTGATTTTTTTTGATCCATTTGCAACTCTTGCTTTACTGTGGTTGGCCTCTTTCGTTACCTACTTTCTACTGCATATGTACTTTGCCAAAAACTTGTGAAAGACTTTCCTGAATTTTAATCTGAAAAATTTTAGATTTTTTTTCTGGGTCAGTTCTGAAACTATGATATAATTAAAAGGGGTGTTTTGTTTTTCTCTTTTCTTTTGTTTGGATTGTAATTTAGATTTGGCACTTCATGCCAAAAAGTCTGTTACTGTATGAATTATGATAGTTTGTTTGATTCCACATTCTCATGTTTTTCTGTTCTCATGCCTATTTTTTCTTTTTAACCTATATTATATGATGATCCATGTAGAGCCGAAACCTTTGACATAAGGTGTGTCCGACACCTGTCGGTATCTGACACGACAATGATATCTTGAATACTTTCAATTAATCCATTTTCTCAAAGTATTACCGGTGTCGACATGTTAGTGTTCAGCATCCGTGTTAGTATACGTGCTTCATAGATTATGATCCTGATTCATTTTGTTAACAAAGTGATTTTAGGATAATTGCTTATTTTCTTTTGATTATTATCAGATAGTAGATAGTTCACAGAAGCAATATATTGCAGAGTAGTACTGCTAGAGAATGGGAACAAGTGAATGGCATATTGAAAAAAGAGATAGCTTTGGAACTGAATCTCCTTTAGCAAGAGAGGTACTTGAAACCGGGACACTTTCTATTGTTGTGCTTGGTGCTTCGGGCGATCTTGCTAAGAAGAAGACATTTCCTGCACTTTTCCACCTATATAAACAGGTAAAACAATACTCTCTATCTCCCTTTTCACAAGTACTTTTCGCTTATTTTCACATATATGAAGAAAATTAGGTAGTAGATTTAATGTGTCCATTTTATATGTTGATATTCCTAAAATATCAATTGTACATCAATGTGTATGTTTCCAACTTTGACTTTTCATCTTGATAAATTAGGGATCAGGTTTCTGTGCAGTTGCAACTAAGTGTTGTGACTGCACCCAATAGTCACACTATGTCGGCCGTCCAATCAAGATAAGACGGTCAAGATTTTAAGATGAGAGTTTTTGTTAAAAATATCAAAATCTACCTTAAATTTTGAATTGCCTGATCTTGATTGGACAACTGAGATCAGTAGTCACACTACATGTACTCCAAATCCATAGTATTAATTAGAGTATGTTCAGAAAATAATAATAATGCAGTTCCTACTTTTATAGGAACTTATATTTAGGGACTTTTTTTTTCCAAATGGTGCTTGTAATTAGGGACAGATGGAGAATTCTGTATATCATTCTGATCAATGTGTGATTTGGAGAAAAAAATTAAGAAATATATTGAATATTAATGTTGGATTAACTGATGTTGTGATTTCTGATCAAGAATTCGTTGATTCTTTTTTATTATATTCATGTATTCTACATGCTAATTTATGTTTAGGTGTCTTATCTTAAGTCATTTTTTGATGAAGATTAGCTGGAGTATTTTCTTATCGTTGGTTGTTCCCCTTAAAGAACTAACATTAGGGTTGTTGATTTTCAGGGATTATTGCCATCTGGTGAAGTTCATATTTTTGGCTATGCAAGGACAAAGATCTCTGATGATGAATTGAGAAACAAATTGCGCAGGTGAGAATATTTTTCAAAAAAAAAAACAGTTCTATTTTCTATGATTTCTGAAATAAGTAATAAAATTCTTTCTATGGATGTCAATTGCAACCTGCTACTCCATAACTGTAGGTGTTAATTATATCTAATTAATGTGTTTACAATTTCAATTGTGTTCTTTGAATTCCATAAATAGTTTATCCAAAATATTTTATGGATCTTGATCTTTTTGTAGTCAACAACTTTGTTTTGTGAACTGCATATCATGATTTTTCCGCTTGCTGCTTCTTTCTTAAAATTGTTTGATAATAAGCTTTATCCTACCTAATCTTATGAGTTCATGTAAATGCATGTTTCAGCTGTTTGTGTAGAGTATGACTCATAGTTAGTAATAGGTGGGTAGGTCGCTCGAGCGGGTACACTTCAGGGTTAATCTTGTAAAATGGGCCGCAGTAAAATAGTATTTAAACACAAGTTGTATATTGTAAACCCTAAGCTTGAATTATAATAAAAAGGTACTGCAGTGCAGCTGTTCTGTAGTGGGAGAGTAGGCACAATTGGCCGAACTCTGTAATCTAATCTCGTGTGTTCTCCGTTTGTGTTTTTTTCTGTATCTATTTTCTTTTGAACTATGGTAGTTGTTTTAATAGATTGTGATCCTAACACTTATGGTTTGATATGCAGCTATCTTGTTCCTGAGAAAGGTGCTTCCCCCAATCAGTTAGAGGATGTATCGAAGTTTTTACAATTGGTTAGCTCTTCCTGTTTATCAGCATTTGTCAATGTTCTATTTCTGTGATGTGTTGATCATCATTTGTCAATGTTCTAGTTCTGTGATGTGTTGTATCCAAATTCTGATTGATCTAAAAAAATCATTTTTTGTCTCCTTTTCTCTTACAGATTAAATATGTTAGTGGTTCTTATGATTCTGAAGATGGCTTTCGGTTGTTGGATAAAGAGATTTCGGAGCATGAATATTTGAAAAATAGTAAAGAGGGTTCATCTCGGAGGCTTTTCTATCTTGCACTGCCACCCTCAGTGTATCCATCTGTTTGCAAGATGATCAAGACTTGTTGCATGAATAAATGTAAGATGTTGTGATTTATAGTTTTAAAATTTGTACTTTAATTGGTTCCTGTTTATTATTCAGAAATCTAAAATTGGTTTGTTTCAAATGACGCTTCCTTCTATTAGCTGAGCTTGGTGGATGGACACGTGTTGTTGTTGAGAAACCCTTTGGTAGGGATTTACAATCTGCAGAAGAACTCAGTACTCAGATCGGAGAATTGTTTGAAGAACCACAAATTTATCGTATCGATCACTACTTGGGAAAGGAACTAGTGCAGAACATGGTAACAAACGAATATATAATGGCTTACTTCTTTTTTTTTCCTTCATGAATTCCACCTAGTCCCTCGTAATAATATGACTTATATTCGCAGTTAGTACTTCGTTTTGCAAATCGTTTCTTCTTGCCTCTTTGGAACCGCGACAACATTGACAATGTGCAGGTGAGAATTGTATATGTAGCAAATTCGGGTTCAGATTACTTAGACTTGATTTCTGTAGACCCACACTTTTGATCAAAGGCGTGTCCTGGTGTCCAACACGTGTTGGTGTTAGATACTGACACAACACTGACACATTGATTACATTCAAATAATTCATTTTTTTAAATTATTATTGGGGTCGACGTGTCAGTATTATGTCTAGTGTCTGTGTCAGTATTTGTGCTTCATAGCTTATATAAGCTTTGGTAATCTATAGTTTGTTCCATATATCTGTTGATGTCTTTTCTATTGTTTTTGTATGATCATGTCAAATTTTATCTTTTTAATATTTTGTTATGCCACGAATTGAAACTTGAGTTTGGGTGTTGATTCTATGGCAGATAGTCTTTAGAGAGGATTTTGGAACTGAAGGCCGCGGTGGATATTTTGACCAATATGGGTATGTGTGAAGTTTTGATGAATATTACAGTTATGTTCTCTGGCTAATCGAGAGATCGAGAACTCTCCAATGCCTTATAGGCCCCCAAATCAATACAAATGCCAAGATAATCAAACCCTATGTCTTTCCCTTATTTATACTTAAAAATAACTACCTTATACACATAAATCAACTGCCATGTCAGTTTCTTAGTGTCTTCTTATAATAACATGCTATAATAATAAAATAATATTTTCTTTACTGATAATAATAGTCTAACATGATATTGAAAAAAAGAAGTTTTTTGTATACATATTTTATTTTTGCCACTAATATTATAATATTATAAAGTAAACTATCAAATCTTCATTCCTGATCATCCACAGTTGAAATTTTTTAAGAATTCATATTCATTTTCATGTATTTCTTTTTATTTGACAGAATTATTCGAGATATTATTCAAAATCATCTGTTGCAGGTAAGGCCATGATTTTATAATGAAATAGATTTGATTTTGATATTGTAGTAGTTATTATTGTGTATTGTCAACTATATAACATTGTTGCATATTTTATACCAACTCAGGTTCTTTGTTTGATTGCTATGGAAAAACCCGTTTCTCTCAAGCCTGAGCATATTCGGGACGAGAAAGTAAAGGTGTGACTTTTGCATTTCAATTTTCTGGAATTCATTAGCCTCTTCTGTTATTGTATCCAATGTTTGCTATCGGATCTTGACAAAAAGCAACCAAAGGGGATATTTTATCAACTCATACCTTGAAACTTTTCATTTTATTATGCTTCTCTGTTTACCAAGTTGAGACTGGTGGTCACGACATTCGTCTTTAAAGCATAACGCTTCCTTGCTGTGTTGAAAATTGCAGGTTCTCGAGTCAGTACTCCCTATTAGAGATGATGAGGTTGTTCTTGGACAATATGAAGGCTACAGAGATGATCCAACTGTACCTGACCAGTCAAACACTCCAACTTTTGCAACCGCGATCCTGCGAATACACAATGAAAGATGGGAAGGTATGCTAATGTTCACAACATCTCCTTCTTCAAGAAATATAATACTAGACCTTCAACTTCTTGTTGCGCTTAACAATTTCAAAAGTGAAGTAGAGCCTTGCTTGGATAAACAGATTAATTAAGAGCTCATAGCATAAGAGCTTATAACAAGTGTTTATATATAAGCTATTTCTATAACATAAGATAAAACAAAGTCAAATTGTTTTTGTATAAATTATAAGATGTTTTCATAAGTCGTCTTGAAGAGTTTATGGATATGACATAGCTTGTTTCCATAAGCTATGTCAAACAGTCTTGCAAGTGCTTTTGCCAGTAGATAAGCTCAAATAAGCATTGACCAATTACTTTTTGGTATCAGGTGTTCCTTTCATAATGAAAGCAGGAAAGGCCCTAAATTCTCGGAAGGCGGAGATTCGGGTTCAATTCAAGGATGTTCCTGGTGATATTTTCAGGAGTATGGACTAAACTATACCTTATGACATATTTGGTGTTCTTTCTTTATACCATGCTTTTTTATGCATATTTTGTTGTCTATTCTCTACATCAATCTTAAAAGTGAAAGTGATATGACTTTAGTTGTTATTTTCTCTACATTTTGGTGTATCATTTCATTGTCTTGATAAGAGATACCTAAAAATATTAACCTAACCGAAAACCTTAATGTTAACAATTTTTTTAGGTAAAAAACAAGGGAGAAATGAGTTTGTTATCCGCCTACAACCTTTAGAAGCTATTTACATGAAGCTTACGGTATGTCAATCATTCGGATTATCGATATTGCGAACAATTTTTGACCTGATTTCTTAGAGTGAACTGACTAGTTTATTGTCTTGCATGCAGGTCAAGCAACCTGGCCTGGAGATGTCGGCGGTTCAAAGTGAACTTGACTTGTCATATGGGCAACGATATCAAGGAATAACCATTCCTGAGGCTTACGAGCGTCTAATTCTTGACACGTATATTCTTTTTCCTTATTCACATTTATTATCACTTCTCAATTCAAGCTTACAAGCCTTGTAAAATAGGGCTTGTGCTCATGATCAACTTTATAACTAGCATTATATCAATATAGTAAATTTTATAGTACTTAAGTTCAGTAAAAAAATTATAATTTTGAATTATTACACATGTTGTAACATATATGGTCCATCATAAACTCGTTTCCATATTAAAAACATTTTAACATGAGTTTATCAAAAGTCTATGAAATAATTGATAGAAATTATATTTTTGACCGTTGGAAAGTTTAGCTGGTGAAATTAATTAAATTATAAAATGACAACTAAAAATGAAAATTTTCGATCATTTTACTTATTCTAGGAAGGGCAATTTGTCACTGAGGGACTATAAATTTTTTAATTTCAAGAATCATTGAAATTTTTTGCCACTTTTATGTAACCCTGACTAAATTGATAATTTACTTGAAATAAGTAGAACTGCATGCATGACTTAGCAATAGATCATACATTCATCATTATTTGACATTGAGAATTGGAATCTGTTTTACAGAATTAGAGGCGATCAGCAACATTTTGTTCGCAGAGACGAATTGAAGGTAAGAAGATTAAAACATGTTTTAATGCGTAGCCGGTCCATAAACCAAACCAAATTTATGATTTGGTTCGGTTCCTAAAAACTGAACAGTTTATTAAACTGGATCGATTCTAAATAACCATATATTTGTTTCTTATTATTAGGCATCATGGAAGATCTTCACCCCACTTTTACACAAAATTGATAGAGGGGAGTTGAATCCAATACCTTACAAGGCAGGAAGTAGAGGTCCTGCAGAAGCAGATGAGTTATTAGAAAAAGCGGGATATGTTCAAACACACGGTTATATATGGATTCCTCCTACTTTATAGAAGTAATAATTAACATGATGATGATTCTGATCACTAGCTTATAAATAATAAAGTATGCAATAAGCTTGAGGAATTGATTTCCCTTGTAATCTCTCTTTGAGTATATTAATTATATCAAGCATTTATTAAGTTTGTGTTTAACACGGTTTGTGTGATAAATTTGATTATGAATGCAAATTAATGGGAAATGTTCATGTTCTTTTTTATGAATGGAAGGGGATGATAATCCCCAAACAGAACACAAACTAAAATGCTTTTGAAAAAGTGGTCCTAGAGCTATCAGCTGAAAGTCTTAGGCTCTAGTTGGCAAGACAAAGAAAGGAGCTTCTAGATAATACACTCTAAGACCTATTTGTTAACGGTTATTTATGAATTTTTAGCATTTTTTAATAAGATATTTCAAATAGCTTATAACTTATCATTTTTTTCTTTCAATTTTACTCTTAGTATTGTAATTATTTTTTTTTACCCTTCATAATTTAGCGTATCAGCTATCTGTTAATTATTATCAAATAGAGCCAAAAACTAGAGAATTGAAAGTAGCAATTACGTCAAAGACTCTTAATTGAAAATCTAGACTCAAATCATATTCTATAATTTATAGAACATATACACAACACTGACACTCACACTAGATTAAGATTAGTAAAACACTCTTTACTTAGATTATTGGAGAATATGCGAAACTCTCGACCTTTAATCTTGTCATAGAAAGTTATTAATCTGTTGACCTAAATTATAATAAGAGCGGTTAATCGAAAAACCATTGTATATGAACTTCACTGCTGTTAAATAGTCGATTCAATGAAAACTTTTATGAAGGATTACCAACAAGAAATTACTTAAATGAATAATATATAAGGGAGAAGACTCATGTTTCTAATACTTTTAAAGTTTTTGATAGAGACGCGGTGTCTTTAAATTTCGTGGTGGTCCTACACTCCTACTCATTTGTGTGTTATTGCTTTTGATGCTCCGGAACTCCGCAACAAAGTCTCATATTATATACTATGATATGTTCGATAGAGTCTTATATATGGCATATTTCATTTAGCCGGCTGCAATCTTTTTCATATGCATAATACCACTGAACCTATGATACCCGGATACTTCACTTTCTTAGCAGTATTCGTGTCGGGTACTTTTCAATATGTCAAAAATACGTACTTAAAAGATATTCGAGATGAACAGTTCAAAAAATAAAAAAAAGATTATAGATACATATCTGATTTGCTCACAAGCCTCTTCAACTGGTTGTAAGTTGAAGCACTTGACTTAATATTAGCATACCTATCCCGTACATTTGTCTTTATTTTCCAATGACTTGTCTCAATAAATTTCAATAGTTTAAAAAGGGTCTAACTAATAGTCCTATTTTTCTTCAATTTTTTATTTTATTTTTTCTTCTATTTTCAATTACTTCTATATTATATTTACTAATATTTTGTGAAATTCATATATATATATATATATATATATATATAAAACTAAATGTATTGTATCATATATTTTATAAGAAATAACATATCTTCTATGGACACCTAATTTTGTTCGATAATTTGAAAAATATTCATAAAAATAATGTGTTATATATTTATAAATAACTTATGATAGATTAACATAATTATTTATTACGTGGTATTGTAATTTGAAAAAAAAAATGATAGAACTCAACTTCCAATTTGGTATTCTTCACTTATATAACCATTTGGAAAAGCACTTTTAACATCCATTTGAAATAATGTAATAATATTATTTGCAGAAAAAGAAAGTAGGATGGAGATAGTTTCTAAGTTGGCTATTGGAGCAAATGTCTTAGTGTAATCAATGCTCTCTTACTGACTCTAGCCTTGTGCGACAAATCTTGCATTGTTTCTAACCACTTCACCTTTTTCATTTAGCTTATTTCTGAAAACCCACTTGGTTCTAATAATGTTCTTCTTTGGTCTAGGTACTAGATCCCAAACATCATTCATCTTAAATTCATTTAACTCTTCTTGCATTGCAAGAATCCATCCATCATGTGCCAATGCTTCATTAACAGAGGTAGGCTCCATTGATGAGATTATGCCAAACAAAATGGTATATTTTAGCGATGATCTGGTCCTCAAAAGATCACTTGCACTTCCAATGATTAGAGTTTCAGGATGAGATGACTTGTTTCCATCTAGATCTTTCTTATGACTTATCTTGATTGTATTTGACTTGATCAGATACATCTATGAAGATTTGTCATCTTCTTCTAATTTGCTTGTATCATCTGATTTTCAAGTTCTTCTAGTTTGTCTGCATCTGCTTCCTCTGGTTCCGGTAAACCTGCACTATCATCGTCTTGCTTTTTTTTTCAAGGTCAAGTTGTTTTTCATCAAATTTGACATGTATGGATTCTGTTGGAACCAAGTTGGTTTTATACTTAGAGTTTTAATGTTAACAAAAGTATTTTATGAAGACAATATATTTGACTTCACAGAGTATGAAGGAAGATTAGTGTCTTTGAAGACAATCTAAAATAAGATTTGATTCAGATTTATAATTGAAGAAAATCTTTGACCAAGTTGAAAATAAGACATGGTCAAGATTTGAAGAAGATATGATCAACATCTTATCTACAAGAAAATTTGAATTATTTACAAAAAGATTTGATCAAGATTTATCACAAGAAGATAATTATTTACAAGAAGAATTGATCAAAATTTTTCTACAAGAAGATATGAATTATTTACAAGAAGATTTGATCAAGATTTATCTACAAGAAGATATAAATTATTTATAAGAAGATTTGATCAAGATTTATCTGTAAGAAGATATGAATTATTTACAAGAAGATACAATCAAGAATTGTTTATAAGAAGAACAGCTCACAAGAAGATACATTTATTATCTCTAAAGATATAATTCAAATTTTGACAAAGGACAAAATACTGAATTGTACTTAGTCATATTCCTACTTGTGAAAGTTCAAGAATTAGTACAACACTATGTTACCACCCATATCAAAACAAGCAATAAGAAGGAAGTCTCATCTGAAGAATTTGCGAAAACAATCTTAACAAAATACGAACAATATCAATATGAAGAATTTACAAACTAATCTTAACAAAATACAAATAGTATCAATATGAAGAATTTGTAAATAATCTTAACAATACATGAATACTTCACTTTCCTAGCTGTATTTGTGTCGGATACTTTCCAATATGTCAAAAATACGTACTTAAAAGATATTCGAGATACACGGTTCAAAAAATTAATAAAACATTATAGATACATATCTCATTCGCCCACAAGCCTCTTCAACTGCCTGTATGTTGAAGCACTGACTTGATATTAGCATACCTTGTTAAGACAAAATCTCAATTAATTGTTTTGATGTAAAAAAAAAGATTAATTAAAGACTCTAATTATGATTCTAAATAATGTGTTATTTAACATGTGCTTTTGAGTGTATTTGTAAGACCCTTAATTTTTAATTAAAATTATGAAATTAATTTTAAGTGTATTTTGGGGATATTTGTAAAATATTTAATATATGTATGTTTTGAGTAAATATATATATATATATATATATATATATATATATATAAATATTTATTTTGGAAGATGAATTAAAATTATTGGATTAAGAATAAATTAATTTAATTACGAGTAATTAAATTAATGGACTGTTAATTAAGGGATAAGCGGCTAATTGCGACGAGACGGGTAAAGTGCTGAAAATCAGACAAGTGTCGGGTGAGGTGGCACCCAAACAAGCCTATAAATAGGAGTGAGAAGGATGGTGAAATCAGAACACCATTCCTCCTCCCTCACTACCCATACTGCATGTAACAGTGCCCCTTTTCCCTCCCATTCCGTATTCTGTTTTCCTCCATTTCCAGTTCACGATTTCAAAGAGAAAAGAGGAAGTTCCTCAAAAGTGCCATTAATTGGAAAACTAGGCACCAAACCAGAAAACCCCCAGTACAAAAGTTGTTCCCCACATCATTACGGAGCCAGAGAGCCCAGTTTCGTAGCAGCAAACACAAGCTGTAGTGTCACCGGTTTTTGACGCATAAACGGGAACGACAGCAGAAACGTGAGCAGAAGTAGCAGAAACGCAACAAGGGTAAGGGCACCTTCCAATTTCTAGTTGCATTTTAGGACTGTAAATGTATGTTTGAGGTGTGATCATATTTAAGTTTCTGTTTTGAAAAAGAAACTGTTTTACATGACACGTTGAAAGATGAAAGAAAATGCATTCTGTTGAGGTTTTAAAAAATCTGCAACATGCTGTTTTGGGTGGTTATTCTAGTGCTGTTTTGTTTATGTGGGAAGCTGAAAAATGTTTTGCATGTTATTTTAAAGATGATTAAAATACATGTTCATAAACTGTTTTGAATGTTGTTATAAAATGCGAAAACACATTCTGTTGGTGTTTGCTGCTATGTGATGATTCTGTTTGACTGAATGTATTAATGTCATTCTGTTTGTGTGAGAAAGCTGAAATGCTTTGCATGTTGTTCTGATGTTTGAGAAAACTGAAATGCTTTGCATGTTGTTTTGATGTGTGAGAAAGCTGAAAAGCTCTGCATGTTGATTCTGTTTGTGTGAGAAAGCTGGAATATGCTTTGCATGTTGTGTTGGTTGTGTAAGCATACTAGAGAATACCATGCATGTTGTTTTGGAGATGCATGTTCTGGTTCTGGATGATTCTGATGTTGATCATTCTGTTTCTAATTCTGATGATTCTGGTGGTGACTATTCTGTTTCTGTTTCTGGATGTTCTGGTGTTGATGATTCTGCTTCTGGTTCTGTTTTGAGTGATCTGGTGTTGCTGATGATTTCAAAATAAAAAGGGTTTAAAATGGTGAAAATGTTTTCTTCTGGAAAATTTGTATTGATGTAAAAGTCTGAGTTTTGTGGTTTAAAAGAGGGATAAAACTGTTTTGGGGTTATCCTGATTTTTCAAAGGAAACACTTTGAAATGTGTTGAAGTCTCAGGAAAATTTCACTGATTTCGAAGGTGTATTCGAATACAACCTGCCAAGCTTCTGTTTTACTTAAGTTTTCAAACTTGTATTCGAATACGAGCCCCTGTATTCGAATACAGAGGAAGGATTTTTGCTTCTGACTTAGCATTTGTATTCGACTACGACCATGTCCTATTCGAATACAGAAGTGAAATTTTAACAATGTATTCGTATCTGTATTCGACTACAGCCATGCTGTATTCGAATACAGAATGCAAATTTCACTAGTTTCAGTTATGTATTCGAATACAAGGGAGCTGTTTTCGAATATAGATTCGAGTTTTTCCAGAAACTCAGTTTTTAGCTTATGTATTCGAATACAAGGAAGCTATATTCGAATACAGATTCGTGTTTTCCAGAAAATCAAATTTTAAACACTGTCTTGTGAATTCTAAAGTGTTGGGAAACTTTGAGAAGGGTTAAAATGAAATAAAATGGAACTTTTGGTGATATTTTGAAGTGGTGGTGATGAAGTTTTTGAGACTTTTTTGATGTAGTGAAAAATGTTGATTTGTGCACTGAGACTGCCCCTGTATTCGAATACCAGAGGGCTGTATTCGAATACAGAGTGTAATTCTGCACTGTTTTTGGCTTCTGTATTCGAATACAGAGAAGCTGTATTCGAATACAGATTTGTATTTTCCAGAAATCTCAGTTTTAAACACTGTGTTATGAATTTTAAGAGTTTAGGAAAACATTGCAAAGTGTTAATGATTACTTGACTGTTTAATCATGATTGTGATGATGATAAACTTGATTGTGCTGAGATGTTTTGAAAGATGATGGAAAGGTTGAATTTTTCCTGATAATGCATACTGTTTCAGTGAAGAGAAAACACTGCATATTCATACATTGCATAGTCAAGTGGTACTCGCGATGGGCCACAGAGTAATGCGCAACCACATGCTAATTTGTTGAGCGATTGCTTGAGTGCTGGTCTGTTGAGCGACTGCACTAGGTACTGATCTGTTGAGCGATTGTACCTTGGTATATGTCAAACGTGCTGGTCTGTTGAGCGACTGCACGAGTGCTGGTCTGTTGAGCGACTGCACTAGGTGCTGATCTGTTGAGCGATTACACCTTGGTCTTGAGGGCCGTGAAAGTCAAACATATTGTGCTGGTCTGTTGAGCGACTGCACCTTGGTGATTCCAAGAAATTGTATACATGAGCATATACATATTGCATTGAGGGATTGACCGGTGGGTCACGATTTGGATTATATGATGATGATTGGAAATTGATGTGTGTGAGTACCTTTCAGAATCTGAATTTCTGATTAATTATTGTGTTATTTGAAGTGTTGACTGTACTTACTACATATTTTTCATATGAAATCGGTTGCTGTTTGAAAAAGCTTATATGTCATGAAAATTCAAATGAGCATCCTTAATTCTCATCATTGTGATATATTATGCCATGAATATATTTGTTGCTGTGAGATATATGCTATGTGATTATTTGTTAATTTCGGTCGGTGACCCTTGCTATTATATTGTGGAAATTGGGCTTTGCCCTCAGATGCCCCCTAAACCCATGCCACCCGTGGGTCCCGAGACGACGGAAACGTCGCTCGACTTCATTGATCGTGCCGTGCCTACTGCTTGGGTTTACGACCCCACCTCAAGCAGGGCTACATACTCGGGGAGATTGAAGAGGAATTGTAGGACTAATGGAGTGGTGTACTACGTGGAGCACAGCTATGCGAGGATAGACATTCCCGTGCCTTCCCGTTTGATATTGGAGGCGCACGGAATTTTTGATGATGCTGAGGAGCCAGCTAGAGGGGTTGAGACGGAGGCCACCGTAGGAGTGGTGACTCCTAACCCGGTGATTGGAGGAGATGCACATGAGTCTGAGACGGAAGAGAAGAACGAAGAGCCGAAGCCAATAGCAGCTGATATTCCAGGTCCGTCTAGGATCTCCGATGATTGCTATGAGATTCCGGCACCGCCGAAGCGATTGAGACTATGCATTGACCTGACTTCAGAGGAGACTGATCCCTCTCTGTATGATGAGGAGGAGGATGAGGTCACATCGAGGCGAGCGGCGGAGTCGGATGAGACTTGTTTGGGATGCGGAGGAAATCCGTGCTACTGTAGCTTTAGTGCATGATCAGTTAGACTTGATGTATAGGATTTGAGCTGGAAATGTAATTTGTTTTATTTTGGAAATATTTGTACTACTTTTCCGCTAAACTATGCACTCTGATATTTTCTGTTGGTATGATATGACACTGATATTTTGGAATGTATTAATGTTTAATATTAAATTTCCAGAATTAAGTACTTAGTGATATTACGATGAAGTTATTTAATAACGTTCATCGATTAATCCACGACGTACTATTTTTAAGAAAACGGATTAAAGGAAACTTTTTATTTCGATTCTTTTGAAGTGATGAATTGGAAAATTATTTTAATTAATTATTTAAAAAAAAAATACACTCGCGCTGTGTTTTAAACTCGGGGTGTTACAATTGTGGTATCAGAGCATTTGGTTAAAGTTTTGGGGTAAAGCTCTGATTTAATTATGGTTTTGAGTTATTAGCTGATCATGCATAGGAGCAAGTAGTTAAAGTGTCAAGTCTTGTGTAAGTTGTGGTGTGACTGAAGTAATGATGGTTTTGTAGGAAACAATGCCTCCACGAAGAGACGACACCACAAGAGCCAATGTCAGCCGGGAAGATAGGATGGCTGAAGCAATGAACAACATGGCTGCGTCTGTTGCTGCACAGACGGCTGCAAAGACTCAACGAGATCTAGAGAAGAGGGAAAGAGAGATTCGCGCTGCTGAATCTAGAGGACTAGAGGATTTTCGTCGCCATAATCCTCCCAAGTTCAAGGGTGATGAGGGTCCAGAAAATCTTCAAGATGATTAATTGTCGGGCAGCGGTGAAAGTCAACTATGCCACGTATCTGCTGATAGGGGATGTAGAGTATTGGTGGAGAAGCACAAGACTACTGATGGGGTCCGCTCAAGAGGAAGTGAACTGGGAGTCGTTCAAAAAGAAGTTTTTGGACAAGTACTTCCCGATGAGCACTAGGACCAAGTTGGGTGACGATTTTCTGAAATTGCACCAGGGGAATATGACAGTGGGAGAATACGCAGCTAAGTTTGAATCGCTTTCAAGACATTTCAGATTCTTCCGGGAAGAAGTTTATGAACAGTTTATGTGTCATCGGTTTCAAAATGGATTGAAGTATGAGATTCAAGACTCAGTCTTGCCTTTGGGAGATGAAGAACAGGAGGGCCAACAAAGGAGGGAGCTTTAATTCTGGAGGGCCTAGTCGAATGCACTATCAGAACAATAGAGGGAAGCAAGTTGCCAAGCCGTATAACCGACCACAAAACAACAAGAGGGGCCAGAATCGGCCGGGAAATCAGAATTTTGGACGGAAATTGGGACAAGGAGTCCGGTGTTATCAGTGTGGGAAGGAAGGACATATTGCTACGGCTTGTACCGCGAGGGATCTGATGTGCTTCAACTGCCAGAAGCCAGGACACGTGGCGAGGGATTGCCGGGTTCCGAAGGTGGAGCCAACTGTGAACGCGACTAGCGCTACTCGTCCTACTGCTAGAGGCCGCGTCTACCACATGGGTGCTGAAGCTGGAAGTCAAGCCCAAAATTTAATCCAGCAAGATTGTGAGATTGCAGGTAACACACTAACTGCACTTTTTGATTCGGGGGCAACCCACTCTTTCATTGTTATGGACATTATGAATATCTTGTTATGCCATTTGGAGTTACGAATGCACCAGCGATTTTCATGGACTATATGAATAGAATCTTCACCCGTTTCTGGATAAATTCGTGGTGGTGTTCATCGATGATATTTTAATTTATTCAAAGGATGAAGAAGAACATGAAGAGCACCTACGCCAAGTTCTTAAAGTCTTACGCGAGAAGCAACTGTATGCCAATTTGTCGAAGTGCGAATTTTGGCTAGACAAAGTGAACTTCTTGGGACATGTGATAACAAAAGAAGGAATCGCTGTCGATCCGGCAAAGATTGAGACAATTCTTGCCTGGAAACAGCCTCAGACTATCACAGACATACAGAGTTTTGTCGGATTGGCAGGATACTACAGGAGATTTATTGAAGGATTTGCCAAGATTGTAGCTCCTTTGACACAACTTACCAGAAAGAATCAGCCGTTTGCATGGACGGAGAAGTGTGAGGAAAATTTTCAGTTGCTTAAGGAAAAGTTGACAACCTCACCAGTGTTGGTTGTGCCACAGCCAGAGGAACCATACGAAGTCTACTGTGATGCATCTCACCAAGGGCTGGGATGTGTTCTGATGCAACACAAGAAAGCTGTAGCTTACGCCTCTAGGCAGTTGAAAACTCACAAACGAAACTACCCTACTCATGATTTAGAGCTTGCTGCAGTAGTGTTTGCGTTAAAAGTCTGGAGACACTACTTATACGGATGCACGTTCACGGTGTTCAGTGACCATAAGAGTTTGAAGTATCTGTTCGATCAGAAGGAATTGAACATGCGTCAGAGAAGATGGATGGAGACTCTCAAGGATTTTGACTTTTCATTGCAGTACCACCCTGGAAAAGCCAATGTGGTGGCTGAGGCATTGAGTCGGAAGAGTGTGTCAGTATCTTCAATGATAATGGCCTGACAACAGGAGTTGTGGGAAGCATTTAGAGATCTATACTTGGACGTAATGTTTGCACCAGGAATGTTAAAGTGTGGAATGATAACAATTTCGAGTGGATTACTTGAGGAGATTGCAAACTTGCAAGATGACGCACTGATCCAAGAAAAGAGGAATCTGATAGCGCAAGGACAGACAACTGAGTTCAGCGCCAGAACAGATAATATTCTGAGATGTAATGGAAGAGTTTGTATACCGGAAGTTGCAGAGATGAGAAGAGCGATTTTGGAAGAGGCTCATAAGAGTAAGTTGAGTATTCATCCTGGAGCGACCAAGATGTACCAGGACTTAAGGCAGAATTTCTGGTGGCCAGGAATGAAGAGGGATGTAGCGGAATACGTATCGGCATGTTTGACTTGTCAGAAAGCGAAAGTGGAACATCAACGACCTGCTGGAATGTTGCAGCCCTTGGATATACCAGAAAGGAAGTGGGACAACATTTCCATGGATTTTATAACAGGACTGCCCAAGACAAGGAAAAAGAATGATTCAATTTGGGTAATAGTGGATCGATTGACAAAGTCCGCGCATTTCTTACCAGTAAGAACCACTTACAAAGTAGATAAGCTGACGGAAATCTACATCGCTAAGATTGTGAGGTTACATGGCGTCCCATCGAGTATAGTATCAGACCGTGACCCAAAGTTCACATCTCATTTTTGGGGAGCGCTGCATGAAGCTTTGGGAACGAAATTGAAATTGAGTTCCGCTTATCATCCACAGACAGATGGACAGACTGAGAGAACAAACCAGTCCTTGGAAGATCTATTAAGAGCATGTGTGTTGGATGACAGAGGAAACTAGGACGAGGTGTTGCCATTGATTGAGTTCACTTACAGCAATAGCTTTCACGCAAGTATTGGAATGGCACCCTATGAGGCTTTGTATGGACGCAAGTGTCAAACACCTTTATGCTGGTATAAGGACGGAGAAAGTATGATTGTTGGACTGGAGATGGTGGAACAGACTACAGAGAAAATCAAGAGGATATAAGATAAAATGAAGATTTCACAAGATCGTCAGAAGAGTTATGCGGACAAGCGTCGCAGACCTTTGGAATTCGAGCAGGGTGATCATGTATTCCTAAGGGTCACGCCTACAACTGGAGTTGGCAGAGCTATTAAGTCAAGAAAGTTGACTCCTAAATTTATTGGACCATACCAGATTACTGCACGTATTGGACCATTGGCCTATCGGATTGCTTTACCTCCAATACTGTCCAATATTCACGACGTATTTCATGTGTCGCAGTTAAGGAAATACATTGCAGACCCGTCACATGTGATCGCACCAGATACAATTCAGCTGAAGGATAACCTGTCATTTGAAGTATTCCCTGAAAGGGTTAAAGACAGGAAGATTAAACAGTTGAGGAACAAGGAAGTCCCACTAGTCAAAGTGATTTGGAATTTGACTACGGGAGACGCGACTTGGGAACTCGAGAGTAAGATGAGGGAGCAATATCCTCAGTTGTTTAGGGACATGTAGTTTCGAGGACGAAACTAATTTAAGGGGGGGCGTAATGTAAGACCCTTAATTTTAAATTAAAATTATGGAATTAATTTTAAGTGTATTTTGGGGATATTTGTAAAATATTTAATATATGTATGTTTTGAGTAAATATATATTTATATATATATATAAATATTTATTTTGGAAGATGAATTAAAATTATTGGATTAAGAATAAATTAATTTAATTACGAGTAATTAAATTAACGAACAGTTAATTAAGGGATTAGCGGCTAATTGCGACGAGACGGGTAAAGTGCTGAAAATCAGACAAGTGTCGGGTGAGGTGGCACCCACACAAGCCTATAAATAGGAGTGAGAAGGATGGTGAAATCAAAACACCATTCCTCCTCCTTCACTGCCCATACTGCATGTAACAATGCCCCTTTTCCCTCCCATTCTGTATTCTGTTTTCCTCCATTTCCAGTTCACAATTTCAAAGAGAAAAGAGAGAGTTCCTCAAAAGTGCCATTAATTGGAAACCTAGGCACCAAACCAGAAAACCCCCAGTACAAAAGTTGTTCCCCACATCATTACGGAGCCCGAGAGCCCAGTTTCGTAGCAGCAAACGCAAGCTGCAGTTTCACCGGTTTTTGACGCATAAACGGGAACGACAGCAGAAACGTGAGTAGAAGTAGCAGAAACGCAACAAGGGTAAGGGCACCTTCCACTTTCTAGCTGCATTTTAGGACTATAAGTGTATGTTTGAGGTGTGATCATATTTAAGTTTCTGTTTTGAAAAAGAAACTGTTTTACATGACATGTTGAAAGATGAAAGAAAATGCATTCTGTTAAGGTTTTAAAAAATCTGCAACATGCTGTTTTGGGTGGTTATTCCAGTGCTGTTTTGTTTATGTGGGAAGCTGAAAAATGTTTTGCATGTTATTTTAAAGATGATTAAAATACATGTTCATAAACTGTTTTGAATGTTGTTATAAAATGCGAAAACACATTCTGTTGGTGTTTGCTGCTATGTGATGATTCTATTTGACTGAATGTATTAATGTCATTCTGTTTGTGTGAGAAAGCTGAAATGCTTTGCATGTTGTTCTGATGTTTGGGAAAACTGAAATGCTTTGCATGTTGTTTTGATGTGTGAGAAAGCGAAAATGCTTTGCATGTTGATTCTGTTTGTGTGAGAAAGCTGGAATATGCTTTGTATGTTGTGTTGGTTGTGTAAGCATACTGGAGAATACCATGCATGTTGTTTTGGAGATGCATGTTCTGGTTCTGGTGTTGATCATTCTGTTTCTGTTTCTGGATGTTCTGGTGTTGATGATTCTGCTTCTGGTTCTGTTTTGAGTGATCTGGTGTTGCTGATGATTTCAAAATAAAAAGGGTTTAAAATGGTGAAAATGTTTTCTTCTGGAAAATCTGTATTGATGTAAAAGTCTGAGTTTTGTGCTTTAAAAGAGGGATAAAACTGTTTTGGGGTTGTGTTGAAGTCTCAAGAAAATTTCACTGATTTCGAAGGCGTATTCGAATACAACATGAGTGTATTCGAATACAACCTGCCAAGCTTCTGTTTTACTTAAGTTTTCAAACTTGTATTCGAATACGAGCCCCTGTATTCGAATACAGAGGAAAGATTTTTGCTTCTGACTTAGCATCTGTATTCGACTACGACTATGTCATATTCGAATACAGAAGTGAAATTTTAACACTGTATTCGCATCTGTATTCGACTACAGGCATGCTGTATTCGAATAGAAAATGCAGATTTTCAATAGTTTCAGTTATGTATTCGAATACAAGGGAGCTGTATTCGAATACAGATTCGAGTTTTTCCAGAAACTCAGTTTTTAGCTTATGTATTCGAATACAAGGAAGCTATATTCGAATACAGATTCGTGTTTTCCAGAAAATCAAATTTTAAACACTGTCTTGTGAATTCTAAAGTGTTGGGAAACTTTGAGAAGGGTTAAAATGAAATAAAATGGAACTTTTGGTGATATTTTGAAGTGGTGGTGATGAAGTTTTTGAGACTTTACTGATGTAGTGAAAAATGTTGATTTGTGCACTGAGACTGCCCCTGTATTCGAATACCAGAGGGCTGTATTCGAATATAGAGTGTAATTCTACACTGTTTTTGGCTTATGTATTCGAATACAGAGAAGCTGTATTCAAATACAGATTCGTATTTTCCAGAAATCTCAGTTTTAAACACTGTGTTATGAATTTTAAGAGTTTGGGAAAACATTGCAAAGTATTAATGATTACTTGACTGTTTAATCATGATTGTGATGATGATAAACTTGATTGTGCTGAGATGTTTTGAAAGATGATGGACAGGTTGAATTTTTCCTGATAATGCATACTGTTTCAGTGAAGAGAAAACACTGCATATTCATGCATTCCATAGTCAAGTGGTACCCGCGATGGGCCACAGAGTAATGCGCAATCACGTGCTGATCTGTTGAGCGATTGCACGAGTGCTGGTTTGTTGAGCGACTGCACTAGGTACCGATCTGTCGAGCCATTGTACCTTGGTATATGTCAAACGTGCTGGTCTGTTGAGCAACTGCACGAGTGCTGGTCTGTTGAGCGACTGCGCTAGGTGCTGATCTGTTGAGCGATTGCACCTTGGTCTTGAGGGCCGAAGCCAGTAGCAGCTGATATTCCGGGTCCGTCTAGGATCTCCGATGATTGCTATGGGATTCCGGCACTGCCGAAGCGACCGAGACTATGCATTGACCTGACTTCGGAGGAGACTGATCCCTCTCTGTATGATGATGAGGAGGAGGTCACATCGAGGCGAGCGGCGGAGTCGGATGAGACTTGTTTGGGATGCGGAGGAAATCCGTGCTACTGTAGATTTAGTGCATGATCAGTTAGACTTGATGTATAAGATTTGAGCTGGAAATGTAATTTGTTTTATTTTGGAAATATTTGTACTACTTTTCCGCTAAACCATGCACTCTGATATTTTCTGTTGGTATGATATGACACTGATATTTTTGAATGTATTAATGTTTAATATTAAATTTCAAGAATTAAGTACTTAGTGATATTATGATGAAATTATTTAATTACGTTCATCGTTTAATCCACGACGTACTATTTTTAAGAAAACGGATTAAAGGAAACTTTTTATTTTGATTCTTTTGAAGTGATGAATTGGAAAATTATTTTAATTAATTATTTAAAAAAAAAAAATACACTCGCGCTGTGTTTTAAATTCGGGGTGTTACAGTATTAATCTAAGATAGGTACTAAGCAAAAGCAAGCAAAATCAGTTTAAGGAAAAAGCAAAAAATGAACTACCAAAAACCAATAACGTTCTTGACATATTTCTGGAAAACCATGAACGTTCTCCACGTTTTTTATTTCATCAAAAAAGTTCAAGTCAGCTTTTAATACAAGGAAAGATCCTGCAGATTTCAAAAGAATTTCCTGTACATCTACAAGGAGTATACAACTCTCATATTAGCAAAATAAATACTCCAAAAGATCAAAGGAGAAAAGACATGACTCAAGGCAAAATGACAAAATCGTTCAAGATCAATCATTCTCCATGTTCAAGAACATTTTCCAGCTTCTGTGATATAAACCAAGAACGTTCTTGAAACTGAAACTTCAGTATGACTTTGAGACATATATTCTCGTTACAAAAAGACCCTCAAACACTGTCCAAATCAAACGACAGAGAATGCATCAGATTAGCAAGTCTTGCAATCAAAAAGAAGAAAGTTTCAGTCAACAATCTTGTTTAGAAATCTAATTTTTTACAACTTGACCTTTGACCAACGGGAATCTCTCCAATGGTCATATTAGCTGTCATGGACCTCATCAAAACTGATAAAAGGAACTCCAAGCTTAAAGAAAAATCATATATTTCAAATGCTAAGAAAAAATCATCAATCACTTACATTAATACTTGAAAGTCTCACATTCATCAAGAGAAATTAGTACCATTCATTCACGAATCTCTTGTTATTAGCTTACTGAAGTATTTTGTAAAGAATCTAAACCTCAAACAAGTGTTGAGATTAATCAGATTATGTTAAACACTCTAAATCATTATTGTGTGAACTCAAGACTATAAGAGTAGTTTATAGTTTGAGTAGTTTGTTAGAAAATCCTTTTATGGTTAGAAGGTGAAGTGTAAAATCCTAAGATTAATAGGTGACCTGATTGAAATCCTTTCTGGGCGGAAAGGATTGTAGTTTGTAAAATATCAAAGTTGATCTGAACTAGGTGGTGTAAAACCAAGAAGGTTCTTCGTTTGAACATTTAGTATTAAATCTCACGATTGTGAGGACTGGACCTAGCCTGGGTTGGGTGAACCAGGATATATCATTGCATGATATCTCTTTCCTATCTCGATTATTAAAGTTTAATAGACAAGTTGATTTTTTTAACTAACCAAGAACGTTCGCTGTTTTCTGTTTCCAGAACCAAGAACGTTCTCCGTTTTCTGTTTTCACAACCAAGTTCAATCTTGAGTTATTTTCTTAAGTTTTAACAGGGAATTTTTAAATAGACAAATTTACAATTCAAACCCCCTTCCTTGTAAATTAACATTGCTACTTCAATTGCCATCAGATCTCGGTCTCTAAAAATTAAACATCTAAATATTGCTAGAGAAAAGATCTAGAAGAAAAAATCTCAAAAGCCAAATACATTGTTGAAGGAGGATCTTCAAACAGGCCACCTTACTTTGATGGACCAGATTACTACTTCTAAAAAAATTAGATGCAACTGTTTCTGAAATCACAAGATACATGAATGCCGCGTATCATAATTGATGGTGATTACATCCCAAGAGTAAATCAAGATGATCCAACATTAACAGAAAAAAGGAAGCTGACTGGACAACTGAAGATAAAACTAAGGTACTCCTAAACTCTAAAGCTTAATTATTTTTATCTTGTGCCTTAAGCAGGGAAGAAAGTGAATGAGTTGATGAATGCAACACTGCTAAAGAAGTATGGGACACATTACAAACCCATCATGAGGGAACAAGCCATGTAAAAGAAATCAAAATTGATATAGGCATAAGAAAGTTTTAACTATTTGAGATGAATGAAGGAGAAACCATTGATGAGATGTACTCGAGGTTTACAACCATTGTAAATGAATGAAATTCACTCCTTAGGGAAAACATATTCAGTACAAGATAGAGTCAGAAAGATCATGAGATGTTTTCCAACAATATGGAGACCAATGGTGACAGCTATAAGCCAAGCCAAAAATCTTGACGTACTCGAACTGGATGAACTGATTGGAACTTTATGAGCACATGAAGTGCTACTACAAGAAGACAAACCAATCAAAAAGGGCAAAGCAATAGCCTTGAAAGCATCTAAAGAAAGTCCACCATCACAAATAAATGAAGACTTAGAAGAAACTGAAGATGCTATTGAAGAAGTATCTTTTCTCACCAGAAAGATCCAAATAATGATGAGAAGAAGAGACCAGATCAAAAAGGATTCCCAAGTATAATGGAAAATCCCAAAACATAAGTGGATAAGAGTCAAGTCACGTGCTTTGATGTAACAAACTAGGACATTACAAAGCTGAATGTCCATCAAATAAAAAGGCACAAAAAAGATTTCCATTCAAGAAGAAATCAATGATCGCCGCATGGGACGATTCAGAAGAATCAGACACATAAGAAGAATAAGAAGAAGCCAACATATTGTTGATGGAAAACGCAGAAGAAGATGAGGTAACTAAATCTGAACACTGCTATCTATGTGAACTAATGGGAAAGGAATTTGATAATTTACTAAATGACTCAAATTTCTTGTTAATAAATGTAGCTCTTCAAAAGAACAATTTTATAAAGAAAAAGAAGAAAAAGAGAAAGCTCAGACTATGAATGATGAACTTATAAAGATCATTCAAAATATGAAAGAATCTCAGTTTAAAAATTGTAAAACTGAAAGTCAAGAATGTTTTGCAACACAAAAAGAGAAGTTCTCCTTAAAACTGACGTTGAACTTCTTAAAAATGACTTGTCAAAATTCATCAGAGCTACTGAAACTTTTCAAAAAATCATGGGATCTCAAGTAGGAATATTTTATAAAGCAGGACTTGGTTTTGAAAAAACTCAAAAATAAAAAAATGTAAGAAAACCTCTTTGTTCCTGAAAGTAAAGAAGATAAATGCAAAACAAAATGTTCATATTGTGATAAAATGGAACATCTAGAATTTGCATGTTATTTTAAAAAGAGATGAAAAAAAAATCAAGAACAAAGGGATTTTTTTAAAGTGAAATGATATGAAACAAAAACAGAACATAATTTTCTCCAAACCAAAAAAAAGGGAGAATGTTCTCTAGGATATTTGAAAAAAGGAGAACGTTCTGGAATTTTACCAAAACCAGTTAAAACTCAGCTTTCTAAAACTTCTCCAACACTAATAACAAAGTGTTCTTATTGTTCAAAAATTGGTCACTCTGAATCAACTTGCCATATTAAAAAGAAACCAAATTTTAAAACAAACTCTCAAGGACCTAAGGCCAAGTGGGTACCTAAAGTTAATGCAACACCTTATGCAGGTTGGATTTCAAAATGTCAAGAAAAAGCCATGGTTCTTGGACAATGCCTGCTCAAGACATATGAAAGAAGATAAAAATTGCTTCATGTCATTTTTCAAGATGGATGGAGGTTCCGTAACCTTTGGAAACAACAATCAAGCTCAAATCAAAGGTAAAGGAACTATTGTTAAGAAAAATTCATAATGTTCAATATGTAGAAGGTTTTAAACATAATCTTTTAAGTATAAGTCAATTATGTGACAATGGCTTTGAGGTTGTTTCAAACCCAACTTATGTGAAGTCAGAAAAACTAAATCTGGTGAAATCCTTTTTTCTGGAACCAAAAAGAAAAATATCTATGTTTTATATCTTGAAGAATTACCTACTGAATCCTGTTTCATGTCCACAAATAAAGACAAATGGATTTGCACAAGTGGACAAGACACATCAGTATGAAAACAATTTCAAAGATTTCAAAATTAGAACTAGTTAGAGGATTGCCAAAACTAATTTTGATAAAGATAGAGTATGTGAAGCATGTGCTAAAGGAAAACAAGTTAAAAGCCGTTTTCATCCAAAAGATTTTATTTCCACAAACAGAATCCTTGAGCTACTTCACATAGATATTTTTGGTCCTATTAAAACAACAAGTTTAGGAGGAATGAAGTATGGTTTTGTTATTGTTTTCACGATACACTTGGGTTTTATTTTTGAAACAAAAAGATGATGCATTTGATGCATTCAATTCTACCTGTATATATAGGGGATCTCTCTATACATAAAAAATGGTTTTTTGGCACGATATGATTGCTTAGCCATAGCAGCAGATTGAGTGCAACAAATATGAGGGATTGCATTTGGCTCAGATCTTTCGCTTTGATGGAAGCTTTTGGACCTAGAAAAAAGGACAAAATGACTTCAATGTAAATCCGATGACACAAACACACTTGTTGGATGAACTACATTGTCTAAGAACGAAAATCGATGAGAATAAGCAAAGGGATGACGAAAATGACCTACATGTTAATCCAATGACATAAATGTACTTATTAGATTAACTACACTGGTTAAGAACAAATAAAGATTAGAATAAGATTGAGGATGCACAAAACGACCTAAATGTTAATCCAATGACACAAATTCACTTATTCGATGAACTACACTGTCTAAGAACGAAAAAGGATTAGTATAAGCATTGGGATGCACAAAATGACCTAAATGCTTATCCAAAGACACAATCGCACTAATTGGATGAACTACATTGTATAAGAACGAAAAGGGATTAGAATAAGCCTTGGGATGCACAAAATGACCTAAATGTTTACCCAATGACACAAACACAATTATTGGATGAACTGTGTTGTCTAAGATTAAAAAGGGATCAGAATAATCCTTAAGATGCACAAAATGACCTAAATATTAATCCAATGACACAAACGCACTTATTGGATGAACTATAATGTCTAAGAACGAAAATGTATTTGAATAAGCCTTGAGATGACAAAATTGTCATAAGTGTTAATCCATTGCCACAAACGCACCTATTAGATAAACAACATTGTCTAAGAACGAAAATGGATTTGAATAAGCCTTGGGATGAGGAGAATGACCTAAACGTTAATCCAATGACACAAACACACTTATTGGATCAACTACCTTGTCTAAGAACGAAAAGGGATTAGAATAAGACTTGGGATGCACAGAATGACCTAAATGTTTATCCAATGACGCAAATACAATTATTGGATGAACTACGTTGTCTAAGAATGAAAAGGGATTAGAATAATCCTTAGGATGCACAAAATTACCTAAATGTTAATCCAATAACACAAATGCACTTATTGGATGAACTACAATGTCTATGAACGAAAAGGGATTACAATAAGTCTTGGATGCACAAAATGACCTAAATGTTAATCCCATGATCCAAATGCACTTATTGGATGAAATACATTGAGTAAGAACGAAAAGGGATTATAATAAGCCTTGGGATGCACAAAATGGCCAAAATGTTTATCCAATGAATCAAATGCACTTGTTGGATGAGCTATGTTGTCTAAGAACGAAAATGGCTTTGAATAAGACCTATGGATGACAAAAATGACCTAAATGTTAATCCAATGAAACAAACGCACTTATTGGTTGAACTACATTGTCTATGAACGAAAAGAGATTAGAATAAACCATTGGATGCACAAAATGACATAAATACTAATTCAATGATACAAATACACGTATTGGTTGAACTACATTGTCTAAGAACTAAAAGGGATTAGAATAAGCCATTGGATGCACAAAATGACCTAAATGTTAATCCAATGACAAAAATGCACATATTGGATGAATTACATTGGTTTAGAAAGAAAACGGATTAGAATAAGCATTGGGATACACAAAATGACCTAAATGTTAATCCAATGATCCAAATGCATTTATTGGATGATCTACATTGGGTAAGAACAAAAAGGGATTATAATAAGCCTTGGGATGCACAAAATGGCATAAATGTTTATCCAATGACACAAACGCACTTATTGGATGAACTACGTTGTCTAAGAACGAAAAGAGATTAGAATAATCATTGGGATGCACAAAATGACCTAAATATTAATCCAATGACACAAACACACTTATTGGATAAACTTCATTGTCTAAGAAGGAAAATGAATTTGAATGAGCCTCGGGATGACGAAAATGACCTAAATGTTAATCCAATGACACAAACACAGTTATTCGATGAACTACATTCTCTAAGAACAAAACTGGATTTGAATAAGCCTTGGGATCACAAAAATGACCTAAATGTTATTCTAATGACACAAACACAATTATTGGATGAACTATGTTATCTAAGAACAAAAAGGGATTAGAATAATCCTTGGGATTTACAGAATGACCTAAATGCTTATCCAATGACACAATTGCCTTTATTGGATGATTTACATTGTCTAAGAACGAAAAGGGATTAGAATAAGACTTCAGATGCACAAAATGACCTAAATGTTTATCCAATGACACAAACACAATTATTGGATGAACTACATTGTCTAAGAATGAAAATGGATTAGAATAATCCTTAGGTTGCACAAAATAACCTAAATGTTAATCCAATAACACAAATGCACTTATTGGATGAACTACAATGTCTAAGAACGAAAAGGGATTAGAATAAGTCTTGGGATGCACAAAATGGCCTAAATGTTTATCCAATGACACAAACACACTTGTTGGATGAACTACGTTTTCTTAGAACAAAAAGGGATTAGAAAAAGCTTGGGATGCAGAAAATGACCTAAATATTAATCCGATGACACAAATGCACTTATTGGATGAACTACATTGTCTATGAATGAAAATGAATTTGAATAAGCATTGGGATGACGAAAATGACCTTAATGTTAATCCAATGACACAAACACACTTATCGGATCAACTACAATGTATAAGAACAAAAATGGATTAGAATAAGCCTTGGGATGCACAAAATGACCTAATTGTTAATCCATATGACACAAACACACTTATTGGATGATGTACATTTTATACGAAAATGATAAATGATTAGAATAAGCTTTGGGATGCACAAATTTGTGTCAAAAAAGGATGATGAGAAAGGTAATAAAAAATGTTCATACTGTAACAAATATGGACACCTTAAATCAATATGATATCATAAGAAATTATTTGAGAAAGCAAGACACTATTCTTATGATAACAAATATGATCATTCTGTAGCAGAATGTTCTTGTCATATACCAGGACATTCTGGTTGCAAAAAAGTTGAAAAGGAATGTTCTTATTATGGCAAGTTTGGTCGTATGGGGTCAAAATGTTATCCTAAGAAAAATCTTCTGGAACATTATTCAACAATCAGGAAAAAATAATGAAACATGGACAAGACATATTCAATACACATGATTGGAAATGTAGGATGCCTCCTATAATTACTAAAATTTAGAGGGTCTTTAACCTTTGGAAACATTAACAAATCAAAGGTATTTTTGGAACCAAGTTGATTCTAATTTTAGAGTTTTGATGTTAACAAAAATATTTTATGAGAATAATATATTTGACTTCAAAAAGTATGAAAAAAGATATGGTCAAGATTTGTAGAAGATTTGAAGAAGATATGATCAAGATTTGAAGAAGATTTGATCAAAATTTGAAGAAGATTTGATCAAGATTTGAAGAAGATTTGATCCAGATTTATCTATAACAAATTACGAATAGAATCAATTTGAAGAATTTACAATTTCAATCTAAACAAAATAAAAAGGAACATAATCAGTTTGAAGAATTTACAAACGCAATATGAACAAAATACAATTCAAAATTAAATAAGGACCAAATTGAAACCTAAATTGAAACTATAAATAGATACTCAAGGCTGAAGAAGAAAAACATCGAAAACCTGAAAAGAGTAGTCTTAGAGTTCAAAGAGAGAAATACTTGGTTCAAGTTAGAAATATTATCTGAGTGTTCTTTTCTTAGAGTGTGAGAGTTATTATTATTATCAACTTTTTAGAAGCAACTACTCAAGTTCCAATCTCTTGTATCCAACCCGATAGTGGTTTAGTTCATTCTTCAATTTGGGGTTTTTAGGTTGTTAGGAGAAGACTTGGCTTGTAGGGTCAAGGTGGTGTTGTTCCTGAAAAGTCTGGGGTTGTAAGGCTATTTGGGAAGACTGGCTTGGAGGGTCAGGTGCTTTGTAAGTCAAGGTATTTGAATCAGTGGATTAAAGCCTTCTGAATAAGGAGAATAAATGTAGCCAAGTTAGTGGTGAACCAGGATAAATCTATGTGTCAAATTAATTATGCTTTCATTGCGTGCTGCCTCTTAATCCGATTGCTTCTACTCCAAGTAAGTAACCAAAAACTAAACTAGTTTTTAATTTATTTATCAATTATAAAAAAGTTATCAACTTTGGAGAACACAATTCAACCCCTCTTTCTCGTATTTGCACCTTCATGTACATGTATCATTAGTTGTAATAATTTTGCATAGAATAAAGATGTTTGATATGTGAAAAATAACTTTGTAAAATTGGTTTAAAAGTTATTTTTTAAACGCCACATGGTTGACGTTAAACAAACATCCTCGCGTTTCATTTTAAAGAAAAATCCTTATGTTTTATACTTAAATAAATTTCCAATCAAATCATGTTTCAAGTCTTTTGAAAAAGATAAAAGGATTTTATTTTTAAAATCATAAGAATGATGTCTTTAAAACTTTTCAAAACTCCTTTTCAAAATTCCTTGTAAAAGAGTTTTAAAAAGAATTGTCATTTCTATGAGAAATGAATAAGGGAAATTTGAAAAATCATTCTCCAGATTATTCTTTAATAAAAATGATATTTCACATGATTTTCTTGTCAAAGTACCTTCCAACAATATGGAGTTGTTTCTAAAAAAATTTAATTACAAGAAATAGCTAGAACAATTTTAAATAAATCAAGTGTTGAAAAATAATTTTGGTGAGAAGCCATGCTCTATTAGAAAATATCTTCATATGAATATTTGAAAAATAGATAAAACACTTCATTCTTTCACATTTTTCTAAAGTCATTAATATGTTTTTCATGATAAAGAAAGAATGGGATTTTTTTTTTTAAAATGTCATCAAAGCATATTTTCTGAATACTCTACATTCTGTAAATATTATAGAATATAAAATCTCAAGGCCCAAACCATAGATGAAATTTTAAATGTTACGTTTGATGAATATGTTAATTGTCATGATGAAAGGTAGAATGGTGAAGAAAAATAACTACAATGTTTAAGTTGGATAAATCACAAATCTGCTAATGTTCAAACATCCTAGAAAACTTCAAAGTTTGATCATGGAGTGGAAAAATAATTTTTTTGTTGAGAGAATGATCTATTTAAGAAAAAAGGTTCATGTCTTTTATCTGGAAGCAGTACCAGAGCGTTCTCTACAAGAGCATAACGTTCTTGACAGTGAATATGCTTCATCCAATCAAAACTAATGTCGTCTATCAAGATGATATGGTTGACTAATATCAACAAATCCTAAATGGGCTTGAACCATTTGCTCCTACACCCACCTCACTACTTACCTTTCCTCCAAAACATCTCATCAAGATCAAATTATTGGAAGACACAATGGTGGAATAAGAACTTGATTGATATTCCAAAAATATGACAACAATGCGGCTACAATTTCTCAAACATAGCCAAAAATCAATCAATGAAGCTAAAATAGAACAATCTTGAATTAATGTCATAACAGATGAACTTGAAGGTGCAAACACGAGAAGGGGGGTTGAATTGTGTTTGACTTAACTTGAATACTTTTCCTGTTTTAATACTTTCAAAACAAAACTTGATGTATAATTAAAACAGAGTTAGCAGCGGATAAAAATAAAAATAAAAACTCAGATTTTATACTGGTTCACCGTTAACGAGGCTACATCCAGTCCCTTCGCCTTGAAGGATTTCACTAATTCAACCTTGAATTACAACCTTGCTACTGACCCTCCAAGTCAGTCTTCTCAAATAGTCTAACAATCCTAGACTTCTTTGAGGAAAAACAACTCTTGTTCTTCAGCCAATCTGACACCCCAGATTGTAGAAGAATTCACAACACTATGAATCTAATTGCTAAGTACCTTGCTACCTTTTCTGAATCCCTCAGTTTGTAGACTCTACTTCAACAAGTTAGATACAACCCTATCTAATTGCCAAGTAACCTGCTACCTCTACTGACTCCCTCAGATTGTAGACTCTACTTCAACAACTTAGATTTGCCACAGTGGAAAGAAAATAACCGAGTACTTGCTTCTTGAAAGCTGAAACTCACAATTGACTTATATGAAAATTTGAGAGTGGTTGCTTTGGAAGTGTATGACTCTTTTGTGATTTTCAATTATGAGTATTCTGCCTTGAACATCCTTTTATAGATGCAGATTTGGGCCTATTCCAATGCTTAAATTCGAGCTGAATCTTGCTGGATTCTCTGCAAAAATAACTTGACCAATTGGGCTTTATTTAAATAAAAAACATATCTTTAGATTCTCTTTCAAAATAACTGGCTAATTAAATCTGTTGGTTCCTTCTCGCCACAGCTCCTGAATTCCACAACACCTCACTTTATTTTTGTAATAAATCTTTTTAATCCTTTGATCAAAATAAATTAAATTCTCCACCGTTTAAATTTCCTGATTAAATCTGGACCATTAGATTGTTCTGCGCCAGTCCACATCTGGACCAAACTAATTGATATGCTGTGATCCTCTGATTTCGGCCATTCCTGGACCACATTTCCTGACCCTCTGATCTTCTGATTTCGGCCATCCTGGATGCGCACCTGATATGCTATAATCCTCTGAACTCGGCCTTTGTTGGACTGCTCATCCTGTCCCTCTGATTTCGGCCAACATTGGGCCATGGTCTGATTTTCTGATCTGGACCATCACTGGACCAAATAATTAATTTTGAACCATTGATCTGGAAGTCTTTACTCTGATCTGGACAGATTCTGGAATTTGGTCTGGAACAAACTAAAATTAACTTGAACAAAAAATATTTCAGTCTGGACATTTTACCTTCGATTTTGGACCAGGTCTGGATTGATTCTGGAACTCATTTCTTTTGGTCTGGACTTAGTTCCATGCCCTGAATCATGCTATCTTATGGTATGGGCCAAATCTGGATTGATCCTCTTGTTCTGGACTCATAAACATACCTTCTGGTCAAGTCTGGAACAAGTTTGGAATAAGTCTGGACTGTGTAATTTTTCACTGCCAGGCCATCTTCTGGTCAGAATAACTTCTGGAATAAAATTGATATTTGATTCCTGTTTGTCTGGAACAACTCTCTTTCTGGCAGGCTATCAAATGGTATGATCCATGTTTCATTCTGATTTTTATTCCTTCTGATATGGGCCATCAAAGATATCTTCTGGTCATGTTTTGACATTCCTGGAGTATCTTCTGGTTATTCCAGAATTCATTTTTCTGGAATCCTTTGATCACTGCTTCTAATTCCTTCAGTTTCTGGGGCATTTAACTTAATAATTCAAAGTACAAAATAAGTTTACATAGAGTACATTTGTAAGCATCAAAATCCTAAGTACTTTGAACCAACTTGGTTCCACCAGAACTCTCTCAACAACAAAAGCTAAAGTGTCTCATTTCGACCATCAATCAAGATAAATGAATGAGCATAAAGAGAAGCTCCAAAATATACAAAGATTTCTCGCCGTTGAACCTCAAGTGAGAAAGATCACTAAAGGAGGTACACTCAATCCCAATTCTTATGATATTTGCATCATGATAAGTATGAATATTTTTTCTGCAATGATATTATGTGATTGATTGGATGCTCTTAAAATTAAGAACGCATACTATTTTTCGATGCAAGTACGACTTTAAAGTTTAATTGATTACATCACTCGTGGTCATGACTTGTACATGCACATGCTTAATTCATATCCTAAATTCAACATGTTTTCACTCTTTGTTCCTACACTTTTCATGATGATGTAAACAAGTGTGCAAATATAGCTTGTTGTTCAAAATTATTGTCCTTGTTATAAAGACATTTAAAATAAATTAGTATGATTAGACAAAAGGATGTTTTGTCAAGTATAATTCATTGAATGATTTTTTCACACTTTGCACAAACATCTTTCCAATTACCTTGTTAATTGAATTAACATCATTTTGTGCAAATTCACCTCTTTATGTCCTTAAAAAAATTCTCTATCATGTTCTCAAATTATTTTGCATATATTGAGTAGCATATAAATGGCTTGATACTTGAGTATAATATTTTGAATATGGCTTTTCAAAAAAATTGAGTTTATAATGTGGCTTTAAAAAAAAATGTGTTTTAAACATATTTTAAATATATATCATTGTTTAGGATTTTTTTTAAGTATTTCAACAAGAGAATACATGATTAGTTTTAATGGAAATGATTTGTGTGTTTTCCCTAAAAACTCAAAATTGCTCTGAACAGAAAAAGGCATGCACATTGTGTTCTTAAAAACATATTTGAATTGTTTTTATCATGAAAATGTTGTCTCAAATATTGACAAATGATCATCTTGATACATTTACATGCCATGAAGTTAAAAATGGATGTGAGCACTTTGAGGTTATTAATATATGTCTTTGCAAATGAGATTTATTTGTTGCATACTTCTTATGTGAAAGCTGATCTCAAATGTTTTAATATATTTTAAGCACGATAGATAGAAATAACAACAATAAAAAAGCCTCATACACACTTACTAATGAAAGTAAGCTTGAACATCTGTCTTATTGTTAATTTGTGTGTTTACAAAACCTTGTGAAAAAACATTTTTTTTAATGTGAGCAAATCTCTTGGCATATTTTTGATCCAATTAAAAAAAATTATCTTTTGAAAAATACAGATATTATTAGCATAAGAATGTTTTGTAAAAATTGAGATTATAACTGACATGATGTCACTTTTCTATTTTTTTTTGCTTACCTGTATGCGCTCATTTTCTCTATTTCTAAAAATGAAAAATGGATCTATTTCTAACAGTAAGCATGATCATGTTCAAATTTAAAGGTTGTCTCTTGTGAAAGAGGACAAAGAGCAAAGAGACATCTTGCTTGTGTTCAGGAACATTGAAATATTAAATGATATTCATTTCATAATATTCAAGGGGAGTTATTAGAAAATACTCTTTTTCTTGAAAAAAAATTCATTGACTGATTTTTGAGTGTGTTAAAATGCTTGAATATGTTTGCATGTAATTATGTCATATTGCTTTTGTTATCATTATTCATATCTTGATTGCAATGTTGACTAAAATGATTATTGATCACCAAACATGCTATGTTCCTTGATGTTAAATGAAAACTTGACAAGTTTGATATATGAATGCATTGGTCAACCACATGATTTCTATGTGCGGTATACTCCTGCTATTGCTTCCTACATTTGTACTTCATTTTTTATTCCCCAACCTTTTTGACAGATGCCAAAAGGAGGAGAGAAATATATGATGGATATAGGACGGAAGTAATTAATGATGAATGTTAAGAATTAACTTCTTGCATATATTTAGGGGGAGTTTCATTAGAATCTTAAGAATTAAACTTTTGCATATGTTTAGGGGCATTTTTGTTTACATATCTATGAACATTCTTGCAGTTTATTTATATCCATCCATAAAACTTAAGTTTTAATCAAAAGGTTTGTCATCATCAAAGAGAGGGATATTGTTGAGGTAAAAACATTATTGATATATGTTTTAATGACAACAAAGCTTATGAAATAAATGATTAAGTTTTATGGATGGTGATTTACTAATGATTTAACTTGAGTTTTATTTAAGGAACATGAATTGCATAAGTGGACAAGCAAGAAGCCATTCGCATCAACAAGTGCATAAGTATCTACTCAATAATGAAAGAATCTCAAAGGGAATATATCATATATCAATCATTCAAAAGAATGATTATTGCATCTTGAAGATAACATCTTCATGAAGAAAGTTTCCAATACATTCATACTTTTACTAAAATATCTCAGTGATACTTGATGGACAAGACACAACATGAGCAACACCAAGAGAAATTGTAGGAAGTATTGCTTCAACAAAAGGATGATGGAAGAACATTCACTAAAATGTTCTGATTGCTATATTAAAGAACAATTGACAATAGGAATCTTTTTGGAATGGCAACATGTAGTAAATTAGTTAGCATTTCGCACACGAGGTTTCCAACATTTAATGAACAATTAAAAGTCAAGATTGGAAGGCGTAATTGTAAAAACTAACAAGTAAAATATTCTGCAAATTGATCTACAAATTGATCTCTAGATTGATGACAAATTGATTAGAAGAAAATTCTTGTTTATCAAAAGATCTTTCTGGTTTAATAGAATATCATTCTTGTTTATTAAAAGATTATTCTGGTTTATCAAAAGATCATTCTTGTTTATTAAAAGATCATTTTGTTTTATTAAAATATCATTCTAGTTTATCAAGACCATTCTGGTTTATCAAAGATCATTCTAGTTTATCAAGATCATTCAAGTTATTTCGTTTTAAGGATATAATTAAAAAAAATCATTATCCATAGTCGACACCTCTAGATAAAAGAATATGAAGACTACTCAAAACTATAATCAAGCCGATAATTCAAGTTGAAGGGCAAAATAAGTAAAACAACATCCAGATCAATGACGAAATCAATCTCTAGATTGATGAGCAATGAGCAAGGACAATTAGGACAACAAAGACACTGCTGCTACCCCTTTTGCAGAAAACACAATATGTTTATGAGATAAAGGACTAACATTAAACAACTACTCAATCACTCATCTATATTTTCCATACAACACAGTATCAAGAACGTTCTGGTTTTATAAAAGAACATTATGATTATTCTCTTTCAAAGACAAAACTAAAACAGATCATTTTCCACAGTCCAAACGATAAGTTAAAGAGTATCAACACAACTCAAATTAGTGGTCAAGCCCAGAACTCGAGCTGAATGCCCAAAGGAGGAAAACAACCTCCAGATTGTTGAGTTGTAAGCATGGACGCAAGTACATTGTGTTGGAACCAAGTTGGTTCTAAGTACTTAGGATTTTGATGTTTACAAAAGCACTCCATGTAATCTTATTTTGTACCTTGAATTATTACATTAAATACCACCAGAAAATGAAGTTTGCAGAGGCAGAAAATGCATCCAGAATGCATCCTGGAATTACCAGAGGATACACCAGGATGTCAAAACACTACCAGAGGATATCTTTGCTGGCCCATATTAGAAGGAAGCAAAGTTAGAAGGAGACTTGGACCAGACCAGAGGGAAGCCTGCCAGAGGGAGAGTTGTTCAAGACCAGAAGATGTCAAATGTCAGATTTATTCCAGAAGTTATTCTGACCAGAAGATGGCCTGACAGTGAAATAATAAACAGCCCAGACTTGATCCAGACTTAATCAGAGGATAAGTTAATGGGTCCAGAACAAGAGAATCAATCCAGATTTGACCCATACTAGAAGATAGCATGGTTTAGGGTATGAAACTAAGTCCAGACCAGAAGAAATGATCTCCAGAATTGATCCAGAACTGATCCAAAACAGAAGGTAAAATGTCCAGACTGAAATATTATTTGTCCAGATTTAATTTCAGTTTAATCCAGACCAAGTCCATAATTGGTCCAGATCAGAGGGAAGATTTTCAGATCAATGGTTTAGATTTGTGTATATGGCCCAGTGTTGGCCGAAATCAGAAGGTCAGGATGTGTGGTCCAGCAGTGGCCGAGATCAGAGGATCACAGCAGATTAGGTTGGTAGACCAGGATGGCCGAGATCAGAAGATCAGAAGGTTAGAAAGTGTGGTCCAGGGCTGGCCAAAATCAGAGGATCACAGCAGATCACTTAGTATGGTCCAGATGTGGACTAGCGCAGAAGATCAAATGGTCCAGATTTAATCATGAGGATTAACGGTGGAGATTTTAATTTATTTTGATCAAAGTATTAAAAAGATTTATTACAAAAATAAAGTGAAGTATTGTGGAATTCATGAGCTGTTGGCGGGAAGAAACTAAAGACATGATTGGCCAGTTATTTTTGAAAGAAAATCTGAAGCTTAAAAAAGATATGTTTCTTATTTAAATGAAGCCCAATTGGTCAAGATATTTTTGCAAGAGAATGCAACAAGATTCAGCTCGAAATTAAGCTTGGAAGAGGCCCTAATCTGCATCTATAAAAGGAGGCTCAAGGCAGAATACTTAGCATCGAAAATCACAAAAGAGTCATACACTTCCAAAGCAAACACTCAAGTTTTTAGTGAGGTCAATTGTGAGTTCTAGCTTTCAAGAAGCAAGCACTCGTGTTATTTTCTTTCCATTGTGTCAGATCTAAGTTTTTGAAGTAGAGTCTACAATCTGAGGGAGTTAGAAGGGGTAGCAGATTACTTGGCAATTAGATTCAAAGTGTTGTAATTCCTTCTACAATCTGGGATTGTCAGATTGGCAGGAGAAGACAGGTGCTGTATTCCTCAAGAGTCTAGGATTGTTAGACTGTTTGAGAAGACTGACTTGGAGGGTCAGTGGAACTGTTGTAATTCAAGGTTTGAATTAGTGAAATCCTTCAAGGTGAAGGGACTGGACGTAGCCTCGTTAACGGTGAACCAGTATAAAAATTATGTGTTTTATTTTTACTTTATATCCGCTGCTAACTCTGTTTTTATTCATACATCAAGTTTTGTTTTAAAAGTGTAAAAACAGGAAAAGTTAGTCAAACACAATTCAACCCCCCCTTCTCGTGTTTGCACCTTCACATTGTACTTACATTAGTCTGCATAAAGTTTTGCATAATTCTAATTTGGAACAGTTCCAACGGTCATATGGCAGAGAACCCAACATTATGTTTCTTTTTCTCCACTCCCTAGCAATGGAAGAACGTTCTAGATATATCAAGATAGTTTTGGATATAATTACACTACACTTAAAGAGATTATTTCAAAAGATTGTTTACACCTTGTTAAATATGTCCAACTACTATATTCAGTTTAAATTGAATATTCCAAGCGTCTTATCATCTATAAATTGAAGATAAAGGCAATGTTGGAACCAAGTTGGTTTTAGATTTATTGTTTTGATGTTAACAAATGTATTTTACGGGAACAATATATTTGACATCAAAGAGTACGAAAGAAGATTCATGTTTTTGAAGAAAATCTAAAATAAGATTTGATTCAAATTTATAATTGATGAAAATCTAAAATAAGATTTTATTCAGATTTACAATTGAAGAAAAATCTTTGACTAGGTTGCAAAAAAATATGGTTAAGATTTGAAGAAGATTTGGTCAAGATTTATCTGTAACAAAATATGAACAGAATCAATCTGAACAATTTATAAACACAATCTGAACAAAATAGAAACAAAATTAATATGAAGAATTTACAAACTCAATCTGAACAAGATACAATTCAGAATTAAAAAGGGACTAAATTGAAGCCCAAATTTTAACTATTAATAGATACTTATGGCTGAAGAAAAAAAGCATCGAAAATCAGAAAAAAGTATAAGAACTCACAAGCTCAAAATTTTAAATTCATCTTGGAGTTCAAAGAGAGAAATACTTGTTCAAGTTAAAAATATATTATGAGTGTTCTTTTCTTAGAGTGTGAGAGTTATTATTATTATTATTTGCTTTGTTATAAGCAACTACTCAAGTTCCAATATTTTCTATCCAACCCGATAGTGGTTTAGTTCCTTCTTCAATCTGGGGTTGTGAGGTTGTTAGGAGAAGACTTGGCTTGCACGGTCAAGGTGATTAGTTCCTAAAAAAGTCTAGGGCTGTCAGACTATTTGGGAAGACTGGCTCGGAGAGTCAGGTGCTTTGTAATTTAAGGAATTTGAATTAGTGGATTAAAGCCTTCTGAATGAGGAGACTGGATGTAGCCAATGAACCAGGATAAGTCTATGTGTCAAATTATTTATGCTTTCATTGGGGTTGCTGCCTTTGAACCTGTGTGCTTCTTCTCCAAGTAAGTCACCAAAACCGATCCAGTTTTTTTATTAATAATTTATTAAAAAGATATCAACTTTGTCAAACACAATTCAACCCCCGCTTCTCGTGTTTGCACCTTCAATTGGCATTAGAGCTCGATCTCATGACTGAGCACTTTACAATGTTTGAGAAAAGATCCAAGGGTTCAATATGTATTGATTCAACGAAGAAGCTACTGGAGAAAACATCAATAAACTACCTCTGTTTGATGAAGAACGCTTTGAGTACTGGAAGGACATGCTGAGAAGTTTCTATATTTCACAAGATCCTGAACTTTGGGACTTGGTGGAAGATGGTTATGTTGCTCTGAAGAATACTGATGGTATTGAAATTCCAAGAAATGAGATGTGTTGGAACCAAGTTGGTTCTTACACTCAAAGTTTTGATGTTAACAAAAGTATTTTATGAGAATAATGTATTTGACTTCAAAGAAGAATGCAAAAATCAGAGGATGACGTCACCAGTGGATGTCACCAGAGGATACCACCAAAAGATACACCAAGAAGATGTCACCAGAGGATACCTCTAGAAGATACAACCAGAAGATGTCACCAGAGGATATCATCAGAAGCAAAAATAAAAGAATATCATCAGAAGCAAAAATTATAGGATATCATCAGAGGCAAGAATCGGATGACATTATTAGAGGATACCATCTGAGGCAAACATCAGAAGAAGACATGGTCCAGATCAGAAGGAAACATGGTCCAAATCAGAAGAAGACATGGTCCAGATAAGAAGAAGACACGCTCTAGATTCGAAGAAGACATTGGTCTAGATTCGTAGAAGTCTTGATTCAGATTCATAGAAGATTTGATTCAAAATTCGAAGAAGACTTGAGGGAAATTTGAAGGAGATTTGATCAAAGTCTGAAGAAGATTTGGGTCAAATTTAAAAAGAAACATAATCGGGTTGAAGAATGTTCAAAAGGAATCTGAGCAAGATACAATTCGAAATTAAGCTTGGATCAAGTGGAAGCCCATATCTCAACTATAAATAGAGGCTTCAGGCAGTAGAAGAAATCATTGAAAAACACAAGAACTCAAGCTTAAAGTTCAAAGTCATCCGAGAGTTCAAAAGAGAGAAACACTTGTGTGAAAGAGAAATATTGTCTAAGTGTTTTTTCGAGTGTGAGAGTCATTGTAATAATCAGCTTTCCAGAAGCAACTACTCAAAGCTCCAAACCCTTGTATTAAACCCGATAGTGGTGTAAGTTTCTTTTTCAATATGGGGTTGTCAGATTGTTAGGAGAAGACTTGGCTTGTAGGGTCAAGGTGGTGTAAGTTCCTTCTTCAATCTGGGGTTGTCAGATTGGTAGGAAAAGACTTGGCTTGTATGGTCAAGGTGTTGCTGTTCCTCAACAGTCTAGGGCTTTCAGGCTGTTTGGGAAGACTGGCTTGGAGGGTCAGGTGCTGTGTAATTCAAAGTGTTTGAATTAGTGGATTAAAGCCTTCTAAATAAAGGGACTGTATGTAGCCAAGTTAATGGTGAACCATGATAAATCTTTGTGTTCAAATACTTATGCTGTTATTATCCGCTGGTGCTGAGTCTGATTGTTTCTTCCCCAAATAATTTATATCAACTTTCAACAAATCAGCAAAAAGAATTCAACTTTGGCAAACACAAGTCAACCCCTTTCTCGTATTTGCACCTTCAATTGGCATCAGAGCTCGGTCTCAAGGCTGAGCACTTTACAGTGTTTGAGAAAAGATCCAAGGGTTCAACATATCTGGATTCAGTGAAGAAGCTGCCGGAGGAAACAACAACAGACCACCTCTGTTTGACGGAGAACATTTTGAGTATTGGAAAGACAAGCTGAGAAGGTTTTTATTTCACAAGATCCTGAACTTTGGGACTTGGTGGAAGATGGTTATATTGCTTATGAGGATACTGATGATATTGAAATTCTAAGAAATGATATGAAGGGTGATCAGAAGAAGATACACAAGAGGCATCATAAATCCAGAACATTCATGATAAATGCAATCACCTTCAAGGAATTTGACAAGTGCACCAACAAAGAGATAACAAAGAGTGATAACTCTTCATCATATGCATATTTGTCATTGTTTTTAGTCTTCTTTATAGGAAATCATTAGTTAATTTAAGGAGTTATTTAATATATTTTGTTGATTTTAGTTTTTATATTTAACATGTTTATGTTCGTATTTCCTTTATTAAGTAGATATTTTTTATGGTTTTATGTTATTTCCTTATTGTCCGTGCAGTGCTGAATTTTGGTGAGAAATCAACATGACCTACATGGAGTATTTCTACCATATCTGGAGTTGTAGATGTCCAATTGGAGTCAAACCAAGTGAAAATGAAAGCTACGATCCATAGCTACAACTTTCAAGAAGACACCAGAACCAAATTCGGACTCAAAATAGTAGAAATATGCAGTATACGTCAGAATGAAGATGCTGTGCGCTTGAAGCGTGCCAGCTGCGCTCGACGCGCGTTTTGGCACCACTGCTTCTGTTTTAATGCGCCTGAAGCGCAAGTCTTGTGCCTGGGGCACGTGGCACACTGAAGAATGCATAAAACCGAGTCTTTCTGAATTTTGAGGGATCTTTTTGTCAATTGAGAAGCTAAGAGACTTGTACCCTAGCAGAGACGCTCAGAGACGTCTGTTCTACACCATTGAAGGAGTTTTATCAAGAATCATTCATGAATCCTTCTTGTAATTCTTCTTTAATCTCTATCTCTTTAATCTCTGTAATGAGTAACTAAGCCCTATTTGTTAGGGATGAGTGGAACAAGATGAAAGCTTTATTTTTCTGAATTGACTCCTGGTTTTATGAATAAATTTATTGAATTATTTTTATCATCTCTGTGCTTAATGCTTTTTATTGCCTGATCAACTTTAAAATGTTCTATGATTCGTAATTTGAAACAGAAGTGGACTTTACGAATGTTTGAGATGATAAATTCATGAGATTGTAGTCTAGGGATAGATGCAGGTCAGGAAACCAATTGAATTAGTTGTAGAGACAACAGTTTAAAAAGAGAATTTTTGTACTGTAAAGCTTAATCCTAATTTTAAACCCACTTAGGAATTAGGGGTTGTTTTGGAATTAAAGGTTTTGTCACTAAGACATTAGGGCAAGAATACTAAAGAGGATTCGGTAATAATTCAATAAAGGAATTCAGTAACTAGGATCAAATTAGAAACCAAGGTTGGACTCAAAGTGAAACTCATCCCTGACATTTTTCTCATCATAAAAGTTCAATTTCATTACAATTGTTGTTTTAAATATTACCTAAATCAATTCGGGAACTTTTTGTTCAATTTCAGTAATTAAAGATAATTCGATAGTAAAACGCAATCATTGAGTTCGACACTTGGTATTACCGTTTTTAATTATTACTTGCAACGATTCAGTACACTTGCTGAAACGCTATCAAGTTTTTGGCGCCGTTGCTGGGGATTGCCATATCACTATTGAGTTATAATTTATTTACTTAATTGGAATTTTTGGCTCTGCAATAAAATTTTTGTTTTCTTTTATTTACTTATTTTTTTTATTCTCTATTTTTTCACGATTTTTTTCTAACCTTGTATGCGAGGTTAGTCCTCAGCTAAGCTTCTTTTTGATCCAGAAATAGAAAAGAGCGCAAAAGCAAATCGAAAGGCGGTTCGAGAAAGGAGGAAAAGGGAAAGAAAGTTAGCAGCAGAAGAACAAAATCTAGGGGACTGCTTCATATTTGCTGAAATGGCTGATCCACCACCACCTGAACGTACCCTCGGGGAGTATGGGAATCGTGATAGAAACCTGGCTCGTTTGGCCATCCATAACCAACCGGTTATAGTCAACAAATTCAAAATAAGTCCCGCCCTCTACCGAGAGTTGAAGGGGATTCATTTTTCCGGTAAACATAATGAAGATGCAAATAGACATCTCACAAACTTCTTTGAACTGTGTGAGACAGTGAAGGTGGATGGTAACAGTGAAGCAGGCAAGAGGTTGAGACTATTTCCATTGTCCTTAAAAGATGATGCTAAGGAGTGGCTAAATTCTTTACCCTCCGGTAGCATCACCACATGGGACGATCTTGAAGACAAATTCTTGGAACAATACTTTCCCCCAGCTGTGTTTGTCAGAAAAAGGCAAGAGATTTCTGCTTACAAGCAGAAAGAAGGAGAATCACTTTGTGACACTTACAGGAGGTTCAAGAGTTTACTAGCAGGATGCCCCAATCATGCTTATGACGACACCGCTTAAATGCAAATATTCTGCAATGGGTTGAGGCCGATCACTAGAATTATGTTGGATGCTACAGCAGGTGGCTCTTTGAATTACAAGACCGCATCAGAAGCACGAAAAATTATCGAAATTATGGCATCCAATGAGCAAATGATGCTATATGATAGAGGCGGTGGGTCAAAAAGTGGTATGTTGGAATTGAGTGTTATGGACACCGGGTTGGCTCAAGGAAAGCTACTCTCAAAACAGATAGAAGAGGTTATCGCTGCCGAGATAAAAAAGGGGATGGCAGCTCTAAATATACAACCCCAAGTGGCCCCTGTTAAATTATTGAAACATATAAGTTGTGATTTTTGTGGGGGAGCACATAAAAATGGCGCCTGTGAAGTACCAGAGGATGATGACATAGAAGAACTAGAAAAGGTGAATTTTGTAGGTAACAACAGAAAGCAAAATAATCCTTACTCCAGTACATACAATCCGGGTTGGAGAAATCATCCAAATTTTTCATGGAAAGATCAACAGGGTGGATCCCAAATCCAACAAGGAGCTCAAACAAATCAAGCGCCACCGCGTAAAGCTGCTTGGGAGATTGCTATTGAGAAGTTGGCAACAAACACAAGTGTTTTCATTGAAGAGTCAAGAGCCATCCAGAAAAATCAATCAGCCTCTATCAAGAATCTTGAGAGACAAGTGGGTCAAATTGCTTAACAGCTAGCACAAAGAGCACCCGAAACAATGTTAATGCTGTGACAACAAAGAATGGCAAAGTAAGTGAACCAACACCACCTACAAAAAAAAGGGGTGGAAGTGCTTCAATCCCAACCCACTCGGAGGAAATAGTCACCCCGACCTCAACTGAGGGGGATATTGGTTGTGAAAAGGAGGAAGAAGTTGTGGCGCAGAAAAAGGAAGCCCTACCAAAACCCGAAATTCAACTCCTATTCCCTCAAAGATTAAAAAGGGAAGAAACAGAAAAACAATTCGGTAAGTTTCTTGATGTTTTTAAAAAAATTGCAAATTAACATTCCTTTTGCAGAAGCACTAGAGCAGATGCCGACGTACGCCAAGTTCATGAAGGAGATTCTGTCAAAGAAAAGGAAAATCGGCGGTGAAACAGTGATGCTTACTGAAGAGTGCAGTGCTATTTTACAGAGGAAGCTACCACCTAAGCTCAAGAATCTTGGAAGCTTCTCGATTCCTTGCGCTATTGGGAATAGAACTTTTGGGAAGGCCCTCTGTGATCTTGGGGCAAGTGTGAGTCTTATGCCTCATTCTATATACAAAAGGTTAGGCTTTGGAAGAGTCAAAGACACACAACTGATGTTACAGTTCGCAGACCGCTCAATGAAACATCCATATGGAGTGGTGGAAGATGTGTTGGTCAAGGTGGATAAGTTTATTTTCCCAGTAGATTTTGTGGTACTGGACATGGAGGAAGACAATGATATCCCCTTGATCTTGGGGAGACCGTTCCTAGCAACAGGGCGAGCTATGATTGATGTGGCGGATGGCACCTTAATCTTGAAAGTAAATGGGGAAACAGTCACCTTTAACATCCTCAAAGCCATGGAACACTCTAAAGAAAGAGAAGGGTGCAACCGAATCGAGATATTTGATTCGATAGTTGATGAAGAAGTTGGGCATCAAGTACCCGTTTTTCCGCTAGAAAGAGTGCTATGCCTACCCCAAGATGTTGTTAAAGATAGTGAAGACCCGAGGGAAAAAGAAGTTTTAGCCATGTTAGAAGCATCACCATCTCATTCCCCCCCGCTTCCGCACTAGATGGGAGGAGTTGAAGGGGAATGAAGAGGAAATCCTAGAAAAAAAAGAGACACCACTTATTGAACTCAAGCAGCTGCCTCCTCACTTAAAATATGTATTCCTTGGTGAAAAAGATAATAATCCAGCTATCATTAATGCAAGCTTGAGTGAGTTACAAGAAGAGAAGCTGTTGAGAATTTTGCGGAAGCATAAGGGTGCCATCGGTTGGTCCATTGAAGAATTGAAGGGAATAAGTCCGACTTTGTATGCACAAGATCCTAATGGAGGACGGTAACAAACCGGTTGTACAACCCCAAAGAAGATTAAATCCAGCTATGAAAGAGGTGATTAGGAAAGAAGTGGTAAAGCTCTTAGAAGCCGGTCTCATTTACCCCATTTCAGATAGCTCGTGGGTGAGCCCCGTTCAAGTTGTACCAAAAAAGGGTGGAACGACCGTCATCACAAATGAAAAGAACGAGCTAATTCCTACGCGAACGGTCACAGGGTAGAGAGTTTGTATTGATTATAGAAGATTGAACAGTGCTACGAGGAAGGATCATTTTCCGCTCCCTTTCATTGACCAGATGCTTGAGAGACTAGCAGGACATGACTATTACTGCTTCTTAGATGGATACTCGAGGTATAATCAGATAGTTGTGGCACCTGAAGATCAAGAGAAAACTACATTTACATGTCCTTATAGGGTGTTTGCCTATCGGCGGATGCCGTTTGGGTTATGTAATGCACCCGCTACATTTCAAAGGTGCATGATGTCCATATTCTTCGATATGATTGAGAAACATATCGAAGTATTTATGGACGACTTTTCTGTTTTTGGTTCATCATTTGACAATTGTTTGATTAATCTAGCCCTTGTATTAGAAAGGTGTGAAAAATCCAACTTGGTCCTTAATTGGGAAAACTTCCATTTTATGGTAAGAGAGGGAATTGTTTTAGGCCACCGAATCTCCCACAAGGGGATTGAAGTTGACAAGGCCAAAGTTGAAATTATTGAAAAACTTCCCCCTCCCACCAATGAAAAAGGCATTAGAAGCTTTTTAGGTCATGCTGGATTTTACAGAAGGTTTATAAAAGATTTTTCTAAAGTTGCCAAACCTACTTGTAAAAGACACACCTTTCAAATTCAATGAGGACTATTTGAATGCTTTTAACACCTTGAAAAATAAGTTGATAACTGCCCCTATTGTCACTGCACCCGATTGGTCACTACCTTTTGACATCATGTGTGATGCAAGTGACATTACTATTGGGGCAGTCTTGGGAAAAAGAAAAGATAAGTTGTTGCATGTAATTTACTACGTGAGTCATGTTTTGAATCAGGCATAACATAATTACGCAACAACTGAAAAAGAATTATTGGCTGTGGTTTATGCTTTTGATAAATTTCGATCTTACTTATTAGGATCGAAAGTTATTGTTTACACTGATCATGCTGCCTTGAGATATTTGTTTGCTAAGCAGGAATCAAAGCCAAGGCTACTCAGGTGGATTTTGTTACTATAAGAGTTCGATATTGAGAACCGAGATAAGAAGGGTTCAGAATACACTATAGCTGACCATCTATCTCGATTGGAGAAAGTGGAGGAGGATGATGACACTAGACCGATTCGAGACCAGTTCGCCGATGAAAACATCTTCACAATTTCCGAGGCACCTTGGTTCGCTGACATTGCAAATTTTAAGGTAGGAAAGGCAATTCCATTCGTTTTCACCTACCAACAACGAAAGAAGTTCTTCCATGACGCCAAATTCTATGTATGGGATGAGCCCTTTCTATACAAAAAAAGAGTGGATGGGTTGTTGCGAAGGTGTGTACCCGAGGAAGAGCAAGAAAAGGTACTGTGGCACTGCCATGACTCTAATTATGGGGGTCATTTTAGTGGGGATCGAACTGCATCAAAGGTTCTCCAATCAGGATTGTTCTGGCCGTCATTGTTTAAAGATGCATTCAACTATGTGAAGAAGTGTGATCGATGTCAGTGCACTAGTAATATTTCAAAACGGGATGAGATGCCTCAAAATCGTGTATTAGAAGTAGAAGTGTTCGATGTGTGGGGTATCGAATTCATGGGTCCATTTCCACCCTCATTTGCAAAAGTTTATATTCTGGTGGCAGTGGATTATGTCTCAAAGTGGGTTGAAGCAGTTGCTACACCAATCAATGATTCACAACAGGTAATCGCATTTCTCAAGAAGAACATCTTTACGCGTTTTGGGGTACCTAGAGCTTTGATCAGTGACGAGGGCACTCACTTTCTTAATCGGAAGCTGGAGTACCTTCTTAAAAAATATAATGTGCATCATAGGGTGGCAACCCCATATCACCCACAAACTAGTGGGCAAGTTGAAGTATCAAACAGACAGATAAAAAAAATCCTTGAAAAGACGGTGTACGCTTCAAGGAAAGATTGGTCGACAAAGCTTGACGATGCACTTTGGGCATATCGAACAGCTTTCAAGACCCCTTTGGTATGTCACCGTATCAAATTGTGTATGGTAAAGCTTGTCATTTACCCATTGAGCTGGAGCATCGGGCTTTTTGGGCAACAAAATACTTGAATTTTGACTTGGTAAAGGCAGGCGAATCTAGAATTCTCCAGCTTCACGAATTAGAGGAGTTCCGGAATTTTGCATATGAAAATGCTAAGATCTATAAAGAAAAAACCAAGAAGTGGCATGACAAAAAAATTCAGTTCAAGGATTTCCAAGAAGGACAACTTGTTCTCCTCTTTAACTCGAGATTAAAGTTGTTCCCAGGAAAATTAAAGTCAAGATGGTCGGGACCGTTTAGAATAATCAAAGTGTTCCCACACGGTGCAGTGGAGTTAAAGGATACACACTCGAACCGAAGTTTCAAGGTGAATGGACAAAGGCTCAAACAATATTTAGGGGGAGAGTCAAAATTTCCGATGGAGTCCATCAATCTGACCCCCATTTGAAAAGGGGAATGTCAAGCTCAAGACATTAAACGAGCGCTTATTGGGAGGCAACCCAAATTCAAGTCTTGCGCCTGGGGCGCGTGGCGCGCGGAAGAATGCATAAAACCGAGTCTTTCTGAATTTTGAGGGATCTTTTTGTCAATTGAGAAGCTCAGAGACTTGTACCCTAGCAGAGACGCTCAGAGACGGCTGTTCTACACCATTGACGGAGTTTTATCAAGAATCATTCATGAATCCTTTTTTAATTCTTCTTTAATCTCTATCTCTTTAATCTCTGTAATGAGTAATTAAGCCCTATTTGTTAGGGATGAGTGGAACAAGATGAAAGCTTTATTTGTCTGAATTGACTCCTGGTTTTATGAATAAATTTATTGAATTATTTTTATCATCTCTGTGCTTAATGCTTTTTATTGCCTGATCAACTTTAAAATGTTCTATGATTCGTAATTTGAAACGGAAGTGGACTTTACGAATGCTTGAGATGATAAATTCATGAGATTGTAGTCTAGGGATAGATGCAGGTCATGAAACCAATTGAATTAGTTGTAGAGACAACAGTCTAAAAAGAGAATTTTTGTATTGTAAAGCTTAATCCTAATTTTAAACCCACTAAGGAGTTACGGGTTGTTTTGGAATTAAAGGTTTTGTCACTAAGACATTAGGGCAAGAATACTAAAGAGAATTCGGTAATAATTCAATAAAGGAATTCAGTAACTAGGATCAAATTAGAAACCAAGGTTGGACTCAAAGTGAAACTCATCCCTGACATTTTTCTCATCATAAAAGTTCAATTTCATTACAATTGTTGTTCTAAATATTACCTAAATCAATTCGGAAACTTTTTGTTCAATTTCAGTAATTAAAGATAATTCGATAGTAAAACGCAATCCTTGAGTTCAACACTCGGTATTACCGTTTTTAATTATTACTTGCAACGATTTAGTACACTTGCTGAAACGCTATCAAAGAGTATCTATGATAGTCTGACTCTGACCTATGAAGGAAGCAAGCAAGTTCAAGAAGCAAAGGCCAACATCGTAGTCAAGAAGTATGAGCTGTCGAAGATGGAAGAAGATGAAGACATTGAAACCATGTTTGCCAGATTCCAGACTCTGGTCTAAGGATTAAAGGTACTCAAGAAGAGTTACACTACGATTGATCACATGAAGAAAATTCTTAGGAGCCTGCCAACCAAGTGGAGACCAAAGATTACTGCCATTTAGGAAGCGAAGGATCTGAATACTCTAAAGCTGGAAGAATTAATCACCTCCCTCAAATCACATGAAATTGAGCTTAAAGAAGATGAGCCCAAGAAGAAGAACAAAACCCTAGCCTTGAAATCTAAGCAGAAGAAGGTTCTAAACGCAACAACATAATCAGAAGATAGTGATTCAGATGATTAGAATATGAAACTAGAGGAAAAAGAGATTGCTTTCATAACCAGAAAGGTTATAAAGATGCGGCATAACAGAAAGAAGAAATTTCCCCAAAGATATTCCAAGCAGTCCAACTGAGGAAAGGATGAATATGACAAGGAAAGTATAATCTGCTATGGATGCAATGAACCTGGACATATAAAGTCAGAATGTACAAGCATGGAGAAAGGGAAACACCAGAAGAAAGTTCCAGACCCAAGAAGAAGAATCTGATGGCTACATGGGATGATTATGATGAATCTTCTGATGATGAAGAAGCAGAATTGGCTATGATGGCTCACACCAACTCTGCCTCTAGATCCAACACATATTCTGACTTTGGAAGTGAATCAGTAGATGAAGAAAAAGAGGTATTTTCTGAATTCACCCAATCTGATTTAAGTACTGCAATAAATTATTTTTTTAAATATTAATAACAAATTTTCTTTAACACTGAAAACACTTAGGAAAGAAAATAGAATTATAACCAAATAATTCAATGTTTTAAAGAATCAAATTGCAGAATGTAAAACAGAAAATGCAGCTCTTAAAACTAATACTACTGAATTTAAGGCTGAACATCTAACTCTAAAAAGTAATCATTGTTCAACATCGAGTGAAAATACTACATGTAATTCTGATATGCATGAACAAGTATTTCAAGACTTTCTTGCTAAGGGTATGGAAAGAAGAAAATATGCTTCTATGATTTATGGAGTTAGTAGCAATGGTAAAAGAGGTATAGGATTTGAAGAACCTGTAACTGAAACTAAACCTATTTCCTCTGATGTTTTGTGTACTGTTAGAACTAAGAAAGGTCACTTCAAATTATCATGTCCCATGATAAATACAAGGAAAGACAAGAAACCTTTCAAGACTAACAAACTAGGACCCAACCAGATTTGGGTACCTAAGAACAAAATTTTCTTTGTTGCAGATATCCTAAGCAATCAAGTTACAACACCAATCATGGTACCTGAACAGTGGATGCTCGCGACATATGACAGAAGAAAAGTCTATGTTCCAAGAACTAACCTTGAGCAAATGAGGCACAATGACTTTTGGAGGAAAGCAAAAAGGCCAGATCATTAGTCAAGGCATAGTTGGTAATGTTACTTTCCTTTCTATTAAGGATATCTTGTTTGTTAAAGGTCTTAAGCATAACTTATTAAGTATTAGTCAGTTAAGTGATAATAATTATGATATTATATTCAATCAAAAAAAATGCAAGACAAAAATTGTCAAAAGGATGGATCTGTACTCTTTACAGGTTAGAGATTATAACAATTAGAAGTGATCATGGAGGAGAATTTGAGAACAAGATCTTTGAAAGTTTTTGTGATAAGAATGGAATCCCTCACAACTTTTCTTCTCCTAGAACACCCCAACAAAATGGAGTTGTAGAAAGAAAGAATAGATCACTCCAAGAAATGGCCAGAACCATGTTAAATAATACGAATGTTGCAAAACACCTTTGGGCTGAAGCAATTAATACTACATGTTACATTCAAAGTAGAGTCTATATCATATCCATATTGAATAAAACACCATATGAATTGTGGAAAGGTAAAAAGCCTAACATCTCCTATTTTAAACTATTTGGTTGTACTTGTTATATGTTGAACACCAAAGATAACCTTGGAAAATTTGATTCTCGATCTCAAAAGTGTATCTTCATTGGTTACTCTGAAAGATCCAAGGCTTATAGAGTGTTTAATAGGGAAACTAATATAGTGGAAGAATCCATACATGTTAAATTTGATGACAAACAGCTTGACCTTGAAATGTCAAAGCAAGATGATGATAGTGCAGGTTTACTTGAACCAAAACAAGCTGATGCAGACAAACCAGAATAACTTGAAAAAGTAGAGGATACAAGCAAATCAGTAGAATATGACAAATTTTCAAAGGATGAATATGAAGATAAGTGAGAAGAAAGATGTAGATGGAAGTACAAGTCATCTCATCCTGAAACTCTAATCATTGGAAGTGCAAATGATCCTTTAAGGACCAAATCATCACTTAAAGACACCAGTTTATTTGGCTTACTCTCATCAATTGAGCCTACCTCTATTGATGAAGCATTGGCAGATAATGGACGGATTCTTGCAAGGCAAGAAGAGTTAATTCAATTTGAGAGGAATGATGTTTGGGATCTAGTACCAAGACCAGAAAAGAACATTATTGGAACCAAGTAGGTTTTCAGAAACAAGCTAAATGAAAAAGGTGAAGTGGTCATAAACAAGGCAAGACTTGTTGCATAAGGCTACAATCAGCAAGAAGGCATTGATTACACTGAGACATTTGCTCAGGTGGCCAGGTTAGAAGCTATTCGTATCCTACTCTCTTTTGCTACAAATATAAAATTACATTATTTCAAAGGGATGTTAAAAGTGGTTTTCTAAATGGTTATATAAGTGAAGAAGTCTATGTTAAACAACCCTCAGGTTTTGAAAGTTCTGAATTTCCAAATCATGTTTTTAAACTTAGAAAATCTATGTATGGTCTAAAACAAGCACCGAGGGCATGGTATGATAGACTTAGTAACTTCTTGCTTAAAAATAACTTTGAAAGAGGACAAGTAGACAATACACTTTTTAGAAAATCAATAGAAGGTGACATTCTTATTATTCAAGTTTATGTTGATGACATTATTTTTGGAACAACTAATGGCACTCTTTGCCAAGAATTTTCTTAATTAATGCAGCATGAATTTCAAATGAGTATGTTGGGAGATCTTAAGTTCTTCTTAGGGGTACAATTTGGGCAATGTAAAAAAGGTATATACATTTATGAAACGAAATATATAAAAGAGCTTCTCGAGAAGTTTAAGATGAGTGATTGAAAACCTATTGCTACACCAATGCACCCTACTTGCTCACTTGAGAAAGATGATTCAGGCCCAAAAGGTAATTAAAAAACCTATAGAGGAATGATAAGATCTCTACTTTACCTTACTGCTTCTAGACCTAACATCATGTTCAGTGTATGTCTATGTGCAAGATTTCAATCTGACCATATGGAATCACATTTAACTGTTGTTAAGAGAATCCTTAGATAGCTTAAAGGTAGTACCAACCTTACCTTGTTCTACTTGGAAGAAAGAGCACAAGTGGAAACTACACCTTTTCAGGTGACAACTTAATATCCTGGTCAAGTAAGAGACAAAACACTATTGCAATGTCAAAGTAGAAGTTGTGTACATTTCAGCAGCTGGATGGGGTTCTCAACTCATTTGGATGAAACATCAGCTGGAAGACTACAGAATCCTGGAAACCAACATTCCCATCTATTGTGACAACACTTCTGCCATCAATCTAACCAAAAACCCTATACTTCATTCCAGAGCTAAACACATAGATATCCAACATTATTTCATTAGAGACTTTGTTCAAAAAGGGGTACTTAACATTCAGTTTGTAGACACTGAACACCAATGGGCTGACATATTCACCAAACCACTACATGAAGATAAGTTTGACTTCATCAAGAAAAACCTAAACCTTACATTCATCATTGACTGGTAGTGTAATCACTTCAAAATAGTTTAGTTTTAAATTAGTTTTTATATTTTCTTGTAATATGCTATATTCATATTATTAAAAAAAAATTGTTTATACAGTTTTGTAAACATGTATGAAAAATAAAAGGGGGAGAAAGATCACTTTCATTACTTTTTGTCTGATGACAAAACGGGGAGAAGATATGTGATAAAGAGAAGATAAAGTGGGGCTTAGACTTAGGGGGAGAAAGATATACGAGAAAGATATAAAGTGGGGAGAAACCGATGCTTAGGCTTAGGGGGAGTCAAAGAAATAGAAAGAAAAGTGGTTATCAAAAATACAAGTTTTGTCATCATAAAAAAGGAGGAGATTGTTGGAACCAAGTTGGTTTTACACTTAAAGTTTTGATGTTAACAAAAGTATTTATGAGAATAATATGTTTGACTTTAAAGAAGTATACCACCAGAGGATGTCACCAGAGGACGTCACCAAAGGATACTACCATAGGATCCCACCAGAGGATGTCACCAGAGGATGCCGCCAGAGGATGTCACCAGAGGATACCTCCAGAGGATATCACCAGAGGCAAAAATTAGAGGATATCATTAGAGACAAAAATCAGAGGATATTATCAGAGGCAAAAATTAGACGATATCATTAGAGGCAAAAATCAAAGGATATCATTAGTGGCAAAAATTAGAGGATACCTTCAGAGGCAGGAATCAGAGGACATCATCAGAGGATACCATCTGAGGCAAACATCATAGTATGAAAGAAGACATGGTCAAGATACGTAGAAGATTTGATTCAAATTCGAAGAAGACTTGATTGAAATTTGAAAAAGATCTGATCAAAATTTGAAGAAGATTTAATTTAAATTAGAAGAAGATTTGGTTCAAATTTAAAAAGGAACAGAATCAAGTTGAAGAATTTACAAAAGAAATCTGAACAAAATACAATTCGAAAATAAACTTGGACCAAGTACAGGCCCAAATCTCAACTATAAATAGATACTTCAGGCTGAAGAAGAAATCATCGAAAAACCTAAGAGAGTAGAATAACTCATGCTTAAAATCCAAATTCATCTTAGAGTTCAAAGAGAAAAACACTTGTGCGAAAGAGAAATATTTTCTAAGTGTTATTTTCTTAGAGTGTGTGAGTCATTGTTATAATCAGCTTTACATAAGCAACTACTCAAGTTCCAAACCTTTGTATCCAACCCTATAGTGGTGTAAGTTCCTTCTTCAATCTGGGGTTGTAAGATTGGTAGGAGAAGACTTGGCTTGTATGGTGAAGGTGTTGTTGTTCCTAAAAAGTCTGGGGCTATTAGGGTATTTGGGAAGACTGGCTTGGAGGTTCAGGTGTTGTGTAATTCAAAGTGTTTGAATTAAGGGATTAAAGCCTTCTAAATTAGGGGACTAGATGTAGCCAAGTTAATGGTCAACCAGGATAAATCTATGTTTCCAAATACTTAGGCTCTAATTATCCGTTGTTGTTGAATCTGATTGCTTCATCTCCATGTAATTTATATCAACTTTCATCAAATTAGCAAGAAATATTAAACTTTGGCAAACACAACTCAACCCCCTTAATCTAATACTTTTTCGTTGTTAACCGATATAGTTCATCCTATAAGTACATTTGTGTAGTTAGTTTAACATATATTTCGTTTCGTGCATCCCAAGGCTTATTATAATTCCTTTTCCTTCTTAGACACTGTAGTTCAACCAATAACTGCATTTGTGTTAGTGGATTAACATTGAGGTCATGCTGTGCATCCCAAGGCTTATTCTAAATCCTATTTGTTCTTAAACAATTTATGTCATTGGATTAACATTTAGGTTATTTTGTTCTTCCTAAGGCTTATTCTAATCCCTTTTCGTTCTACGACAATGTAGTTCATCCAACAAGTGCATTTGTGTCACTGGATTAACATTTAGGTCATCTTGTCCATCCCAAGGCTTATTCTAATCCCTTTTCATTCTTAGAGAATGTAGTTCATCCAATAGGTGCATTTGTGTCGTTATTTTAACATTTAGGTCATTTTGCCCATCCCAAGGCTTATTCTAATTCCTTTTCGTTCTTAGACAATGTAGTTCATCCAATAAGCGCATTTGTGTCATTGGTTTAACATTTAGGTCATTTTGTGCAACCCAAGGCTTATTCCTAAACCTTTTCGTTCTTAAACAATGTGGTTCATCGACTAAGTGCGTTTGTGTCATTGGATTAACAGTTAGGTCATTTTGTGCAACCCAAGGCTTATTCTAATCCCTTTTCGTTCTTAAACAATGTGGTTCATCGAATAAGTGCATTTGTGTCATTGGATTAAAATTTAGGTCAATTTGTGCATACCAAGGCTTTTCTAATCCCTTTTCGTTCGTAGACAATGTGGTCATCCAACAATTGCATTTGTGTCATTGGATTAATCATTTTGGTTATTTTATGCATCCAAAGGCTTATTCTAATCCATTTTTGTTCTTAGACAATGTAGTTGATCCAACAAGTACATTTGTGTCATTAGATTAACATTTAGGTCATTTCGTGCATCCCAAGACTTATTCTAATCCATTTTCATTCCTAGACAATGTAGTTCATCCAATATGCGCAATTGTGTCATTGGTTTTACATTTAGGTCATTTTGCGCATTCCAATGCTTATTCTATTCCCTTTTCGTTCTTAAACAATGTTGTTCATCCAAGAAGTGCATTTGTGTCCTTGGTTTAACATTTAGGTCATTTTAATCCTGTTTCTTTCTTAACTAAGGTAGTTCATCCAAGAAGTGCAATTGTGTCACTGGATTATTGTTTGGGGGATTTTTTGTCATCCCTTGGCTTATTATAATCTATTTTCGATCTTAGACAATGTATTTCATCCTATAAGCGCATTTTGTGGAAGCCAAGGCTTATTATAATACTTTTTCGTTATTAGCCGATGTAGTTCATCCAATAAGTGTGTGATTGGATTAACATTTAGGTCAATTTGTGCATCCTTTGGCTTTTCTAATTCCTTTTGGTACGTAGACAATGTAGTCATCCAACAATTGTATTTCTGTCATTGGATTTACATTTAGGTCATTTTGTGCATCCTTAGGCTTATTCTAATCCGTTTTCATTCTTTACCAAGGTAGTTCATCCAACAAGTGCATTTGTGTCATTGGATTAAGATTTGGGGCATTTTCGTTATCTCTTTGCTTATTGGAATCTATTTTCTATCTTAGACAATGTAGTTCATCCAATAAGCGCATTTATATCATTGGATTAACATTTATGTCATGTTATGCATTTCAAGGCTTATTGTAGTCCCTATTCATTCTTAGACAGTGAAGTTCATCCAACAAGTGCATTTGTGTCATTGGGTTAACATTTAGGTCATTTTGTGCATCCCAAGTCTTATTCTAATCCCTTTTCATTCTTTAACAATTAAGTTCATCCAACAACTGCATTTGTGTCATTGGATTAATAATTAGGTAATTTTGTGGATGCCAAGGCTTATTCTAATACTTTTTCGTTATTAACCGGTGTAGTTCATTCAATAAGTGTGTCATTGGATTAACATTTAGGTCAATTTGTTCATCCTTAGGCTTATTCTAATCAGTTTTCATTCTTTACCAAGATAGTTCATCCAACAAGCGCATTTGTGTCATTGGATTAACATTTAAGTCATGTTGTGCATTCTAAAGCTTATTCTAGTCCCTTTTCGTTCTTAGACAATTTAGGTAATCCAACAAGTGCATTTGTGTGATTGGATTAATATTTAGATAATTTTGTGGATGCCACGACTTATTATAATACTTTTTCGTTCTTAACTGATGTACTTCATCCAATAAGTGTATTTGTACCCTTAATTTAACATTTATTTCGTTATGTGCATCCCAAGGTTTATTCTAATTCATTTTCCTTCTTAGACAGAGTAGTTAAACTAATAAGTGCATTTGTGTCAGTCGATTAACATTTGGGTCATGTTGTGCATCCTAAGGCTTATTCTAATTCCTTTTCGTTCTTAAACAATGTAGTTCACCCAATAAGTGCATTTGTGTTATTGGATTAACATGTAGGTTATTTTGTGCATCCTAAGGCTTATTCTAATCCCTTTTCGTTCTAGGAAAATGTAATTCATCCAACAAGTGCATTTGTGTCATTGCATTAACATTTGGGGCATTTTTTTCATCCATTGGTTTATTCTAATTTATTTTCGATCTTAGACAATGTAATTCATCCAATAAGTCCGTTTGAGCATTGGATTAACATTTAGGTCATTTTGGTCATCCATAGGCTTATTCAAACCCATTTTCTTTCTTAGACAATGAAGTTCATCCGACAAGTGCATTTGTGTCATTGGATTAATCATTTAGGTTTTTTGTGCATCCAAAGACTTATTCTTATCCCTTTTCGTTCTTAGACAATTTAGTTCATCCAACAAGGGAATTGGTGTCCTTGGATTAATCATTTAGGTTATTTTTATTATCCAAAGGCTTATTCTAATCCCTTTTGGTTCTTTGCCAATGTAGTTCAACGAACAAGTGCATTTGTGTCATTAGATTAACATTTAGGTTATCTTGTGCATCCCAAGACTTTTTCTAATCCCTTTTCGTTCTTAGACAATGTAGTTCATCCAATAGGTGCATTTGTGTCATTGGTTTAACTTTTAGGTCATTTTGCGCACCCCAAGACTTATTCAAATCCGTTTTCGTTTTTAGACAATTTAGTTCATCCAATAAGCGCATTTGTGTCATTAAATTAACATTTAGTTCATTTTGTTCAACCCAAGGCTTATTCTAATACCTTTTCATTCTTAAACAATGTGGTTCATCGAATAAGTACATTTATGTCATTGAATTAACAGTTAGGTCATTTTGTGCAAACCAAGGCTTATTCTAATCCCTTTTCATTGTTAAACAATGTGGTTCATTGAATAAGTGCATTTGTGTCATTGGATTAAAATTTACGTCAATTTGTGCATACCAAGGCTTTTCTAATCCCTTTTCGTTCGTAGACAATGTGGTCATCCAACAATTGCATTTGTGTCATTGGATTAATCATTTTGGTTATTTTGTGCATCCAAAGGCTTATTCTAATCCATTTTTGTTCTTAGACAATGTAGTTGATCCAACAAGTACATTTGTGTCATTAGATTAACATTTAGGTCATTTCGTGCATCCCAAGACTTATTCTAATTCATTTTCGTTCCTAGACAATGTAGTTCATCCAATATGCGCAATTGTGTCATTGGTTTTACATTTAGGTCATTTTGCGCATTCCAATGCTTATTCTATTCCCTTTTCGTTCTTAAACAATGTTGTTCATCCAAGAAGCGCATTTGTGTCCTTGGTTTAACATTTAGGTCATTTTAATCCTGTTTCTTTCTTAACTAAGGTAGTTCATCCAAGAAGTGCAATTGTGTCACTGGATTATTGTTTGGGGGATTTTTTGTCATCCCTTGGCTTATTATAATCTATTTTCGATCTTAGACAATGTATTTCATCCTATAAGCGCATTTTGTGGAAGCCAAGGCTTATTATAATACTTTTTCGTTATTAGCCGATGTAGTTCATCCCATAAGTGTGTGATTGGATTAACATTCAGGTCAATTTGTGCATCCTTTGGCTTTTCTAATTCCTTTTGGTACGTAGACAATGTAGTCATCCAACAATTGTATTTCTGTCATTGGATTTACATTTAGGTCATTTTGTGCATCCTTAGGCTTATTCTAATCCGTTTTCATTCTTTACCAAGGTAGTTCATCCAACAAGTGCATTTGTGTCATTGGATTAAGATTTGGGGCATTTTCGTTATCTCTTTGCTTATTGGAATCTATTTTCTATCTTAGACAATGTAGTTCATCCAATAAGCGCATTTATATCATTGGATTAACATTTATGTCATGTTATGCATTTCAAGGCTTATTGTAGTCCCTATTCATTCTTAGACAGTGAAGTTCATCCAACAAGTGCATTTGTGTCATTGGGTTAACATTTAGGTCATTTTGTGCATCCCAAGTCTTATTCTAATCCCTTTTCATTCTTTAACAATTAAGTTCATCCAACAACTGCATTTGTGTCATTGGATTAATAATTAGGTAATTTTGTGGATTCCAAGGCTTATTCTAATACTTTTTCGTTATTAACCGGTGTAGTTCATTCAATAAGTGTGTCATTGGATTAACATTTAGGTCAATTTGTTCATCCTTAGGCTTATTCTAATCAGTTTTCATTCTTTACCAAGATAGTTCATCCAACAAGCGCATTTGTGTCATTGGATTAACATTTAAGTCATGTTGTGCATTCTAAAGCTTATTCTAGTCCCTTTTCGTTCTTAGACAATTTAGGTAATCCAACAAGTGCATTTGTGTGATTGGATTAATATTTAGATAATTTTGTGGATGCCACGACTTATTATAATACTTTTTCGTTCTTAACTGATGTACTTCATCCAATAAGTGTATTTGTACCCTTAATTTAACATTTATTTCGTTATGTGCATCCCAAGGTTTATTCTAATTCATTTTCCTTCTTAGACAGAGTAGTTAAACTAATAAGTGCATTTGTGTCAGTCGATTAACATTTGGGTCATGTTGTGCATCCTAAGGCTTATTCTAATTCCTTTTCGTTCTTAAACAATGTAGTTCACCCAATAAGTGCATTTGTGTTATTGGATTAACATGTAGGTTATTTTGTGCATCCTAAGGCTTATTCTAATCCCTTTTCGTTCTAGGAAAATGTAATTCATCCAACAAGTGCATTTGTGTCATTGCATTAACATTTGGGGCATTTTTTTCATCCATTGGTTTATTCTAATTTATTTTCGATCTTAGACAATGTAATTCATCCAATAAGTCCGTTTGAGCATTGGATTAACATTTAGGTCATTTTGGTCATCCATAGGCTTATTCAAACCCATTTTCTTTCTTAGACAATGAAGTTCATCCGACAAGTGCATTTGTGTCATTGGATTAATCATTTAGGTTTTTTGTGCATCCAAAGACTTATTCTTATCCCTTTTCGTTCTTAGACAATTTAGTTCATCCAACAAGGGAATTGGTGTCCTTGGATTAATCATTTAGGTTATTTTTATTATCCAAAGGCTTATTCTAATCCCTTTTGGTTCTTTGCCAATGTAGTTCAACGAACAAGTGCATTTGTGTCATTAGATTAACATTTAGGTTATCTTGTGCATCCCAAGACTTTTTCTAATCCCTTTTCGTTCTTAGACAATGTAGTTCATCCAATAGGTGCATTTGTGTCATTGGTTTAACTTTTAGGTCATTTTGCGCACCCCAAGACTTATTCAAATCCGTTTTCGTTTTTAGACAATTTAGTTCATCCAATAAGCGCATTTGTGTCATTAAATTAACATTTAGTTCATTTTGTTCAACCCAAGGCTTATTCTAATACCTTTTTATTCTTAAACAATGTGGTTCATCGAATAAGTACATTTATGTCATTGAATTAACAGTTAGGTCATTTTGTGCAAACCAAGGCTTATTCTAATCCCTTTTCATTGTTAAACAATGTGGTTCATTGAATAAGTGCATTTGTGTCATTGGATTAAAATTTACGTCAATTTGTGCATACCAAGGCTTTTCTAATCCCTTTTCGTTCGTAGACAATGTGGTCATCCAACAATTGCATTTGTGTCATTGGATTAATCATTTAGGTCATTTCGTGCATCCCAAGACTTATTCTAATCCATTTTCGTTCCTAGACAATGTAGTTCATCCAATATGCGCAATTGTGTCATTGGTTTTACATTTAGGTCATTTTGCGCATTCCAATGCTTATTCTATTCCCTTTTCGTTCTTAAACAATGTTGTTCATCCAAGAAGCGCATTTGTGTCCTTGGTTTAACATTTAGGTCATTTTAATCCTGTTTCTTTCTTAACTAAGGTAGTTCATCCAAGAAGTGCAATTGTGTCACTGGATTATTGTTTGGGGTATTTTTTGTCATCCCTTGGCTTATTATAATCTATTTTCGATCTTAGACAATGTATTTCATCCTATAAGCGCATTTTGTGGAAGCCAAGGCTTATTATAATACTTTTTCGTTATTAGCCGATGTAGTTCATCCAATAAGTGTGTGATTGGATTAACATTTAGGTCAATTTGTGCATCCTTTGGCTTTTCTAATTCCTTTTGGTACGTAGACAATGTAGTCATCCAACAATTGTATTTCTATCATTGGATTTACATTTAGGTCATTTTGTGCATCCTTAGGCTTATTCTAATCCGTTTTCATTCTTTAACATTTAGACCGAGCTCTGATGCCAATTGAAGGTGCAAACACTAGAAGGGGGGGTTGAATTGTGTTTGTCAAACTTGAATTCTTTTTGCTGTTTTGTTGAATGTTGATGTGAATTACTTGATGAATAAATAATCAGACTTAGTAGCGGATAATAACAGCATAAGAACACAACGATTTGTCCTGGTTCACCGTTAACTTGGCTACATCCAGTCCCTTCACTCCAAAGGCTTTAATCCACTAATTCAAAACACTTTGAATGACATCACCTGACCCTCCAAGTCAGTCTTCCTAAATAGTCTAACAACCCCAGACTTTTGAGGAACAATAACAGCACCTTGACTCTACAAGTCAAGTCTTCTCCTAGCAATCTAACAACCCCAGATTGAAGAAGGAATCTACACCTCTAACAGGCTTGATTACAAGGGTTTGGAACTTTTCAAAGTTTCTTTTAGTAAGCTGATTGTTGCAATGACTTTCACACTCTTTTGTTGCTTTTGGAAAGCTGATTAATGCACTGTTTTTCTCTCTCGAAAACACTTAGAAAATATTGCTTTTGCACTCAAGTGATTCTCTCTTTTGAACTCTCGATTATGTTGAATATGAAGCTTAAGTTCTTGTATTTTCGATGCCTAATACTGCTGCCTGAAGCCTCCTTTTATAGCTGCAATTAGGGCTTTGTCCAAGCTTAAATTCGAGATAAATCCTTTTTAGATTTCCTTTGAAAATTCTGTTGGCCATTCCTGTTTCTCTTAATTTCAAAATGTATCTTTTAACTTCAGATTTCATTTGAAAATTCTGTTGACCAATCATGTTTCTCTTAATTTCAGACCGCATATTTTAGCTTTAGATTTCATTCGAATTTCCTTCAAGTCTTTAGTGATTTTTTAATCAAATCCCCTTAATACTTTGATCCAATTTCTATCAAAATTCAATCAAGTCTTCTTCAAATTTTAATCAAGTCTTCATTGATCTGCATCCTTCTGGTCTGGACCAAGTCTCCTTCTAGACTTTGCTTCCTTCTGATCTGGGCGAAGAATAATATCCTCTGATAATGTCATTGTTTCTTCCTTTCGATGATATCCTCTGATGTTTGCCTTTGATGACATCCTCTGATTATTGCTTCTATTGGGATCCTCTCGTGATATCCTCTAGAGGTATCTTCTGGTATCCTCTGGAGGTATCTTCTGGTAACATCTTGAGGTATCCTATGATGACATCCTCTAGTATCCTCTAGATGTATCCTCTGGTGATATCTTCCGGTGACGTCATCCTCTGATTACATCTTCTACTTCTGATTTGTATCTTTTGGAGGTATCTTCTACTGACGTCATTCTCTAATGACATCCTCTGGTGTATCCTCTCATGACGTCATTATCTGATTTTTTGGATTTTTCTTCGAAGTCAAATATGTTATTTCCATAAAATACTTCTATAATCATCAAAACATTAATTGGAAGAACCAACTTGGTTCCAACACATTTGTGTCATTGGATTAACATTTAGGCCATCTTGTGCATCCCCAGGCATTTTCCAATCCCTTTTCATTTTTAGACAATGTAGTTCATCCAGAAAGCGCTTTTGTGTCATTGCATAAACATTTATATCATTTTGTGCATCCCAAGGCTTATTCTAATCTGTTTTCATTCTTTGACAATGTAGTTCATCCAAGAAGCGCATTTGTGTCATTGGTTAAACATTTAGGTCATTTTGTGCATCCCAAGGCTTATTCTAATCCCTTTTCGTTCTTAGACAATGTAGTTCATCCATTAAGCGCATTTGTGTCATTGGTTTCACATTTAGGTTATTTTGTGCATCCCAAAGCTTATTCTATTCCCTTTTTGTTCCTAGACAATGTAGTTGATCCAACAAGGGCATTTGGGTCATTTGATTAACAATTAGGTCATTTTGTGCAACCCAAAGCTTATTATAATCCCTTTTGGTTCTTAAACAATGTGGTTCATTGAATAAGTGTGTTAGTGTTTTTGGATTAAACATTTAGGTCATTTTGTGCATCCCAAGGCTTATTCTTCTCCCTTTGCGTTGCTAGACAATGAAGTTCATCCAATAAGTGCATTTGTGTCATTGGATTAACATTTAGGTCAATGTGTGCTTCCCAAGGCTTATTCTAATCACTTTTCCTTCAGAGACAATGTAGTCATCCAACTATTGCATTTGTGTCATTGATTTAACATTTAGGTCATTTTGTGCAACCTTAGGCTTATTCTAATACCTTTTCATTCTTAACAAAGGTAGTTCATCCAATAAGTGCATTTGTGTCGTTGGATTAACATTTGGGGCATTTTCGTTATCCCTAGGCTTATTCTACTCCCTTTGCGTTCCTAGACAATGTAGTTCATCCAATAAGCGCATTTATGTCATTGGATTAACATTTAGGTCAATGTGTGATTCCCAAGGCTTATTCTAATCCCTTTTCCTTGATAGAATATGTAGTCATCCAACAAGTGCATTTGTGTCATTGATTTAACATTTAGGTCATTTTGTGCAACCTTAGGCCTATTCTAATCCCTTTTCATTCTTAACCAAGGTAGTTCATCCAATAAGTGCATTTGTGTCGTTGGAGTAACATTTGGGGCATTTTCGTCATCCCTAGGCTTATTCTAAGCCTTTTTCGTTCTTAGACAATGTAGTTCATCCAATAAGCGCATTTGTGTCATTGGATTAATTGATAGGTCATTTTCGTTCTTAAACAATGTGGTTCAACGAATAAGTGCGTTTGTGTTATGAGATTAAACATTTAGATCATTTCGTGCCTTGCTAGTCTTACTCTACTCCCTTTGCGTTCCTAGACAATGTAGTTCATCCAATAATTCCATTTGTTTCAATGGATTAATATTTAGGTAATTTTTGCATCCCAAGACTTATTTTAATCCCTTTTTGTTCATAAACAATGTTGTCATCCAACAAGTGCATTTGTGTCAATGGATTAACATTTAGGTCCTTTTGTTCATCCTTAGGCTTATTATAATCCCTTTTCATTCTTAACATTTGGGGGATTTTCGTCATCCCTAGGCATATTCTAATCTATTTTATATCTTAGACAATGTATTAAAATTTAGGTCGTTTTGTGCATCCCAAGGCTAATTCTAATCCCTATTTGTTCTTAGACAATGAAGTTCATCCATTAAGCGTATTTGTGTCATTGGAGGAACATTTAGGTCATTTTGCTCATCCCAAGACTTATTCTAATCGCTTTTCATTCTTAGACAATGTAGTTCATCCAATAAGCGCATTTGTGTCATTGGTTTATTATTTAGGTCAATTTGTGCATACTAAAGCTTATTTTAATCCCTTTTCGTTCTTAGACAATGTGGTTCATCCAATAAGCGCATTTTTCTCATTGGTTTTACATTTAGGTCATTTTGTGCATCCCAAGGCTAATTCTAATACATTTTTGTTCTTAGATAATGTAGTTGATCCAACAAGGGCAGTTGAGTCATTGGATTAACAATTAGGCCATTTTGTGGAAACCAAGGCTTATTCTTATCCCTTTTCGTTCTAAAACAATGTGGTTCATCAAATAAGTGCATTTGTGTTATTGGATTAAACATTTAGGTCATTTTGTGCATCCTAAGGCTTATTCTACTCCCTTTGTGTTCCTAGACAATGTAGTTCATCCAATAACTGCATTTGTGTCATTGGATTAACATTTAGGTCAATGTGTGCATCCCAAGGCTTATTTTAATCCCTTTTCGTTCATAGACGATGTAGTCTTCAAATAAGTGCATTTGTGTCGATGGATTAACATTAAGGTCATTTTGTGCAACCTTAGGCTTATTCAAATCCCTTTTCATTGTTAACCAAGGTAATTCGTCCAATAAGTGCATTTGTGTCATTGGATTAACATTTGGGGCATTTTCATCATCCCTAGTCTTATTCTAATCTATTTTCGATCTTAGACAATGAAGTTCATCCAATAATCGCATTTGTGTCATTGGATTTATATTTAGGTCATGTAGTGCATCCCAAGGCTTATTCTAATCCTGATTTGTTCTTAGACAATAATGTTCACCACAGAAGTGCATTTGTGTCATATGATTAACATTTATGTCATTTTGTGCATCCCAAGGATAATTCTAATACCTACTTGTTCTTAGACAATGTAGTTCACCCAACAAGTGCATTTGTGTCATTAGATTAACATTTAGGTCATTTTGTGCATCCCAAGGCTTATTCTAATCCTTTTTCGTTCTCAGACAATGTACTTCATCCAATAAGCGTATTTGTGTCATTGGATTAACAAATAGGTCATTTTGTTCTACCCAAGGATTATTGTAATCCCTTTTCGTTCTTAAACAATGTGGTTCATCGAATAAGTGCGTTTGTGTTATTGGATTAAACCTTTAGGTCCTTTAGTGCATTCCTAGGCTTATTCTAATCCCTTTTCATTCTTAACATTTGGGGCATTGTCGTCACCCCTAGGCATATTCTAATCTATTTTAGATCTTATACAATGTAGTTCATCCAATAAGTGCATTTGTGTCATTGGATTAACATTTAGGTCATTTTGTGCATCCCATGGCTTATTCTAATCCGTTTTCGTTCTTAGACAATGTAGTTCATCCAACAAGTGAATTTGTTCATCCCAAGGCTTATTTTAATCCCTTTTCGTTATGAGACAATGGATTTCATGCAAAAAGTGCGTTTGTGTCATTGAAATATTATTTAGGTAATTTTGTGCATCCCAAGGCTTATTCTACTCCCTTTGCGTTCCTAGACAATGTAGTTCATCCAATAAGTGCATTTGTCATTGTATTAACATTTAGGTCAATTTGTGCTTCCCAAGGCTTATTCTAATCCCTTTTCCTTCATAGACAATTAGTCATCAAACAGGTGCATTAGTGTCATTGATTTAACATTTAGGTCATTTTGTGCAACCTTATGCTTATTCTAATCCCTTTTCATTCTTAAATAAGGTAGTTCATCCAATAAGTGCATTTGTCTCATTGGATTAACATTTGGGGCATTTTCGTCATCCCTAAGCTTATTCTAATTCTTTTTCGTTCTTAGGCAATGTAATTCATCCAATAAGCGCATTTGTGTCATTGGATTAATTGATAGGTCATTTTGTGCAACCCAAGGTTTATTCTAATCGCTTTTCGTTCTTAAACAATGTGGTTCATCGAATAAGTGTGTTTGTGTTATTGGAGTAAACATTTAGGTCATTTTGTGCATCCCAAGGCGTATTCTAATCGCTTTTCGTTCTTAGACAATGTAGTTCATCCAATAAGCGCATTTGTGTCATTGGTTTACTATTTAGGTCAATTTGTGCATCCTAAGGCTTATTTTAATCCCTTTTCGTTCTTAGACAATGTAGTTCCTGCAATAAGCGGATTTGTGTTATTGGTTTTACATTTAGGTCATTTTGTGCATCACAAGCCTTATTGTAATACCTTTTTGTTCTTAGATAATGTAGTTGATCCAATAAGGGCATTTGAGTCATTGGATTAACATTTTGATCATTTTGTACATCCTAAGGCTTATTCGAAACCTTTTTTTGTTCTTAGACTATGTAGTTCATTGAATAAGTGCGTTTGTGTCATTGGATTAAACATTTAGGTTATTTTTTGCATCCAAAGGCTTATTCTAATCCCTTTTTGTTTTTAAACAATTTAGTTCATCCAACAAGTGCATTTGTGTCATTGGATTAACATTTAGGTCATTTTGTGCATCCTTAGGCTTGTTCTAATCCCTTATCCTTCTTTGACAATTTAGTTCGTCGAATAAGTGCGTTTGTGTCATTGGATTAAACATTTAGGTCATTTTGTGCATCCCAAGGCTAATTCTAATCCCTATATGTTTTTAGACAATGAAGTTCATCCAGTAAGCGCATTTGTGTAATTGGATTAACATTTAGGTCATTTTATGCATCCCAAGGCTTATTCTAATCGCTTTTCATTCTTAGACAATGTAGTTCATCCAATAAGCGCATTTGTGTCATTGGTTTATTATTTAGGTCAATTTGTACATCCTAAGGCTTACTAAATCCCTTATCGATCTTAGACAATGTGGTTCATCCAATAAGCGCATTTGTGTCATTCGTTTTACATTTTGGTCGTTTGGTGCATCCCAAGGCTTATTCTAATACATTTTTTGTTCTTAGATAAAGTAGTTGATCCAACAAGGGCATTTGAGTCATTGGATTAACAATTAGGTCAATTTGTGCATCCCAAGGCTTATTCTAATCCCTTTTCGTTCTTAAACAATGTGGTTCATCAAATAAGTGCGTTTGTGTTATTGGAATAAACATTTAGGTCATTTTGTGTTTCCCAAGGCTTATTCTACTCCCTTTGTGTTCCTAGACAATGTAGTTCATCCAATAAGTGCATTTGTGTTATTGGATTAACATTTATGTCATTTTGTGCATCCCAAGGCTTATTCTAATCCCTATTTGTTCTTAGACAATGTAGTTCATCCAATAAGTGTATTTGTGTTATTGGATTAACATTTGGGGCATTGTCGTCACCCCTAGGCATATTCTAATCTATTTTAGATCTTAGACAATGTAGTTCATCAAATAAGCGCATTTTTGTCATTGGATTAACATTTAGGTCATTTTGTGCATCACAAGGCTTATTCTAATCCCTATTTGTTCTTAGAAAATGAAGTTCATCCAATAAGTGTATTTGTGTTATTGGATTAACATTTATGTCATTTTGTGCATCCCATGGCTTATTCTAATCCCTATTTATTCTTAGACAATGTAGTTCACCCAACAGGTGCATTTGTGTCATTAGATTAACATTTAGGTCATTTTGTGCGTCCCAAGGCTTATTCTAATCCGTATTGTTCTTAGACAACGAAGTTCATCCAACAAGTGCATTTGTGTCATTGGATAGACATCTCAGTTAATTTTTTCATCCAAAGGCTTATTTTAAACCCTTTTCGTTCTTAGACAATATAGTTCATGCAATAAGTGCATTTGTGTCATTGGAATATTATTTAGGTCATTTTGTGCATCCTAAGGCTTATTCTAATCCCTTTTCATTCTTAGATAATGTAGTTCATCCAACAAGGGAATTTGTGTCATTGGATTACCATTTAGGTCATTTTGTGCATCCCAAGGCCTGTTCTAATCCTTTTTCGTTCTTTCACAATGTATTTCATCGAATAAGTGCGTTTGTGTCATTTGAATAATCATTTTGGTTTTTTTTAGGATCCAAACGATTTTTCTAATCCCTTTTGGTTCTTAGACAATGTAGTTCACCAAACAAGTGCATTTGTGTCATTAGATTAACATTTAGGTCATTTTGTGCATCCCAAGGCTTATTCTAATCCTTTTTCATTCTTAAACAATGTAGTTCATCCAATAAGCGCATTTGTGTCATTAGATTAACAGATAGGTCATTTTGTGCAACCCGAGGCTTATTCTAATCCCTTTTCGTTCTTAAACAATGTAGTTCATCGAATAAGTGCGTTTGTATTTTTGGAGTAATCATTTAGGCCATTTTGTGCATTCCTAGGCTTATCCTACTCCCTTTGCGTTCCTAGACAATGTAGTTCATCCAATAAGTGCATTTGTGTCATTGGATTAACATTTAGTACAATTTATGCATCCGAAAGCTTATTATAATCTCTTTTCGTTCATATACAATGTAGTCATCCAACAAGTGCATTTGTGTCATTGGATTAACATTTAGGATATTTTGTGCTCCTTAGGCTTATTCTAATATTTTTTCGTTTTTACACAATTTAGTTCATCCAGCAAGTGCATTTGTTTCATTGGATTAATATTTAGGTAATTTTGTGAATCCCAAGGCTTATTCTAATCCATTTTTGTTCTTAAACAATGTAGTTCATCGAATAATTGCGTTTGTGTCATTGGATTAACATTTAGGTAATTTTATGCATCCAAAGGCTTATTCTAATCGCTTTTCGTTCATAGAAAATGTTGTCATCCAACAATTGCATTTGTGTGATTGGATTAACATTTAGATCATTTTGTTCATCCATAGGCTTATTCTAATCCCTTTTTATTCTTAACATTTGGGGCATTGTCGTCACCCCTAGGCATTTTCTAATCTATTTTAGATCTTAGACAATGTAGTTCATCAAATAAGCGCATTTGTGTCATTGGATTAACATTTAGGTCATTTTGTGCATCACAAGGCTTATTCTAATCCCTATTTGTTCTTAGAAAATGAAGTTCATCCAATAAGTGTATTTGTGTCATTGGATTAACATTTTTTTGTCATTTTGTAGATCCTAAGGCTTATTCTAATCCTTTTTTGTTCTTAGACAATGTAGTTCATTGAATAAGTGCGTTTGTGTCATTGGATTAAACATTTAGGTTTTTTTGTGCATCCAAAGGCTTATTCTAATCCCTTTTTGTTCTTAAACAATGTAGTTCATCCAACAAGTGCATTTGTGTCATTGGATTAACATTTAGGTCATTTTGTGCATCCTTAGGCTTGTTCTAATCCCTTATCCTTTATTGACAATTTAAGTAAGTTTGTGAATGCCAAGGCTCATTCTAATCCCTTTTCGTTCTTAGGCAATGTAGGTCATCGAATATGTGCGTTTGTGTCATTGGATTAAGCATTTAGGTCATTCTTTGCATCCTAAGGTTTATTGTAATGCCTTTTGTTCATAGACAATGTAGTCATCCAAGAAGTGCATTTGTGTAATTGGATTAACATTTAGGTGATTTTGTGCATCCTTAGGGTTATTCTAATCCCTTTTCATTCTTAACCAAGGTAGTTCATCCAATAAGTGGATCTGTGTCGTTGGATTAACGTTTAGTTCATTTTGTGCATCCCAAGGCTTATTCTAATCCCTTTTCGTTCTTAGACAATGTAGTTCATCCAACAAGTACATTTATGTCATTGGATTAATATTAAGGTAATTTTGGGCATCCAAAAGCTTATTTTAATCCCATTTCCTTCTTAGACACTGTAGTTCAACCAAAAAGTGCATGTGTGTCAACTGATTAACATTTAGGTCATGTTGTGCATCCCAAGGCCTATTCTTATCCCTTTTCAATCTTAGACAATGTAGTTCATTCAATAAGTGCGTTTGTGGCATCGGATAAACATTTCAGTTATTTTGTTCATCCCAAGGCTAATTCTAATCCCTATTCGTTCTTAGACAATGTAGTTCATGCAATAAGTGCGTTTATGTCATTGGAATATTATTTAGGTCATTTTGTGCATCTAAAAGCTTATTTTATCCCTTTTCCTTCTTAGACAATGTAGTTCATCCAATAAGCGCATTTGTGTCATTGGTTTAACATTATGGTCATTTTGTGAATCCCAAGGCTTATTCTAATCGCTTTTTCGTTCTTAGACAATGTAGTTCATCCAACAAGTGCGTTTGTGGAATTGGATAAACATTTTAGTTATTTTGTTCATCCGAAGGCTTATTCTAATCCTTATTCGTTCTTAGACAATGTAGTTCATGCAATAAGTGCATTTGTGTCTTTGGAATATTATTAACGTCATTTTGCGCATCCCAAAGCTTATTTTAATCCCATTTCCGTCTTAGATCCTGTAGTTCAACCAAAAAGTGCATTTTTGTTTGTGGATTAACATTTAGATCATGTTGTGCATTGCAAGTGTTATTCTAATCCCTTTTCGTGCTTAGACAATGTAGTTCAACCAATAAGTGCTTTGTGGCATTGATAAACATTTCAGTTATTTTGTTCATCCCAAGGCTTATTCTAATCCCTGTCCGTTCTTAGACAATGTAGTTAATGCAATAAGTGCGTTTGTATCATTGGAATATTATTAAGGTCATTTTGCGCATCCCAAAGCTTATTTTAATCCCATTTCCTTCTTAGATCTTGTAGTTCAACCAAAAAGTGCATTTTTGTTAGTGGATTAACATTTAGGTGAAGTTGTGCATTGCAAGGCTTATTCTAATCTCTTTTCGTTCTTAGACAATGTAGTGCATCGAATAAGTGCATTTATGGCAATTGATAAACATTTCAGTAATTTTGTTCATCCCAAGGCTTATTTTAATCCCTATTCGTTCTTAGACAATATAGTTTATCCGACAAGTGCATTTGTGTCATTGGATTAACATTTAGCTCATTTAGTGCATCCTTAGGCTTATTCTAATCCCTTTTCGTTCATAGACAATTTAGTTCATCCAACCTGTGCATTTGTTTCATTGGATTAATATTTACGTAATTTTGTGAATCCCAAGGCATATTCTACTCCCTTTTCGTTTTTTGACAATGTAGTTCATTAAATAAGTGCGTTTGTGTCATTGGATTAAACATTTAGGTCATTTTGTGCACCCCAAATCTTATTCAAATCCCTTTTCGTTCGTACACAATGTAGTTCATCAAATAAGTGCGTTTGTGACATTGGATTAATATTTAAGTCATTATGTGCATCAAAAGAATTATTCTAATCCCTTTTCGTTCTAAGACAATGTAGTTAATCCAATAAGTGCATTTGTGTCATTGGATTAACATTTAGGTCTTTTTGTGCATGCCAAAGCTTATTCTAATCGTTTTTCGTTCTTACACAATGTAGTTCATCCAATAAGTCCATTTGGGTCATTGGATTAACATTTAAGTCATTTTCGTCATCCCTTCGCTTATTCTAATCCCTTTTCGTTCTTAGACAATGTAGTTCATCCAACAAGGGTATTTGTGTCATTGGATTAACATTTAGGTCATTTTGTGCTTCCTAAGGCTTATTGAAATCCCTTTTCGTTCTTAGACAATGTAGTTCAACCAATAAGTTCATTTGTGTCCTTAGTTTAACATTTATGTCATTTTGTGCATCCCAAGGCTTATTCTAATCAATTTTCGTTCTTAGACAATGTTGTTAATCCTATAAGTGCATTTGTGTCATTGGATTAACATTTAGGTCATTATGTGCATCCCAAGGCATATTCTAGTCCCTTTTTGTTCTTAGAGAATGTAGTTCACCCAGCAAAGGCATTTGTTGCATTGAATTAACAATTAGATCATTTTCGTCATCCCTTGGCTTATTCTTATATGTTTTCATTCTTAGACAAAAATGTTTATCCAATATGTGTGTTTGTTTCATTGCATTAACATTTAGGTTTTTTTTGTCATCCCTTTGCTTATTCGAATCCCTTTTCATTCTTAGAGAATGTAGGTTATCGAATAAGTGCATTTGTGTCTTCGAATTAATATTTAGGTCATTTTGTGCATCTGAAGCCTTATTCTAATACTTTTTCGTTTTTAAACAATGCAGTTCATCTAAAAAGTGCATTTGTGTCATTGGTGTAATATTTAGGTCATTTTTTGTATCCTAAGGCTTACTCTAATCACTTTTCGTTCCAAATCAATGTAGTTCATCCAATAAGTGCATTTGTGTCATTTGATTAAAATTATAGGTCATTTTGTGCTTCCTAAGGCATTCTCGTTCATAGACAATATAGTTCAACCAATCAATTTATTTGTGTTATTTGTTTAACATTTATGTCATTTTGTGCACCCCAAGGATTATTCAAATCCCTTTTCGTTATTAGACAATGTTGTTCATCCTATAAGTGCATCTTTGTCATTGGATTAATATTTAGGTCATTTTGTGCATCCCAAAGCGTATTCTAATCCCTTTTTGTTCTTAGACAATGTAGTTCATCCAACAAGTGCATTTCTGTCGTTGGATTAATATTCATGTCATTTTGTGCATCCAAATGCTTATTCTAATTCCTTTTCATTTTTAGACAATGTAGGTTATCCAATAAGTGCATTTGTGTCATTGAATTAATATTTAGGTAATTTTGTGCATCCCAAAGCTTATTCTAATCCCTTTTCGTTTTTAAACAATGTAGTTCGTCCAAAAAGTGCATTTGGGTCATTGGATTAATATTTAGGTCATTTTGTGCATCCTTAGGCTTTTCTAATCCCTTTCCGTTCTTAGACAATGTAATTCAACCAATAAGTGCATTTGTGTCATTGGATTATCAGATAGGTAATTTTGTGCATCCCAAGGCTTATTCTAATTCCTTTTCATTCTTTGAAAATGTAGTTCATCCAATAAGTGCATTTGTTTCATTGAATTAATATTTAGGTAATTTTGTGCATCTGAAGGCATATTCTAATCCTTTTTCGTTTTTAAACAATGTAGGTCATCCAAAAGTGCGTTTGTGTCATTGGATTAATATTTAGGTCATTTTGTGCATACCAAGGCTTTTCTAATCCATTTTCTTTCTTAGACAATGCAATTCACCAAACAATTGCGTTTGAGTCATTGGACTAATATTTAGGTCATTTTGTGCATCCCAAGACTTATTCTAATCCCTTTTCGTTCATAGACAATGTAGTTAATCCAATAAGTGCATTTGTGTCATTGGGTTAACATTTAGGTCGTTTTGTGAATCCCAAGGCTTATTTAATTGCTTTTCGTTCTTAGACAATGTACTTATTTAACAAATGCATTTTTGTCATTAGATTAATATTTAGGTCTTTTTGTGCATCCCAAAGCTTAATCTAATTCTTTTTCATTCTTAGACAATGTAGTTCATCCAATAAGTCCATTTGGGTCATTGGATTAACATTTAAGTCATTTTTGTCATCCCTTGGCTTATTCTAATCCGTTTTCGTTCTAAGACAATGTAGTTCATCCATCAAGTGCATTTGTGTCATTGGATTAACATTTAGGTCATTTTGTACATCCCAAGGCTTATTCTAATCCCTTTTTGTTCTTAGACGATGTAGTTCATCCTACAAGTGCATTTATGTCACTGGATTAACATTTAGGTCATTTTGTACATCCCAAGGCTTATTCTAATCCCTTTTCGTTCTTCGACCATGTAGTTCATGCAATGAGCGCATTTGTGTCATATGATTAACATTTAGGTCATTTTCTGCATCTCAAGGCTTATTGTAATCCCTTTTCGTTCTTTGACAATTTAGTTATGAAGGTCCAAATACGAGAAAGAGCGGTTGAATTGTGTTTGACTAACTTGAATACTTTTTCTGTTTTTGCAGTTTTAAAACAAAACTTGATGTATGAATAAAACAGAGTTAGCAGAGGATATAAAGTAAAAATAAAAACACAGAATTTTATACTGGTTCACCGTTAACGAGGCTACGTCCAGTCCCTTCACCTTGAAGGATTTCACTAATTCAAACCTTGAATTACAACAATACCACTGACCCTCCAAGTCAGTCTTCTCAAACAGTCTAACAATCCTAGACTTTTGAGGAATGCAGCACCTTGACTTCTTAAGTCAAGTCTTCTCCTACCAATCTAACAATCCCAGATTGTAGAAGGAATTACAATGCCTTTAATCTAATTGCCAAGTAATCTGCTACCCCTTCTGACTCCCTCAGATTGTAGACTCTACTTCAACAACTTAGATCTAACACTAGGGAAAGAAAATAACCCGAGTGCTTGCTTCTCGAAAGCTGGAACTCACAATTAACCTCATTGAAAACTTGAGTGTTTGCTTTTGGAGGTGTATGACTCTTTTGTGATTTTCGATGATAAGTATTCTGCCTTGAGCCTCCTTTAATAGATGCAGATTAGGGCATCTTCCAAGCTTAATTTGGAGCTATATCTTGCTGGATTCTCTTGCAAAAATATCTTGACCAATCGGGCTTCACTTAAATAAAAAACATATCTTTTTAAGCTTGTGATTTGCTTTCAAAAATAACCGGCCAATCCTATCTTTAGTTTCTTCCCGCCAACAGCTTCTAAACTCCCATACGACTTCACTTTATTTTTGTAATAAATCCTTTTAATACTTTAATCAAATTTAATTAAATCTTCACCTTTAATCCTCATGATTAATTCTGGACCGTTTGATCTTCTGCTCTCATCCACATCTGGACCATACTAAGTGATTTGCTGTGATCCTCTGATTTCGGCCAACCCTGGAAAACACTTTCTGATCTTCTGATCTCGGCCAACCTGGTCTAGCTAACTGATCTGCTGTGATCCTCTGATCTCGGCCAATGTTGGACCACACATTCTGACCTTCTGATTATGGCCAACACTGGGCCATGGTCTGATCTTCTGATCTCGGCCAACACTGGGCCATATACTTAAATATGAACTATTGATCTTGATATCTTCCCTCTGATCTGGACCAATTCTGAACTACGTCTGGATTGAACTAAAATTAAGTCTGGACAAATAATATTTCAGTCTGGACATTTTACCTTCTACTTTGGATCAGTTCTGGATCAAATCTAGAGTTCATTTTTTCTGGTCTGGACTTAGTTTCATACCCTGAACCATGCTATCTTCTGGTCTGGGTCAAATCTGGATTGATCCTCTTGTTCTGGACCCATTAACTTATTCTCTGATTAAGTCTGGATCAAGTCTGGGCTGTTTATCATTTCACTGTCAGGCCATCTTCTGGTAAGAATAACTTCTGGACTAAGTCTGACATTTGATTCCTTCTGGTCTGGAACAAGTCACCCTCTGGCAGGCTTCCTTCTGGTCTGGTCCAGTTCTCCTTCTGACTTTGCTTCCTTCTGATATGGGCCAGCAAAGATATCCTCTGGTAATTCCAGGATGCATCCTCTGGTACCTTCTGGATGCATTTTCTGGTGTCTTCATCTTCTGCCTCTGGAAACTTCATTTTCTAATGGCATTTGATGTAATAATTCAAGGTTCAAAAAAAGATTACATGTAGTGCTTTTGTAAACATCAAAATCCTAAGTACTTAGAACCAACTTGGTTCCAACCATCTCCCCCTTTTTGATGATGACAAAACCTTAACTTATTTTGCTAGCTTATAACTCGAAGACTTGAATTACTCCCCCTCAGACCAATCTCTCCCCCTAAGTCTGATACTGACTTTTTCTTCTCCTTTTCAACTCCTTCTTAAATCACTCTTTCTTTTCTTCTCTTCTCCTCTCTTTTTCAACTCCTTCTCTTTTCATCTCTTTCTGATTTATTTTTCTCTCTCCCTGTTTCTTCTTCTTTTCAACTCCTTCTCTTTTCACTCTTTCTTTTTCTCTCTTCACATTGCCTCTCCTTTTCAACTCTTTCTTTTTCTCTCTTTATTTTTCTCTCTCTCTGTTTCCTCTCCTTTTCAACTCCTTCTCTTTTCATCTCTCCTTTTTTACTTATTTCTCCTTTTTCTCTCTCTCTCCCCCTTTTTGTCATCAGCCAAAAAGAGGTCCTACTATTTTTGTATTTTTTGTTTTTCTCTTTACAAATTACAGAAAGTAAAACAGAAAATAAAAGACATAAAATAAAACTACAAGAAATTAAAAACTCCTAAGATGACTACTTGAGCTAATCAGATATGGAGGTAATGCTGAGATGCTTCTTGATGAACTTGAACCTATCTTCAGGTAGTGCTTTGGTGATGATGTCAGCCCATTGATGAGCAGTGTCCACAAACTGGATGCTTAAAGTCCCTTTTTGAACACGGTCCCTAATGAAATGGTGTCTTATTTCAATGTGTTTGGCTCTAGAGTGTAAGATAGGGTTCTTGGTTAGGTTTATGGCTGAAGTGTTATCACAGAACAAAGGGATATTTGTTTCGAAGATGTTGTAATCTTCAAGTTAGTGTTTCATCCAGATTAACTGTGAGTTGCATCCTGCTGCCGATATATACTCAGCTTCGGTTGTTGACATAGCAATGGTGCTTTGTCTTTTGCTTGACTAAGAGATCAAATTATCACCTAAGAAAGTGCAGTTGCCGCTTGTACTTTTCCTTTCCAGCTTGTTTCCAGCATAGCCGGAATCACAAAAACCTCTGAGTTTGTAGGTGGGGGTTTTCTTGTATAATAGGGTAAGGTTGGTGGTTCCTTTAAGGTATCTCAGAATTCGTTTGACAGCAGTTAAATGGGATTCCTTAGGGTCAACTTGAAAACGGGCACAGACACAAACACTAAACAAAATGTCAAGTCTAGAAGCAGTTAAATAAAGAAAGGATCCAATCATACCTCTGTATGTTTTCTGGTCTACCTTTTGGCTGGTTTCATCTGATTTACCTTGGTGAATCTGAATTCCCAGGAAGAACTTGAGTTCTCCCATCATGCTCATTTGGAACTCCTGCTGCATTAGGTCAGAAAACTCTTTGCACAAAGTGCCATTAGTCGATCCAAAAATGATATCGTCAACATAAACTTGAATAATTAAAATATCATTTTTAATGGATTTCCTAAATAGAGTATCATAAATCTGGCCTCTATCAATTTCATTCTTAAGTAGAAAGTTGCTAGGTCTGTCATACCATCCTCTTAGTGCTTGTTTTAAACCATATAAAGATTTCTTAAGTTTAAAAACATGGTCTGGAAAATCAGAATTTTCAAATCCAGGGGGCTGTTTGACATAGACTTCCTCACTTATATAGCCATTTAAGAATGCACTTTTGACATCCATTTGATACACCATTATATCATGATTAGCAGCAAATGATAAAAGAATTGTAATTGCTTCTAACCTGGCCACTGGAGCAAAAGTCTCAGTGTAATCTATACCTTCCTGTTGACTGTATCCTTGAGCTACTAATCTGGCTTTGTTCCTTACCACTTCACCCTTTTCATTGAGTTTATTCCTGAAAACCCACTTGGTTCCAATAATGTTTTTGTTTGCTCTGGGTACCAGATCCCATACATCATTCCTTTGGAATTCATTCAGCTCTTCTTGCATTGCAAGTATCCAACCTTCCTCTACCAAAGCCTCATCAACATTGCTTGGTTCAATTGTTGAGAGTAAACCAAACAGACTGGTTTCTCTACATAATGATCTGGTCTTTAAAGGTTCTGCTGCACTGCCAATAATGAGAGATTCTGGATGTGAAGACTTGTACTTCCATCCATTCTTTCCCTCTGACTTGTCTTAAGAGTCAGCATGTTCTTCTTCATCTTGATCTTTCTCAGATTCTGCTGCTGGTCCAGCTTCTGGTTCCTGTGCATCTGGTTCACTTGCAATTTCCTCATCCTGCTTTGACTTTTCAGAGTCAAGCTATTTATCATCAAACTTAATGTGGATTGATTCTTCCACAGTGTTAGTTTCTTTGTTAAACACCCTATAAGCTTTTGATCTCTCAGAGTAGCCAATAAAGATACATTTTTGAGATCTATAATCAAACTTAGCTAGGTTATCTTTAGTGTTCAACAAAAACAGATGCAGCCAAATTGCTTAAAGCAGGAAATATTGGGTTTCTTACCTTTCCACAGTTCATAGGGAGTTTTATTTAAGATGGACCTGATGTAGACTCTATTCTGAATGTAGCAGGCTATGTTGACAGCTTCTTCCCAAAGGTAGGTGGCAACTTTCATATCATTCAGCATGGTTCTGGCCATCTCCTGCAGTGATCTGTTCTTCCTTTCTAACACTCCATTCTGTTGAGGTGTTCTGGGGGATTAGAAGTTGTGAGAGATGCCATTCTCATCACAGGATTCTTCAAAATACTTGTTCTCGAATTCACCTCCATGATCACTTCTGATGGTTATGATCTTAATACCCTGTTCATTCATAACTTGCTTACAAAAAGAAATAAATACTCTGTGAGATTCATCTTTGTTCTTTAAAAATTTTACCCAAGTCCACCTTGAGTAATCATCAACAATCACAAAACCATATTTCTTACCACCGAGAGAAGCTGTTTAAATAGGACCAAACAGATCTAAGTGAAGCAGTTCAAGTGGTTGAGAGGTAGAAACACATTTTTTAGTTTGAAAAGAGCTTTTAGTTTGTTTATCTCTTTGACATGCTTCACACAGAATCTCAGTTTTGGAACTTACCTTGGGAAGCCCTCTTACTAACTGGAGTTTGCTCAATTCAGATATAAGCCTAGGGTTTGCATGCCCTAACCTTTTGTGCCAAATCAGATTCTGCTCACTCACAGACAATAAGCATTTAACCTTTTGCTTAGCAAGACTGAACAGATCAATTTTATAAACATTATCCTTCCTAGTGCCAGTAAATAAAACCGACCCATCAAGTTGACTAAAAGCTTTGCAAGTTTTTTGATTAAAGATAACATCATAATTGCAATCACTTAATTGACTTATGCTCAGAAGATTGTGTTTTAGCCCTTTAACTAACAAAACATTTTTAATAGAAAGGGAAGAAGAAGTGTTACCAACAGTTCCTGTACCAATAATCTGACATTTCTGATTTCCTCCAAAAGAAACTTTGCCTCCATTCTTCATAGTCAGATCTAGAAACATAGATTTGTCTCCTGTCATGTGCTTGGAGCAGCCATTGTCAAGATACCAAGTTTTGTGTTGCTGATCAGACCTTGCCTTTTCTCTGTCAGAATCATAGTTAGAGTCAGACTCAGATTCAGACTTAGCTTCTGTTCGAGCCATTAGAGCCAGTTCTTCTTCTATCCTGTTTGAGCAGTTTCCTTGATTCTGCTTGGTTGATAAACCATGTTCCTCTGATGATTCTGGAACATCTTTTGATTCTGGTAATTTTGGTGAATCCTGTGATTCTGATAACCTTGATGATTATGGTGATTTGGGTGAATCTGGTGGTTCTGATGAATTTGGTAATTCTGGTAATTCTTGTTTTGATTCTGGTTCTAGTTCTAGTGTTGATTCTGATTCTGGTTCCAGTATTGGTTCTGGTTCCAGTGTTGGTCCTGGTTGCAATTTTGATTCTGGTTCCAATTCTGGTTCTGATTCTGATTCCGATTCTAATTCCGGTTGAGTTGACCAGACCTTTTTCCATCAGACTCAGATTGCCTTTGTCTTGTTGTAGCAGGAACATAAACCTTCTTCTTCTTGGGCATTGCCAACATCCATTGTCCAGGCACCATTGTTGGTGTCTCCTTCTGGTTGCTCAGAATATCTGCAACATAGACAATTTGATCTTTTGGTACCCATAACTGATTGGGTCCAGGTTTGTTAGTCTTAACAGCTCTCTGATCTTGTTCAGATTTTACCATTGGACAAGATAGTTCAGAGTGACCTTTCTTAGCACAAACAATGCATAAAACATCAGAATTAATAGCTTTACTTTCAGCAATCGTTTCTGTAAAGCTATATCTGTCCAAATTCTCTTGCAAAAATAACTTGCCCAATCGGGTTTGAGCTTTATGCTTGATCCGAACCTTTTTGCTTCAGATTTTTTCTGAAAATAACTTTGGCCAATCATGTTCTTGTTTAATTTTGGACCGTATCTTTCTTCCCTCCAATTGCTTTTAAATTCCCTCCAAGACTTCAATTTATTTTTGTATCAAATCCCCTTAATACTTTGATCAAATTTCTATCAAAATTTAATCAAGTCTTTTTCGAATTTTAATCAAGTCTGGACCGTATGATCCTCTGATCTCGACCAACTCTGGACTATGTAATCTGATCTGCGCCAATTCTGTGATCCTCTGATCTCAGCCAACACTGGATCATGATACTTTAATTTGGACCATTGATCTTTTAATCTGAACATTTACCCTCTGATCTGGACCAAGTTTGTACTGAGTCTGGATTGAATCTAAATTAAATCTGGACTTATGATATTTTAATCTGGACCATTGATCTTTTAATCTGGACTTTTATCCTCTGATCTGGATCAAGTCTGAACTAAGTCTGGATTAAATCTGGACAAAGTCTTATGTTCTAGACAATCAAATCTTCTGATCTGGACTAACTTTTATGTTCTGGACCATGCTATCTTCTGGTCTGGACCAAGTTTGACTTATGTTTCCTTCTAGTCTGGACCAAGTCTCCCTTTGACAAGCTTCCATCTGGTCTGGATCAGGTCTCCTTCTGCACTCTGCTTCCTTCTGATCTGGACCAAGAAAGATATCCTCTAATGATGTTATTTGTCCTTTGATGTTTTGCCTTTGATGACATCCTCTGATATTTTCTGAAGGTGTATCCTCTGGTGTCATTCTCTGATTTTATCCTCTGGTGTCCTCATCTTCTGCTTCTGATTTTATCTTTCGGTGACGTCATCTTCTGCCTCTGGGGACGTCATCTTCTGGTGGCATTTTTCATTATTATTCTAAGTCAAAAATAAGATTACATAAAAGTACTTTTGTAAACATCAAAATTCTAAGTATAGAACCAACATGGTTCCAACATTTTCTAACTTAACTCAATTTGATTTAATTACTATTATAAATGACTTATTGAACAAGAATCCCAAATTGTCTTTAAAACTAACAACACTTAGGAAAGAAAATGCAAACCTAACTAAAGAAATTAATGTTTTAAAGAATCAAAGTGTTGAAGTTAAAACAAAAATGCAACTCTAAAAACTGATATTTCTAAACTTAAGGCTGAAAATCTACCTCTGAAAAGTAATCATAGTTCACCATCAATTGAAACTACCACATGTAATTCTGATAAGCATGAGGAAGTATTTCAAGATATTCTTGCTAATGGTATGGTAAGAAGCAAGTATGCTTCTATGATTTATGGAGTAAGTAGAAATGGTAATAGAGGTCTAGGATTTGAAGAAACTATAACTAAACTTAAACATATTTCCTCTTATATCTTGTGTACTGTTTGTTCTATGAAATGTCACTCTAAATTATCTTGTCCCATGTTAAATACAAGGAAAGACAAGAAACCTTTCAAGACTAACAAACCTAGACCCAACCAAATTTGGGTACCTAAGAAAAAAATTATCTATGTTGCAGATGCTCTCAATAGCCAAGTTAAAAAAAAATCATGGTGCCTGGACATTGGATGCTCGTGACATATGACAGAAGAAAATTCTATGTTCCATGAACTAATATTGAGCAAATGAGGCACATTAACTTTTGGAGGAAAGCAAAAAGCTCAGATCATTGGTCAAGGTACAGTTGGTAATGCTAGTTCCCCTTCCATTAAAGATGTCTTGTTTAGTAAAGGTCTAAAGCATAATATATTAAGTATTAGTCAATTATGATATTATATATAATAAAAAACAAGTAAGGCAATTAGTGTAACAACCCAATATTTTCATATATATATATATATATATATATATATATATATATATATATATATATATATATATATATATATTATACGTGCCTTTTTCGTAATTGTCATGATTTATTATTTAATTAATAATTTATTCTAGGTGTAACGAAATCAAATTAAATTTTATCACACTCTATTTTACGTTGATAATTATAACCTTTATTTTTATTTAATTGTTTTGGCATGGCAATTACATGAGAACGATTTATGGCTTGATTATTTCTTACATGAACTATTGTGTATTTTGTTTATTTGATTAATTTTGGTAATCATAAAATTGATGTGTTAGATATGTTGGTTTTATTTTGTTATGTGTGGTTTGAAGTAATATTTTTGTCTTGCTTGATTTATTTTATTTGATAAAAATACTAGTTGAATTATTTAATTAAATTAGAATTTATAGAAGTTATATTGTTTGTTAGTTTTATTTTGGACCAAATAAGTATTCGACCTAGGAGATAGTAGAGTTAGTGAAACCCAACCCTCATGTAAGAGTATTCTTGCTTGAAAATATTTTTGGTCCATCCATATTTAGAATAAAAAAAATAGTGACTTGACTCATACCTTTTACTCTCCTTCATGACAATTCATGGTGTTGTTTTGGCATAATATAGATTTTACGTCCTTGTCTCAACCAATTAAGATAGGAGTGAATGTATTCAATCGTTCTTGACACTATGCGCCCACTTCTCTCTCCTCCTTACCACCTTTAATTCAATTTTGAAATGAAGGTTATAAATTTAATTATAGATTTTTATCTGTTTTGTGCAATTAAGAGAGAACAGTAAAAAAGACTATCCTCATTTGTTATATCTCACGTCTTCTTCTCTTTTAAATCAAGATTATGATTTTGTTTTAATTCTCTACAAAAAAGAATTATAGACAATTTTTAATTTCATAACATCTAACAAAAAAATTAAAATGTGGTGTGGCACCCTCTAATTTATTTATTTAAATAATTAAGACCTTTGATTTAATTATTATTATTTTTATGTGTGACCTGTAGTGGTAAATTTTCTTTTAAATTTAAAGGTATAAATTGTATATTATATTGTCTTATACTAATTTAGATTAATCTATATATGTAAATTTTTATTTTCGTTTTTAGCTAACTTTTTATGTGTTAGACTTAACAGTAATATCAATCTTACGTTAATCTTGATATAAATTTCCCTTCGTTAGTTTTAGGTAGCTTTTGGAATATATTTAAATGGCTGCTAATTGATCCTAATTAACTCATACACACAAATACACGGAATTTCAATTGACTTTGTAATAGCCAAATAAATTTAGAAAAAAAGGAAGAGAAATAACCGGTTGGTACCATAATTTTGGAATTAAGTGCGCTTCAATTTGACAAAGAAATCATTGGTAATATCACAACGTAAATAGCTATTGAAATCCCCTTATTTTAACAATCTCACGACTCTTTTTGTTCATACATGTTGCCCTCTTGCTCTGAAACTCATTCATCACTCATACACTCCCAAAATAATTTTCTAAGTCTATTAAGTAAATTGTAATATCTCTCCCTGCTAAATTCATCCTTGCCTTGTGAGCTATTTCTGGTGGGAATTTAGAGGTGTCAAGAAAGAAAGCGCACAAGGTACAGGCCTTTTCCCATGCAAGTTTAGGCTACATATTAAATTAGTGGTTTGTAAGATATTGATATGATGTCTTAAAAGGAAAAAGTTGATTTTATGTTTGTCGTAAGGAATTTAACTATAATCCTTTGATTTTTTTTTTTTTTGAGTAATATGTATGTTTAGATGAACTTAATTTTAAAGTTCTATTTTTATTATTATAACATGATAAACATGCTTGTGTGAAAATGTTTAACGTAAAGTTGTGATTCTTACATGTCTTAGTGTACTTAATTATAAAGTTATAATTTTTATTATGATAACATTAGTAATATGTTTGTTATGATGTATTTTATTTAAAGTCTTCACTTTTTGAGTATTTTAATTTTAAAATTTTTACTTTTATGAATAATATATGTTTCTTGAAGAAATTGATGAAAAATTTATATTTTTAATTATGACAATATGAGAAAGTTGATTATTGAAAATGCATTAGTGTATAGTTTGATTATTATGCTCAAAAGAGTAGTAATGCGAAAAATTTAACAATGAAAGGAATAAAATTTACATTTTATGTGTTCTTGGTGATATAAGTTTTAATTTTTTATCTACATGTAGCCAAATCGAATTTTATGGATTATTAAAATGAAAGTGGTAATTTTGAGATATTTATTCAGGTGCATATGTATTCTATATTTGAGATGTTGAAGCTATTGAATCATAACTATAAGCATCCAGGAGAATATAAATTTGATGTCATATGTGATTAAAATTTAATCTTGAATATTTTATCTTTGTGGTTGCCTAAGTGGCTGGTAATTTATGTTTTGAACATTGTTCTCTGTGTGGTTGCCTAAGTGGCTGATAATTTTATGTTTTGAACATTGTTTTTGTGTGGTTTCCTAAGTGACTGGTGATTTGTATTATGAACCTGTTATCTTTGTAGTTGTCTAAGTGGCCGACGATTTGTGTTTTGAATATTTTATCTTTTTAGTTACCTAAGTGGATTGTGACATGTACCTTGAGCATCATTATCATGACATATCATATGCATCTTTGTGGACGCCTTAGTGGCTAGTTTAATTTTTTCTATTGGTATAGTTGACTTCTGTTGGACGCCTTAGTGGTTGGTTATTCCGGATCATATAATTTTAGGAGCATGCATAACTTGCATACGTTTTATAGTTATTTTTATTTTGATCTAATTATGTGTTCTAGGTTAGTTGCTACTGAATTATTTAGGTACATTTTATGACTTGATACATCTTTGCAAATTATTCAGAAAAATCCATTTCTTTAAATCTTTTATTACAAAATAATTTTATATTTATATTTTATGGCTGTTAACTTATTATTTGGTTTAATTTTTTCCGTAGAATGAACTGACCCCTTACACTAATATTTAGGTACTAATTGTTGAGAAAAAATCTCTTTCAAATATTTTAATGATAACAAAATTATCTCAAAGATTATGATTATGCTTATTATCTAATATGTGCTTTTGAGTATATTTAAAATTAGAAAACAAGTCACTTCTCACAATGGTCCAAAAAGGAAAAGTATAGCTGATACAAGATAACACATCCTCCAAGCTAGAGGATAAACAACTAGAGAACGAAGCCTTAACCTCTTATAAAGAGGATGTATAGTATTGTAGAAAAGATGAATCTATTACTATTTCAAGGAAGATGAATCTGTATCTAAAGACAATCAATACTAAAAGCAAAGAGACAAACAAATCATGAGAAGAGGATCAACATCAGAGGATAAACAGATAAACTTCTGGTTCCATTTATCCTCCTACGTAGGAAATGGCCAAAAGTACCATATTAAGAAAAAGTGTTGTCCTTGACACGAAAAGCAAGAGTGTACAGTTCTCGAAAAAGGAAAAAGTCAAAAGTACAAGTCTTATCTCAATTGATGAAAAGATCATCCTCTTATTCGAGGACAGACTTTGAAACTCATCCTCTTATGGGCATACAGTACAAAGAAAAGTTGAATGGCATTTTTGTAATACAAATTAAGTACCATGGGTGGTTGAACAAAATTTTCTCCACCATATATTATCTAATAATGAGACATGAACTCTTGAAGCTCTACCACACACTATTGACGAATGAATACCCAATAGTTGTCTCCCATTCTAAGTAAACCTGCAACTGCATGATATCCACAATTACCATCATCGTCGACATCAATAATGTCATCTACAAATTTATGAATTTCAACTGACAACCAATCATTGAAGAGAAGAACTCTTGATTGTTGAACCTTGCTCACTGATGCTCGAGGTGTGAACTTTTTGACTAATGATCGAGGTTGATGTACTTTACTAGATGATATAGCGCTACATGCATTTGTGCCACTGCATCAACACTCTCCCACCAAGATGGATCACGATTGGTTGATTTATCTCTTTTTGATACCTTATCTTTGCCTTTTTTTGGTTCGCCCTTTGTTTTAATCTTTTCAACAAGTGGACACATCGACGTAGTGGATGGATATGCGATCGCTCATAATTTACCTATAAGTGCAATTTTTCCAGGTACATCAAGTTCATCAAAATTTTTCACTATCACATCTATTTCATGTTTCCCAGATAACTCCGAAGGTTTACTCGATCCATCATCATGAAAAGTTAATTTACTCCACCAAACATGAATAGCGTCTAACGGAATGGAACGTAGGATCATACTATACCTGGCTATTTCACATGCATAAGGTAGACCATGTATTTTCCTAATCGTGCAACAACACTCAGACTTATCAATACCTACATACTTCACGCGATCACACTCTGCCGCAATATGATCTATTGCATTTTTGGACACAACACCACGCAAATAGGCGTACAATCTATTACTATGTCGATGAACCTTTTGAATGATGCTCTTTTCAAATGATGCTATTATTTCAATGTGTTGTACAATCATGCTATTGATGGTTTCTTAAACACCGCATATATCACCAATATTGTCTTATAATATCCTTTTCAAACTCCAATGTGCTGACTCAACCCTTTGAGTTGCAGTGTTCCCAAAGTGTGTAACTCTATTTGTCCACGCCTCAACAAATCTTTCCTTGTGAGGAATTAACCATTACTCATGTACATAATCATAAAAAATAGAACAACAACTACAAATTCCTTCAAAGATAGCCAATTTCATGTAGTATTAAGCCTCATCATAACTATAAACAAGAGCCTCCCATGCCTCCATTACTTGCACCTGCTTCTTTTTTGGAAACACAATCATCTTGCATTTCGCTTTGACATTTTGCATACATGGTGTACGAATAGAGGCACACCTAAGAGGGGGGTGAATTAGGTGTTTAGAAACTTTTCTGGTTTTTAGAGTTTTGTGAGTTATTTTACTGGTTGTGTTAAGTGTATGAAAGCTTTGTAAATGACTGAAAGTAAAGCACACATAAATTTATCCTTGTTCCCCTTACAACCAAGGGTACATCCAGTCCTCTTGCACACCACAAGAGATTTTCCACTATTTGTTAGAATAAGTTACAAGTCTAACACTAAGACTTTAGTTACAAATTCCTAACACTTTACCTAAGATAGTACACCACTATCTTAGTTTACAACATTTTGCCTAAGATAGCACACCACTATCTTAGTTTACAACACTTGAAGAAAATACACCACTTTCTTCAAATAATAACTTCAATGATTGTTTACAACAATGTTCTTAATTAAGAACAAGAGGATATAACAGTTTGTACAAAGATAACAATCCAATATACTTTCAAGTACAATAGAGAACCTTTCTCAATGATATGAAAATGTAGAGCATGTACTTGAAGTATGAAAATATGACTTTGAAAAGTTCACAAAATATTTCAGCAAGTTGTTCAAAGTTGGTAGTAGGATTAGTCAGTAAGAACTGAAGCTATGAGCTATTTATCCATATACAACACTTCTGATCAGTGGCAATTGTTCCCATAAGTTTTGATGAACTTATGCAATGATCCAAAACTGAAAAATTGCATTGTTTCGAAGTTGTATTCGAATATAGCCTTAATGTATTCGAATACACTTCTGTAATGTTCAATTTTTATTCAAATTTTGAACTTCGTATTCGAATACGATACCTTGTAGTCGAATACAAGTATGTGATTTTTGCCATTGACTTGAGTTGTATTCGAATACGCGAAGCTATAGTCGAATACAAAAGTTCAGTTTTAGCTACTGACTTCATATTTGTATTCGGCTACGACACTCCGTATTCGAATACAGATCTTCAGTTTTTGCTACTAACTTGCTATCTGTATTCGACTACGACACTCCGTATTCGAATACAGATCTTCAGTTTTTGCTACTGACTTAGCATTTGTATTTGGCTACGAGAATCTGTAGTCGAATACAACATTATTTTTGTCAAAAAATTTATTTTTAAATATTTGTTTATGCATTTAAATACTTAGAAAATACTTTTGATGCATATGCTCAATTATAGAAGGTTCTCATAATATTGTTTTTGAAATGTAATTTGAATTATTATCAAGTACCTTAAAGCCTATGTTACCTAAAGATGATTTTCCTTTTGATTTTGAATTTTGATCATTACACATAGTCTTTTGTCTTCATCCAAAAACATAGATCTTATTCTTTTTCACATTGAACAAGCATAATAAATTTACTGCTTTTGGAAAAACATATTGAATTGCGTTCATCAAAGCAAGGTCTCTATCAGTAACGATGACTTGATCTTCACCACTTGTAATATGTTCGTTCATCATTTGTAGTGTATATGCAAAATTATCAGCACGCTCAGACTATAGATATGCAAATCCCACGTAAAATGTCATTTTAGTAGATATAACACCAATAATATCAAGTAATGACATTCGATACCTGCAGGTCTTGTATGTGTTATCCATAATCAATACTATGTGAAAATTATTTACAGGAGTGATATCGTCTGGATGGGTCCAAAATATGTCCCTCAACTCATCTGAACTTTCTACCTTCCTATATCGATAGACATATTTATCGCGTTCCATCAATGTCATAAGATGTTGCATTTTTGTTATATTACCTCTAAGTGATGAACAATATGCTTGACGTGCATTGTAAACTTGTTTTATTGTCGTTAAACTTTCAACATTATGATCTTTTAGTGTCATCAATACATTTCTTGGTTTTACCATGTTCTTCGTCATATCACCAAGTACATTTTTCTCTTCATGAGACAATCGGCCTAAGAAAGAATGACCAATCAGTTTTTTGGCTAATTCGTGGTTATGGAGACCAGATATTACATGCAGAAACCACTCTTCACCAACACGTGTTCCTTTCAATTTAAATGGGCATTCACATTTTCTAGTCCAAGTACTCCTCGTAGGTTCATGATTCTTCCAAGGTCCATATTTACCGCTTCTTTCACAACCAAGATTAATTTTGTATTTGTTCTTGGTCGAGCTGTTGCATTTTCAGATCTAAAAATGACAATGAAATTCCATTTTCCCTTCCAACATTTCTAGCACATTTCAATAAATCATCTCGTGTATCAAACATCATGCCAATGGTAAACACATAAGTCAAATCAACCATAACAGATTGAACTTCATCATTCATAACGTCTTCAATTTTGGGTTCAATACCATCATTCATTGCATCAAAATCAGGTTCCAAACCATCATACATTTCGTCAAAATCACATTCCAAACCATCATGCATTTCCTCAAAATCAGGTTCCAAACCTTTATACATTTCGTCACTGTTGTCTCCCCCTTGGTCCATTTATCTGCATCCAAAAAAGAACATATAAAAAGTTCAAAAATATGCAATACTCCTACGTGAACTGAATTCACGTATGCCTACGTGATTTGAATTCACGTACGTTTACTTGAATTCAATTCACGTAAGTGTACGTGAACTCAGTTCACGTACCTCCTGTGAATTCCTTAACTCCATTAATTACACAATCTTAATTCACGTAGGCTTACGTGAACTAAATTCATGTACTGCCTGAGATTTCTAAATTTAATAACATACGTGAACTCAGTTCACGTAAGGTTACAACATATGTGAATTGAGTTCACGTACAATCCCCAGATTTAAAAAAAAACAAACTAAAAAACAAAACAATAAATATACCTTGTTGGATCACATTAACCACAATGTGAAGATGAGACTAATGGGGTGTAAGTTATGTGTGAGTATTGTGAGTTTTGAATGATAATGAGTTATGGATAATTTTGTGATATGTGAGTTATGAGGTTAAGAATGGTGATGAAGGAATAATTGGGTTTAAAGAATATTATAAATAGGCAAGGACATTTTGGGTATTTTGTTTTTAAAAAAAATTTGAGGGGAATGGGTAGTAAAAAGAGGGTGTGGGTAGGAAAATTGTAATTTATAAATTTAGAAATTTGGGCCTAAAGTGTTTTTAAAAATATTAAACCCCTCAAAATTTGACATTTTTTTTATTATATAATTTTTGTACTACATTTTTTTAGTGTATAATTTATTTATATAATAAAAACAATATTTTAGTGCCATTGAAAATTTGGAGTCATGTGTGGTCGCACACCCTAAACATACTCATAACCGCCAGTGTCCACATACACCAATAATAGTCATCTACTAATGTGATAATGAATATTTAGTGGGGTTTTTTCAAATATCCACAGGTCTTAATCGATATCCACAAATAGTGTCTTTAAAATAAAAATATTATTTCTGTACAAAACTTATTTATTTTTTGCAATTATGTAGAAACACAAAAATAGAAGTAATACATAAAATTATTAATATATTATCTATCACATGAACTAAATCTATTATAATCTAGTAATTTTGTTAATTTACCAACGAGTATTGATATATGCGGAATTGATATCCTTACATTCACCTCTATATCTATTACCTGACAATAGTTAAAATATTCGTTTATTTTTCTGCAAGTATCTGTTAAACTACTTGTCTCGTATTCATCACATATTTTGTGCGTCGATACATTTTCTTCCATCCCTAATTTGAAGAGACTAAAATTAAATTGAACTCATGTTAAAAGAATCCAAAACACCATTTTTTATAGAAATAAAACACCTTTAATCCTCCTATAAAGAATGTCGAAATTAAAAAAAAAAATTATATGCACTAATAGTATAAAAGAGATTCTATAGACTATATTTTTGATTAATTACAATTATTAAATTAAACTTTTATCGTAATTAGTCTATAAATATTTTTACCATAATGACATCTAATGTTTATGATTTGATGAGAGTATATGGTACAAAAAGCAACCGCTTTAAGAAAATGGAAAAACTTATTTAAGAAAAGAAAGTAATTTGTGAAATGCGAAAGGAGTCGCAAGGCACAACACTCTTTGTGGTTTTCCCGGCAAGATGACTCCATCATACTATAAATACCACCTAATCAATTTTTGAATTTTCTGTTTGTTAGCATTACACACTCGATTCAGAGAGTTCCCTCGTTCAACCCCTTTCCCTCTCGCTTTTCTCTCTTCCAAACACACCGAAGAATCCCTCTGCATCCTCTTCCTCTCTCAGGTATCCAACACAAAACTCCTTTCGCATTTTGTTTAATGTGTATTTTGACAAATCTCAAACTCTCCATTTCTATGCTCTATTTTCATCGCTGATTTTCCAAATTCAGTAATGGTGCCAAATCTTCTGCATTGATATGATTTTTTTCTTTCTTCTTCTTATTTTCTGCTCTAAATCGGATTATGTTGAACTGAATAATCTTAAAACAAAGAATTTCCTACTGGATTTTGCAATTCGAAATATATTTTCCATCTTGAGATTTGGTGATACTTGTTTTGGTAGGTAATGCAAAAGATCACCGTGCGAACGAGAAAGGAACAGTGAGGTTGAATGAAGTAAGTGTTAAAAGAGATTTATTATTATTATTATTATTATTATTATTATTATTATTATTATTATTATAATAATAATAATAATAATAATAATAATAATAATATTAATAGTAATAATAATAATAACAACAACAACAACAACAATTTTAGTTAATTTATTTTTCTCACTTTTTAATTATGAAATTGACCTTCATTTTGTGATTATTTTGTCAAGGTTACTATCATGCTGAATGTTGACATGTTTATTGTGTTACTATGTAGTTCTATTGCCTTCTGACAAAAAAATCTATGTACCTTCTGACAAAAATATATGCAACTTTATAATTTATATCTTATCTTATTTGCTTGATTATGTTTTATTTAATTTTGTTGATATCTTACTTTAGAACTGATGTTCTGTTGTCAACCTGTTGTTGTTTTAGTTAATTCAGCATCCTGATTATGGATTCATATTCTTTGAAGTCAATGTTCGATTTGCCTCCACCATTTCAATCATGTTTTAGTTTCAGGTACTACATTTTTTTTATGTAAAGTATTAGTAAGTTGCTTCTACATAGCTGCTTCGAAGCTTTTAATCTACCTGTATCATATAAGCGTCTATAACTTGTATATTCAATATACTTTTAATTAAGAGATGGTGCTTATTTATAAGGTATCGTTGTGGGGATACCATAAAAATGGATGATTTTTCTGTACAATTTTCTTTAGCACCGACACTTCTCTTTAGCGCCGACACTTCTGATCGAAGGCGTGTCCCAGTGTCCCATGTGTGTTGGTGTTTGACACCGACACCCTGATTACATTCAATTAATTCATTTTATCAAATTTTTACCGGGGTCAAAGTGTCAGTTTCAATGTTGTCTCCGTTGTCCGTGGTAATATTTGTGCTTCATAGATACAATTTCAAACCTCTGATAGTCACGGGTTGGAAAAGAATATGCATCTAAATAAAGTGGTTTCACAGGGGTTCTTATTAGCATAACATAATAATGAAGTCTTTATGTTGTGTTGCATACAGATATTTTAATTCACTTCAGAGTGAATGCTTTCCTGTCTGTTTCCACTCTGATGTAAACATGGTCATCTCTGCTCCAACCGGAAGTGGTAAAACAGTACTGTTTGAGCTTTGCATTTTGAGGCTTCTATCTAAGTCCATATCAACTGATGGAAGATTCATACATGTTAAGGGATCTCTTAAAACAGTAAGTAATTTCCCACAAGATTCCAGCACTGAAAACATTTCTCATAGTTGTCATTCTTAGGATTAGTATTGATTTGAGATCAACAAAAGGTAAAGCCTGTAGACATGTTCACTTTCTCCTAGGTCAGCGGTGTAAACCCAACACTTTTTTCCATAAACAAGACTTATATTGTATGTACTATTGATGCATAACAAACAACCAAGCTTTTGCACGGTGAATCAGTCAATCATATGAAGCTTCCAATTTGATATGTATTTTAATAATCATGTGTCATTAACTAATTATCGGTATGTTATCTTCTCACTTGGTGTCAAGATCTATATTGCCCCATCTAAGGCTTTAGTTCAGGAGAAGCTCCGTGATTGGAATCAGAAATTTGGACCATGGGGGATATGTTGCCTGGAGCTGACAGGTGACAATGAATCTTACACTTCAAGAAATATACATGAAGCAGATATCATTCTAACCACTCCAGAGGTCAGTACGCAAATGAAAGTTTTCTAAACATAAGTAGATCAAGATACTAAATCTTTAGTGTTCTTGGCTTTTTCTTTTTTCATCTTTGAAATATTAAATGCACATGGATTTCAATAAAATCATGAATTATGAAGTTTATGCACATGTTCCCCAATCCCAAGAGCCACAAGAAGCATTTACTTTTCCTTGCAGATTGACATGCTGACACATGCTTATGCACATACATACACTATGACTGATTTGTTGACTATAGGAGGTGGCTAATGTTCACTTTCCAATGAATAGAAATTTGATGCAGTGTCACGATATGGTATAGAAGGTGGTGGTTTGAGCTTTTTCAGTGACATTGCACTTCTACTAATTGATGAAGTTCATCTGCTGAATGATCCACGTGGAGCTGCCCTCGAAGCAATTGTTAGCAGAATAAAAATTGTTTCTTGCAATCCTAAATTGAAATTAAATCCTCTGGCTCAGGTCCGCTTCCTTGCTTTATCCGCAACAATTCCAAATATTGAGGATCTAGGTATTTTTCTCTTTTACTTGATGTGAGTTGTCACAAGAGTTAAAATAACATTTAAACAACCATGGGAAGATTTTCATGCAATATATACGAACTATTGCAGCTAAATGGCTCCTGGTTCCTGACCGAGGAATCAAAAGGTAGTTTTCCACCTCCACATTCATTATATGGCTTTGTGCTATAATGCTGCAAGTCAATATCCAGAAATATATTTCCTTTTGAATGTTCACAGGTTTGGAGAAGAAATGAGACCAGTAAAGCTGACAACCAAGGTTTTTGGTATGCTAGTAAATTGAACATAATCATAATTGAATCAGTTTCTTATAATTTTCATCCTAATAGAAAGTCTACATAATCAAGTTGTATGAGGTTTTGTCAGCAGGAAAAAAATATGGCATGAACAAAAGACACCAAATTTGAATTTGTGATTTTTTTTATTGCATTAGTCAATATCTTGAGCTTTGGCCTGTAGACCTGGAAGTAACCATTTATTTTTGTTCTACTACCAAATTTATGCAGGCTATGCTCCAGCCAAAAATGACTTTCTATTTGAGAAGGTTGGTTTGAAGTTGACTAACGCCAGAATGTACTACTTTTAAATAATCCATTCTATCATTTAAATTTATCTTAATTTTTCTTTTTTAAACTACCATGCAGCGCCTTCAAAACTATATTTTTGGTAAGCAGTGTAATTCACCGTATGAGTTAACAGCTTTATGCCCTCTAACTTTTCTCTGCTATTAACATTTCTATATAAGAAAAAAAAATCATCATTCTTTCTGTACAAGGGATTTCAGATATCCTCATGCAATACTCAAGAGGGAAGTCTGCGCTTATATTTTGTTCAACAAGAAAAGGAGCTCAAGAAGCAGCTCAGAGACTTGCTCAAATTGTCATGAATTTTGGTCAATCAAATCCTTTCATTAAGAGCAGACAACAGCAAGATCAGCTCAGGGAGGCTTCTCTATCACTCAATGACAAACAAATGCAATCATATATTCTTTATGGTGGTATGTTTTTTTTTGCTGGCAATTAGTTATGGCATTTAGTTAGTAATAACTTCAGCAATACAAGATGAAATGTGATTCAAAGCCTTGAAACAAGACTTACACCATTCGTAATTGTTGAAGTTGTGGGATTTTAAAGAAAAGGAGGAGATAAAATAATAAGGGTTTGAATATTATTGATAATAGCTTTATGGTAACTTGATTTCAAAAGACTTAATACTAATCTCTATTTATAAAGAAACATAGACTCAACCCTAAATCAGGAACAAATCTTAATAATAATGAAAGATATTCTAAGATATCTCTATGATTATAAATTGATATTAGGAAATAACTCAAGATACTATAATATAATATAAAAGATATTATAAGATATTTTCTAATATTCTAACACTCCCCCTCAAGCTAAAGCTTTAGCTTGCTCCAAGAAAACAATGTTTTGTTCCACAAATTAAAAAAAGATGGAAAGACAACTATGCATGTGAAGTCGGAGAGAATTGTTATAAATATAGCCTAGCCAGATAGCCTGATTGATCATTAGCCTGAGAGAAATTCATGGCAAGTAATTGAACAAAGCAAAGTCTTTTCTTCTAAGAAACTGCATTTGGAAGCTCCAAACCAACAATATCGGAGACTCAAAATATTTAAACTTGAATCTGCTTCAAGGAGAGAGAGGCGTGCTTCAAGGGGGGAAAGGCAAAGCCTGTGCATCTGGGACAAATTGCCAAGATAAAGCGAGTCATGAAAATAAAAGACATCGTCAGAATAACCATCAACGGAAGAAGAAGTCATCACTCATATGATTCATGTGTAGGAAAAGAGACACCATCAGAATGATCGTCGGTGGAAATATAAACCAATATTATAATTATTAGTAATAACTAAATTACATGACAAACACCGAAAATGAAGCAGCGCGACTCTAACGAAACGAAGCCATGATCGATCAATGAAATGAGAAAATGCATCCAAAACAGGAGAGATAATGGTTGTTTGAACAATGACACATATTTTTGTTGATCAGAATTGGAGAGTAAGGGCTGATCTAGATCCGTCAAAGAGAGAATAATCGTGCACCGAGAAAGTAAAAAAGCCCAAAACGTAAAAGAAAAACTAAATAAAAAAAATCTGTAAGTATTTAATCAGTCTTCTATGAAGCAGCAGCAGGAGCAGTCCAATACTTCTTGACAGCGAATAGAAGTTTCTCCCTTTCAAGTGGTCCATCTTCATGGTCTACAATTTGACTCTGCCATTCCAATCCATCACCAATGCTCTTTACTTTCAACAATACATCAACATCATCTCTGAGTATTATTTCTCCTTCAGGTCTTCAAATGCTATCCATTTCTAGCATAATGCCTTCCAATTCACAACTACCATTGTAAAGGCTGAACAGTGAACCAGCATGAATTAAATCATAGGTTCTTGTATAAGTTGACATCGCTTCACACCAATCATGATATATTCCAATCAATCCACGTTCATATATTGCTCCAAGTGAGTTAACCTTAGCTTGGACAGGAACCACATTCATGACCCAAACAGGATCCTCAATTAGAGCAGAGGCAAATCCACCCAATTATGCATGTGGCTTGAAAGAAAAAACTTAAAACAGATATGAAACCAGGAAGGATAAACCAATCTAGATGACTGAAACACTGTGCAGGAAGGTGGACAGAGTTGAAAGCTCCGTATACTTTTCTAGGAATAATTTGGACTATGGTCTAAATTGGCCTCCAAGAATAACCCATTTGAAAAATATTTAGCTTTGAGAACCTGGGATAGAAAAGCATCAAGGTTGGATATAAGCTTCCAATCTTGCTTCCCCACCATAGATAAATTAAAGACTCCTAAACGTTTGAAGCCCATGCCTCCTTTATGTTTAGGGATAGTTAGTTTATCCCAAGAAATCCACCTAATTTCTTTTACTGTATTATTGTTGACTCCCACTCAAAAGAATTAAGCATACGTTCCATATTCTTTGATAGAGAAGGACATATGACATAAATGCGCCGCCTCACACACGTTTGATTGGTTGGTTCATTAGCGCCATCATCTTTCAACTTCTTGATCATATTAACTTTTCCTACAGCCATTGCAGAGGCATGGAAAAATTAAGTATTGTGATCTCCTTTCTTCAACCAAAAGATATTAGAATTTTTGCTTCCTAAATACTCCTGGATGAATAATTTATTAAGTTCATTTGCAGGCATATAATCTCTTAAACTTGTATTAGTGTTGCCGTTTTGTGTAGCACCTATAACAGATCTCTCCTCCCTCAGCCACCGCGTTCCACTGCTTCCCCCTTGGTACCAGTGATTGGCCTTCAGATCTAGGCCCCATGCACATGTTTCTTGCTTTTGCTAAATTACAATGCTATGGAGTGCAATCCCCTGCTCATTCATTAAATTTTTTTACCTGTAGAATTGTGAAATTTAGAAAATGACATTTGCTTGCAGTTGGTTATCACAATGGTGGGCTTTGCCTCAAAGATCGCAATATAGTGGAAGGCCTTTTTCTCAACGGTGACATCCAAGTACTTTGCACTACAAATACACTAGCCCATGGAATCAACCTCCCAGCGCATACAGTGGTTATTAAATCAACACAGCACTTGTATGTTTTTTTTTTTAATATTTTATGCACTTTATTGTAGTATATCATATATGTAGAAAACTAATTTGATTCCTCCTCTTTTTTCAAATCGACTTATTGGAATGTTAATTATTTTCAGCAACAAGGAAAAAGGTCTTTACATGGAATATGATCGCTCCACTATATTACAGGTTTTCTCATTAAGATACCTTATGATAATTTTAGTTTATACATATTTAGTATTGCAAAACGACAAGTGATATGGGTAATTATTTATTTCATCAGTATAGGTTTTACTTAATTTGAATCTTGCGTCCATTCATGTATCAATTGTATAGAAGTATGGCACTGACAATTATCAATAGAGGTTTTGTTAAGCGATGTATAAAAAAAAATATTTGGTTAACAATGCATATTAATACGATATCTGATGGATTCCAAAATTGTGGCTGAGAATAAGTCATTTATTGACTGGTTATTTTGTAAATAATTTATTATATTATATAGGATAACTGTAGAGAATATCAAGGGACTTTGTACAGTAAATCCCTCCTATTTAATTCTGATTTATTTATTAGACTAGGGAATGCTGTATTTAAAAACCAGAATTGTAACCATTCTGATTCAAGAAATGAAAAGATCATTTCCTCAATAATTTACAATTAAGATGTGCATTTGTTTAGTTACTTTATTCTCTTAGTCCAGATAGCCTATAAATTCTGATAGCCATGTTTATTGTTGTTCTGAATGAAAATGGAGGTTATGCAAAAAAGAAAGAAAATCTCATAGTGATGACGGATAGAATGGAGAATAGTTCCGCGAATGGTGGTGAATGACTGGAATCCATGGCGACGATGATGGTGGTGTACCTTCATGCACTATGGCGCTCTAGTTAGTTAATAATTTAGGCGGGTGAGAGGTTAAAAAGGAGGCATGCAGTGTGTGGTGATGATATGAGCCTAAAAGTGTATTTGTTTCTGTTCAAAACATGAGGGATTTTTAGTATAGAAAGTGGGGTGAAAATTAGTTTTTTGTCATATTTTTAATTGGGGTAGGCCCCACTTGGATAGTGACCCACCCAACAAATCAATGCTTGAATATTTTTCCTTGTTATTTAGTTGCTCTGTTTGATTGTTAATAATATTATTTGAGCTAAATTTTTTATGTACAGATGTCCGGAAGGGCAGGCCGACCACCATTTGATGATACAGGCATGGTTATAATCATGACTAGGAGAGAAACGGTGAACTATGCTACCTGAACACATATTTCCTTCTGCTCTCTCTCATGTGTTGTTTGCCACTGGCCTGCAGAATGCATTTTAACTTCGACACTCCCACAGTTCTTCAATTTTGATAACTAACTCTGTCCCTTCACATGTGCTATTATTTTCTTACATATGCTTCTACTCCAGGTTCATTTGTATGAGAATCTCTTAAATGGGTGTGAAGTAGTGGAATCGCAGTAAGACAGCCTCTTTCTATGTTGCCAATGGATGTAACATACTTGAATGTTGCTCATATTCTGTAAACATGGAGCAACTATCCTGCTTAGCTAATTGATTTTTGTTTATCCTAGATTACTCTCATGTGTGACAGAGCATTTACTTGCCGAAATAGTTCAACTGACAATATCTGATATTACGAAAGCATTTGAATGGATGAAATGTTCATACTTGTATGTTAGAATGAAAAGGGTAAGTGAGTATGGACGTCTTTAAGTTTTGTCTTAGATTCTACCATCCCATCTGATGAAAATTTTTATGCACACCAAGAATCCCATGAACTATGCTATTAAGAAAGGAATTTCTGACGATCGTTTAGAGAAGCATGTGCAAGGTATAATTGTCACCAACTTACTATCTTATATTATAGTTTTCTGCTTCCTATTATCTCCCTTTCTCTTTCATCTAGATATTTTTCCCCCTATCTCAGAGATTTGTGTTCAGAAAGTTAATGAGTTATCACAATATCAAATGGTCTGGGTTGATGAAGATGGTTTCCTCTTGAGTCCACTAGGTATTGATATATTCAAGACTAATTATATCCCTTAAATATTTGTGAAAATCCAAACTGGTTGCTGATATTTTTTCCTTTTCCTACTTTAGATCCTGGAAGGTTAATGACAAAGTACTATTTGAGATTTGACACCATGAAACAGATAATGCTGACTCCAGAAAACTGCAGTTTAGAAGATGCTCTTCGCGTTGTATGTTTTGCCGAAGAAATTGCATGTGCGGATAAGAGTTGAAACTTTTTATATTAGGACACATTGTGTCGGCATTAAATATTGACACAGTTATTTACTGGAAAATGAAGGGATACAGCTCAGACGCAATGAAAAGAAGCAGTTAAATGAAATCAATGCAGACAAAGATGGCCGACTTCGATTTCACATTCTTGGAGATAAAGGGAAAAAGAAAAAGCGCATTCAAACAAGAGAAGAAAAGATATTTATTTTAGCAAATGATTGCTTAACTGGTGATCCTTCAGTGCGTGACCTATCTCTAATTCAGGTAAGCATTGTAACATCAGTCTTTTTGCTACAGATCAATATACTTATGTCTTAGTAATTAAGTAAACTCCTGTTACAGGACATAAATTCTATATGCTCCAATGGATGTAGAATTGCAAAATGCATGAAAGACTATTTTGTTCATAAAAGAAATTTCAAAGGAGCTGTGAATTCAGCCCTTCTAGCTAAATCATTTGACCAGAAACTTTGGGATGATAGTCCATACCTTTTAAAACAGTTGCCTGGAATTGGGATGGTTACAGCAAAGGTGATATTAACTGACTTTTTTTATGTTATTAATCTATATAATTATTGCTAATACTTTGTGCACTATATCGTTTAATTGCACGATTTTCTTAATTTGTTGTTCTTTACAGGCACTGCATTCAATGGGAATTAAATCGTTCGAAACACTCGCTAAAGCTGATCCGAGGAAAATAGAGATAGTGACTGGTCGAAAATACCCATTTGGTAACCATATTAAGGATTCTCTCTTATCGCTACCTCCAAAAGTTGATGTGAAGCTTGCAGAAATCGAAAGCCATATGCAAGGAAAGTCCAAGCTAGTAGTGACATTGACTAGAATATCACAGTCAGGCCAGTCAGCAAAACAACATTATGCTGATATGGTATGTTATCTGAATGTTTTCTTTGAAGAATGTTAGACATTTAGCAATTTAAATGAGTTTCCCAAATTTCCTTCTCACAGATTATTGGTTTGGACGAAGACAACACTATTCTCTTTCATGAAAAAATTAGGTGATGACTTACAAATTCAGATTTTATGACTTGATAGTGTACCCAAATTAAAAAGTTTCTTTCAAACATGTCTCCTTGATGCTATTGATCCATTAGTATTTAGTATTATGGCACTCTATTTGCACGAATTGTTCTTTCCTCATCTAATCACAGTTTAATGTTTTTCAAATTGTTGTTGCAGGGTTGATCAATTCTCCAGGTACATAAATTAATCCCTGGCTTTATATTTGCAGTAAACACAATATATGATATGGATTTGAGTGTTTCCTTATGAGTTGAAGGATCTAATCAAGTGATATTTTCAAACAAAGTACCAAATAAAATGGAAAATACAAACAAGAAAATATGGAGAAGGAATGAAATGGTCGAAATCGCCACACTCCACAAGGAATGATAAGATCAAGGTAGAATCACCACAAGAGTAAGAGGCTCTTGATAAGATCCAAATTTGGTTCAAAGAAGAACCCGAGAGAGCATTTCTCTAATCTCACCCAAAGTGTTTTCTTCTCTCAAAAAGTTCCCTATGTTACAATGAAAAGGTATATATAACCTAACACAAAACAACATGGTGCCTAGGTTACACACAACTAATGACATTGTGCCTAAGCTACCAAATATTTAGGCACTCACACAAGTCAACATAATTTCTAATTATAAGGTATGATTATTACATCCCAAAATTAAAAATAAGTCTTAAGGTATTTCTATGATCAAGAGATTAATATAATGTTGATCAATCTTGTCATAGGTCTTAAGACTAAGAAAATTAACAACTTGTTTCTCTAATTGTTCCTTTAGCTTCGTAGCCTTCCCTCTAATCAATGGTCCTTCCGCTCCTAGTTCTTGAAACTCATTAACCTTCATGTAAGGTGGGTCCACATCAATATATGTTAGAGCATATATTGAAGTAAGCGACACCAAAGAAGTTTTAAGTAGGAAGTCCAGAAACTAACATAACTACTAACCTACTAGATCTAATAGACTTGCAAGATCCAATGGTTAAAATTTAAAAGAAATGTGGTCTTTTGTGGACCACTTATTGTGGTGGCCCACCATAGATACAGCCATTTAAAAGAAGTCACCGCATTACAAATTTACTACTTATTGCATGTAAATGAATAAATTGCATAACTCTTACTTTAATATCCTTGAGTCAAATGCTCTTCCGCTACCTATTTTTTTACTGTCCAACTCATATTTCAGGCTGAGATCATTATGTTTTCATGTTACAGCCCATATAGCACAACAATTAATGTGCCCATCTCGCAAGGGAAGCAGACTATCAAAGCCAATTTTATATTTGAGAAACACAGTAAGATGTGGTTGTTAAACCTCTCAATTATAAATCTTCTCCAAATTAGTTGGTCTACATTGTGGAGTTATCACTCAATTCTTCTGTTTTTTTCATACAGTTGGTATTGATGTCCATCAAAAGCTATTCCTTACGAAAGAGAGCAATTCAAATGTAATTTTAAAAAGAAACAGGAAGCAGGCTTCTTTTCCTCCACCTGAAGAGATATTTGTAATAGAAGATGAGGATATAAATGTAACTCATATACCAAATGAAAAGACAAACAATTTGAGCAAGGATAAGGAGGAATGTGATTCCATGTAAGTCATCTGCTCTTGAAATGTATGACATAAATATTTATCTTCTTGTTAGTTAAAGTATAGCATTTTGAAGACATCAAATATTTACGGTGCTCTTTTTTTGCAGTCCCAGCTTTGACCTCTTGGATGAAATGTTAGAGGAAGGTAGCACTCTTAATATTAATTTATCAACTTCTAAGACTTTCGAAAACATTCTTCCCTTCACCAACTAATTTTGTGTGGAAGGTGGGCGTGCTCTTGAAGTTGAAGGAGACAAATTCAAAATCATCACTGAGAAAACAGTATTTGACCACATACGGGAGAAAGCCAAAAACTTTTCTCTCCTGTCTTCATTTGAAAATATTCGCTGTCCATCAGTGGAGATCCATCTTCCAAGAAATCATGCCCATGAGAAGAGGCCTTACCATGGTCGTGAGAAGATATCTTACCATGGTCATGAGGTAGTTGTCTTGGACGATGACGACAAAGTTCCTGGACAAACTGATGTCGATTTTCCTGCTGATCTCAGAAAAGCAGAACACAAAAATATCAACCATTATCTGATTTTAAACGATCATAATATAGCTGAAAGCTCAGATAGCATGAGCACTGTTGTTGATACAGGTACACCTTTTTACTAGCATGTGATTTGACAATCCCTTTTTTGCGTTTTTAATGTCATTATTGTTTCTTTTCATTGCTTTAGGTGTTTTCGTCCCTGAACCTAAAGCAAGAAGTTATGAAAATCCAACTGAAGAAACAATTTTTTACCATATAATGAGAAAATATAAGGATTTTCCCCAAATTAGTAAGCTTGATTGCATGGAGACAGCAATCCAGAAAACCGAATTCCTCTCAAAGAATCATCCTAGTTCTTTGAAAGCTGCTTTACGTATGGTACCAAAGACAAATTTCTCAGACATGGTCATTGCTAATATGCTTACTTCAGATATGGAAACTGCTGATGTGAAAAATTACTCATCTGGCAAAGATGGAGTAGTTAATATTTTTAAGGGTCTTTCAAGCACCAATTCTATTCAATCGTCCAATTTTGTTCCAATTGTTGGTTTTTCAATGTCTAAAGAGAAAAATTGGTCGTCAGATTCTGGAAGCTTTGAACAGAGCAGTAAGAAGCAGCGTTGCTCGTTAATTGAATCAAAAGAAGAGAAGTTAGATTCATGTGAAATAAGAAGACAGTGTTGTTCTTTGGAAACTATGGGCCAAATGAATCAAATAGAGTCATGTCTCGGGTTTAAAAGTGTATTCTCTTTTCTCTGATTTTCTTTTACAAGGGGACAGCTGATAATAACACCAAAGTGTTGGATGTTGATACTTTCATTCTTTTCCCCTTAGATTCTGCTGAATAACGCAAACATCTTGTCAAGAGCGTGCTGCCATATGTTTACAATACTGCAGTGGATTAAATTGTAGGTTGCTATTGGTTTTGCAATTTTGGATTCCCCATCCATGCAATCTCTATTCTGGGTGGCTGATGAGGGGTGGAGGTTTGAAGATTGCATAAATACTACTCTGGAAAAGGTATAATGTCAAATTATTTTTGCCCAAAATATGAATTGATAATCACTTGTAACAAACCAGTGAGAATTGAACCTATGCAATTGCAAATATAGTTATAGTAAAAATAGCTAAAATAGCAGAAGAATTAACTACAACCCAATTGTCAGAACTCACCAAAACAAAGCAACATACACATCATTACGGTGGCTTAAATATCCAAACCATATCAAAACCAGTCACAAAGTGACTTGCCAAAACTGAGCACATTCCCAACCAGAAGCATAATAAGCAGCAATAAATTGGTATCCAACCATGATTGACAATGTGAAATTACATATATGTTGAAGCAAACTAATACACATTAACTCTTTGTTTCTTTTGTTTTGTAACATCAAACACATGTTAGGAATGTTATTAGTTCACAAAATAGGTTTTGAATAATCTGGTATAAGAGCAAAATATATTGATACAATACTCTTGATACACTTTGTGTACAAACCAACACAAGAAGTTTATATATACTCTTCACAATTTATGGTGTATTATCTTTCTTAAGTTTGATCCTTGATTTGATTCCATTGTATTAACTTAAATCTAGTAAAAGACTCCACAAACACTTGTTAAAAGGGCGATGCTCATCCAATCCCCCACAATTATTGGTATTTTTCCAGATTCTAGGATCTGATAATGGAAAAACTCAATCCAGTAGTGAAAAGTGAGTTTAACGATGTTACTAGAAGCTCCAATCCGGTAGTATATTTTGTGAAAATGTTGTATTTCTTATATGATTTTGTACAAATACAAATGGTATAAATAGCCTAGGGAGTACAAGTAAATAAGAAATCTAATTAAATCCTAATTAACTCAATTAATTACAATAAAGAAAGATATTATAATGGTAAGAGAATATTCCTATGATTGAAAAACTGTACAGCTGTCCCATAATGGACAGCATTGTAATCAACACTCCCCTTCAAGTTGGATCATAGATATCAATCATGCCCAACTTGACACTTAAGTTTTCATAGATGGTCTAGGAAGTGCTTTGGTCAAGATATCAGCAATTTGGTGGCTTGAGGGTGTGTGCTGGAGAGAAATTAGCCCATTGTCAACTTTTTCATTGATGAAGTGTCTATCAATTTCCACATGCTTTGTTTTGTCATGTTGCACAGGATTTTTAGTATGCTTATGGAAGCTTTGTTATCGCACAACAGACTTACTTCATGGTCAGTGTAAACATGTACTTCTGCCAGCATCTTTGCAGCCACATCCCTTCGCAAATCCCATGTGCCATGGACCTAAGTTCAGCTTCTGCACTGCTTCTAGCAACCACAGATTGTTTCTTACTTCTCCATGTCACTAAGTTGCGCCATACAAATGAGCAATACCCACTGGTTGATCTCTTATCAGTCACTGAGCTTGCCCAATCTGCATCAGTGAATATTTTTATTTTCCTGCTTGTATCCTTCTTGAAATGTAGCCCCTTCAATTCTAGTATAATCATCACCTGTAATAATACTGTTGTCCACATAGACAATGAGGGTGGTTATCTTGCTTTCCTTTGAATGCTTTAAGAACATTGTGTGGTCAGTTTGACAATGGGAGAAGCCATGCAACCTAACTACTCGTGTGAGCCTATCAAACCAAGCCCGAGGGGATTGCTTGAGTCCGTATAGTGATCTTTTAAGTTTACATACCTTGCCTGAATTTTCTGATGTCTCAAGTCCAGGTGGTATTCTCATGTAGACATCTTCTTCAAGTTCACCATTTAGGAAAACATTTTTTATATCTAACTGGTGAAGTGGCCAATCCAAATTTACTGCCAGGGAAATGAGTACACGAACTGAATTCAACTTTGTTACAGGTGCAAAGGTTTCTTCATAATCCACCCCATAGGATTGGGTGAATCTTTTTTCCACCAACCGAGCTTTGTACCTGTTTACACTCCCATCTGCATTGTATTTTACCGAGAATATCCATTTGCATCCAACTGTCTTCTTCCCCTCTAGTAGGTGGGAAGGCTGCCATGTGTCATTCTTTTCAAGTGCCTTAATTTCTTCCATTACAACAACCTTCCATTTTGGAACTAGGACGGCTTCATGAAAGTTTTGAGGAATTTCGATGTTGTCCACAAGCTGATGAAGTTTCTGTACCCCTGCAATAATTTTTCACTAGAAACATGGTTTGCAATTGGGTGTTTGGTACAAGACCTTACTCCCTTTCTCATAGAAATAGGTAAGTCTATGTTTTGGTCATTAGTGACATTACCAGATAAATTAGAGGTAAAGTTAATGCATCCTTTTTGGGTAGAGTCTTGGTTCTGCTTTGGAAGAGTGCATGCTTCTACTTCCTCAAGAGTTTGCTGCTTGTTCTTCTTCCTTATGTATACTTTGCAGTTCTTTTCCTTTATTTGGTTTTCCTTTTGGACCAATTGTTGGTGCTCCATTTGTTGGCTTGGTAACCTCAAGAGTGGTTGTTTGCTGGTCCAGTTCAAGTTCAACAATTATTGGGGCAGATTCTGTGTTTTTAGTGATTTGGACAGATTCAAGAACAAATTCGGGTGGGATTTGGACAAGTTCTGATGGGGTGGTTAAGACAGGTTCATGTGGGACAGATTCTGGTATTGTAATTTCCCAAGGTTGGTGTTCATCAATTGTAACTTTCTCCCCCTGAATGCCAACTTTGGGATAAAAGGCCTTGTCTTAAAAAAAGGTAACATCCATAGTGTGATAGATTCATCTGTTTTGGGGGCAGTAGCATTTGTATGCTTTCGTGGTAGGAGAGTATTCCAAGAAGATACACTTGATGGCTTTCGGGTCAAACTTATAAAGGTTAGGCTTTTGGTCACGTACAAATGCAGTACATCCAAAAATCTTTGGTGGAAGATTTGTGAGGAGTTTGGTCGAAGGATAAAGAGACAAGAGGGTTTGGTGTGGTGTGTTTAGGTTGAGCGTTTTGGAGGGCATTTTATTTATTAGGTAAGATGAGGAGAGGACTGCATCTCCCCAAAAATGGTTACGTAAGTTCATAGACAACATAAAGGCTCGAGTGACTTCCAATAGGTGTCTTTTTTCCTCTCCGCTGTCCCATTCTGTTGTGGAGAGTATGAGCATGATGTTTGGTGTATAATTCCATTTTTGGTAAGGTAACTACCAAGGGTGTGGCGGAAGTACTCCCCTCCATTATCAATTCTTAGTACTTGAATATTGCTTTAAAATTGGGTCTGGATCATTTTATGGAAGTTCTCAAATATACTCCTAACTTCTAATTTTTCTTTCATGAGGAACACCCAAGTGACTCTTGTATGGTCGTCAATAAGGGTAACAAACCACCTTGATCCAGTAACATTGCTCACTCTTGAAGGTCCCCACACATCACTATGAATGAGTGTGAAAGGTTTAGAAGGCTTATAAGGTTGTTTGGAATAATGGGATTTGGTGTGTTTGGCCAATTCGCACTCTTCACATTTGAAAGAACCAGAATTTTTATTAAATAAATTGGAAACATTTTTTTTCAAATACGTAAAATTTGATTGTCCTAGGTGATAATGCCATAACAATAGATCATTATCATTATTTGATGAACACATAAGGGCAATCTTGTAAGATCTCTTATTTTGGTCTTCAATTCTAAGAAAGTAAAGGCTTGTACTTTCCTCAACATTGCCAATCATCTTCCCCAAATTCATATCCTGAAATTCACACAAATGTGGTAAGAACTTAGCAACACATCCTAAGTTTTCGGTTAATTTACTGATAGACAATAGACTGCAATCTAGTTTAGGAACATGTAAAACTAAATCAAGAGTAATATCTTTGGAGATAACCACCAAACCTTTACCAGCTACCTTGGAGGTGGTACCATCTGCTATCCGAACAAAAGATTCATCATGACATGGAGTGTATTTACTAAATACATTGATGTCCCCAGTCATGTGATCCGAGGCACCAGAATCAACAATCCAAGAGTTTGTTTTCTGGTGATTTACATGAAGGGTAGAAGAAAAATTACCTTTTTGGGCAAGAGTAGCAGTGGAAGAAGAGGTACTAGTGTTTTGCAGTGCCTGTTGCATCAATTTCTGCAACATCTCTATTTGTTCTTTGTTGAAAAGACTGACCTCTGCAATATTTTTGGACTTACTTTCATCAACAACAACATATTCACGTGCGTCCTTGAATCATGGTTTTAGATCTGTGGGTTTTCCATGAAGCACCCAACAAGTTTCCTTCGTATGTCCAGGTCGCTTGCAGTGATCGCACCATCCTCTACCTTTTTTTGGGGGACCTCTTACTGCAAGTGTAGAGCCTCCAATGTTTGAACTTGCACTTTGACTTCCCAACATGATTTTCCTTCTGCTTTCTTCCCTTCTCACTTCTGCAAATGCTTCACGAATGCTAGGGAGATGCTTAGTTCCAAAAATCCTCCCACTCACTTCATTCAAATTTTTATTTAGTCCCAATAGGAACTGAAAGTTTTTGTCCTTCTCGACCAGTTTCTTGTAGATTTTGTCATCATCTGTGCACTTCCACTCTATGTATGCATAGATGTCAAGTTGTTGTCAGTATTTTGTGAGTGTATGATAGTACTCGGTGATCGAAGAATCTCCTTGTCGAAGATTGTGTAAGAGACTTTTGATCTCAAATATGGCTGAGGTGTTGTCCACATTTGAGTAGGTCCCCTTGGCTGCCTTCCATATTTCTGCAGCAGTGTCATAATACATGAAATTTTCACCAGACTCATTATTCATGGAGTTGAGCAACCATGTCATAATAAGACTGTTTTTAAGTTTCCACTTTTCATTGCTTGGATCAGTATTTTTTTGCTGCTTAGCCTCGCCAGTGATGTAGTCTTCCTTTCCTTTTCGTTGGAGGAAGATGCAGACAAATCTAGACCATTGTGTATAGTTCTGTCCATTTATTTTGTAGCTAGTAATGATAATTGTTTCATGATAACTGGTGGTGTTTCCAGTCGTTGATGCCTTAGGTCCAGCATCTAGACTGCTTGAACTTCTCTGTTTTTCTACCATGCGAAAACCCTAATTTTTTTTTATCGGATCAGAACTGTAGCTTTGATACCATGTGAAAATGTTGTATTTCTTATATGATTTTGTACAAATACAAATGGTATAAATAGCCTAGGGAGTACAAGTAAATCAAAAAGCTAATTAAATCCTAATTAACTCAATTAATTATAATAATGAAAGATATTATAATGGTAAAACAATATGTCCCTTTATGGACATAATTGTAACCAACATATTTTACACATTTTGAGTAAATATTGGGGGTTGATGAGCAACGACCTTGTTAGAATTAGCATGGCCAATCATGTCTTAAGGCTTGATGCCCCTTGAATGAGCATGAAAATATAGACTATTTAATGTTGCGGAAGATGCCTTCTTAGAGAGCTGTTACTTGTCATTGAAGGGAGACAAATGTAAATCAATTTATAAGTGCTCAATGAGCCCTAAATTCTTTCCTACCTTGAATTGATGCACTATCCCTTCACCTTAAATTTCTGTTATAAAAAAAAAAAAAGAGAGAGAGAGAGAGGTGTTACTATGGAAAACCCCAATGCTCTTTTATGGAACCTGCATATGAACAAATAACTGATTTTTCAGTTAGTGTCTTTTCTTATAGTAACATATAGTGTGAGAACCTTAAAAAAAAAACATATAGTGTGAGAATAGATGTTTCCATGAGTTATATATCAATCCTCTGTTATGGGAGTATAAAACATAAATAATAAGTGCATGTATAATTGTAAAACTGCAAGGTTGAAAACCATAACAAATCTCTTAGTGGAAGGAAATGGACCGATAAAACATGAATAATGCAGAAAAACCAACATAATCTCAATTAACCAAACAATAAGAAATAGTAATAAAAAATGGATTGCATATTATAGTAATCAGACGTCTATTATTCTCTTGAAAGATGCTCTTGTTATAGGAGAGTTATCAAGTTTTTAATCTTTATAAAATTTTAAAAATTTTAATTTTAATTTCCGTAAAAATAAATCACTTTTTTCTATTTCTAAAAATTTATTATACAAACAGTTTTAGTCTATGTTGAAATAAGATATATTTAATTGTCTTTTAACTTTTAAATTTTTGAATATTTTTTGCAAACATATTTATAAGATTATAAATTTTTTCCACAATGGGCAAGAAATCTACGACTTGCACTTTCTACTGATGGGCAAGAAATCTACGACTTGCACTTGCAAAAATTGATCACGAATATCCTGATTTCGGTAGAGAGTCAAGAAATCTACGACTTGCACTTTCTACTGATGGAATGAATCCACATGGTCTTCAAAGCATATCACACAGTACGTGGCCTGTGATTTTGTTGATTTATAACCTACCTCCATGGTTATGTATGAAGCGCAAGTTTATGATGTTGTCTCTGTTAATTTCTGGACCCAAACAACCGGGCAATGATATCGACGTTTACTTGGCTCCTTTAATTGAAGATTTAAAAAAGTTATGGGAGTCAGGTGTGGAAGTTTATGATGGGTATAAGAAAGAATGTTTCAATTTGAGGGCTATGTTGTTCGGCACAATTAATGATTTTCTAGCATATGGTAATTTATCAAGGTATAGCATTAAAGGTCAGTGTGCCTGTCCTATATGTGAAGAGAGTACAGATTGGATGCGGTTGAAACATTGTAAGAAGAACGTCTTTCTTGGACATCGTAGATTTTTACCTTTTAGTCATCATTATCGTGGGTGGATAAATGCATTCAATGGAAAATCAGAGGAAGGTACTGCTCCAAAAGCACCGACTGGATATCAAATATTGGAAAAAGTACAAGGTTTGACCAATAAATTTGGCAAACCATTTGCGGAAGAGCTTGTCAAAACTGGGTGGAAGAAAAAATCAATTTTCTTTGAATTGCCATATTGGAAGTCATTGTATATAAGACATTTTCTCGATGTGATGCATATCGAAAAAATGTCTTTGATAGTGTTATTGGTACGTTACTCAGTGTTCCGAGAAAGTCTAAGGATGGCATCAATGCAAGACTGGATTTGGTCGATATGGGATAAGAAATGAATTGGGTACCGTAAAGAAAGGAAATCGCACATATCTATCTCCAGCCGCTCATACTCTATGTAGAAAGGAAAAAGTTGTTTTGTGTAAATTTCTACAAGAAGTTAAAGTTCCAGAAGGATACAGTTCAAACATAAAAAATTTAGTTTGTATGAAAGACCTCAAGTTAAAAAGTTTGAAGACTCATGATTGTCATGTTCTAATGGAGCATTTTCTACCAATAGGTATACGTTCCATTTTACCTGAAAAAGTTCAACGAGCCATAACTAAATTATGTTTCTTCTTCAGGGAAATTTGTAGTAAAGTGATCGATCCTCAGAAATTACCGACATTGTAGATGGAAATTGTTGTTACTTTGTGTGAGCTTGAAATGTATTTCCCACCCTCGTTTTTTGATATAATGGTTCACCTTATTGTTCATCTTGTTAAGGAGACACAACTTTGTGGGCCAGCTTACATGAGATGGATGTAACCGATAGAACGATATATGAAAATATTAAAAGGTTACGTAAAAAGTAGAAGTCGACCAGAAGGATGTATTGCTGAACAGTACATTGTCGAAGAAGCTGCTGAATTTTGTACTGAATATCTATCCAATGTTGAATCCATAGGACTTCCTATGTCTCGTCATTCGGGAAGAATAACAGGAGAAGGGATAATTGGAAAGAGAGTAATGACTATATCAAGAACAGAATGGGAGCAGGCACAATTGTATGTTCTGCACAATGATGATGAGGGTCAACCGTATGTTACAATACACATGGATCAGTTATCTAGTTTGAACATGAACAGGAATAAAAATTGAATAACACAATAGCACAATCGAAGTTTTATCCATTGGCTAAAAAATCACATTGGCTCAAAGTTTGATATAGACCCCGCTTCAAATTCAGAGAGATTGAGGTGGCTGCAAATGGCCCGAGTTTACATGTCTTTTCTTACAATGGTTATGTAATTAACAACTATACATTTTATACCACAAAACAAGATGAGCAAACCACTACGCAAAATAGCAGAGTCACTCTAGTAGCTGAAGCGATGCATATCTCAAGTGCAAAAGACAAAAACCCAATATTTGCAAATCTATCATATTTTGGGGTTATCGAGCACATATGGGAGTTGGATTACACAATGTTTCGTGTTCCCATCTTTGGTTGCAAGTGGGTCGATAATAATAATGGCGTTCGGATTGATGAGTCAGGGTTCTTGCTTGTCGATTTTAGGAGGGTGAGATACAAAGATGAACCTTTTATTTTAGCGTCACAAGCTCAACAAGTGTTTTATGTCACTGATCCTACTGATGATAAATGGTATGTTGTCCTATCGACCAATAAAATAAGTGATGATAACAACAACGTTGAAGATGTTGGTAATGATATTTTCTTTGCGACATCACAACCATGTGAAATTGATTCAACTGATGATGGTTTATATCTTAGAGATGATCATGGTGAGGGAATTTGGATTAATCCATCGTTTATCATTACTGGACAAACAAATGTGAATCCCACCAGGAAAAGAAGAAGGGCATCTTAAGTGTGCTTATGTGTTTTATATAAGTCATGTAATTATCTATACTCATTGTGTAAAATTTCATGTAATAACTTGACCTGCCAGAAATTATCAGTATTTGATTTTATGATTATATAATTCATCATATAATTTTTTTAATTATATTATTTAATTATTTTAGAGATGACAATTTGATAAATTTTTTAACTATAATCTAAAATCATCATATAAGTTGATATGAACAATATTTGGATATTATATCACAAGTACTGTAAAATGAAAAATAAAATACATGTATATTTATAGCGCTTTTGCCCACAAGCGCTGTAAATAGTTTCAAAAAAAATTACAAATACAAGAGACAAAACAGTTACAGTGCCAGAGGATGCATCCAGAGGATACCAGAGGATGCATCCAGAGGATACCAGAGGATGCATCCAGAGGATACACCTCAAGAGGATATCAGAGGATACACTTCTAGAGGATACTAGAGGATACACCTCCAGAGGATACACCAGAGGATACCATAGGATGTCACCAGAGGATACACCTCTAAATGATACTAGAGGATACACCTCTAAAGGATACACCACCAGAGGATACACCTCCAGATGATACCAGAGGATACTAGAGGATGTCACAAGAGGATACACCTCTAGAGGATACTAGATGATGTCACAAGAGGATACTAGAGGATGTCACCAGAGGATATGAGAGGAAAAATAACATCATAAGAGGATATGACTGTTGGAACCAAGTTGGTTCTAAGTACTTAGGATTTTGATGTTTACAAAAGCACTCCATGTAATCTTATTTTGAACCTTGAATTATAAAATCAAATGCCACCAGAAGCTGAAGTAATCAGAAGCAGAAGATCAAAGGGTTCCAGAGATTGAATACTGAAGGTACCAGAAGATACTCTAGGATGTCAAAACATCACCAGAAGATATCTTTGCTGGCCCAGATCAGAAGGAAGCAAAGTCAGAAGGAGATCTGGACCAGACCAGAAGGAAGCCTTCCAGAGGGAGACTTGATCCAGACCAGAAGGAACCATTTGTCAGACTTATTCCAGAAGTTATTCTGACCAAAAGATGGCATGGAAGTGAAATAATAAACAGCCCAGACTTGATCCAGACTTAATCAGAGGATAAGTTAATGGGTCCAGACCAAGAGAATCAATCCAGATTTGACCCAGACCAGAAGATAGCATGATTCAGGGTATGAAACTAAGTCCAGACCAGAAGAAATGATCTTCAGATTTGATCCATAACTGATCCAAACTGAAATATTAATTGTCCAGATTTAATTTCAGTTTAATCCAGACCAAGTCCAGAATTGGTCCAGATCAGAGGGAAGATATTCAGATCAATGGTTCAGATTTAAGTATTTGGCCCAGTGTTGGCCGAGATCTGAAGATCAGACCATGGCCCAGTGTTGGCCGAAATCAGAAGGTCAGAATGTGTGGTCCAGCAGTGGCCGAGATCAGAGGATCACAGCAGATCACTTAGTATGGTCCAGATGTGGACTAGCGCAGAAGATCAAATGGTCCATATTTAATCATGAGGATTAACAGTGGAGATTTTAATTTATTTTGATCAAAGTATTAAAAGGATTTGTTACAAAAATAAAGTGAAGTCGTATGGAAGTTCGGAGCTGTTGGCGGGAAGAAACTAAAGACATGATTGGCCAACTATTTTTGAAAGAAAATCTGAAACTTAAAAAAGATATGTTTTTTATTTAAATAAAGCCCGATTGGTCAAGATATTTTTGCAAGAGAATCCAGCAAGATACAGCTCGAAATTAAGCTTGGAAGAGACCCTAATTCGCATATATAAAAGGAGGCTCAAGGCAGAATACTTAGTATCGAAAATCACAAAAGAGTCATACACTTCCAAAAAGTAAACACTCAAGTATTCAGTGAGGTTAATTGTGAGTTTCAACTTTCCAGAAGCAAGCACTCGTGTTATTTTCTTTCCCTTGTGTTAGATCTAATTGTGAGTTTCAACTTATTTTCTTTCCCTTTTGTAGAGTCTACAATCTGAGGGAGTCAGAAGGGGTAGCAGATTACTTGGCAATTAGATTCAAGGCGTTGTAATTCCTTCTACAATCTGGGGTTGTCAGATTGGTAGGAGAAGACTTGACTTAGCAAGTCAAGGTGCTGTATTCCTCAAGAATCTAGGATTGTTAGACTGTTTGAGAAGACTGACTTGGAGGGTCAGTGGAACTGTTGTAATTCAAGGTTTGAATTAGTGAAATCCTTCAAGGTGAAGGGACTAGAAGTAGCCTCGTTAACGGTGAAGCAGTATAAAATTCTGTGTTTTTATTTTTACTTTATATCCGCTGCTAACTCTGTTTTATTCATACATCAAGTTTTGTTTTAAAACTGCAAAACCAGAAAAAGTATTGAAGTTAGTCAAACACAATTCAGTCCCCCCTTCTCGTGTTTGCACCTTCAATGACATTAGTCCATAACATAAGCATTAGTCCAGATAAAAATATCAAATGTAAATGGTTTCAAAAAAATAAATTACAAGTACAAAACATTTACAACACTTTTTCCCAACGCTTATGGGAAAAAGCGTTGTAAATGACAAAATAAAATACAAGTACAAAACATTTGCAGCGCTTATGGATAAAAAGTGCTGTAAATGACAATAAAATACAAGTGCAAAACATTTACAGCGCTTATGGGTAAAAAGCGTTGTAACATGCTCATATAGCGCCTTTTATATAGTGTGTATATAACCACTGTAAAATACTATTTAAGACGCTTTTATATAATCTTTTAAAGCGCTCTTTGTGAAAAGCGCTGTAAAAGGTTTTTTTTATTATATTATGTAAACTGATAATATAAGAAACCGCATCTTCATTTTCTTCTTCATTACGTATATTCTCATATCCCTTACGAACTTGGCAGTGTCAAACCCTTACCATTACGTACTCTCTATACGAACCATTCTCCATATACGAACTCTTCTCCCTAGTGCGAACCCTTCTCTCTGTCCATAATCATTACGTACGTACTATCTGTTTTCATCATTCTCCATTTTCACTAAGTTCTATCCATACGACCATAAAGGTTTTTAAGGCGCTTTTTGTTCAGTTTTTTAAAGCGCTCTGTGGAACCCTAGTGATATCTTCTCGTTGCACAAGAGATTTCTATTTGTATTTCTGTGACGTCGTAACCCTAAACTATAGGTATTTTTATTCATATCTCGTTGTCACTAAACTTATAGTGCATGTTGTATTTATTCAATCTGTTGTTGTCACTAAACTGCATGTTGAACTTATACTCGTGTTAAACTTATACTATGTGAAATGTGTAGATAAATGGATTCCAACAAAGATTTAGGTCGTCAAAACGAGGAAGTTGTAAACATTGAAGTTGTAAACAATGAAGCTGTCAACGCTAAAGGCTATGAAGGCGAAGTGAAGCGTGGGGCAACTATAATGCAAAAAGTCATTATAGCAAGAAGTACTGAAATAAAATTTGAGGTATATTAGGTTTTTCTTTGTTTATATTTTTTTCTTTGTTTGTTTTTTGAAAGCAATCACTTACACTATAGCTATGAGTTTATTAGGTGGGATGAAATGAAAGTGGCCAGTTGATTACTTTTATTCCATTTTTTTACTCCATTTTTTTGTTAACTAATTATAATTTTTTTCCATTGAAATACTTTTATTCAAACTCTTTATTTATTTGGTTTTCATAGCGCTTTTAACATTGATGATGTGCGTAAGAATTACTTACTTAGAGTTGCGGGTAATATTCACAAAGGATTTAGATCCCATATGTCGAATTGTTACCTGAGAGACAAGCAATGAAATGTAAACATTGAAGCTCCAAACATTTACAAACACTATATAACACATGAAGAGTGGAGCTCTTTTGTTGCTAAACGCTTAGACCCCGCATTTGTGGTAATATTGATTTTATTAGTATGTGTGTTTTATTCATATCTTATATTTTTTACGCGGTCGTTATTTTTTTAATTTATATATAGAATATAAGTACAGCAAATCGGGAGAGAGCAAAAAACCCAGTTCATCCATACAAAAGATCGCGTATAGGGTATGCGCATTTAGAGCAAAAAACTGTAAGTAAACATCACTTTTATACATTGTGTTAGCTAGATTATAAACTATAGTTTATAATTAATATTTTGTTTATGTCTTAATGAACAACTGCAAGAGACGAAATCCGATCAACCATTGGGTCGTCATATCTTGTGGAAGGAGGCTCGCGTAAATAGGGATGAAATAGTGGACAACGAAAATGTTCAACAAGTTGTCCAACAATGTGTAAGTATATATCACTTTAATATTTTTTAATATTGTCTTTTAAAAATGATATTGAACTTATCTTGTTAATACTACATGTATTTTAGGAAAACTTGGAACAAAGTCTTGAAAATCAAGATGAAAATAAAGAAGTTAGGAACATTCTCGGCAAAGTATTCAATGTTCCTGAAGATTCTGGCCGTGTGAGGGGCAAGGGATTTGGCGTGACTCCCAAAAGTTATTTTTCACATGAGAAGCGCACAAATCCCTCGAATGATCAAGTATTAGAAGCGCTGAAAACCCTTTCAGAGCAAGTTGCGTACTTGATTAAGAAAGATAAGGAAAAGCAACTTCAACGTGAAATGCAAATAAGTGAAGATGGAAGTTGCAACATTAGTCGTAAAAGTCTACCGAAGGTAATTAATTACTTAACGAAATAAGAAATTTATTCGACCTAATTGTTTCACATACTTATGAATTAACTGTTGATTTAATTTAGGGGTTTCACGTTGCTGTCTATACTTGTCTTCCCCTACCCGCATGGTTGGGAAAGGAACATTGTACAATACTTTGGGAGAAGTATTGCGCACCAAAGTGTCCCTGCCAGCCATGTTAAAGTTTCACCTGTGGTGGCTTTAGAACCACTTGCACCGTTGCCTATCCCCGACAAGGACAAAGATATGAAACTTTTGGGAGACGCAATAGGTAGCTATGTGGCATGGCCGAAACATCTTGTTGGCACTGATCGGGAGGTATATTTTAATTGCTATGTATGTTTAGTTGTATGATTATGATTGATTATATGTAATTACTGATTTTTCCGCTTTTATATTTCACATTTATTTAGATTGTTGCTAAAGCTCGCAGCGAGTCTATCACTTCACCAGAAAAGGCACCAGAAAAGGTTTGACATATACATCAATTCATGTATACGAAATGATTAGCTTACTATAATAACTAACAAACTGATCAACCTCATTTTTTTCAGATTCAAACAAAAAATAAATCTGCTGCACCGCAGGTGCAGGTCTGTGGTAAAAATAAACCTTCCAAAATCCAAAAACTAGATCAAGGAAAACCAGTTGCTCTTCCTAAAATAAGTCAACCACGCCTTGCTCGATTTGGCGAGTGTCTTGACAAAGCAACAAAGATGAATATAAAGAGTAACGGTGATACACGTGTGCTAAACATGGAAAAAAGTATATTCGGAGAAGAGTGTTTAGAACTACTTGGAAACGAGCAAATATACGAACTTCTCGATCATAAAGAGCTGAGTGCTACTGTAATCAACATATACATCAGGTAATAAAAATACTTTATTTAAGATATAAAATATTACCTTTTAATTGCATCACTGCCACATTAATTTATTGATATTATAATCTAATTTTATATTTGAAGATTTTTGTACGAGAAGTTGGTATGCGAGCGGAAATTATCAAGTAGATTTTCATTCTTATCTTCGCATAAACTATCAATGTTTAAACTCGATCTAGATAATGTAAATAAATATGTAGTTGATAGGCTTATAGAAAATAAAGAGAAGGACAAGATGTTTCTGGCACCATACGACTCAAGGTATGTAATTAGATACTTTATCTATATATTTTTTAATTTATGATATTATGAGTTGTGTAAACAAATTTGCCAATCAAATTTGTGTTGTTGTAGGCAACATTGAGTGTTGTTTGCCATAAATGCGATTTCTAAAATTGTATATTATTTAGACCCATTGCACAGTCATTTCAACAATCACTCTGATATAAAGAACGTCTTCGACACGTAAGTAATATTCATTTATTTCTTACATATATAAATAATGTGTTTGGTCATTGAATAATAATCACATTTATTTGATAGTGCTCTGCAAGTTTTCCGCGCTCAAATGGGTGCTTTAGTGTTGAAGAATAAGTCAAACAACATCACATGGCTTCTAGTAAAGGTTATAGAACTTAATTATATGCTTTTAAATTTTCATTTACAATATCAATGCATAAATATTTATTGGCGTACATGTTTTATTTTATAGTGTCCGCGTCAAACTAACAACATAGACTGCAGATACTATATAATGAGGTTCATTAAGGAGATTGTTGATCTGAATCAACATATAATTCCAGAAACGGTACGTTATTTTCATTATGTTTTGATTTTCATATATAAACTATATATATGTATATATATTTGATTCTAACTTATTTTGCTTTAGTATTTTGACAACTTCAACCCAACTTACTCTGAAAATGATCTCAAAGAACTGAAAGAAAAATGGTGTCAGTTTGTCTTCGAAATGAACATTATATAATTTGTAATTAATTTGTTGATATACTGTCATGATCTAATTTGTTTTGTGAATATGTAATTCATACTGTGAATATATTGCTACTGTCATAATATAATTTGTTCTGTGAATATGTAATTCATACTGTGAATATTGAATGTAATTTGTTCTGATAATATATGTAATTCATACTATAATTTATTGTAATTTGTTGTTGTGAAACACTTGTAATTGGTATTATTGAATGTGAATATGAATTTGTAATTTTTTATGTGAATTTTAATGTTGAAAATAAGAATCTGAATGTGATATTTGATATTCATAATATATAATAAAAAAGACAGCGCTTCTTTGAAAAATGCCATAAAAAATTCATTTACAAAGCTTTTTAAAAAATGCCATAAAACGTTTTACAGCGCTTTTTCTGAAAAAACGATGTAAATCCAATATAAGAAGCGTTTAAATATGGACCTATTACAGCGCTTGTTTGAAAAAGCGCTGTAAATCCAATATAAGAAGCGTTTACATATGTACCTATTACAGCACTTGTTTGAAAAAGCGCTGTAAATCCAATATAAGAAGTGCGCTTCTTATATTCTTATATTGACCTATTACAGCGCTTTTTTAAAAGAGCGTTGTAAATCCAATATAAGAAGCGCACTTCTTATATTGACCTATTACAACGCTTCTTAAATTGCATTTACAGCGTTTTTTTGTATTTTCATTAGCGTTGTTGTACCCTTTTACAACACTAGATACTAGGATGCTTAAAAGCGCTGTAAAGGGCTTAAAAAAAGCGCTGTAAAAGACAATTTTTGGCGTAGTGATATTGCAGTAAATTTGGACATCTAGAATTTTCATGTTATTTTAAGAAAATAGATGAAAAAATCAAGAACAAAAGGATCTTTAGAAAAGAAGAATGTTCTGAAACAAAAACAGAACTTTCTCCAGGAAACTTGAAAAAGGGAGAACGTTCTTCAGGTAGCTTGAAAAAAGGAGAACGTTCTGGAATGTCATCAAAATCAATTTCAAAGACTTTTAAAACTCAGATTTTTCAAACCTTCTTCAAGAACAACAACAAAGTGTTCCCATTGTTCCAAGAATGGCCACTTCGAGTCAACTTGCTATTTTAAAAAGAGATCAAGTTTTAAAAAATCTTCTAAAAGAAGGTATACTAACCATGAAGGACCCAAACAAATATGGGTACCAAAATCATTACTAACTTGTGATGCAGGAACACCATCCAACAATCAAGAAAGAACATTGATACATGAACAAGGCATGCTCAATACACATGAATGGAAAAGTATGACGCCTTCTCTCATTACAAAAATTTGGAGTGTCTATAACCTTTGGAAACATTAACAAATCAAAGGTACATGTATCATTTGTTGAAATAATTTTGCATAGATTAAGGATGTTTGATATAACTTTGTAAAATTGCTTTTAAAGTTATTTTGTAAACTCCATATGGCTGAAGTAAAACAAACATCCTCATTTTAAAGAAAAATCTGTATGTTTTATACTTACATGAATTTATAACCAAATCATGTTTTTAAGTCTTTAAAAAAAAGATTTGTCGTTTCTATAAATGATCAAAGAAAATCTGAAACATCATTCTTCAAATAATTCTTTGATGAAAATGATATTTCACATGACTTGCTTGTCAAAGAACTCTCCAAAAATATGAAGTTCTTTTTTAGCCACAAGAAATGGCTAGATAAATCAAGTGTTGAAAAATAATTTTGGAGAGAAGCCACAAAAAATTGTTTATCATGTTCTTAATCTTGGCTTTAGTAGAAAATATCTTTGACATACCTTCATATCATTTTTTTAATAGAAAGCAAAACATATCATACTTTGACATTTTTGAATGTCATTACTATGTTTCACATAATAAAGAAAGTATGAGCAATTTTTTTTAAAATGCCATCAAAGTATATATTCTGAATGCTCTACATTCTATAAATACTATAGAATCTCAAGGCCCAAATTACATATGAAATTATGCATATTATGGTTGATGAATATGTTGACTTTTATGATGAAAGATAGGATGGTGAAGATAAATAATTACAATGTTAAATTTGGATAAATCACAAAGTTGATAATATTCAAATATCATTCATGAAAACTCCAAAGTCTGATCATGGCAAAACAAAAAGGATCTAAGAAAAATATCAAATTAAGCAAGAAGGTATACACCAAAACATTCTCCACAAAAGCAGAACGTTCTCCACAAATAGCAGAATGTTCTCCACAAGAGCAGAATGTTCCTTACAATAAATATATTTCATCTAATCAAAACTAATGTTGCACATCATGATGATATGGTTGAAGAACATCAACAACGAGCTTGAACCATTTGCTCCTATACCTACATCACTATTAACCTTTCCTCCAAAACATCTCCTCATGATCAAATTATTAGAAGAATTAATTGGGAGGAATTTGTTACTGGTACCAAAGTTGTTGCTGCTGCTGGAGATGTAACTATAGTGGTTAACATGCCTTTGAACAACATAAATGATATTCAAGCTCTACTAAAGAATAAGTATAATGACACATTCAAAACATCCAAACGCCTCTTAGGCTGAAATGAGTGGCTCTGCCATCAAGCATTCCAAGCTTTAAAAAGCAAGCAGCAAGGTGTTGTATACGACATAGACTTGATTATGGAGCAATCATCCTATTGGATGAACACGTATGTGAATAAATGATTAAAGCATTAATTTCAAAGTGGTTAAGAATACTCTTGAGAGTGTATGACAGTTTTGATTCATCATTTGAAGAACTTTCTCAACAACAAAAGATAAATTGTCCCACTTTGACCATCAATCAAGATGAATAAAAGAGAATGAAGAGAAGCTCCAAAATATTCAAAGATCTCTCGTCGTTGAACTAGATCACTAAAGGAGGTACACTCAATCCCAAATTCTTATGATATTTGCATCATGATAAGAATGAATTTTTTTTTTATATTATGTGATTGATTGGGTGTTCTTAAAATTAAAAATGCATGCTATTTTTATGCGAGTATGACTTTAAAGTTTAAAATTGATTACATTACTCTTTGTCATTACTTGTATGTGCATATGCCTATTTTCTATTCTAAATTCAATATGTTTTCACTCTTTGTTCATAAACTTTTTATGATGGTATAAACAAGTGTGCAAACCCAGTTTGACATTCAAAATTATTGTTCTAGTTATAAAGACATTTAAAATAAATTAGTGTCTTTAATAATTAGACAAAGGGATGTTTTGTCAAGTATACTTCATTGAATTTGTTTTTTACACTTTGCACCATAAAATCTTTCAAATTATCATGTTAAATAAATTAACATCATTCACCTTCTTATGAATTTGAAAGTATTCTCTATCATGTTCTCCAATTATTTTGAATATATTGAATAGCTTATACATTGCTTGTTGTCTGAGTATAATATTTTGAATATGGCTTTTCAAAAAAACCAAAAAATTGAGTTTATAATGTGACTTTTAAAAAAAAAATCTTTCTTCAACATATTTTAAATTTATATCCTTGTTTAGGATTCATTTTTGAAGGATTTCAACAAGAGAATATGTGTTTGGTCTTCATGAAAACGATTTGTGTTTCTTGTGGCTTTAAAACTCAAAACTAATCCATGAAGATTATGCCATGAAAGTCAAAAATTGATATGTGAACATTTTGAAGCATATTAATATATGTCTTTGCAAATGAGTCTTATTTGTTGCTTACTTCTTTTGTGAAAATTGATCTCAAGTGTTTAAATTTATTTTAAGCATGACAGATAAAAATAGCAACAATCAAAAAGTCTCATGAAAGTAAGCTGGAACATATGCCTTATTGTTTAATGTGTGTTTACAAAAAACTTTGGGAAAAACATTTCTTTAATGTGAGCAAATCCTTTGGCATATTTTTTATTATCCATTTAAAAATTAGTTTTTGAAAAATACAAACATTTTTAGCATAAGAATGTTTTGTAAAGAGAGAAATTATATTTGACATGATATCACATCCATCTTATTTCGCTTCCTTGTATGCGCTCATTCTCTCTAGTTTTAAAAATGAAAAATGGATCTATTTCTAACAATAAGCTTGATCATATTCAAATTGAAAGGTGATCTCTTGTGAAAGAGGACAAAGAGCAAAGTGACATTTTCCTTGTTTTATGGAACTTTCAATTATTTAACAAATTAATTCAGGGGGAGTTTTTAGAAAATATTATTCTTCTTGAAACTGAAGTTTACTCATTGTTTTCTTTCAAAAAAATGAGAAGAATATATATTCATTGACTATTTTTCAAAGTGCGTTAAAATGCTTGCATACAATTATGTCATATTGTTGTTGTTACCATTATCCATATCTTGATTGCAATATTGACTACAATGATATGATCATCATACATGTTATGTTCTTTAATGTTGAATGCAAACTTGACTAGTTTGGTATATGAATGCATTGGTTAACCACATGATTTTTATGTGTAGTGCACTCATGCTATTACTCCATTTTCTTTACTTCTATGTCTATTCCCCAACCTTTTTGATAGATGTCAAAAGGGGGAGAAAAATATATGATGGATATAGGATGAAAGAAATTAATGAAGAATGTTAAGAATTAACCTCTTGCATATATTTAGGGGGAGTTTAATTAGAATGATAAGAATTAAACTCTTGCATGTGTTTAGGGGGAGTTTAATTACATATCTATGAACATTCTTGCATTTTATTTATATTCATCCATAAAACTTATGATTTATTCAAAAGGTTTGTCATCATCAAAAAGGGGGAGATTGTTGAGAAAAAAACATTTTTGATATATGTTTTAATGACAACAAACCTTTTGAATTAAATGATTGAGTTTTATGAATGATGATCTACTAATTATTGCACTTGAGTTTTGTTTAAGGAAAAAGGCTATGAATCAAACTGTTCCAACAAGACCGATCAGTCTCCAGAAATGTCCAGAATGATCAGATCAATCTCCAGAATGATCAGATTAGTTCCAGAATGTCCAGAATGATCTGCTGTCTAAAATGATCTTCTTTCCAGAATGATTATCATTCTCCAGCATGTTAAACATCCTTCTCCAGCATGATTAACAACTATCTCCAGAATGAACATCATCCTCCAATATGATAACATCAGTCCAGAATGATACAATCATTCTCCAGCATACTGAACATCATTCTCCAGCCTTGTTACATCCTTCTCTAACTTGAGTGCCAAGAATGTTGAACGATCTTGAAGTATATCATCAATCAGAGGATATCATCATAGGGAAGAAACAATGACATTAACAAAGGATATTATTCATGGTCCAGATCAGAAGGAAATATGGTCCAGAAGGAGACTTGCTCCAGACCAGAAGGTAATCTTGTCCAGAAGGAGACTTGGTTAGACCAGAAGGAAACAAAGTTCAAAAGATAACTCAGTCTAAAATAGAAGACATGTTCCAGATTTGGTCCAGAACAGAAGACTTGGTCCAGACCAGAATATAGCCTAGTCCAGAACAGATCACATGGATCAGATCAGAAGATCACAGGTTCAGATCAGAATATCACATAGTCTAGATCATAAGGTTACATTGTCCAGATCAGGAAGCAAAATGGTACACATCAGATCACATGGTCCAGACTTGATCCAGATCAGCAGATCATATGGTCTAGATTTAATCATGATCAAGTGAAGACTTAATTAAAATTCGAAAAAGACTTGATTGATTTTTTATAGAAATCTAATCAAATTATTAAGAAGATTGGATTCAAAAATCACGGAAGACTTGAAGGAAATTTGATGTCACCAGAACATTCTGAAGATCAAATATGAAGATCCAAGAACATTCTGGACAACATTCTGATGTCACCAGAGGATGACGTCATCAAAGGATGTCACCAGAGGATACCTCCAGAAGTCATCATCGGAGGATACCTCCAGATGACGTCACCAGATGATACCAGAAGATACATCCAGAGGATACCTCTAGAAGTCGTCACCAGAGGATACCTCTAGATGCATCATAAGAGGATACCAGAAAATACCTCTAGAGGATATCACCAAAGGATCCCTATAATTTAAAAGTCAAGAATACGCATCACTATGATCAAGACTCATTTGCAACACAAGGAAGAACCAAGTCTGCTCTTGAACATTTGAAGTTGTAAGACCCTTAAATTTAAAATTTAATTATGGCATTAATATTAAGTGTATTTTGGGGATATTTGTAAAATATTTAATATATGTATGTTTTGAATGAATATATATATATATATATAAATATTTATTTTGGAAGATGAATTAAGATTATTGGATGAAGAGTAAATTAATTTAATTACGAGTAATTAAATTATCAAGCAGTTAATTAAGGGATTATCTGCTAATTGCGACGAGACTGGTTAAGTGTTGAGGATCAGACAAGTGTCGGGTGAGGTGGCACCTACAAATGTCTATAAATATGAATGAGGAGGAAGAGCTAAGTCAGAAACCCATTCCTCCTCCCTTACTGCATGTAACAGTACTCACCTTCTTCCTTCTCCCATTCTGTTTCACGTTAAAAAAAAGGGAGTTCCTCAAAAGTGATATTACTTGGAAATCCAAGCACCAAACCAGAAAACTTCCAGTACAAAAGGGAGTTTCGCCGACTTTTGTCGCAAAAACGTGTACGAAAACAGAGATTTAACAGAGGTAAGGGGCACCTTCCACTTTCTAGTTTGCATTAGGGCTGTAAATGCATACTTTCATGGCATTAATAATGTTTCATCATTGTTTGAAGAAAAATTGTTTTGCATGATATTTTGAAAAAAATGGAAAAAAGGCATTATGTTGACGTTTGATGATTCTGTGATGATTGTTGTTTGGCTGAATGCATTAATGTTGTTTTGTTTGTGTGGGAAAGCTGAAAAATGTCTTGCATGTTATTCTGAAGATGATCAAAATGCATATTTACAAAACTATTGTGCTTGTTGTTATAAAATGCGAAAATGCATTCTGTTGGTGTTTTGTTGCTATGTGATGCTTGCTGTTTTGGCTGAATACATCAGTGTTGTTCTGTTGTGTAAGAAAGTTGGAAAATGCTTTGCATGTTGTGATTGGTTGTGTAAGAATGTTGGAAATACCTTGCATGTTGTTTTGAGAAATGATCAACAATGTAAACGTTGAAAGATGTTTGTTCTATTGTGGTTGACATTCTGTTTCGGTTGGTTCTGGTGTTGTTGATGTTTTCAAAAGAAAAGGGATTTTAAATGATGAAAGTGTTTTTTTTCTGGACAAGTTGTTATTGATGAAAAATGCCTGAGTTTTGTGGTTCAAAAGAATGGAGAAACTATTTTGGGGTTGTGTTGGTTTTCAAAGGAAAAAGTTTGAAAATGTGTTGTAGTTTCAGGAAAATTTCACTGAATTCGAATACAGTTTGAGTGTATTCGAATACAACCTGCCAAGCTTCTGTTTTACTCAATTTTTCGAACTTGTATTCGACTACGGGCCTTCTGTATTCGAATACAGGATGCTGATTCTCACTATTTTAACTTCTGTATTTGAATACAAGGGAGCTGTATTCGAATACAGAGTCATTTTTTTCCAGAAAATCAAGTTTCAGACATTGTTTTATAAACTCTAAGTGTTGGGAAACATTTGGAAGGTTTGAAATGATTAAAATGGAGTTTTTGAAATAATTTTGAAGAGGAGATGATGAGGTTCTGGAAACCTTTAATGATGTTGGAGAAAATGCTGAGTTTACACTGTTTTTGTCTTCTGTATTCGAATACAAGTATGTTGTATTCGAATACAGAGCGTTGAATTTGCAAATTTAGCTTATGTATTCGAATACAAGGGAGCTGTATTCGAATACAGATTCGTGTTTTTCAGAAAATCAAAGTTTTCAACATTGTTTTATAAACCCTAAGTGTTGGGGAATATTGGGAAGGTTTGTGATGAATTAAAATGGAATTTTTGTGATAGTTTGAAGTGGTGGTGATGAAGTTTTTGAGACTTTACTGATGTAGTGAAAAATGTTGATTTGTGCACTGGGACTGCCTCTGTATTCGAATACCAGGGAGCTGTATTCGAATACAGAGTGTTAATTCTGCACTGTTTTGGCTTCTGTATTCGAATACAGAGAAGCTGTATTCGAATACAGATTCGTGTTTTCTAGAAACCTTAGTTTTAAACACTGTTTTATGAATTTTAAGAGTTGGGGAAAACAGAGGGAAGATTTTTTATGAATAAGAATGGAGTTTTAAGATGATGTGAAGTGGAAATGATGAGATGTTTGAATGTTTGATTTATGATGTGATGATAATGAAATTGGTTGTGTTGAGATGTTTTGAGAAATGATGGAAAGGCATGAATTTTACTGATGTTGCATATTGTTTTCAGTGAAGAGAAAACACTGCATATTTATGCATTGCATGGTCAGGTGGTACCCGCGATGGGCCACAGAGTAATGCGTAAACGTGCTGATCTGTTGAGCGATTGCACGAGTGCTGGTCTGTTGAGCGACTGCACTGGTACTGGTTTGTTGAGCGACTGTACCCTGTGATGCGCAAAAACGTGCTGATCTGTTGAGCGATTGCACGAGTGCTGGTCTGGTGAGCGACTGTACCTTGGTATATGTATAACATGCTGGTCTGTTGAGCGACTGCACGAGTGCTGGTCTGTTGAGCGACTGCACTGGTGCTGATCTGTTGAGCGATTTCACCTTGGTCTTGAGGGCCGTTAAAGTCAAACATATTTAAATTGTGTTGGTCTGTTGAGCGACTGCACCTTGGTAATTCCAAGAAGTTGAGTACATGAGCATATATATAATGCATTGGGGTGGTTGACTGGTCGGTCACGATTTGGTTATATGATGATGATTGGAAAGTGATGTGTGTAAGTACGTTAGAAAATCTGAATTTCTGATGAATGTTTGTGATTGCTGAAGTGGTAGTTGTACTCACAATATGTTTTCCATATTAATTGGTTGTTGTTTGAAAAAGCATATATGTCATGAAATTTCAAATGAGCATCCTTAATTTTCATCATTGTTATATGATATGCCATGGATGTATTTGTTTCTGTGATATAAATACTATGTGTTATGTGTTAATTTCGTTCGGTGACCCTTTACTATTATTGTGGAAATTGGGCTTTGCCCTCAGATGCCCCCCAAACCCACACCCCCGGTGGGTACCCGGACGACGGAAACGTCGCTAGATTTCCTTGATCAACATTCGCGTACTGCTTGGGTATTTGACCCCATCTCAAGCAGGGCGACTTATACGGGGAGGTTGGCAAGGACGTGCAGGACCGATGGAGTAGAGGATTTCGTGGAGCACACTTACACGAGTATTGATTTTCCTGTGCCTTCCAAATTAGTATTGGAGGCGCATGGAATTTTTGATGACGCGAAGGAGCCAGTTGGAGGGGCTGTACGTGAACCCGAGGCGGAAGAGAAGAACAAAGGGCCGAAGCCAGTAGCAGCTGATATTATGGGTCCATCTAGGATATCTGATGACTGTTATGAGATTCCGGCACCGCCGAAGCGACCGAGACTGTGCATTGATCTGACTTCGGAGGAGACTGATCCCTCTCTGTATGATGAGGAGGAGGACGTCACATCGAGGCGAGCGGCGGAGTCAGATGAGACTTGTATGGGATGCGGAGGAAATCCGTGCTACTGTAGCTTTAGTGCATGATCAGTTAGATTTGATGTATAGGATTTTGAGCTGGAAATGTAATTTGCTTTGATTTTGGAAATTATTGTACCACTTTTTCCGCTAACACATTCTGCACTCTGATATTTCCTTTTGAGATTATGACACTGTTATCTTTTGAAATGTATTAATGTTTATTATTAATTTCCAGAGTTAAGTACTTAGTGATATTACAATAAAGTTATTTAATTATGTTCATCGATGGAGTTGCGACGTATTATTTGACGAAACTGTTAAAATCTAAAATTTTATTTCAATTCTTTTGAAGTAATAATTTCGAAAATCATTTTAATTATTTATTATAAAAAAAAATACACTCACGCTGTGTTTTAAACTCGGGGTGTTACAGAAGCAGAATGAAGAACGTTCTTGCTTTTTGACCTGCTCTCACCTAATCACTGACAAAGGACATCCAGCTATTCCTAACGGGCAAATAAGTTGTCAAAAGTACTTTTTGAGTCTATAAAAGAGAACTCCAGATATAGACAACAACAAGCACTCACGAAAGCAATTTTTTCATCATTCATAATCAGATTCAAGAGCTTCAAGTTCAAATCAATACATCACTTACATACACTTACATACTTGAAAGCTTCTCAATCACAAACAAAAGATTCAGTTATGTTCTTCTTCTTCATATCAGAATCATTCTACTGAACTCTTTTGTCAAAGAATCAGAACTCAAACAAGAGTTGAGCATACTCATATTTTGTCCAAAATCATAGCTTTAAGTACTAAGCAATTCATTACTCACTTCAATCATACTTGAAGTTATCTCACTCATATACATTGAGTCAATTCTGATTTTTCCTATTCGATTCCTATAATCATTCTCGTGTATTTCTCTGTCAAAGAATCAGAACTCAAACAAGTGTTGAGCCTTCTCATATTCTGACAAAACACTTTAAATCATATCATTGTAAACTCAAGGCTATAATGTGAAGTATAGTTTTGAGTAAGCTTGTAGGAAATCCTTTTATGATTAAAAGGTGAATTGTAAAATCCTAATTAAAGATTGATAGGTGATTTGATTGAACTCCTTTCTGGGTGGAAAGGATTTGTTTTTGTAACATATCAAAGTTGATCTAAAACAGGGTGTGTAAAACCAAGATTGATCTCTGTTTTAGCAATTAGTGAAAATCTCACCGTTGTGAGGACTAGACGTAGCCCGAGTTGGGTGAACCAGGATATATCTGTGTGTGATTTCTCTTCCCTTATCTCTATTTACTTTCAGTCTTTTAATTATCAAGTTAAATAGATAAAATGAACTATTGATTTTAACTAACCAAGAACGTTATCTGTTTTCTGGTGAAAACCAAGAACGTTTTCCGTTTTCTGTTTACACAACCAAGATCAATCTTGAGTTATTTTCTTAAGTTTTTAACAGGAATTTTAAAAGGGCGAATTTACAATTCAAACCCCCTTTCTTTTAAATCGACTGGTTCTCCATCAAACAGAGGTGGTTTGTTGATGTTTCCTATTGAGGCTTCTTCACTAAATCCAAACATGTTGACTCCTTCTTCAAACACTCTAAAGTACTCAGTCTTGAGACCGAGCCCTAATGCCAATTGAAAAGTGTGCAAACATAAGAAAGGGGTTGAATTTTGTTTGTCTAATTTAAAACTTTTTTGTAATTTTGATTTAGTGACTTAAACAATTTTACTAATTTGAGGCAGTAGTAAAACAGATAATGCAGATGTAAAAATAACACACATGATTTTATCCTAGTTCACCACCAACATGGTAGCTACGTTCAGTCCCATCACACAGAAGGATTTTATCCACTAATTCAAAACCTTGAATCTCACATCACTTAAACCTACAAGTCAATCTTCTCAAAACAATTTGAACCTACATAATTTTTAAGGCAAACCACACATTGACCCTACAAGTCAAATATTCTCCACACAACACAAAACCTACAGATTGTTAAAGGAAAACTACCCATTTGACCTTACAAGTCAAGTCTTCTCAACACAACTTGAGATCCATAGATTGCTTGAGGCACATTAAAGCCACTATCAGGTTGGGTTACAATGAGTTGGAAACTAGTTTGGTTTTGCTTCTACTAAGCAGATTTGATACAATGATTTTCCCACACTACATCACTTAGAATATTTTACTTTGAACGAGTGTTTTGCTATAACTTAAACCCTTAATACTTAGAATGGTTGAGCTCATACGGTTTTTCTGAATAACTTTGATTTTTAGGGTTTCTAAGTTTTTTTAGTTCATGTTTCGTTCTTCAGCTATAATTGCTATTTATAGGAAAATTAGGGTTTCAATTTTGTTTCTTAAGGATTCTAAATCGAATCTCCTTTCCAGCTTAGTCAACAATTATTTCTTCCAAATATAGTTCAGATTGATACGGTCTTGATAATATGACTGTTATGCAATTTTTTATTTCCAAATCTGATCTAAACAATTCTTCTAGAAAGATATTATGCGTTTTTGTTCAAATTACATTTACAAATTGATTCACTTGAGTTTTCCTTCATACTCTTGATTTGATTTGGGCGGGAATAAATTTTGGCTTGTTCTTGGACCTTTAAAAGTAAGGATACGACTAAGTCCAATTCATTATTTTGCTCAATCAATCAGAGCCTTTGACTTTCCATCAAAGTTGTTGACTTTCCTCCATTAGAATCATTGACTTGATTGTTGGAGTCAGATGATGTGTTGCTTGTATAATTCTGTTAGAGACAAAATCGTGTGACTTAAAATTAGTGGCATTGGCAATTTCACCTTTGTTGCATTATTAGAATCATTGCAACTTAGAGGCAGCATTTTGGAACATGTTGCAATTATTTGAGCTAGTGGAACATGCAATTATTTTAGAGTCACGCAAAAAGTAGACTTCGTCAGAGGTATGCAAAAATTGTGTTCATCAAATACATTCAAAAATACTATTCATCATAGGCCTGCATAAATATTGTTCATCAGAAGCATGCCGAAATACTGTTCATCAGAAGCATGCAGAAATACTGTTCATAAGAAGCATACATAAATAATGTTCATCAGCGGCATCCAAAAATGCTATTCATCAAAAGCATGCAGAAATACTGTTCATCAGAGGCATGCTAACAGAAAGCACGTTTCAACCTTTAGAGGCAAATCTCCAAGGGTAGATCTGTACACACAGTAGCACGTGCGTTGACCGGGTTTGACTTGGCTTCCTCTAGTCGTTTTCTCTGGTTGTTTCCTCGGGTCGTCTTCTCTGGTCGTTTCATTTTGATTTCCTATTTTAATTATTGGATCCAACAATCTCCCATTTGCTTCATATATTTTCTTATGATTTCTTCTTTTGATTTTGTTTCTTTTGATTTTCTTGTTCTAATTCTTATACACTTAATGAAGTCATTAGTGCAATAAATTGTTGTCAGAAAATACCTTTGTTAACATCAAAACCACACAGGAATTGTCAAGGGACCGTAAAACAGTTTCAAAATACGAATAGTAAAACAATTTAAAGGTGATCAAGCAATAAAAAACATTAAACACAGAGATGCGAAAAATAATTCAATAAACTCATTCAAATATTTAGAAATCAAATCACATATTTAAGGGTTTCATCGAGTTTTATTTATCCCTAGAGAGTTTAGTTACTCATAACAAAGGAACAAAAGATAGAGATTAAAAAAGCATTTCAAGAATTATTCATGAATGATCCTTGATAAAACTCCTTCAATGATGTTAGAACCAACCTCCTATGAGTTTCTCTACTAGGGCACAAGTCTCCACACTTCAAAATAGCCAAAAGATCTATAAAAAAAGTGAGAAAATTGCACTTTTATGCCTTCTACAACGCATTGGGCACTCCAACGCATGCCAGGAGCGCTCCAGGGGCAGAAACAAATTATTAAAAACAGTAGAAGTGTGCCTCAGACGCAGGAATTTGCGCTCCAACACACATCATCTAAGGTATAACTTTTACTGCATTTTCCTCTTCTTTTGAGTCTGAATTTGACTCCAGTGTCTTCATGAAAGTTCTAGATATGGATCTTAGCTTTAATTTGCAACCAATTTGACTCCATTTGGATATCTACAACTCCAGATATAGTTGAAATACTCCACATAGATCATGTTGATTTCTCACCAAAATTCAACACTGTACTAAAACAACGAAACAACACAAAATTACAAAATATATATATACTTAAATCAAAGAAATAAGAACATAAGTACACATCATTAAATTCAAGAAATAAAATCGAAAAACTATATCAATTAACTCCTTAAATTAACTAATGATTAAAGATAAATAAGATTAAAAATAATGAAAAAAATAAGCATATGATAAAGAATTATCAATTATCACTAAATCACAACTTCTTATGTTACTTTTTTTAGATAGTCAATAACATAGATTCTTGCTATGTTTCAAACTAATATGCACATTTAAAGCAACCAATTATTGGATAATTGTCCTATTGCTTTGTTATGATCAAAACATCAATAGTAGGTATTGCGTCTGAACCAATCTGGTTATTACACATACGTATTAGAAATTTCACTATATACTCTGCAATGTCACCAACGATTGTGCATGTTTTTTAGGGATTTGATACAAAAAGCTTTTATGGAAGGGATATTGAAGTTTGTTGATAAATCAAAGTAGGAGAACCAGATTCAAATGTTGAAGATGCCTTCACAATGCTTGACAACATGGTCATTGTTGATGGTAGAAGGCATGTTGTTGTAGGGCCTAGGAACTTTCGTCGGGCCCTAAATGAATTGCTACTAACTTTATGAAAATGAATACTATGGAGGGTTTACTCATGTAGTGTTCTCATTATGAGGGGGTATTTTTGAAACTACAAGGTGAAGGCTACAAAGCCAACACAATACACAATAAATATATGTTGCCAATGTCGAGAGATTCAACTAATTTGGTGAATTCTTTGAGACAAAACCATGCATATTCAACACAAGTGGGTGCAAAGCAAAATAATACAAAAAGTCATACAAGAAGACCACAAGTGAAAAGTCAAAACAAATTAGTGGGTGCAAAATAATACTAAAATCCATATTCAACACAAGTTGGATAGAGACTCAGTTAGTCATAGAGGTAGGCTTAACTAACATGTCAAAGCCATTGTACATGTCGAAAAGTCAAAAGAGAAGTTGCAAACATGCTTTGAATGCCAAACACAGAAGGAAGACAGATGCATGTACACTAGTTGAGGCATCCAAATGTTGAGTCTCAATCATCAAAGACGATGCCTATGGTAACTCCGATAGGCAGAGGAAAGTTAAAAAGAATGGTAGTTTCAACCTTGAAGAATGTTATGGCAAAACTGAAATAAGAGAAAAAGATTACAATGTTTGAAAAGATTCACCTAACAAGATGAAGGAAAAATGGCCTTTGGGTCTAAAGTAGTGGGAAGAAATCAAGGAAGTGTTGAAGGAAGATGGGTTCGACAAAGAATTATTAGAAGGGTTTGATGAAGCATTATAAATATGTATTTTAAACCTCACTTCTCTTTAAAAACATTATGACCTTTCGTACGATGATGTAATTGATTATCGAACTCAAGAACAACAAAACTTTCAACAATGATAAAAATGTTTTTAATTAATTTATACTATTACTCAAAAATTAATTTATATATTTTTTTCTGTAAAAAAAGTTAATTAACATTAAACTGTACAATTAATTAAAAAATCAACGTAATTAAATTTATCAAAAGGACTAACTTTTCCGCCGCGTTAAATTTAAATTTAAATAATCGTTAAAAAAACATTTAATAGTTTGAACTTTGACGCACTTACTTGATAGACAAAATTCAAAATTAATAAAAAAAAATAGGCTAAATAGCACCCGTGGTCCCTTAACTTAATTTCAGTTAACGTTTTAATCTTTTATCTTTTTTTTTTTCGGTTTGGTCTTTTATTTTAATTTTAAGTGACAATTTGATCTTTTATGTTTTAAAATGTCGACAATATAATCCTTTTTTTTTACAAAAATTCATCAAAATTTTCAACCAAAACCCATAAAATTAATTATATTCTTTCATATAATAAAAATTTCATCAGATTCGTAACTCAAATCTGCAAATAAACTTATATTTTTTATTCTTTATTTCACTTAAAATTAAAATAAATGACTAAATAAAAAATAAATAAATAACTAAAATATTAACTAAAATTAAGTTAAGGGACCACGGTGCTATTTAGTCAAAAAAAATTATTAATGAAAAAGCCTAAAACAATAAGATTTAGCGACTCTCTCCAAATTCCGTCAAATAAAAAGCAACTCCCTCCAAAAAAACACGGTATTTTTGTCTTACAAGACCAAAAAACTTCTTTAGTCACAAACAAATTGAAATCGCACAGAACTCAACCGTCCGTAAAATTCAAAAGCTGGTCGGAATTCGGAAAACTCAGCGAACTTGGTCGTCGGCGTCGGAAGGTAGTCAGAAACATTGACAAAGGATTTAAGGTATTCCTTTTTTTTTTTTTCCAGATTTTCATTCGCCTTCCCTGTTGCAACCCTGTAATGCGCGAGGATGCCATTCCAGCGCGATTTGCGGTCGCGATAGATGCACCTGCCATAGACAGATGCAAATTTATTTGTGTTCTTTCATTCACTAACTTCAACCATAATGCTTCATCTTTTGAAAAATCTTCATTTTTTTAATAATAATGCTTTACCCTTAGTGAAAGGGTGAAATGGAACAGCCACAAGAGAATATTTCAGGAGGAGGATCAGAAACACTTAAACATATGTCCCCTGGATCAAATATTTCTATTGCATATCATCCCAATTTTGGACCTCATGATGATCTCATCATTCTAGAGCTGGATGACAAACTGCTCCCAGATGTTTTAGGTGAAAGGTATGTATGTATTGATAAGCATTCTGTTGTTTTTAACACTTTGAGAAGAAGGAAAGGAAATTAGACATGTGACCATATTTGTGTGTTTGAATTAGTCATCAATACAAAAATTAACCACGCAATAGTGGATCCAGGACCCTGGTTCACGGGTGCAAAACATGAGTGTACTTTTAGATTTTGAGTTGTTTGGCTTAAGGTGCCAAAAAGAATTTAGGATGGTCAGAGTGCAAAAAAATAGGAGTAGTGATGCAATTTTTCAAAGTTATAATTACGGTATCTTGTTTATATTGTTTGTTTCTAACATGCTCCCTTAAGTTAGAGCATATGTCTGATTCAAGGACCTCTCGATGACTTAGTGAAGAAATCTGGTGATACTTGATCATTTGAGTTTATGAAGCTAGTGGTAATGTCTCTAGATAAGAATAAGAAATGACAATTTATTTATTTGGTTCACTCTTGGAATATTGATTTTGAAGCAATATGTAATGCAACTAGAGTATAAAAAAAAAAGAGTTGTTTGTGTAACATCTCCAAACCTCATTGTTTCAAGTTCAGCAACTGATTGAGCCAAATAAGTCATATTCTGCTTTTGCACTTCAACTTTTCACAACATTATGCCCCTTATTTTTTCATAGAAATCATGTTATCACCACTTTTGAAGCACGAATACTGACTTGGACATCGGACACAACACTGACATTAGTAATATGAAAATATGAATTAATTGAATGTAATCAATGTGTCGGTGATACAGAGATCTACCTGTCATTGGCTTCATACAAGAAACCTTTTCATAGGTTTCCCTATATATATATATATATATATATATTAAAAATAAGAATTGCACATTTCACACTAATTGATTCTGGACAAGCTGTAGGGAGATAATTCAGTTTTCCACAAGTCTTCTAGTCCTTTTTCTGATTTAAAAGAGTCTCCATCTACATGATTTCTTTCGATTCTAGGGTGGTCTTAAGAGGACAGCCTGAAGAAGATGCAGTTCTTTGTACTCAATCAAAAACATATGGTATGAAGTTTGTTGGAACTTCCAATTCTGTTTTGCTTGTACCACCGTCAAATCAATCAAAATCGTGTGATAATATACAGAAGAATGATAGTAATGATTATGACGAAAAAGTTGTTGCACCTGTAATAAAAGTGGTGCTAGGTAATATGGAGCTTATCGAGGTTTCCCCCAGACTGGATAAACTTAAATTGCTTCTTTCAGAGAACGTTTACTGGTCTGAAGAGACTGACATCGAAAATTTAGAAGAGAATCAGGAAGGTAGAACAGGATTATATAACTGGAATGATCTTATAAACAATATTCAAGCTAGTGACGAGGAATTAAGGTTTGGATTGCAGACTCTCTCTGCTGTGGAGATTAATGGGTATTGGAGATTAGTCGATGAGAGTTACATGGACATGATTCTGGGAATGCTTTTGAAAAATAAAGTGTTGAATGACTGGTCACTCGATGCTCTAAATGAAGATGAAGTCGTGACTACGCTGGAATCAGATGGATTTCCAGTTATACTTGCAAGGCATTGCTTACATGTATTTGGCAAGCAAGTAAATGATTGTGTGGCGCAAAGGTGTGTGTGGAAGTTAGACGAGAAGCGTGTATGCATACACTTTGCAAGAGAAATCCTGAAAGGAGGTAAGAGAAAGTTAGAGAGTTTTATGGATGAGTGGAGGCGGAAGACACCCGATGAAATGCAGCTGACTTTTGATCTTCTCGAAGGAGAGGTATTGACAGAGAGAATTGGAGTCGAGACATGGGTCTGTGCCTTCAGCGTCTCTTCTTTGCCTTCCACACCAGCTGAACGTTTCTCCATTCTTTTTAGAGAGCGTGCAAAATGGGAATGGAAAGATCTGCAACCCTTTATCAGGTTTAGATATCTGTACATTAAAATGCATCATCATTTTATACATACATTTGAAGTAAGTAATTTTCTGTTTTTTAATGTTTCAGGAATCTGAATGTTCCAGGTCTTTCTTCAGAAGGTTTGCTACTCAAATACACTCGAAAGACGCAGCCGTCACCTCATGACGATCCAATTTTCAGTGCAAGATAGTACGTGCTGATGCAGTATCCTGGACAATCCTTTACGCCTTATCCTTCATTTTAAATTGGCCATATCCATCGGTAAAAATTTAGGATTAATTTTTATTTTCCCCTGTTTAATGTTCTTTTCATTTAGATATGTAATATCAAGATTTTATACATTATTTCAAAATTTAGGACAAGCTTAGTAGAAATCATTCTAGAATGATATTCCTTTTGTCTTTCTAAGGACAAGCTTGACAGAAATTATCATTCTAATCCTTGTGTCCTTCTTTACTTACCTGCTTGTGTTGTAATGTAAAAACAAAACAAAAAGAGAAACTGGGCATGGTTTTCAAACTTCTTTTGACTGGACATAGTTCTATGTATCTACATTGCAATGTTTTTCCAAATTGAGTTAAAATCACTAATAATTTAATCGGTAAACCTCAATACAATATTGTAGTTTTACTTTCATTATATATATTTGCAATAAGAAATTTATGCATGACAAAAGTGAAATTTTTTAAAATGTGTTTGGTTCATCAATAAAATACCCTTGTTAATTACCCTATGAAGTGCATAACAGGGTAAATATGATTATGGTATTACTAAATAATATTTGTGATATACTTCTGTGCTTTATTTGTTGCATTACAATTTTATGTGAATGCCATTTCTCCATATGCCTTTGAAAACATATTATCCATAAGGTCTTGCAAGCCATGAAATACAGACACCTCTGAGATTAGACATGTTGTGTTTGAGACTCTTACAACACCTATCTGTCAACTCAGATAAGTGTCTAACAAAAACATTTTTGTTTTGCTTTGACACATCTTAAACACCCATTGGACACATATCTGACGCATATATGGGGTTAAAGATGTGTCACAGTGATAGGGAGTTAAAGACATTAAATTTAGATCTTTTATATATAATGTTTGTATTTTATTTAATTATAATAAATAAATGAATATGTATATTGATGTCGGTGTCCTATACTTTGTACATTAGCATGTCAACATGTCACTGACCGTGTCGGAGTCTGCGTTTCATAGGTTACATCTGTGTATATTGGTACAACCAACTTGCAGAGTTTGCTTGGTATATTAGTCACAATTGTGTTGCTTTGCTACATGGTGAAAGGATACTATTCTCATTCAGTTGAATTGTATATTTACAATCATAAATATAGTATAATTTTCCCTTAGAAGGGGAGATACTCTGCTGTTACAACACTAGTTAAGAGTTGTGTTTTTCGTTTCTTTCTTTTATACACTTGGTTGAATTTTTGTTTCAACTCTGATCAGTTTTATAGCTTTGCAAGAGAGGAGCATTCTGTGTAGTTGGTGTTTGGTGGCTAGTAACATCTTCAACCACTTCTTCTGTTGCTTTACCCCACATCACAGTATAAAACCCAATTGATATTATTGTGGCTCCAATTAAACTGCAAACATCACAAAATAATTTTGAAAAATTAGCAAGGCAACATACTAAATCATTGATTTGTCTCTGTTACAACAATGCATGTACTAATTTATAGATGAAGTGACTGAATAAGGTAGCTATTAGTTTGTCTTAATTCTTCTATTTATATGCGGACACTAGAGCTGTCAAATTTTGAAACGACGAAATGGGCTGCCTAGTAGGTCCATATTTTGGATAGGCTTTGTAATAACTAGTCCAATTGGGTTGCACAGACTGACTTCTTTTTATGAATTTTTTAAAATTTTTAAGAATTTAGTGAATGTTCATCCACCCTCATGTTTTGTTTTCCCACCCACAAATAAACTAGCGGAAGCTAAGATCCGATAATGTATTTTGCACTACCCGAAGCTAGAACTGGTATAAAGCCACAAAACTAGGAGTTGGATTAGCATTCATCAAAAAATTTATGTCAAAAATCTAGCATTCATCAAAAAATTTATGTCAAAAATCTAAGTTTGGCTCATCCTAGCTTAACTAGTATGTATTAAGCTGAGTTGGGCCACCAAATATGTGACCCAATAGAAACTATGTGTTGGGCTGGGCTAGGCTACTTTAGCCCGTCCTGTTTCGGGTTGGGTCAATTCGACATCTCTTATAGATAAGAGTATGTTCTAATTTAAAGTTTGGCCGAGAAATAAATAAATTCTGATCAAATATTATTTTGGTTAAAGATCAAGCTTAGGTGCTATTAGAACAACTCAACTTTAATTAAAATTCATTAATGACTTGCGTTTAATCATTCTTTTTTTGTTCATGAGAGTTCAATCATTTTCCTAGTTATTTAAACTGAAAAGATGTATGAAAAATTTAAGATGTGATTTTGTAATTGAGAATTGATTATTATTATCATAAACCATAGTACCTTCCAAGGTGGAGAGTATCACCAAGGAACACGACTCCCATGGCAACAGCTATGACAATTGATAGTGGTTTGAACATTGCTACGTACACAGCCCCCCTTATACGTAGTACATATGTGTGAACTGCAATGTTCAAGCATGATCCAAAAAATCCCTAAAAATATGAATTATATAAAACAAATAATCAGTATCTTATAGAGTGTCATGTATTATTTCTTGTTCGCATTTGATCTTATATATTCATTCCTAATCATACCGAGCAAATTTAGTCCAAAAAAAGTGAACACTCCAATATCTTAAAGTTAATCTCTAGTATTTAATAATGTCATTTTTTAATATTTAATTATTTTAAATTATATCAAATTTTAAATTGATTTTAATAGTATCTAACAAAACTCTAAGATACTAACGAATTTATAAAAAAAATCTTACCGAGCAAAGGATGGAAGCAAGTGATATATCAAGTCCTATTTTCCATGCACTTGCATTTGTCTCACTAATCACGCCTACAACTGCAGCGATAATGCTTACACATAAGTTGTAATAGAAGACAACTGTTAGTTCATCTGGGTACACCTTCATGATTTGAACCTGCAAATTAGAAATAAAATTTGAGAATTAACTTGTTCAAAATTAAGTAAAATAGTTATTTGGTTCTTGAATGTGTTTACTTACATTATAGTTTTGAACTAATGGAATCGAATTGAACTGTGGTTAGTTAAACCAATTTCGTATATTTTTCTTAAAATACCTTTTGATATTTATTTATTATTCAACCGAAGTCTCACCAATTGAATTATCAGTTCCAGAGTCTCACCAATCTATTATGACAATATTGCTTGAAATTGTATCTATTTGTCTATTTTATTTCCAAAATTACCAACAAAATATACAGTCACAGGTTTTTGTAATTTTGATATGTTTAGAAAGTATGGACTATATATAAACAATATTTCACATACTTAGGAATAAAAAGGCTCTGCATTGCACCAAAAATAAAAAATGAGTCTACTCTCCATCAGAAATTATAATATATAGCAACCAAAAATTTGTACCTGCACAATGTACCATAATGGAACCAATATATACTCAGCTATCAGTAGAAGGCCACCAATGGCCCAACTTTGATCTAACGATTTAAGAGTGTTAATTTGTTGATGAAATGAAAGCAAATGTCTATGAGCAATGATGATTGGCGGTCCTAAGTAAAGTGTCACTATAAATGCTCCTGATATAGATACCAAGGTACCCAATACTTTGGCCTGACTACTTGAACTTCTTATAGCTACCTTTTCCATCCTTAAATAAACCAAAAGAGAAAATGAAGTATGAGTTAATACACAATAGAATAAGAGAGCTTGGAATTCAAACACAAATTAACTAGCAAAATATCCACGAGTCTCCATAAGTCATGAGAGCATGTCGCGCAAGGTTGGTTACTATAGGAAGATAGACAATATACAAATAGTTAATTAAACATATTTAATTGCAAAACATGAGAAAAATTAAATTCGTTTCATAGAAAAGGCTGAAGAAATTTTCAAAATAATAAAATTTCGTATGGAGCAATGGATATTGATCTAACTGCTACCCCTAAAAATATTGTATAGTCAGAGAGAGAAAGACAATTATTTTTTGAAACAATTTTAGAATATAAAAATGCAGTGTTTTGATTTTTCACTAAGTGAACAGTTTTATCCGCTAAGACTCCCTATTAGGATTTTGTGTCCAAATTGTGGAGTGTATCTCTATTAGCTTGTAATTGTTCTCTATTGTGCTCAAATGTTGTAACAACTCATCTAATAAAAATATTTTTAAGTATATAATTTAATCAATGAAATTATTAAATTAAAAATAAAATACGTGATTTAAATCTTGATTAGTTAAAGAAGGAGCAACAATTACTAATTGGATAAATGAAGGACAATTAACGAAATTTCCACCATCCTTCCTCTAAATATATAATCCATCCCTCCATTTTCTTTCTTTCTCAATTGAAAGATTTCTATACTCCCTAAAACTATTCCCAAGCATGTCGAAATCGACTTTGCATCCTTAAAGATCAGGCTCAATCAAAGAAATGAACAACCAACAACGAAGAATTTGGGTCAACGCATTCGACTCATGGAAGTTCAAAGATGTCCTCAAACTCTAACATTCTCCCCTAAAACACCAAAAGTGAGTTCTTTGCTAAAGCTTTCTATCATGTCAGATTAGGGATTAAATTTTATTACAAATTCTGAAATTTGTTTGGGAAAAAGGGAATGGAAGAAAAGAACTAAAATAGTGAGGAAAAAGGAAATTTAGCACATAGGGATTTCATTGAAAATTTCAGCTTATCTTTGTTAATTTAGAATGTGCATGCAGCTTATCTCTGGTTGTGTGATGTTTGTGAATGAATTATATGTTAAGAAAATTTAATTAGATGCGTAGACCTTAATTTAATGTAGTATGCTTGTCGAGCACGATTTCTGTCTATTACTGCTATTGCCTCTGATGCGTATGTGAAACTGTGAGTTCTGTTACATTAATTTCTTCTAGCATGAGAGTTTTGGGCACCAAAATTCTTTAAAGAAACTGTTTGGTTATTACGGATTAGGAGAAGTAGAGTGTGAAAAAATGAAAATTTCACGTATAGGTGTTTTAAAACTGCATCCAAATGATTCTTCATGACTCTGACATTGTTACCATTTTCATGACTTTATGTTGTTACTATTTTCATAACTCCAATGTAGTTTCTATTTTTTGCCTATGGTTCCAGTTTTGAATTAGGAACTTAGGGTTAAATTATTATAGATTTAGTATATCGCTAAGTGATTTAGCATTGCATACATGACATAATAAAGACATTTCATACAAAATATCTCAAGTTCAATACAGTCTCATTAATCAGATCATGCATGGCCTTATTCACGGTGGGACATTTAGGTTGTTTCATGCATGGAATAACAGGTAAAGGAGAACAATCAGGATGCTGATTGGGGTTTGGCTAGACCACATTTACCAATCAAGACTCAATTATCTTGGTGACCCACATCAAGATATTGGACGACTTTTCCTTATTCCAAAAGAAAAGATTTGAGGTCATGCATATATTTTTCAGAATTAAAAAAGAAAGATTATTAGAAGTAAAATGTTTATGAAAATTAAAAGTGAAAGTTTTAACTTGAGTTGCATAATTGTTTTCATGTTTTATACATATTTATGAAAGAAATTCTTTGAGATTGTCCCTCCCTTTATTTTCATAGGTCACTGAGTTATTTTTATCTCAGCTCATTTTTTATTATTTAGCAGTTAGAGAAACATGAGATACAAATTTAGCATCAGAAGATCAATTACATACTTGTGGAATTAACATTTTATTTTTATTTTATGATGTAATCAGACAATCGTAGTTTATTTTCAAGATGTAATATTTTATAAATCTACTAAACAAGTTGTAAACTATATTTATGAATGTAGTTTTCAGTTATGTTGGTGATTCTCGTTTGTTATTCATTATTAGTTACCTCTGTTTTATTAAGATGTATGGGTACAATTGTCATATTCTAAATAACTGACAATAGGTCTTACAAATGTCTACTTCATATAAGTTGTTTTCCCTTCTAGCTATTGGTTTGGTCTTAAGGTAATTCTAAGTTCCTTGGCTCTTTATAGCTTTACTGTTGTAGTAGCTTTCTTTTCTCATCCCTACTTCATCTTAACTTTGTTCCTTTAGTTTGCGGTTTTGTCTTGCCTTAGGTTCTAAGCTCGATCGTCAATGGAATACCTGGGTTACACGAGGGTTACACGAGGATAAGAGTTTAGATTAGTTTATTTGTAGGTTTAACTTGGTAATATTTTGCTAAGTTGTAGTTTACCGTACTATTCATAGTTATTAGTAATATTTTGCTAAGTTGTAGTGTTACCGTACTATTCATAGTTATTAGTTTGTCGTTCATTAGTGTTTTTGTAAGTTTGGTTCCGGTGCTGGTTTTGGTGTGTTGGGCTTGTTTTGTGTAAGACCCCTAAATTTAAAATTAAATTATGGATTTAATATTAAGTGTATTTTGGGAATATTTGTAAAATATTTAATATATATATATTTATATATATATATATATAAATATTTATTTTGGAGGTTGAATTTAAAATTATTGGATGAAGGATAAATTAATTTAATTACGAGTAATTAAATATCGGGCAGTTAATTAAGATGTTATCGGTTAATTACGACGAGAGTGGTTAAGTACTTGATGGTCAAGCAATATTTTAATATTACTGTGTTGGGTGAGGTGGCACATATATGCCTATATATATGTAAGTGAGAAGCAAGAAATCAGAAAACATTTTCCTTCCTTCCTCACTGCATGCGCCAGTTTCCTTCTTCCTCTTCTCATTCTGTTTTTGTGTTGGTGGTAACAAAAAAGCATCCTTAAAAGTCAAATTACTTGGAAATCCGAGCGCCGAACCAGAAAGTGTCAAGAACGAAAGTTGTTCCTCTCATCGTTACAGAGCTAAAGAACTAACTTTGGTAGCGACGACGCGAACGGGAGTTTCGCCGACTTTTGTCGCGGTAACGTGAACGAGCGAAGAAAACGTAACTAAGGTAAGGGGCACCTTCCAACTTTCTAGATTGCATTTAGGGCTGTAAATGCATGTTGATGTGTGATTACATTTGATTTTTCTGGTCTGAAAATGAAACTGTTGTGCATGTTGTTATGAATGATGAAAATGCATGTTGTTGATGTTTTTTTGATGATTTGTGTTGTTGCTATTTTGGGTGATACATCAATGATGTTTTGGTTGTGTGTGGATACTGGAAAGTGCTTTGCATGTCGTTTTGGGGATGATCAAAATGCATGAGTTGGGATATGGTTGTACTGTCTTGTGACTGTTTTAGGAGGGTAAGATTGTTTTTCTGTTGTTGTTGGTTTGTTGTTAAGTGGAGGAGGCTTTTATGGTTTTATTGTGGTGAAGGAAATCGATTCTGTTGTGTTGTTAACATTCTGGTGTTGGTGGTTAAAGAAGCTGTGATTTTGTTTTGGTGTTGATGGTGGTTTTCTAAATAAAAGGATTTTAAAATGGGTGGAGGTCTTCTGGAAATTTGTTGTTGTTGTGTTGATGAGTAGAATCATTTATATGTGTTGAGAAATGTTCTGAGTTTTGTGGTTCAAAAGAATGGTGATTATGTTTTGGTGTTTGTGTTGTTTTTTCAAAGAAAAGAGTTTGAAAACATGTTGAAGTTTCTGGAAAATCTCACTGTATTCGAATATGTATTCGAATACGGCATTGGTGTATTCAAATACATTCCTGCAAAATTCCTATTTGATTCAAATTTTGAACTTGTATTCGAATACGACACTCTGTATTCGAATACAGATAAGTGATTTTTGCTTCTGACTTAGCATCTATATTCGGCTACGACCCTGTCGTATTCGAATACAGGATTCCAATTTTTGCCACTGTATTCGCATCTGTATTCGACTACGACCCTGTTGTATTCGAATACAGATTTGCTGGTTTTGCCACTGACTTCGCATCTTTATTCGGCTACGACAACCTCGTATTCGAATACAGAATGCTAATTTTTTTCACTGTTTTAGCATATGTATTCAAATACAAGGAAGCTGTATTCGAATACAGATTTGTTTTTTTTCAAAAATTCCAGTTTTTAAACATTGGTTTATGCAGTTAAAATTTGGGGAAACATTGGGAAGGCTTATGATGAATTAAATGGAATTTTTGAGATGGTTTGAGGTGGTGATGATGAGGTTCTTGAGATCTTTTTTTTTTTGTTGATGTGGTGATAATGAAGTTGTTGAGATGGTTTGAGGTGGAAATGGAGTGGCTGGATTTTCAGCTGGTATTTGCATACTGTTTTCAGTGAAGAGAAAACATCGCATGTCCATCCATTGCATAGTCAGGTGGTGACCGCGATGGGCCACAGAGTTGATGCGGTGTCCGTGATGGGTCGCGAAGTTAAGTAGTAACCATGGGTTATAGAATAGTTCTGCGTGTATTAGACGGTCTATTCTATCCGGGGTCAGAGTAGTTCCGCGTGTATTAGACGATCTATTCTACTCGGACTACGGAGTGGTTCCGCGTGTATTAGACGATCCATTCTATCCGTGCGAGGATTTAACTTCTGTGTATTTGGCCTGTGAGAGGCTAATACACGTCAATGTAGTAACCGTGAAGGGTTGTACAATAGTTCCGTGTGTATTAGACGGTCTATTCTATCCGGGTTTAGAGTAGTTCCGCGTGTATTTGACGGTCCATTCCATTTGTAAAATCGTGCTGCTCCGAGAGAGACTGCGCGTGTGCTGGTCCGTGAGAGGCTGCACCTTGGAAATTCCAAGAGTTGTGTACATTGGCATTTACATATTGCATCGGGGTGGTTGACTGTGAGTCATGTTTTAATATGAGTTGATGAGTTGAGACCGAGGGTGGCAAGTATCCATTGAAATTTGAGTGCCGAATGGGTGTTTGTGATTACTGATTTTGTTATACTTGCAAAATAATTAATATGTAAATTGGCTATTTCGCGAAAATGTAAATGTATACGTTTCATAAGTAAGCATACTTCATCATTACTGTTGCTATATCATTTGAGCATGCCATGTATGCACATTGCTATCTTAGAAATAATTGCTATGTGGTAATTGTTATTTTCGGTCAGTGACCCTTTACTATTATTGTGGAAAATTGGGCTTTGCCCTCAGATGATACTCAAACCCGTACCTCCGACGGTTACACTAACAACGGAGACGTCGTTAGTTTTCCTTGATCTTCACGTACGGTGTATTTGTGGACAACGCAGAGGGACAAACAGCTGGGTGAATACGAGACTTGTAGAGGATGCGGTGGAAACCGTGCTACTGTAACTTTAGTGCATGATCAGTTTAGACTTGTTGTATAGGGTCTTGAGTTCGGGTGATGCAATTATTTATTTTGGAATTATTGTATATCTTTTCCGCACTCTGATACTGTTTAGTGGGCCGCAGGCCGGATGTTTTTTTTTTTGAGATGTTATAACACTGACTTTTGTGATGCATTACTTTTTTATATTGGAAGTATTAATTCCCAAAGTTTAACTACTTAGTTATATTTATGATGTAATTATTTTATTATTCTTGTGATACCAATTTAAGAGGTATTATTTTATGAAACAATTAAATTTTTAAGTTCATTTTAATTATCTTGAATTAATTCGAAAATTCTTTCATTTATTTATTTTGGTTAAAAAAAATACACTCGCGCTGTGTAAAAACTCGGAGTGTTACATTTTGTGTCTTGCTCTTCGAAGGGGTTATGTGTGGCCTTATGTGTAAGCTTTGTTTTGTTTGGTATTTGGCCTGGTAGAATAATAGTTTTCAGTTTTATGAGTGTTCTATCTTGCCTTATTTAGTTTTATGTTATGGTATTGTGGGTTGTTCTGGTTCAATTAAGGTTAGTTATGGATAATAGTAAAATGCAACCCTCGATCCTGTTTTAGGAAGAACTGACTGTGGAGCTAGAACTAGATGAAGTAACTTCTTTAGAGGTGGATAATTGTTCTTTGGTGGGAAAAATCTTGTGAGAAAATGTTGGATAGAGGTCTAGTAAAAAATATGCTCACTAAAGTGTGGAGGGGTCTTGAAGGGCTCAAAATTACGGATATTGCTGTCACTGTCTATCTTTTCACATTCATTCACCCAAAACAAGTTAAGGAAATCACGTTAAGAGGGCATTGTTATGTTACGAATAAACTGGTGAACAGCTTGCAACCTTATATCTCTAAAGTCTTTGCATTTGAAATTGACTATACAAGTGGCCTTTTAGGTTTAGTTACATGGTATGCCCTTGAATACCCTTTCCAAATCTAATGCTGAGAAAATCCTTAGAAAAATGAAAGATATCTATGAAATTGAGAACCCTTATGTTGATGGGGACTTTATTAGGATTTTCATCAGAGCTAGAGTTACTTTGATATTACTAAATGTCTTCCCATTAATTGTTGGACCCCGATAAAGATATGCACAAAATGTGGATATTCATGAAATATGAAAAAACGCCAAGATTTGTGCTATAAATGTGGGATAATAGAGCATGACCAACACAGATGCGAAGGTGAGTGTGTAACCTTCATGGAAGGCATTAATCATCCTAAATATGCTCCTAGTTTGAATGTTCCCTCTAGTCGATCAGTGACAGCTGTCTTGATGGCCCAACAAGAGTGAGTTTACTCTCGATCATATGGGATATATGGTCATAATTCCAAAAAACACACATACCTACTAATGGGAGTCATTCTAAGAATCATAAGCGTACTCACGATCATTATCTGACATAAGCCTCTCTGGGAAATCGTCTTCCCAAGTTAAAATGTTGATGATCAAGAGACTTATATCTACAATAAGTCTTTCTAGAAGGATGATATCTGCAACAATTTAGCCCGCCCTCTTGCCAAGGGCCCTGTCCTCGTTAAGGACTCTTTGGGAGATCTTCCCAATGGTTTTCTTAGTTCTAGGCCATCCATGGTGGATGTGGAAAAAAGTATTGTTAGGTCGGGCCTTGGACCTCGAGAATTGGAGTCTTTAGGTATTGTTAAGGAAGACATATGTTAAAAACATCTTGTGGTCATATTGGACTATCCTAGTCCGAAGGCTCCTGAAATTAGATATAGGTGTGTTGTTATGTCTAAGTATGATATCTTTAGATTAAAGGATAAATGTATTGTTAGGGATATCCTTGTAGTTGTAGCTTCTATGTCTAAGTATGATATCCTAGTAGTTGTAACTGCTAATGTTACTAATCATCTTCCTGTAAATGAAAATTGTCCTTATAAAATGGAATTCCCTCCAATGGACCTTAAGAGAATGAAGTTGGGCTCTCTTAATTTTATTGTTGACAAGGATACATCCTTTGTAAACTTAGTGGCTGAGGAGGTAGGCCTACTGATGCCCTCTAGTTTCCAATGACTTTCCTAAGTTGGGATCGTCGAGGTTTGGTTGTGGCCTCAACAATGAATGGGCTTTATGCGCTATATAAAGAAGATATGTCCTCTCTAATCTATTTGATGGAAACCAGATGCTAGAAGGATATGATTGAGAAAGTAAGAAGGACTCTTAAGTTTCAGTTCAAGGTTTGTATTTGTAGTAAATTAGATAATAGAAATGTTGTATTCTCATATATTGAACAATAGGGTTACAAGGAAGGAACATATAGAGGAGGTAGGCACTCAGCCATCCTCATCAGAAAAGAAATACAATTAATACAATAACTCTTCATAAACTAGAATAAATAGAAAAGGAAATAAACTAATGAGGAGAGATGTCAACATAATGACCAAATTCCTCTTATTCTAGGAAACAAATAATGCTTAATTAACCATATTAAAGTGGCAGATTTCCACACTCCTCCTTAAGCTAGGTTGTAGATGTTTAGCAATCCTAGCTTGGATGTAAGATTCTCAAATGTTTTTCTTGGCACTGCCTTGGTGAGAATGTCAGCAGTTTGTTGGCTTGTAGAGGTATACTGGAATGATATGTTCCCATTTTCAATATTTTATTTGATAAAAGGACGATCAATCTCAACATGTTTTGTCCTGTCGTGATGAACAAGATTCTTAGCACTGCTGATGGTAGACTGATTATCACACAACACCTTTATGGGAATTGAATTTAGGACTCCAATTTCATGAAGCACCTTCTTTAACCATATTCCCTCACAAATACCTTGAGATAAAGCTCTAAATTCAGCTTCTGCTGAACTACGAGACACAACAGATTGTTTTTTACTCCGCCAAGTGACTAAGTTTCCCCAAACAAAGGTACAATAGCCTGATGTTGAGCGTCAGTCAGTCACAGAGCCTGCCCAATCAGCATCAGTGAATATTTCAATTTCTCTATTTGTTGTCTTCTGGAAAAATAATCCCTGGCCTGGTGTCATTTTCAAATATTTGAGAATTCTATATAATGCTTCCATATGTTCTTCTGTGGGACAATTCATGAACTGGCTCATTGTACTCACTGTAAAACTAATGTCTGGTCTAGTATGAGATAAATAAATGAGTTTTCCAACTAACCTTTGATATATTCCTTTATCAATTGGTGCACTATTGTCTATAGTCCCTAGCTTCATAGTTGCATCCATAGGAGTTTCATATGGTTTACATCCAAGCATACTTATCTCTTTTAGGAGATCCATGACCTATTTTTCGTTGAGAAACTGAAATACCTTTCTTAGATCGAGCAACCTCTATCCCAAGGAAATATTTGAGATTTCCTAAGTCTTTGATCTCAAATTCGTTGGCTAGGAGACTCTTTAATCTATTAATTTCTTCATCATGATCTCCTGTTAGAACAATATCATCAACATATACAATAAGAATAGCCTTCTTCCTTGACGGTGATTGTTTCCGAAACATTGTATGATCTGTCTGACATTGAATGTATCTAAACTTCCTTACAACCTTTGTGATTATGTCAAACCAAGCTCTAGGTGATTGTTTCAATCCATACAAAGATTTCTTGAGTTTGTAAACTTTATTTGTATCGATAGAGGTCTCAAAACTCGGGGGAATCTCCATGTAAACTTCCTCTTCAAGATCATCATTTAGGAAAGCATTTTTCACATCCATTTGATAGAAAGGCCAATCAAGATTTGAGGCAAGTGAGAGTAAAATCCGGACTGTGTTGAGTTTTGCAACTGGTGCAAACGTCTCTTAATAGTCAATCCCATAGGATTGCGTAAACCCTTTTGCAACCAACCGTTCCTTGAATCTGTTTATGCTGCCATCTGAGTTTTGTTTAACGGTGAAAATCCACTTGCATCCCACTAGATGTTTTCCTAATGGTAGATCAGATAACTCCCAAGTCTCGTTCTTTTCAAGTGCATGAATTTCCTCCAATATGGCTTTCTTCTATTCAGGCTTTAGGAGAGCTTCATGGACAGAATTTGGAACCTGAATTTTATCAAGGTTGCTAACAAAAGCCAAGTGATGAGGAGATAATTTATCATAAGAGACAAATTTGCAAATAGGATGATTAGTGCAAGACCGTTTGTCTTTTCTTAAAGCAATAGGTCTGTCATCATATGGAATAACAATGGGAGTAGGGTCACAATTGACATTACCTTTTGTGTTTTCAATCTCTAAATTCGAGTTGGATTCTTGACAGTCTTCAATTTGCTGTAAAATTCTCACTTCATGTTTGTTGTTCCTTCTAGTATAGACACGAAACTCACTTATTTCAGCAGATTGGTTTGAATCAGATGAATGAATAGGAGGCTGCTCTGAAGGCTATTCTGACATTGGTAGAAAAGAGGATTGAGAATTAGGCTGGTCTGACATGGGCAGAGTTAGAAAAGAAGGCTGAGTATTGAGCTGGTCTGACATGGGCAAGGGAAAAGTAGTGCTAGAATCAAGAGACACATTTGAGTCTTTTTGGTTTACTTGAGGTGACACAGAGAAATTCTCACCGTAGGTTGACTCCAAGGCTCCAATATACCAAAGTTGGTATTCTTGTGTGAAACTCTCCCCCTGAATATCAGTTTTGGTATAAAACGGCTGATTTTCAAAGAATGTAACATTCATTGAGTTATAAAATTTTCGAGTAGTTGGGGAATAGCATTTGTATCCTTTTTGGTTAGGAGACTACCCTATAAATATGCACTTGAGAGCCCTTGGGTCAAGTTTACGGGCTTGTTGGTGGACAAACACAAAACAACCAAAAACTTTGGTTGGAAGAGTAGATAGGACACGGGTATGAGGAAAACAGTTGAAATGATCTGGTAGAGAGTTTGAAATTTTAGTACACGAGAAGGTATTCTATTTATTCAGTATGTGGCTGTTGAGACCGCTTCACCCCAAAAAAAATTTGGAACATGTGTGCTAAACATAAGAGATCTAGCATCTTCTATGATGTGTCTTTTTTCTTTCTGCTACCCCATTTTGCTGTGGGGTGTCAACAGAAGAGCTTTGATGAATGATCCCATGGTTGTCCAAATATTCTCCAAAAAACATTTCAAAATACTCTCTTGCATTATCTGTTTTTAGATTTTGGTTTGAAATTGAGTTTGAACCATGTTATTGAATTTTCGAAAAATTTGACCAAGTTTAGACTTTTCTTTCATAAGGAATAGCCATGTTATTCTAGAATGATCATCCACAAACAACACAAACCATCTAGATCCTGTGATATTTTTTATTTTAGATGGTCGCCACACATTGCTGTGAATCATGGAAAAATGATGAGAGGCTTTATAAGGTAACATAGAATAAGAATGACGAACATGTTTAGAAAATTGACAAACTTCACATTGGAAAAAACTTTAGATTTTTATTTTTGCATGATAAAGGAAACAATTTTTGAAGATACATAAAACTTGGATGACCTAGATGATAGTGCCATAACATAATAGAACTATCCTTATTTTGTTGGTTGGTTGACTCAACACAAGCTGCATTGTGAGTTTGTCTTATAGGAGGATGATTTTTTTGAAGAAGGTAGAGTCCTGAGCAAACCTTAACACTGCCAATCGTCCTCCCCGAATCCAAAGTCTGAAATTCACACAAATTTGAGGCAAATTTAGCAACACAATTAAGATCATTAGAAAGCTTACTCACATATAACATATTGCAATCCAAGTTTGGAACATGTAGGACATATTTTAACTCTATATCTTTTGACATAGTGACCAGACCTGTACCAACTACTTTAGAGAATGAACCATCAGCAATTATTACAGATAGTCCATCATAACATGGACTGTAATGATGAAATAGTGATTTATCCCCCGTCATGTGATCTGAAGCACTCGAATCAACTATCCATGGCTTATGGTTTCCAGTTTTAGCAATAAAAGCAATTAATAAATTACCTTTGTGAGCTAATGATGCAACTTTGGTACCATTTTGGGAGAACATCTGTTGGAAGGCTTCAATTTGCTCTTGACTAAATGGAGTGGATTGGGGAGCAACTATGTGATTTACTTCTTCAGTTGAGACATGATTGCCTCAACTTTTCCTGTCCATGGTGGATTTTGAAGGTTTCCAATCAGCATGTTTCCCATGTATTTTCCAGCATGTATCTTTAGTGTGGCCAATTCTTTGACAATGATCACACCAAGACCTCTTCTTCTTCAACCGATTATCTCCAGAATGATGGTGGACTCCTCGGGCAGCAAATGCTAACTGATTTTCCATGGCAGCTATTGTAGAAGACTCTCCCAACATCAGTTTCTTCCCGCTTTCTTCTCTTTGTACTTTAGAGAAGACTTCTCTGATACTCGGTAAAGGTTGGTTCCAATTATCCTTCCTCGTATTTCATTCAAGTTCTTGTTAAGTCCCATCAAGAATTTAAAAATTCTTTTCTTCTCAACGATCTCCTTGTATTTCTTGGAATCAGCAGAGCAGGTCCAACTATGTTCTTCAAACACATCAAGTTGCTTCCATTGACGCGTGAGAGAGTTATAGAACTGTGTGACCGTTAGATCTCCTTGTTGCAAATCTTGCAAAGTTGTCTCAATCTCAAAGATGGCTGATGTGTTTTCTTTACTCGAGTAAAATTCCTTTGCATCATTCCAAATTTTGTTTGTTGTGGTGTACAACAAGAAATTCTCACATATTTCATTTGTCATGGAATTTATTAGCCATGACATGACCATGTTGTTCTCGATCTTCCAATTTTTGTAGGTTGGGTCTTCTGTTTTTGGGGAAACTTTTTCACTTGTAAAATATTCATATTTTCCTTTGCCACTGATGAACATCAAAACTGATTGTGACCATTGAAGGTAGTTGTTCTCATTCAGTTTGTGTCCTGTAATGGATAGATGAGTGATGTTCTCCAATGTTACACCATGATTGACGTTGACTTGACGTGAGAAGGATTCATTGTTGTCCTCCTTGAGTATGTTGGTTTCTATTTCTATAGCCATGTCGTATTTGGTCATGGGAAGGATCGATTTGCTACTGATACCATGTAGTAAATCAGAGAATATAAATGTTGTATTCTCATATATTGAACAATAGGGTTACAAGGAAGGAATATATAGAGGAGGTAAACACTCAGCCATCCTCATCAGAAAAGAAATACAACGAATACAATAATCTCCACGGTATTGAAATGCAAGGGCTTTATAGTGGATTAGCTCATTTATGGAATTAAACTGCGGAGGTGCGAATTTTGGAAGCTTGTGGAAATGTTATCCATACGGCTATCTAGGAATGGACCTTTTTAAAGAGTTTGTGGAAAGTTGTGGACTTATGGAACTTACTCTAAAGAGTTGCAAGTTTAGTTGGGCTAGTAATCCAAGAGACGGGTTTGCCACTAAGAAAAAATTAGATAGAGTCCTTTCAAACTGGAATTGGCATCTAATCTTCCCTAACACTAGTACTGTGGCTCTCCCCTGCTCGTTCGATCATTCCCTTGGTGGTTGTTCTCAACCCTAAAGTTAGAGGTAGAAGAGTATTAAATATGAAGCTTAATTGGTCGGATCACAGAGATTGTAGCTCTACGATTCACCAATGGTGGTCTTTAGGTAATAGAACCAACCTATTAGAGGCATGAGATATGTTTGTGATAAAGCGTAAAAATTGTATTAGGACCCTCTCTTCTTTGCATTCAAAGATTTTCAAAATAGTGAACATGGGAATTGACAAGCTTAAGAATCAATTGGCAATTCTCCAGAATAGTCCTCCTCATCATATTAACTAGAAGAAGGTGAAGTTGAGTAGGCATCATATCGCTCTTCTTTGGAACAAGTGAAGCGTTTCTGGAGTCAAAGATCAAGAATTAAGTGGCTTGATTAGGGTGACAGGAACTCAAAGTTTTCTCTTGCCTCTGCTCTATAGAGAAGAGACAGAAACACAATTGGAGCATAATTAAAGATATAAACAACCTATGGGTGAAAGGTCAGACTCAGGTCACTAAAGTTGTTCTCGATCATTCTAAGGAGGCTTTTCATAGTGAGGATAATTCCAATGTTTATAGCTGCACTTCTATTTTACTTCATGTGGTCTTAGAAGAGACAAATAGGAAACTCTAGCTCCCTAGTTCAGATAAGGAGATCAAGGATGTTGTGTTCAACTTAGGATCCTAAAAAGCCCATGGTCCAGATAGCCTCAACGATACCTTTTACAATGAGAATTGGAATACAATTAGTTTGGATGTGTGTAAAGTGATTAGCACTGTCTATACTTCTAGGGATTTCTTGCCTGACGTTAATGAAATTATCATTTTTGTTACTCCTAAGGTCCATATGTTTGAAAGCCTCTCCCAACTGCGTTCTATTAGCTGTTGTAACTTTATGTATAAAGTTAATAAAAAATTATGGTGAAGAGGCTTAAAGGCTTTATGGATGGCCTTATCTCTCCCAACCAAAGTGCCTTTGTAGGTGGAGGCTCATCCAAGATAACCTTATTGTGGCCCACGATATGTTTCACAAAATCAAAAAGCTTAACCAAATTGGAAAAAGGGTGTGGCTATCAAATTGGACATGAGTAAGGCTTGTAATAGGTTGGAGTGGGGTTTTCTTGAAGCTTGCCTTCAAGAATATGGCTTTTCTGAGCTCTGGAACAAGAAAATCATGTGTCTAGTGTCGATAGTGTCTTACAAATTCAATATTCATGGTCAAACTAGCTCTAAGGATAGCCTCCAGATGACTTATACAGGGTGACCCTTTGTCCCTCTATATTTCCATTCTAGCCTTAGATTCTCTATCTCATATGTTGTTAAGGACTAAGTCAGATTTTTTCATTAAGGGTATCAAATTGGCTCAGGGAGCCCCCTCTCCCACCTTATTTATTGTTTGCTAACGATGCCCTTTTGTTTGCTCAAGTGTCTCAGTAGGAATTCTATCAACTAATAAAGATTTTGAACAACAACTGTGCGGAATCCGGCCAAAGATTTAACCTGCCTAAATGTGGTTTGATTTTAAGCAAGTATGTCCCCATCTCTTTGAAACATCGGTTGTCTGGTATTTCTGGAATGCATATTTGGAATGATCTAGAGAAGTACTTGGGTCTCCCTAGTATTTGCGGAAGGTTGAAATCTAAAGCCCTTGAGTGGGTCAATGAGCGCATTTGTGCTAAGATTTGAGGGTTGGAAAGAAAGTCTGCTCAACCAAGCGGGGAAAGAAGTTCTGATTAAAGTGGTTCTCCAAGCTATCCCCACTTATGCTATGTTGATCATGAAGTTTCCCAAGACGTTTTGCCAAAAGTTACATAGAAACCTTGCTAGATTTTGATGGAGTAAATCGGGAGGAGCAAAAATTATTCATTAGAAGAAGTGGTCTTTTATGATGACAAGTAAAAAGAAGGGAGGGATGGGTCTTGAGAGTTTTTCTGAGCTTAATGAAGCCTATCTGGCCAAACAAGCTTTGAAAGCTGTTTAAAACCTAGATGCATTGTGGGTTACTACACTTAAAGCCTTGTACTTTAAGGACGGTGAGTTTATGGATGCTAAGAAGATATGGAATTTCCTTTTGGTAGGGAGAGACATAATCCGGAAAAATGATAGATGTGCTATAGGGGTGGCGGAGGCAGTTAGTATTTGTTCTGATCATTAGCTTGCAGAGAGGTCTTTGGCTAATCTTTCATGTTGTTAAGAAGGTGTGCGATCTTATTAATACAAGTAATAACTGTTGGGATATCCAAAAGGTAAGGAAAACTTTAACTTCGAGATAAGCTATTTTAGCTATACAAATTCCCACCAGTTGGTTTAACACCTCTAACTCTCTATTTTGGCCTCACTCTCCCTCCGGGTCATATACCATGAAAACTGGCTATCATGTTATTAAGAGTCTTAATGTAGATCTACCTTTTGATCCTTCTACCTCAGTTAGGATTGACGAGGTTATTTGGAAAGAGTTGTGGAGTGCTGACATCCCTCAAAAGGTCAAGATGTTTATTAGGAAAACTTGTCATAATCTCCTCCCTCTCAGAGATAGCCTTTTCAAGAACAGGTTGATCAAGGATAACTTGTATCCTATATCCACCCTTGAAGTGGAAACATTTGTCCTTGGACTCTCCCCGGCATGCAAATCCAGTGGTACCTAACAAATAGTGTATTTCTAGCTTTCATCAATGGTTTGCTCTGACGGTTCAAGTCTTCAGTACTAGCTCCTCACTTAAAAGCTATGGTTTAGTTTCGATTTGTCTAACTTTGTGGTCTATATGGAAGGGTATGAATGGGTCTATTTTTGAACTTGTCAAGCCTAACCAACCATATGTCTACTATTCAGAGTATTAATGGTTTAATAGCGGATTCTCACTCTCTTTGCTCTCTAGATACTAACCCTATATATATTCTGCCTCCAAACACTTCACACACACTGTTTCCGGAGTTGCCTAGAGACTTGTTTGTTGTATATTGTTTGCTTGTGTTGAATCTTGGTCTCTGAGTGGTTGCATTGGATCTGTTGGCTGGATTTTCTGTTCCTCTCTACAGGTTGAGCTTGGTTTGGTTTTTCCCTTCTCTATGTGTTGGTGCTCTTCACGCTTCATCTCTGCACTGTGAAGGTTGGTAATTTTGCTGGTTTGCTGGTACATGCTTTGATTTGGTAGTGACAGGCCGGTGCTGCCCTGGTGTATTGCTGTCTTTCACTTTTAATTTTGGTTTGCCTTGATTTTCTCTTCCCGTCCTTGCTAATTTTTTTGTTGATCTTTTGGTTGTATTTCTTCGATCTGTTGTAGCTGGAGTGGACATTCCACTCCTTCTAATTTGGTTCGTCTGTTTTGGATGAGTTGTTGCTCTGCATGTGTTGAAAGCTTATATCCTAATTGGCTTTGGTTGTTCTGCTTCAACTTATCGTATCAAGCTGTTTTTTCTTTGTTCTTGCATCGGCTAGTTCTACTTCACTTATATTGTATTCAAAGCTCCTTTGCTAGTTGGTGGATTGTTAAAGTCTGCAATTATCTTAAGCAATCTATCCTGATTTTAGTTTGTGTGGTTGGTATAACAATAGCTTGGTAAGTTGATTTATTAGCTTGGATGAAACTATTTGAGTTATTACATCCATGTGGCTTTATAAGCTTTTTGGTATCTAGAGTGTGATTGGATTTATTCATTCACTAACTTGTCTTTTATGTGCTAATTTAACTCTTATGCATGCTTAGTTTAGCGGGAGATAGATTGTATTTTGTCTATAGTTCCAAGGACACACTAGTTTGTTTTATCTTTCTATCCTTGTAATTTTGTGTAGATTGAGCTCCTTCACTTTGGCTAAGCCCATTGTATTATGCTCTCGGTATCGAGCATTTTTTATAATGAAATTCAAAAAATAGATATAATAATGTATAATTGAAAGAGAATATATATATATATATATATATATATATATATATATATATATATATATATATATATATATATATGAGATTACTATTTTACCCATAAAAAGACAAATGTGGAAGAATTTTAAGATAGGTTAATTTCGTATTTTGCACGGCAATTTATTTTCGTATATAGATAGCAAATACTAGATGTGCCGCGGCAATTTTTTATTTTGTTGTGTACTCCGCAGATTGAAATTCGAAACTTAATCTTTATTAAAAATTTGTACTATAATTAACTTACACAATAAAGTTTTGGGTTTGAATCGAGATAAGTTTTTTTAATTAAAAACTTGTTTAAAAAATAACATGTTCACTCTTTTTTTTTCTTTTTTTTTTCTGTTATATGTCATTATAATTGGAAAAATATGAACAGAACAAGAAATACAAACATAGATTTTATTTTTGTTTTAGAAGAGATGACAAATACTAATATAAATTTCGAATTCTTGGATTCGAACCTGATACATGACGTTTGTTTAATCTGACACTATCAATATTTTTCAATTGAGCTAAAATTAGAACCATCTTAAGTGACAATATAGTTTTCTTCCACCCATGTAAATAAAATCATATGTGAAACTACGAAATAAACCGATGGCGTGTCCAACTCATCTAATTATCTTAATCTATAATAATTGGTCTCATACGGTGAATTCACAAATTTAAGGACTTGTTTGATTAATCTTATCTTTTCAATTTCTAGGACAAAAATGTTGTAATAAAATCATAATATAATTTTTGTAATGAATAGTGATAGTTATAGGTATAGTTATATAGGTACGTACATTCATACCGACGACAGAGTTTAGATAGTCCACAATCCTCGGCGGCAAAACTCTATCTATCTTATAGTTGTCGTTGTGGACCTCTCCACAGTGGTGGACCGTCTCCCACCACCATTTATATTATTAATAAATAATTTTTAAATAAAATTATTTTTGTATATTAAATATTTTATTGTGAGTGCTAAATAAATATACACCAACTATGGAGTGTACACAGATAATAAATACTCTTTGGTAATTCTTTGTGCCGAACTTTAGCACATGATTGCACATGTATATGAATTAATTAATATAATAATGAAATGAGAAGGAACCTGAAAATGATGGCAAGCAAGAAGGTAAAAGCTGGCACCAAGTTGCTTATCGCTGATGAGAGAGTGGGAGAGCTGTAACTGATACCTGTGTAGCCCATAATTTGAGATGAACTTCTGCAATTTCGACCAATCAAAGTAAAAGATTCAAAATTTGAAATGATGTTTAAATAACTAATTAATTGTGCAGCTTTAATTAAGCTTGTACCCAATCAGTCCAAGAAGACCAATTTTCCATAGTATGGGTGAACTGAGAGGGGGAAGTACTCTTGATCTGCAAAAACAAGAGACAAAATCACATAATTATACATAAAAAATTTAAGCGATGATTCAAATTCAACTCTATCTTGTTTTCTTTTCTTCTGTTTTTTTTTTTAACTCAGTACTCTCAATGAATTTAACTTTATCTTTAAATAAATAAAGGAAATAAACCTTTGGGAGATAAAGGGAGCAGGAAGGAGAACAAAAGCAGCAACAGCATATGCATAAACAACAAAGACATGGTAACTCATTCCTTTCAAGGTAGCAGCCTTAAACAGAGTATTCAAAGCCACGTTGATGCATTCCATGATCACCATAGCACCAAAAGGAACCAAATCCTTGTACCAATGTCTTATTGCCATTTATTATTTTCCCTCAAGCCTCAATCTACCAAAGTTCGAGTAAATTAGGAACAATATATGTCAAACTAATGCTCACCACAACTAGACAACAACGGCTAGCAGTAGAGTGTGGCATCCAAATAGACATGTTTTGGCTGTATCAAGATAATAATGCAAATTAGTGATACGATATCATCAAGTTTCTTATTGGGCGCTTCAATTAATTAGTTAATAATAGTGACGTATAGAGCACTACACCAGTAGACATTAGTTTCAAGTTCACGCGTTCCTATTTTACTTTATATTAAAATAAGTGTTTTTTAAATAGAACAAATATTTTAATCAAGAAAAATGTTATTTGAATACACTTTTAAACACAAATATAATACTTACTTTTTATACCTACTATGATGATATAAATGTGGATTATACTCCCTCCCTCTCTTTCTCTTCTTCCATAAATGTGGACATACTGTATTTGTGTCAAAAAATATATTCAAATAACATTTCTCTTTAATCAAATGTCATATTTTAAGAGACAATTTCAATGAAATGGCAATCATTATATTAATACCGTATGGCTACTCTAATGAGTTGAATGAATACAGAAAACTTACTTGTATCTCATTTGATGGTGGAAAATTAATCAAACCAATTCAAAAAGTAATTGAAGTTATATATTTCATTCGTTTAGTTTATAAATCAACTCTCTTTCTCTGTCTATGAGTGTATTTAATTTGCAAATCAGTAAATACTTAACATAACAATATCATATTGTACAAGATAAAATTTTCTACTCCACTATATTTAATGATTGATACATAATACAAACAATTTTACACTACATTTTGTTTGATATGTTTATGCACTGAACAACTAACATCATTTTTACTATAATATCATTTATTGATATATATATATATATATTAATGTTTATGATAGTAAATATTAATAACGGATAGGGAGGAGAAAAAATGATCTACATAAAGAGAAGAGAGAGAAATACTATGAAATGAGAGAGATAATAGGGAAATAAAGAGAGTGGGAGATAAAGAGAGAGAAAATAGATATGAGAGAGAGATGGGAAGAGAGACAAGTGAGAGAGATTGAGAAAGAGACATGAGAGAGTAGACAAAGAGATAAAATGGAGAAAGACATAGGATAGTAGAGTAACGCCAAAAATGGGCTCACTCTAGTAAGACAAGAGTAAGGCTAAAAATTGCTAATTCATCCTTGTCAGTCCTTTGGTAAAATATTTTACAATTTATTTTATTTTTTTAAAATTATAGTACTTATCTTATCATTGTCTTATATATTTATGTTTTCTATCACATTTTCTGCTTTGATTTTCTAAGAAATAGTTTTATTCCTTTTATGTGCTTCTTCTATTTTACCTTATTTGTTTTCAAGAAAATCTTTCTTTTCTCATGTATTTACTTTAATTGTTTTTTATCTACGTCTTTTCCGCTGGTAAGTTTCTCATATGTTGCTTAGATCTGACTTTTATCATCTTTTTTTTTATATCTTATTTTATTTTAGTTTTCAATTATTTTTATTTCCTTTTTTAAGATCTCTTTTAAACATTTTATTCACTTCTCCATCCTCAACTCTTCATCTTCCTCTTCAATTCAACATCTTGAGCCATTTAATTGCTTTTTCCTCTTTCACGTATCTTTGATGTTTCTTCATGTGTTCCTCTGAGTGACATAATGACAAGTTATTATGACCACATCACTATGTGTTTTAACTTCTCAAAATAATCAATCATCATTTTTCCTTGAAAAATTGAGATATCTTTCTCTTGGAAATTTAAACAAATAGTTGTCTAGCATAATAGAATGAGTTCAATCAATCTATTTAAACTTTCATTTTTGCCTCTGTTGTTTCTAACTCCATAATCTTCTTCCTTTTGTACAATCCATTTTCTTTATAATAATTGATAGTCTTTCGATCTTTGGCACTTCATCAAAAAGAAAAAATGGGACTTACGTGCAATTATTTTTAAAGTCATCTCTAATGCTATCAGACTCTCAAGGAGTAAGAGAATAGATGCTATACTGTTTGGAAGAAAAATTCTAAGTTGTATAGAGTTCTATGAAATTCCAAATCTACTCAGGGAATTTTCAAATTACTTTATTAGACAGTCATTGTCAACTTCTGAGGGTATGATTGTCAACTCCGAGACAATCATAAACATTAATGCTCACTTTCACGAGTTTGTTGAACATCCTATCTATGAAGAAAACAAAATTGAATCTTTAGAGATTTCACCTGCTTCCTCGTGTTTATTTTTTGTTTGATTGGTTGCTTTATCATCTGAATATGTTGTTACATCATCTTCATCATTTGCATCTACATCTGTTTTTGCTATCATCTGCATATGGTTGTTGCATCATCTACATCTGTTTGTTGCATCATATGCATCTGGTTGCTACATTATGTGCATCTAAGTGTCATTTGCATATCATCTCATACATCATTATTATGATAGATACTTGCAATTCATCCTTCTTTTAAAAGGCTTAACATGGATTTTCCATTGGGCTTAACATCCTAAGAGGAACAAGAATCCAATGGCTTAATATCCTAAGATGTTATGAATTATTGATCAATAGATTTCATAAGCATCCAAAGGTTTAACATCTTAGGGACTACGAATTCAGTTGAAAAGTATTATCAAAATTATATGTGTGACATTATTTTTTATTTATCTTCTACTTTTAACTTTCATTTTATTTACCCTTAAGTGTATTGAAAATATGAAATAACTTAATAAGTTTAAAATTCCTAGAAATCAGGTCTATCATATTTAGGGGGAGTTTCAAAATATTGATTTAAAACATTTTTCTTAAAGAATTTCACAAGATTATTAAGTTAAATAATTTTTTACTACTACATTTAGGGGGAGTTCTTTTTAATTTTTTTTTTGTATAGGAAAATTGTTCATTAATTGTATAGTTACTTATCATCATTAAAAAGAGAGAGATTCTAAGTGCAAAAGTGGTTTTAACTACAATTTTCTGATTATTTGCTAGTGTTTGGATGATAAAAAAAAAATAAGAATAATTATCCCCTACTTATTTGCTAAGTGTGTGAATTAAGTTAGAAGATAAAGATTTATATTAATGACTATCTATTTTAAGGTAACATAATTTATAAGTAAGTTAGAGATAATAATCTAAGTGTTTTTAACACAAAGAATATTATTAACTTATGAACAAGTAATTATGTTTACTAATAAAGTAAGTCATAAGAAGCTTTGTAGCATGTATCTGATAACCTAATATCCGAATTAAAGCTTTAACAGACAAAGGAATATAAGTAAAACAGATGATACTCTGGTTCAACAATCAAAGAAGAATCTGAATGGAACATTTGAAAAAGTTAATACTTTGGTAAAAGTCAAATCATCTAATGAAGTAAATGACTTTGTAATTTCTCTAAAGCAATGGTCCCTCTGGTAGAGCTATCATCTGAAAAAGTCAATGCCTCTAGTCAACAAGTCAATAGTGAAGATTGACTTATGAATAGTATTCGTCTATAGAAAAAATTCTAAGAGAAACAATTTTGTTCCTCTAATGACGTGGCTCCAAAACATGAAAATAATCTATATCTCGTGATTAGTATGGTACAAGTGTCCATGTTGTACATCAACAACGTAGAATAGTACTATGAATAGTACAAATCTTTTAACGACTCAATGTATTATTGCTACGTGTCAAGATCTCCAATGACACTATTTTCAACATATATATTCTGCAGTATTTAAATAGAAACATTTTAAAATGAATTCAAAAAAGGGTATCAAAAAAGAAAAAAGCAATGTTCAAAGAAAATTTCAATAAAAGCCTAGAACATGTCAAAAGAAAAGAATGAATGAAATTTTTTCTCTATAGAGAGTTATTAGAAATTGTTAAAGATCAATCAAGTTGTTTTATACATTGAATTGATATGTGATTGAATAGTATTATCCTCTAAATGAGAGTTAAAAATCCGAAGAAAGATTTTGTGTGTCATATTAGACACATACTTGAATCAATGTACTCAAGGCCAATAGTGGCAACATCTCATAAATCAAAAAAAGTACCTGAAGAGGTGAAAGAATACTTGAAGCTTGAAGATGCAGAGTAAAGAATACTTGTATGCTATTAGATAAATAGTGGATTAAGTTCTCAACTATACTAAATTATGTGTCAACTCAGACACATACTTGAATCAATCTACGCGTAAGAATTGGATTCCTTCTACTGAGGTCGAGAGTGATGTTATACTAGAACCTTGTAGGGCTTGTGAAAGTGTGTGTTTGCCATCATAGGGAGTTACTAATTAGTGCACATATATGTATTCTTGTGTGTTTGATGACATACATATTTGTATGCCTTTTACCTCGTTTGGCGTGACGTTCTTCATGTCGTGAATATTTCCCCTACTTAGTTATACCAAACAATTGGGCATTTAAGAAGGCCTTTCAAATTGTGTGTGGGGTTTGAATCTTCACCGTACTGTTGGGGTTGTCTTTTACACTGGGAGTAGATAATGGGACTTGAGTTTCTATTAGTGGTAGTTATAACTAATGGGAATAAATATAGAAACACAATAAGAAGAGATATGCAACAGATATAAAATTCCCTCAACTTACAAGAACTTGTGAGGAGCAACAACAAATATATGACAACAAATTTATCAAATAAAAGGGCGTAAAAAACACCGATATTTTAACGTGGAAAACCCGTCACGGGTCGTCCAGACCAAAAAAATAGCACTACTATAATCAAATAAGGTTACAAGAGAGTCTCAAAATGATGCACAAATTGTACCTACAACCAAGAAAAATAACAAAACACTAAAGCTTAGAAATGAAAAACAAGATGAGAAACACCTCAAAAATCTGCTACTGCGTGAGCACCTTTTCTCCCTCTCTGGATGTTGTTTTGTCAATCTGACCGTTGAAAATGAAGGCATGTGTATGTTGCAAGCCGGTTGTTCAAAAATCAGCCCGATCCAACGGTTAATGAATGTGTAATCGATGTTTTTCGGAGACTGATTTGAAAAAATTGGAAATAGAGTTTACTCTTCTCTTTTCTCTTTTGGTGACTACTTTTTACTTCAAAATACTATCTCTCTCTTCCCTAATCAGATCCCTCTCCACTTGAATAAGTGAGACACATAATGAACTACAATATTTGGACAGTTCTCCACATAGGAAATGAGTCTAATACCCAACATATCCCCTCTCACAACTATGTGGAGATAATTGCCAAATTGGCGATATCCCAACAAGTTTCAAACTTCCCTCTTGGTAATTCATTATTCATCATATCATAACCATTATAATCAATATGAACTTTAGCCAACTCCAATAACTTAGCTTCCAAAATATCATATATCTAATGATACCTTACATCAATGTGTTTGGACCTACTATGAAATGTCAAATTCTTACCAAGATGAATAGCACTTTAACTATCAACAAATAATACATATTTGTCCTGAATAAACACAAGCTCCTGCAAGAATTTCTTCAACCAAATCAACTCTTTGCATGCTTTGATAATGGCAATGAACTTTGTCTCAATTGTAGACAATGCTACACATTTTTGTAATATGAACTGCCAAGCCACAACTCCCTCTAGAAAATTTAATCATGTACTTGAAGTGGACTTCCTTGAATCAATATCTCTAGCCATATCTGGAGCACCCCACCAAAATAAGTTTGTCACCTCTAAAACAAAGCGTCATACATGCAGTACCACAAAGATACCTCAAAATCCATTTTATAACATTCCAATGGTCTCGACCTGGATTTGACAAAAATCTATTAACTGTACCAATAACATGCACAATATCTGGTCTTGTACACACCATTGCATACATCAAACTACCCACATCAGACGCATAAGGAACTCGTTGCATATCTCTTTTCCCATCTTCACTAGAAGGACTTTGTTTAGAACTCAACTTAAAATGAGTAGCAAGAGGAGTACTTACAACCTTAGAGTTTTCTACCTAAAACCTTTGCAACACTCTATCAATATAGTGTTCTTGTGACATCCGAAGTTTCTTCTCCTTTCCGTGGCGCATGATTCTTATGCCAAAAATTTGTTTAGCTACTCCCATGTCTTTCATGGCAAAGGACTCACCCAACTACTACTTTAACCTGTTATTCTTGGAAATATTTTTCCCAATAATAAGTATGTCATCAACATATAATAACAGGATAATGAAATCATTGTTAGTAAAATTTCTAACAAATACACAATCTTTGTACCACTGCCTTAGAGCTTGCTTCAAATCGTATAAACTTATTCTCAGTTTACACACATAGTTTTTCCTGGCCTTCAACAAGAAAACCATCATGTTGCTTCATGTAAATCTCTTCCTCCAAATCATCATGAAGGAAAGTCGTTTTTACATCAATTTACTCTACCTCTAAGTCAAGAGTAGCTGCCAAACTCAACACGGTTCTAATCGATGACATTTTTACCACAGGTGAGAAAATCTCATTAAAATCAGTACTCTTTCTTTGATGGAAACCTTTCTCCATTAATTTGGCTTTATACCTTGATGAATTTGAGTTACTCAGAAGCTTCACTCTATAGATCCACCTATTTGCCAAAGTCCTTTTGCCTTGTGGCAATTTTCACAAAATCATAAGTGTGATTATCATGCAAGGATTTCATCTCATCATGCATTGCATCCAACCACTTTTGACTTTCTTCACTCTCCATGGCCTCTCGAAAACACTCAGGTTCCCCTTCATCAATCAAATTCACATACTCATCAGAAACATACCTTGTAGATGGTTGTCTCTACCTCTTAGACCTCTTGAGTTGAGTTTGAGATGATTCAAAAGCATCACTAAGATTTTCATCATATTTGACTCCTTTAAGCAACAATTGCATTCGCATGTTGGTTTGCAAGCATACATCCCCAACACCAATTACCTTAGATACACAATCATTACCCATCTTCAAAACTCCAAAGTCACTTGAAGTATAAGATGTGAAGAAGTCCTTCCTCGGTGTAACATGTAGTGTAACACCACTATCAATTATTCACATGCTCTCATCAGATACAAGATTAATTAATTCATGGTCACGAAGAATAACAAGATCATCACTAGTAACAATAGTAACATAGTCATCATCACTACAGTCATCCTGACTTCTTTTTTTATGCTTACTCTTCTTGCCTATATCCTCATTTTTTCATAGAAAACAATTCTTCTGTATGTGCCCTGTTCTATGACAATAATGACACCATATTTTTTTTATCTAGACTTTGACTTGCTTCTGCTATTTTCTCTACCACCCTTTGGTTTTTTTTTTTTAACTTTTCCCCCTATTTTTAGTGACAAGAACTTCAGATTGAGATGAAGAGTCATGTGCCTTCCTTCTCATCTCCTCGTTCAAAACACCACCCTTAATCGTTTCCAAAGAAACAACACATTTAGGAGTCGAACTCGTAACATAAACCCAAAATGTCTCCCAAGACTTTGGTAAAGATAACAATATAAATAGTCCTAAGAGCTCATCATCAAATTTGATATCCAATCCTGACATATGATCAAGGATCCCTATAATTCACTCAAATGATCCAAAATAGAAATCATCTCCTTATACTTCAAACTTATGAAACTATTCAGCAAAAACAATTTATTATTCCCTTATTTAGTGGCAAACAAAGTCGGTCTCTTCTCCAACATAGTTTTTGCACTTGTCTCATTAGAAATATGATTATAAACATTATCTTCTACATATTGCCTAACAAGACCACATACCTATTGATGTTTAGAATCTCATTCTTTTGTAGATTTACCATTCGGGTTTTTAGAACCAAAAATAAGAAGATGCATATTCTTCAAAAATAACAAATTTTTCACCTTGCCCTTCCACAAATGGTAATTAGTATCATTCAAGCATACCATCTTTATATTCATATTTGTTTCCATCATTCAAGCAAGTCAAATAGCTCTTTAACCAAGAACTCATACACCACTCTGATGGGAATAAACATAGAAACACGATAGCAAGTAGTACACAACGGATATAAAATTCCCCAAACTTGCAAGAACCCGTGAGGAGCAACAACATATATATGACAACATATTTATCAAATAAAAGCATGTAAAGAACACTGATATTTTAACGTGAAAAACCCTTCAATGTAAGGGTAAAAACCACAGGTCATCCAGACCAAAGAAATAGCTCCACTATAATCAAATAAAGGTACAAGAGAGTCTCAAAATGATGCACAAGTTGCACCTACAACTAGCCAAAATAAAAAAAATGCTAAAGCTTACAAATGAAAAACAAGAAGATGAAAAACACCCCAAAAACATGCTACTATGCGATCCCTGTTTCTCCCTCTCCTAATATTGTTTCGCCGATCCGACCGTTTAACACAGAGATCTATATGTTACAAACCTGCTTTCCAAAAATCAGCCCGATCGAACGATTAATGAATAAGAAATTAATGTTTTTCTGAGACTGATTTGACAAAATTGAGAATAGAGTTTACTCTTCTCTTTTCTTTTTTACTGGCTACCTTTTTGTTCAAAATACTTTATCTCTCAACCCTAATCAGACCGCTCTCCACTTGAATAAGTGAGACACATAATGAACTACAATATTTGGACCCTTCACCACATAGGAAGGAAACCCATTATCCAACAATAACAAGGGGTTGTTTAGTGTTGCAAAAATTTTAAACGTAAATTTGTTCGAGTTCTGGGTAATGATTCTTGTTTTGAAATATATATAGATTTTTTAGGATTTTACACAATTTTTTTATTAAAATATATATCAACAATAATAATTGTACAAAAATAATTGTAGTATGATAAGTAAAAAAAGTGTTTATAGTCTAATTATAAAAGGATTAAATTGTCATATAAAATGTGAGACATCATTTGTTGTAAGCATAGAAAAAATATTGTATATTAATTTTAGTAAGAATACAATTTAAATAAAATAAAACCCATTGATGAATACAAAGTGTATTGTGCACACAAAAAATGTGATTGCTAAGAAAAATAAATTCCGAACAATAGACCATAGCCACAAATTTCAAAAGATTAATCTACTTATGTGTTTAGCAAAAAAATAAGCAATAATGTTCTATTTTAGCTTTAACAATATACAACAATAAAAATGTTTCGATGTATTAAGTATATGTATCTAAAAATTAGAGTCACATTTGTTTAGTTATTGGAATAAATTTTGCAAAATCATCCTCATTTAATTTCAGCAACCATTAATCATCATAGAGAAACTTCATATTAAGAGAGATGCCCACAGAGAATAATCTTGTATTTCAAATAAGAATTCCTTTTATAAAGGGATATATGAAATGAAAAAGAGAAAAAACGCACAACATTAGGAGAGATAATGTACTACTCAATCTTAAATAAATTTAAGGAGAATCAACAAACTAACTACTACTAAAAAAAAACCTTTAAATAAAATTTCTAACTAACTTTTATATTTCTATTAGGATCCTTTTCCCACAATAATTTATACATGTAGCAAACACACTATCATTTTTCCACACTAATCCAATATTAATCTTTGATTTTGTTACTTTTCTAGACATATTTGTCAAACGACAATTGATCACGATGTAGTAACTTGGAACACAAAAACATCATTCTAAAGCAACACCTAAAAATAAAAAGGAAAATAAAAATTTATCCAGTTCAATGGTGAAACCTAATCATCCTTGAAGGATACAATAGTAACGATCTCTTGTTATTTCGTGTTTTGAAAACAGTTTAAAAAACAATTTATGTCATCGAAAATATTATTGGGTTGAGTCGCAGACTAGGTCGCTCTCTTTAAGACGTTTCGCGGCACTTCCCAAATTGTGTAAGGCAGACTATCAACCACGTCGTCCCCAGGATAAAACAGCTCAGTTACTCTGTATCGGAGTTTCACTGCACCGTGAAAAAACCGTTCTAGAATTACACCCTCAGTATGGCAATCTAATGGCTGCCACTCGTAATATGGTACTAAGACCACTCGAAAGAAAGAAAAAGGAGAAGTAAGAATTTGGAGGGAGAAGAAGAGAAAAGCCTCATAGGAAAGGAGAGCTTTTGGTGTGATTTACAACTGAGCAGAACCCTCTATTTATATAGGAGATTTGCTACTGGATCTGAGGGATTTCGGGATCCATCAGACCAGACTCACAAAAAACGTGCCCCCATTTTTTCTAGGTTAGGTTTGACTCCGAAAATTACAGGGTATTGACCAAGTACGCAGCCACAAAACAAACGGGAAAATAGGTAGGGTTTTGACCAAAAACCGAACCGCGCGAAATACAGGGAATGACTTACTGGATTAGAAATAAAGTGTTGATTAAATGGAGGGCCAATTTTGTGAAGGGGTGAGAATAATTATTTCCAACATCTATGTTCCTCATTTCCAACATCTCTACTTCAATTCAAAAACTAGTTCTATGTTCCTCATTTCCAACATCTCTACTTGAAAATAATTTCGGGAGAACATAACCGGTAAATATTATCAAATCATACATTGCAACATTCCCCTACTATCCTACCAATCAAAAGTAGACAATAAAAACTGTAAGTAAATAAAGGTATATTTGAATGATTCAAACGCATTGGCACAATCTGACGATAAAACCATGAATCCAAGTAACAATTTTTTCCAAATTTGAATAAAACAACAAAGTAGGAGTTTCTGTATCTTACCAAGTTAAAACCATTTTGACTACTACATGCATAAGGCCTTTAATCAAGTTTTCATATACCTTGGCAACTTTTTCATTCCCCCCAATTCTTTTGTCCAACTTGAAACTGGGGTATATGCCAATAAAGATACGTTGAGTGTTGCAAACTGAAGTTTCCAAATCGTGATTAAGATTACATAAGTAAGATTACAATTGATCTCTATTTATACACAATAACTTAGAATTACAAAAGTAAGATTACAATAAACGCTAAGAATAGGGTATGTATCAAAACAAAAACTTAAGAAATAGAAATAACAAATAATAGAAAAGGGAGGATAGACTATGGAACCTTGATAGTTGAACCGGTGGTATTAATAGAGAGGATAGATTGTCAAACCTTGATAGTTGAACTCATGGTATTAATACATATTCACAAAAATGAAACAAGGGAGAGAAAGAAAACAGTGTTGTGTATTATAAAAAGTGTGTAGTATTGAAAAATACGATTTTTTTGACGAAATAGGCTTTTTTTTTATAAAAAAAGATGAAACGATGTGTTTGTTTCTTTAAAATATCGTAATCTTTTGTTTTGATTTTATTATAGAGGAATGATATTTAAACACAATTTCAAACACAAATACGTACATAACTACTGTACAAATACAAACTTTTTATACATACTAACTTAAGGGGCAATTTAGTCATTTTGCTAGCTTTTTTTTAAGAAAACCTTTACTCTTCAGAAAACCTTTTTTCTTCCTTCTCTCTCAGAAAACCCCATGTTTCACTCTCATCTTCTTCCTTCTCAGAAAACCCGTCGTCCTGCTCATCTTCTTCGTCCTTCTCAAGCCCCTCAGATTTATTGAGTGTTTTCATTGTAAGTTTACTTTTCTTTATCATTGTTGTTGCTTCTTTGTGTGATTATTGTTTCCTAGGATTTATGGTTATTCAATTTAGGATTTTTTAGTTATTGATTTAGGGTTTTTGTTTTTGTTTTTTTGTTTCTTTGTTTAGGGTTTATGGTTATTCAATTTAGGATTTTTTTCTTCTACAGTTTAGGGTTTTTTTTTTTTTTAATTTTGGTCATTATTATTTATAATTTTGGTCATTGTTGGTATACTTTTGTTGGCGTTTATTGTTTGTTGTTTTCATTTTACTTTGTTTAGCAGCTTATTTTCTTTTATAATCAACTTTCATGAGATAATGGTTGAAAGATTTCGATTCTTGAGGGCGAGGTAAAATGGTTGAAATGGGCGATTCTTGAGGGCGAAGTAAAATGGTTGAAAAAATAATTGCTCAAACGTCAGCCAATGCATCATTCCGATCATGAATTTGTGGGAGGTTCTCCAACAAGAGCTTGTAATACATTCCCCCTCAACTTCATATGCTGATTTTGACGGTATCGATATTGATTTTTTTTTATCGATAAAATATTTATGTAATTGGACTTGTTGATAACATACTCTTAAACTTTTATCTGCAGGTGATGTGGGAGTTAGTACCCCTTTTGAGAATGTTGGGGATGAAGCCGCAGAAAATGTTGTTGGTAAGTAAGAAATTGTATATGGTGTGGCGTTGCTGTAGTTTTGCTACGGTATAATTTTAATACATTTGTCAACAGGTGAGCCTAACGTGAACACTATAGCAAAATCAGCGTCAAACATAATTACGAGAATGAAAGATAAACCAAAGAAGCGAGTTAAAAGTGTAGTCAATCAAAGTCCGTTTGTGAACCCGAATGAAAAGAAGAAAAAGAAAAAATAAGTATGTAATTGGCATATTTTGAGTGTGTGAAAGGTTCTCTATAAGGATGTAATTAGTGGCATTTGAACCACACTTTTTGCCTCTTTTTTGTTTTTCTTTTTATAAACAAATATGTATGGTTAAAAGTTAGTGTGCATTAGCTGTTGATTTTTATGAACAAATATGTTGATTTTAGTGTGCATTAGTTGTTGCTTTTATATCTTGTCTATAAGAATGACCAAGTTTTCAGTTCGAATTCATTAACCAAGTTGTACACAGAATTAACCATGTTGTTTTAAGCCATTAACTAGATTTATATATTGTCTATAAGAATGACCAAGTTTTCAGTTCGAATTCATTAACCAAGTTGTGCACATAATTAACCATGTTTGTTTACGCCATTAACCAGATTTATATATTGTCTATAAGAATGACTAAGTTTTCAGTTCGAATTCATTAACCAAGTTGTGTACAAAAATAACCATGTTTGTTTAATCAATTAACCAGATTTATATACTGTCTATAAGAATGACCAAGTTTTCAGTTCGAATACATTAACCAGGTTGTGCACAGAATTAACCATGTTGTTTTAAGCCATTAACCAGATTTATATCTTGTCTATAAGAATGACCAAGTTTTCAGTTTGAATCCAAAATTGTCATCCAAAAAACGTAACAAAAGTGATAAAGCACGTACATGATTATCATACAATCCATTTACATGACTGTTTGTTGCAACAAAATGTCATACAAAAAAGTGACAAAAGTGATCAAGCATCTACATTTTATCATAAAGTTGTGCTGAATTGTGACAAAAGATCCAAGAATGACGTATTACTTCCAACATGAACAACAACATATAATAAGTTAGCACAATCTTACATATAATATGAAATGTGTTAGACCTACCACATTTAGACAGAAATAATTCATTAACCACCTATTGTACTTCATTAACCAATAATATTTACACTATTAACTAGAAGAAGAAAAACCCAGAAAAACAAATAAAAGTTATATCCAAACAATTATGCAACAACTATTATAATATTGGTTTTAATGCCCATCTAATGAGTAACTATCAAAACAAATAAAAAATTTATCCAAACAATTATTCTTGCAACAACTCCTCACAATTGCCTAAAAAATCGCCAAGTCATCATAAGCACACACAACTATTGACTCAAAAATTAGCTACACTAGAACTTGCTAACATAATTGTAAGAAGCCATTGTTCATCACCAATACACCTATAACAAGTCTTCAATTGCTGAAAAAAAACATGAAAGGGGGTGTATTTTTAATTAATTGCCAGGTCAAAATCAACACAAGTTTTCTTTTTTAAAGTCTCAGAAAAACTTTATGTGTAGTTAATACTCTTAACGATTTGTACATTATTAACCACTTTGATAAAGATTTGTAAAATCCTAAGATCGGTATAATTTTTTTTTTTTTGCATTAGTGTGCAAAAAACATACTTTAAACCTTGAAACAAAGAAAACTCACAATCAATTTCTAAAGCTCACAATCAATTTCTACAACATTGCAAGAATAAAATTAGAAATTTAAAAAATGGGGAAAAACTATAAATCTTAAGCAGTGCTAAACGTATGAAAATAAATAGGAATGAGTTGAAATCACAAGCAACAAAAATGGATGAATAATCTTAACCAACAAAAATGTCAAATAAACCATAAAAGAAACAAGAAATGTGTGGACTTAATACATTTTTCTATTTCTTCTGCAATCCTCACATCAGAGAATGAGAATGAGAAAGGAAGAAAAGGAAAAGAGAGAAGAGAGAGTGTGGTGTTAATTTGATTTTATTATTAATTAATGAAAAAAGTAATACAGCTGTATTAATGAAGAAAGAGAGTATGTATGTATAAAAAATTTATATTTGTACACTAGCCATATCCGTATTTGTATTTGAAATTATATTTAAATAACATTCTTGTTTGTTATAATAGGCATGTTTTAATAGTCTTTGTTGACTGTGCTTTTTTTGTTTTCCAACGCAGGCAACTACAGAATATGCTTTGTTTCTTTCAGCAATTCAAATAAATAATTAACTAATATGCAGTATAATTTATAATTTAAAATAATATATAATCACTCAAAATATTAATTAACAACCGACAAATTTGCAATAAAACAAACCTTATAATATTATAATATTTACATAATAATAATAATCATAATAATATGCAGTCAAAAAAATTTAAAATTTTTGTAAAAATAAAATAAAATTTATAATATGTATCTTCAGACTTTTTACATTCATATTTCATGTTTGTACCTTGTTTTACTGGCACCCCTAGTTCATGTCCTTTCAAATAAATTTTATTTAGCCTTTTTTTTAAAAATGTGTGTATTTTTTAAAAAATATTTGCAATAATAATAATAATTAATTGCTCAAAATTTAATAAATAATCAAATTACAAAATTAAAAAATAATATATATACAAATAATAATAATGATGAGTTTTTATTAATAGAATGATCATATTAATTTAAACACTTTCATTTGATGACATTTGTCATACTCGCCATAATATAATGTTTGCTTTATTCTACTGTATAGATGCAAATTTGTGTCTATTAAGGGGCAAGATTTCAACAAACTATATGAGCTAAAGAGAGTCGGTTTAATTTCTCACAAAAAACCTTTATGTTAGAGATTTAATCGTATATGCATGGTGTTCTAGCGTGTTGACTTTGTTTGTTTTTTAGGAACCATATCTTGAAGGTGCAAACACGAGAAGGGGGTTGAATTGTGTTTGACTAACTTGAATACTTTTTCTGTGTTTGCAAATTTATAGCAAAACCTGATGTATAAATCAAACAGAGTTAGCAGCGGATATAAAGTAAAAATAAAACACATAATTTTATACTGGTTCACCGTTAACGAGGCTACATCCAGTCCCTTCACTTTGAAGGATTTCACTAATTCAAAACCTTGAATTACAACAATATCATTGACCCTCCAAGTCAATCTGGAATCTACAGAACATTCCATCAATGTCTTCATCGTCTTCCATCTTGAACATCTCATACTGTTTGACCAGTATCTTAGCCCTTGCTTCTTGAACCTGTTGGCTTCGTTCATAGGTCAGAACCAGACTCTCGAATATGCTCTTTGTTGTTTCTTTATTTGTGCATCTGTCAAATTCCTTGAATGTGATGGCCCTAATCATGATGGTTCTGGCTTTGTGATGCAGTTTGTATGTTTTGCTCTATTATGATTTCATATCTTCCATGTCCAGTTCTTTAGTTGGATCTCCTGGAACAGTAGGTGCAGTGTATCCTTTGACTACCAGCTTCCATAATTCACGATCTTGAGATATGAAGAAACTTCTCATTCTGTCCTTCCAATACTCAAACTTGTCTCTTTCAAACAGTGGTGGTCTGTTGATGTTGCCTCCCAAATCATCTTTGGATTCTGCCATGTTGTTGACCCCTTGGACCTTTCCTCAAACACTAGCTAAGTGCTCAGCCTTGAGACCGAGCTCTGATGCCAATTGAAGGTGCAAACACGAGAAGGGGGTTGAATTGTGTTTGACTAACTTGAATACTTTTTGTAGTTTTATAGCAAAACCTGATGTATAAATCAAACAGAGTTAGTAGCGGATATAAAGTAAAAATAAAACACAAAATTTTATACTGGTTCACCGTTAATGAGGCTACATCCAGTCCCTTCACTTTGAAAGATTTCACTAATTCAAAACCTTGAATTACAACAATACCACTGACCCTCCAAGTCAGTCTTCTCAAACAGTCTAACAATCCTAGACTTTTGAGGAATACAGCACCTTGACTCCTCAAGTCAAGTCTTCTTATACCAATCTGACAACCCCAGATTGTAGAAGGAATTACAACGCCTTGAATCTAATTGCTAAGTAATCTGCTACCCCTTCTGACTCCCTCAGATTGTAGACTCTACTTCAACAACTTAGATCTATTACAAGGGAAAGAAAAACACGAGTGCTTACTTCTGGAAAGCTGAAACTCACAATTAACCTTACTGAAAACTCGAGTGTTTGCTTCTGGAAGTGTATGACTCTTTTGTGATTTTTCGATGCTAAGTCTTCTTCCTTGAGCCTCCTTTTATAGATGAAGAATTAGGGTCTCTTCCAAGCTTAAATTCGAGTTGTATCTTGCTGGATTTTCTTGCAAAAATACCTTGACCAATCGGGTTTCACTTAAATAAAAAACATATCTTTTTAGCTCCAGATATGCATTCAAAAATAACTCTGGCCAATCCTGATCTTAATTAATTCTGGATCAAATCTTTCTTCCCGCCAATAGCTTCTGAATTCCACAAGGCTTCAATTTATTTTTGTATCAAATCCTTTTAATACTTTGATTAATCATGACTGTTTGATCTTCTGCTCTCGTCCACATCTGGACCATACAAACTGATCTGTTGTGTCCTCTGATTTCGGCCAACCTTGGACCACACTTTCTGATTTCTGATCTCGACCACTCTGGACTTGCAATCCGATCTGCTGTGACCCTCTGATCTCGGCCAATACTGGACCACACGTTCTAATATTCTGATCTCGACCAACACTGGGCCATATGGTCTGATCTTCTGATATCGGCCAATATTGGTCCATAATGCTTAAATCTGGACCATTGATATGAACATCTTCCCTCTGATCTGGACCAATTCTGAACTGGGTCTAGATTGAACTGAAATTAAATTTGGACAAAGGATATTTTAATCTGGACATTTACCTTCTGATTTGGACAAATTCAGGATTAACTATGGACATCATTTTTTCTGGTCTGGACTTAGTTTCATACACTGAACCATGCTATCTTCTGGTATGGGCCAAATCTGGATAAAATCTCTTGTTCTGGACCAATTAATTTATGCTCTAATTAAGTCTGACTTATGAATCCTTCTGGTAGTGTTTTGACATCCTGGTGTATCCTCTGGTGCCTTCAGGATGCATCCTTTGGTACCTTCTGGATGGATTATCTGGTGTCTTCTGGAGGTGTATCCTCTGGTATGATTTTATCCTCTAATTACTCATCCCCTGCCTCTGGTGACTTCAGCTTTTGCCTCTCATAACTTCATCTTCTAGTGGCATTTAATATAGTAATTCAAGGTACAAATTAAGATTACATGGAGTGCTTTTGTAAACATCAAAATCCTAAGTACTTAGAACCAACTTGGTTCCAACAATCTACCCCTTTTTGATGATGACAAAACCCTAACTTATTTTGCTAGATTGTAACTCGAAGTACTTGAAATACTCCCCCTCGGACCAATCTCTCCCCCTAAGTTTAATACTGACTTTTTCTTCTCCTTTTCAACTCCTTCTCTTTTCATCTCTTTCTGATTTATTTTTCTCTCTCCCTGTTTCTTCTCCTTTTCTTTTTCTCTCTTTATTTTTCTCTCTCTCTGTTTCTTCTCTTTTTCAACTCCTTCTCTTTTCATCTCTTTCTATTTCGCTCCTCCTTTCTTTTTATCTCTCCTTTTCTACTTATTTCTCCTTTTTCTCTCACTCCCCCTTTTTGTCATCAGCCAAAAAAGAGGTTCTACTATTTTTGTATTTTTTTTTCTGTATACAAAAAACAAAAAATTAAAGACATAAATTAAAATTACAAGAAAATTAAAAACTCCTAAGAAGACTACTTGAGCTAGTCAGATATGGAGATTATGTTGAGATGCTTCTTGATCAACTCGAACCTATCTTCTGGTAATGCTTTGGTGAAGATATCAGCCCATTGATGATCAGTGTCCACAAATTGGATGCTTAAAGTCCCTTTTTGAACATGGTCCCTAATGAAATGGTGTTTTATTTCAATGTGTTTGGCTCTAGAGTGTAATATGGGGTTCTTGGTTACGTTTATAGCTGAAGTGTTATCGCTGTAAGACCCTTAATTTTTAATTAAAATTATGGAATTAATTTCAAGTGTATTTTGGGGATATTTGTAAAATATTTAATATATGTATGTTTTGAGTAAATATATATATATATAAATATTTATTTTGGAAGATATATTAAGATTATTGGATTAAGAATAAATTAATTTAATTACAAGTAATTAAATTAACGGACAATTAATTAAGGGATTAGCGGCTAATTGCGACGAGATTGGTTAAGTGCTGAGGATCAGACAAGTATCGGGTGAGGTGGCACCCACACAAGCCTATAAATAGGAGTGAGAAGGATGGTGAAATCATAACACCATTGCTCCTCCCTCACTGCCCATACTGCATGTAACAGTACCCCTTTCCCTCCCATTCTGTTCTGCTTCCAGTTCACGACTTCAAAAAGAAAAGAGAGGGAGTTCCTCAAAAGTGCCATTAATTGGAAACCTAGGCACCAAACCAGAAAACCCCCAGTACAAAAGTTGTTCCGCACATCATTACGGAGCTAGAAAACCCAGTTTCGTAGCAGCAAACGCAAGCGGCAGTTTCACCGGTTTTTGACGCGTAAACGGGAACGAAAGCAGAAACGTGAGCAAAAGCAGAAAACGCAACAAGGGTAAGGGCACCTTCCACTTTCTAGTTGCATTCTAGGACTGTAAATGTATGTTTGAGGTGTGGTTATATTTGAGTTTCTGTTTTGAAAAAGAAACTGTTTTGCATGACATTTTTAAGATGAAAGAAAATGCATTCTGTTGAGGTTTTAAATAATCTGTGATGTTGCTGTTTTGCTGATACAACATGTCTGTTATAGTTGTGTGGAAAAGTTGAAAAATGTCTTGCATGTTATTTTGAAGTTGATCAAAATGCTTGTTGAGAAAACTGTGTGCATGTTGTTTTAAAACTTGAAAATTTCATTCTGTGATGTTTGATGATCTGTGAAATACAACATTGTTGTTCTGCTTGTGTGAGAAAGCTGGAATATGCTTTGCATGTTGTGTTGGTTGTGTAAGCATACTGGAGAATACCATGCATGTTGTTTTGGAGGTGCATGTTCTGGTTCTGGATGATTCTGATGTTGATCATTCTGTTTTTGTTTCTGATGATTCTGGTGTTGATCATTCTATTTCTACTTCTGATGATTCTGGGGGTGACTATTCTATTTCTGTTTCTGGATGTTCTGGTGTTGATGATTCTGCTTCTGTTTCTATTTTGAGTGATTCTGGTGATGTTGATGTTTTCAAAAAGAAAAGGGATTTTAAAGGATGAAAGTGTTTTCTGGAAAAGTGTTGAATCTGTTTTGATGTTTGGTTGTTTTTTTTTTAAGAAACAGTTTGAAATGTGTTGAAGTCTCAGGAAAAATTTCACTGGTTTTCGAAGGTGTATTCGAATACAACATGTGTGTATTCGAATACAACCTGTCTAGCTTCTGTTTTACTTAAGTTTTCAAACTTGTATTCGAATACGAGCCCATATATTCGAATACAGAGGAAGGATTTTTGCTTCTGACTTAGCATCTGTATTCGACTACGACCATGTCATATTCGAATACAGAATTGAAATTTTAACACTGTATTCGCATATGTATTTGACTACAGGCATGCTGTATTCGAATACAGAATGCAGATTCTCACTAGTTTCAGCTTCTGTATTCGAATACAAGGGATCTGTATTCGAATACAGATTCGGGTTTTTTTCCAGAAACTCAAGTTTTAGCTTCTGTATTCGAATACAAGGAAGCTGTATTCGAATACAGATTCGTGTTTTTCCATAAAATCAAGTTTTAAACACTGTCATGTGAATTTTAAAGTGTTGGGAAACATTGAGAAGGGTTAAAATTATTTAAAATGAAGTCTTTGAAATAGTTTTGAAGAGGAGAGGATGATGTTTTGGAAACCTTTAATGACCTTGGAGGAAATGCTGAACTTTCAATGTTTTGTCTTCTGTATTCGACTACAGGCATGCTGTATTCGAATACAGAATGTTAAAATTGCAGTTTCATGCTTCTGTATTCGAATACAAGGAATCTGTATTCGAATACAGATTCGGATTTTTAGAAATTCCAAGTTTTTCAACATTTTTTATGAACCCTAAGTGTTGGGGAGTATTGGGAAGGTTTATGATGAATTAAAATGGAACTTTTGTGATAGTTTGAAGTGGGGGTGATGAAGTTTTTGAGACTTTACTAATGTAGTGGAAAAATGCTGATTTTTACACTGGGACATCCTCTGTATTTGAATACAAGAGGGCTGTATTCGAATACATAGTGTAATTCTGCACTGTTTTTGGCTACTGTATTCGAATACAGAGAAGCTGTATTCGAATACAGCTTCGTATTTTCCAGAAATCTCAGTTTTAAACATTGTTTTTATGAATTTTAAGAGTTTGGGAAAAATTGGAAAGAATTAAGATAAGTCAGAATGGAATTTTGAGATAATGCAAAGTGTTAATGATTACTTGACTGTTTAATCATGATTGTGATGATGATAGTATTGATTGTGTTGAGATGTTTTGAAAGATGATGGAAAGTGTAACACCCCGAGTTTAAAACACAGCGCGAGTGCATTTTTTTTTTTTTAAATAAATAAGTAACAAAATTTTCCAGATTTAATTCAAAAGGAAATTCAAATAAAGTTTCATCAATTCATTTCAAAAGAGGACACCCGGCATGTGGCCACTAAATTGTTCCAGAGTGCGGAAGAATACAGCGGAAAAATCATACATAGATTCCCAAAATAAAATTACATTTCCCAAAACTCAAGACCCTATACAAAAGTCTAGACTGATCATGCACTAAGCTATAGTAGCACGGTCTCCGCCGTATCCCCTACAAGTCTCTTCTTCACCCAGCTGTCCGTCCCTCTGCGTTGTCCACAGCTACGCCGTACGTAAAGATCAAGGGAAACTAACGACGTCTCCGTCATTAGTGTAACCGTCGGTGGGACGGGTTTGGGTATCATCTGAGGGCAAAGCCCAAAGTCCACAATAATAGTAAAGGGTCACCGACCGAAATTAACAATTAACACATAGCATGTATATCACAGTAACAATTATAACCATGGCATAACATATAATAATGATGAAAGTTAAGGATGCTCATTTGAAATCTCATGACATGTATGCCTTTTTCAAAACAACAATCGATTAGTATGGAAAATATGTGGTAAGTACAGCCAACACTTCAGCAATCACAATCATTTATCAGAAAATCAGATTTCATAAAGTACTCACACATATCAATTTCGAATCATCATCATATAACCAAAACGTGACCCACCGGTCAATCACCCGATGCAATATGTATATGCTCATGTACTCAACTTCTTGGAATTACCAAGGTGCAGTCGCTCACAGACCAGCACACGTGCAGTCTCTCACGAACCAGCACGATTTATATATGTCAGACTTTAACGGCCCTCAAGACCAGGGTGCAATCTCTCACAGATCAGCACCAGTGCAGTCGCTTAACAGACCAGCACTCGTGCAGTCGCTCAACACACCAGCATGTTTTACATATTTGAATGGACCACCACGAACACGTGGCCATTCCGTAGCCCGGATAGAATAAACCGTCTAACACACACGAAACTACTCTAAACTCGGATAGAATAGACCGTCTAATACACGCGGAACTATTCTATAACCATTATGGTCACTACAATTACATGTATTAGCCTCTCACAGGCCAAATACACAGTAGTTAAATCCTTGCACGGATAGAATGGACCGTCTAATACACGCGGAACCACTCCGTAGCCCGAGTAGAATAAACCGTCTAATACACGCGGAACTACTTTGACTCCGGATAGAACAGACCGTCTAATACACGCGGAACTATTCTATAACCCACGGTTACTACTTAACTTTGCGGCCCATCACGGTCAGCGCATCAACTCTGTGGCCCATCGCGGTCACCACCTGACTATGCAATGCAAGAACTTGCAATGTTTTCTCTTCACTGAAAACAGTATGCGACATCAATGAATTTCATGCATTTCCATCATTTCTCAAAATACCTCAACACAACCAATTTTACTATCAACACATCAATTATTAAACATTCAAGTAATCATTATCACTTTACATTATCACAAAATTCCATTTTGAATTATCATAAGTCTTTCCTCAACTCTTTAAAATTCATAAAACAATGTTTTAAAACTGAGATTTCTAGAAAATACGAATCTGTATTCGAATATAGCCTCTCTGTATTCGAATACAGGAGCCAAAACAGTGCAGAATTAACATTCTGTATTCGACTACAGCCCCCCTAGTAGTCGAATACAGAGGCAGTCTCAGTGCACAAATCAACATTTTTCACTACATCGGTAAAGTCCTAAAAACTTCATCACCACCACTTCAAACTATCACAAAAATTCCATTTTAATTCAACACAAACCTTCCCAATACTTCCCAACACTTAGGGTTTATAAAACAAGGTTGAAAAACTTGGAATTTCTGAAAACCTGAATCTGTATTCGAATACAGACCCTTTGTATTCGAATACAGAAGCATGAAACTGCAATTTCAACATTCTGTATTCGAATACAGCATGCCTATAGTCGAATACATAAGCAAACAACAGAACCAGAATGATCAACATCACAACATCAGAAATAGAACCAGAATGATCAACATCAGAACATCAGAAACAGAACCAGAATGATCAATCATCAGAACATCAAAAACAGAACCAGAATGAATCAACATCAGAACATCAGAAACAGAACCAGAATCAGAATCATCAACACCAGAACATCATAAACAGAACCAGAATCAGAATCATCAACACCAGAATCATCAGAAGCAAACCAGAATGATTCACACCAGAATCATCAGAAGCAAAACAGAATGATTCACACCAGAATCATCAAAAGCAAAACAGAATGATTCACACCAGAATCATCAGAAGCAAAACAGAATGACTCACACCAGAATCATCAGAAGCAAAACAGAATGATTCACACCAAAATCATCAGAAGCAAAACAGAATGACTCACACCAGAATCATCAGAAGCAAAACAGCATGACTCACACCAGAATCATCAGAAGCAATACATAATGACTCACACTAGAATCATAAGAAGCAAAATAGAATGACTCACACCAGAATCATCAGAAGCAAAACAGAATGACTCACACTAGAATCATCAGAAGCAAAACATAATGATTCACTCCAGAATCATCAGAAGCAAAACAGAATGATTCACACCAGAATCATCAGAAGCAAAACAGAATGATTCACACCAGAGTCAACAGAAGCAAAACAGAATGACTCACACCAGAGTCAACAGAAGCAAAACAGAATGATTCACACTAGAATCATCAGAAGCAAAACAGAATGATTCACACCAGAATCATCATAAGCAAAACAGAATGATTAACACCAGAATCATCAGAAGCAGAAACAGAATGATTAACATTAGTAGCAGAAACAGAATGATTAGCATCAGAATCATCAGAAGCAGAAACAGGAGGATTAACATCAGAATCATCAGAAGCAGAAACAAGATGATTAACATCAGAATCATGAGAAGCAGAAATAGAATGAATAACATCAGAATCATCAAAAACAGAAACAGGATGATTAACATCAGAATCATCAAAAGCAGAAATAGGATGATTAACATCAAAATCATGAGAAGCAGAAACAGGATGATTAACATCAGAATCATCAGAAGCAGAAACAGAATGATTAACATCAGAATCATCAGAAGCAGAAACAGAATGATTAACATTAGAATCATTAGAGGCAGAAACAGGATGATTAACATCAGAATCATCAGAAGCAAAAATCCTTCCTCTATATTCGACTACAGGGGATCGTAGTTGAATACAAGTTTGAAAACTTAAGTAAAACAGAAGCTTGACAGGTTGTATTCGAATACACACATGTTGTATTCGAATACACCTTCGAAATCAGTGAAATTTTCCTGAGATTTCAACACATTTCAAACTGTTTCTTTTGAAAAATCAGCACAACCCCAAAACAGTTTTATCACTTTTTTAAACCACAAAACTCAGACTTTTACATCCAACCAGATTTTCCAGAAGAAAACACTTTCATCAGTTTTAAACCCTTTTTATTTTGAAATCATCAGCAACACCAGATTTTCATTAACAGAACAGCATGCAAGCATTTCAGCTTTCTCAAAGCATCAGAACATCATGCAAGCATTTAAGCTTTTTCAAACATCAGAACAACATGCAAAGCATTCAGCTTTTATCAAACATCAGAACAACATGCAAAGCATTTCAACTTTCTCAAACATCAGAACAACATTAACACATTCAGTCAAACAGCAAGCATCACATAGCAGCAAAATACCAACAGAATGCATTTTTGCAATATTCAAAACAGTTTTATGAATATGCTTTTTACTCCTCTTCAAAATAACATGCAATGCATTTTTCAGTTTTCCCCATAAACAAAACAGTATTGGAATAATCATCCAAAACCGCATGTTGCAGATTTTTAAAACCTCAACAGAATGCATTTTCTTTCATCTTTCAAAATGTCATGTAAAACAGTTTCTTTTTCAAAACAGAAACTCAAATATAATCACACCTCAAACATACATTTACAGTCCTAAAATGCAACTAGAAAGTGGAAGGTGCCCTTACCCTTGCTACGTGTCTGCTACTTCTCATGTTTCTATTTTCGTTCCCGTTTACGCGCCAAAATTCGGTGAAACTGCTGTCTGAGTTTGCTGCTACGAAACTGGGTTCTTTAGCTCCGTAATGATGTGGGGAACAACTTTAGTACTGGGGGTTTTCTGGTTTGGTGCTTGTATTTCCAATTGATGGCACTTTTGAGGAACTTTCTCTTTTGTATTTTGAAATCGTGAACTGGAAACAGATTTCAGAATGGGAAGGGAAGGTACTGTTACATGCAGAATGGGGAGGTATGGAGTTCTGATTTTGCACTGCCTCCTCACGTGTATTTATAGAGTTACTTAGGTGCCACCTCATCAAAAATAATGTTAAAATAATGCTGGATCCTCCAGCACTTAATTGTTTTGCAATTAGCCACTAATCCTCAATTAACTGCCCGACTAATTTAATTACTCGTAATTAAATTAATTTATTCTTAATCCAATAATTTTAATTCTTCTTCCAAAATAAATATTTATATATATATATTCACTCAAACATACATATATTAAATATTTTATAAATATCCCCAAAATACCCTTAATATTAATTCCAAAATTAATATTAAATTTAAGGGTCTTACATTACCACCACCCTTAAATTAGTTTCGTCCTCGAAACTACATGTCGATGAACAACTGAGGATATTGTTCCCTCATCTTACTCTCGAGTTCCCAAGTTGCGTCTCCAGTAGTCGGGTTCCTGATCACTTGGACTAGTGGGACTTTCTTGTTTCTCAACAGTTTAATCTTCATGTCTTCAATCCTTACAGGGAATACTTCAAATGACAGGTTGTGCCTCAACTGAATTGTATCCGGCTCGATCACATGTGACGGGTCTACAATGTATTTCCTTAACTGCGACACATGAAATACGTCGTGGATATTGGACAGTATGGGAGGTAAAGCAATCCGATAAGCCAAAGGTCCAATACGCGCAGTAATCTGGTATGGTCCAATAAATTTCGGAGTCAACTTTCTTGACTTAATAGCTCTGCCAACACCAATTGTAGGCGTAACCCTTAGGATTACATGATCACCCTGCTCGAATTCCAAAGGTCGGCGACGCTTGTCCGCATAACTCTTCTGACGATCTTGCGAAACCTTCATTTTCTTTTGTATTCTCTTGATTTTCTCTGTAGTCTGTTCCACCATCTCAGGTCCAACAATCATACTCTCTCCGTCCTTATACCAAGATAAAGGTGTTTGACACTTGCGTCCATCCAAAGCCTCGTAGGGTGCCATTCCAATACTTGCGTGAAAACTATTGTTGTAAGTGAAATCGATCAATGGCAACACCTCATCCCAGTTTCCTCTGTCATCCAACACACATGCTCTTAATAGATCCTCCAAGGACTGATTTGTTCTCTCAGTTTGTCCGTCTGTTTGTGGATGATAAGCGAAACTCAATTTACTCTTATGAGCCTCTTCCAAAATCATTCTCCTCAAATCTGCAACTTCCGGTACACAAACTCTTCCATTACATCTCATAATGTTATCTGGTCCGACCCTTAAGCTCGCTTAATTCCAATGGTGTAACACCCCGAGTTTAAAACACAGCGCGGGTGCATTTTTTTTTTGAAATTAATAATTAAAATGAGTTTTCCAAAAATTATTTCAAAAGAATTAAAATAAAGTTCTTCGTAAAATAGTACGTTATAGATTAATCGATGAACGTAAACCAAATACTTCATCACGATTATCACTAAGTACTTATCTTGGAAATTAGTTTTTAAACATTAATACATCCCAAAATATCATTGTCATAATACATCAACATCAAATATCAGAGTACATGGTTCAGCGGAAAATAGTACAGTATTTCCAAAATAAGACAAATTACAATTTCAATCCAACACCTAATACATTAAGTCTAACTGATCATGCGCTGAAGCTGCAGTAGCACGGATTCCCTCCGCATCCCACGCAAGTCTCTTTTGACTCTGCAGCTCGCTTCGACGTAACCTCCTCCTCCTCCTCGTGCATAGAGGGATCGGTCTCCTCAAAAGTCAAGTCAATACACACTCGTGGCCGCTTTGGCGGTGCCAGAATCTCGTAGCAATCCCCGGAAATCCTAGATGGACCCGGAATCTCAGTCGCTACTGGTCTCAGCTCTTCACGCTTCTCTACTGCATCAGACTCATGTATCTCTCTTCCAATCACAGGGTTGGGAGTCACCACTCCTACAGTGGCCTCCGTCTCAACCCTTTCAGCAGACTCCTCGGCGTCGTCGAAAACTCCGTGCGCCTCTAGCACCAGGCAGGAAGGCACGGGAAACTCTATGCTCGCGTGAGTGCGCTCTACGAAGTCTTCCACGCCATCAGTCCTACTTGTCCGCTCCAGCCACCCCGTATAAGTCGCTCTGCTTGAGAGGGGGTCAAAAGCCCAAGCAGTGCGCGAGTAGCGATCAAGGAAATTCAATGACATTTCTGTCGTTCGGGTGCCCACGGGCTCGTAGTCGAATACAGGTTTTGAAAACTTGGGCAAAACAGAACTTGAAAGGTTGTATTCGAATACACTCATGTTGTATTCGAATACACCTTCGGAAAACCAGTGAAATACTTCCTGAAACATCAACACTTTTTCAAACTATTTCTTTAAAAAAATAACAATCAAACATCAAACGGATTCTGCACTTTTTCAAAATACTTCCCTCATTTAAAATCCCTTTTCCTTTAAAAACCATCAACACCACCAGAATCACACAAAACAACCAGAATCAGAATCATCAATATCACCAGAATCACTCAACACAGAACAGAATCAGAGTCACCATCACCAAATCATTCAGATTTTCAAACCATCAGAACATCATTTAAACATTGCAGTTTCCTCACTCATCAGAACAAATATGCAAGTATTCAGTTTTCTCAAAACACCAGAATGACATGCAAATACTCAGCTTCATCAAACATCAGAATGACATACAAGCACTCAGTTTTCTCAACAACAGAATGACATGTAAAACATTTCAGCTTTCACCACACAATAGAATAACATGCAAGTATTCAGCTTTCATGATACCACAGAAATACATGCAAGCATCACAGAACAACAACCCTCAACATAATGCATTTTTGCATTTTAAGACTATTTTCAAAACAGTTTTATGACATGCATTTTAATCATCATTAAAATAACATGCAAACATTTTCCAGCTTTCACCCATAAGTAAAACAACATGTTTTATTAGAAAAACAGCCAGCAACAACCATCAGGATAATCACATATCAACGAAAATGCATTTTCTTTCAAAATGTCATTTTTCGAAAACAGTTTTTCTTTTAAAAACAGAACTGAAATAACACACATTCGTGGTCCTAATGAAGCTAAAAGATGGAAGGTGCCCTTACCCTTGTAGCGTGCTCTGCTATTTCTCTTGTTCCTGCTGCGTTCCCTTTTCTGCGTCTAAAAACGGCGAAGCTGTTCCCTGAGTTTGCTGCTGCAAAACTGGGTTCTTTCTCTTTGTATTGAGATGGGGATTAACTTTATTACTATGGGTTTTCTGGTTTGATGGTTGGAATTTCAGTTAATGGTGTTTGGAGGAATTTCCATCTCTTCAATTTGAATTCGGGAATGGCAGAACAGAGACAGAATGGGAGGGGAGATGGAGTTGGTACATGCAATATGGGCAGTGAGGAGGAAGGAATGGTGTTCTGACTTCACCATTCTTCTCACTCCTATATATAGGCTCTCATGGTGCCACCTCACTTGCCACTTGTCTGATTTCCAGCTTTTAATTGTCTTGTAATAGCCACTAATCCTTACTTAATGGTTTGATTAATTTAATTACTTGAAATTAAATTAATTTAATTCCTCATCCAATAATTTTATACTTCAAAATAAATATTTATATATATATATATTCACTCAAAACATACATATATTAAATATTTACAAAAATTCCCAAAATGCCCTTGACATTAATTCCAATATTAATATTTAAAATTAAGGGTCTTACAATACTACCCCACTTAAATTAGTTTCGTCCTCGAAACTACGTGTCCGTAAACAATTGAGGGTATTGTTCCTTCATTTTACTTTCTAATTCCCAAGTTGCGTCTCCAGTAGTCGGATTCCAAATCACCTTGACTAGTGGGACTTCCTTGTTTCTCAACTGCTTAATCTTCCTGTCTTCGATCCTCACCGGAAAGACTTCAAACGACAGATTGTCCCTTAGCTGAATTATATCAGGCTCGATTACATGTGTCGGGTCTGCAATGTACTTTCTTAGCTGCGACACATGAAATACGTCATGAATGTTGGACAGTATTGGAGGTAAAGCAATCCGATAGGCCAATGGTCCAATACACGCAGTAATCTGGTATGGTCCAATAAATTTAGGAGTCAACTTCCTTGACTTAATAGCTCTGCCAACACCAGTTGTAGGCGTAACCCTAAAAAATACATGATCACCCTGCTCGAATTCTAGAGGTCTGCGACGCTTGTCCGCATAACTCTTCTGACGATCTTGCGAAACCTTCATCTTCTCTTGTATTTTCTTGATCTTCTCTGTGGTCTGTTCCACCATCTCTGGTCCGACAATCATACTTTCTCCGTCCTTATACCAGCATAAGAGCGTTTGATACTTGCGTCCGTATAATGCTTCATAGGGCGCCATCCCAATGCTAGCTTGGAAGCTGTTGTTGTAGGTGAACTCAATCAATGGCAGAACGTCATCCCAACTCTCTCTGTCATCCAACACGCATGCTCTTAAGAGATCCTCCAAGGACTGATTTGTCCTCTCTGTTTGTCCGTCTGTTTGTGGATGGTAGGCTGAACTCAATTTCAGTTTTGTGCCCAAAGCTTCATGCAGTGCTCCCCAGAAATGAGATGTAAACTTTGGGTCACGGTCCGATACTATACTTGATGGAACACCGTGTAACCTCACCATCTCAGCGATGTAGATTTCCGTCAGCTTATCTACCTTATAAGTGGTCCTTACCGGTAAGAAGTGTGCGGACTTTGTCAAACGGTCCACTATTACCCAAATTGAATCATTCTTTTTCCTTGTCTTGGGCAGTCCTGTTATGAAATCCATGGAAATGCTGTCCCACTTCCATTCTGGTAAGTCCAAAGGTTGCAGCATTCCAGCAGGTCGTTGATGTTCCACTTTCGCTTTCTGACAAGTCAAACAAGCGGATACATATTCTGCCACATCCCTTTTCATTCCTGGCCACCAGAAATTCTGCCTTAAGTCTTGGTACATCTTGGTTGCTCTAGGATGAATACTCAATTTACTCTTATGAGCTTCTTCCAAAATCATTCTTCTCATCTCTGCAACTTCCGGTACACAAATTCTTCCGTTACATCTCAGAATATCATCTGTTCCGATGCTGAATTCAGTGGTCTGTCCTTGCGCTATCAGATTCCTCTTTTCTTGGATCAATGCGTCATCTTGCAAATTTGCAATCTCCTCAAGTAATCCACTCGAAATTGTTATCATCCCACACTTTAACACTCCTGGTGCAAACTTCACGTCCAAGTGTAGGTCTCTAAATGCTTCCCACAACTCTTGTTGTCTGGCCATTATCATTGAAGATACTGACACACTCTTCCGACTTAATGCATCAGCCACCACATTGGCCTTTCCAGGGTGGTACTGCAATGAGAAGTCAAAATCCTTGAGAGTCTCCATCCATCTTCTCTGACGCATGTTCAATTCCTTCTGGTCGAATAGATACTTCAAGCTTTTATGATCACTAAACACCGTGAATGTGCATCCATACAAGTAGTGTCTCCAGACTTTTAACGCAAACACTACAGCAGCAAGCTCTAAATCATGTGTAGGGTAGTTCCGTTCGTGAGTCTTCAACTGCCTTGAGGCATAAGCTACAGCTTTCTTGTGCTGCATCAAAACACATCCCAGACCTTGGTGAGATGCATCACAGTAAACTTCATATGGTTCCTCTGGCTGTGGCAATACCAACACTGGTGAGGTTGTCAACTTTTCCTTCAACAGCTGAAAACTTTCCTCACACTTCTCCGTCCATGCAAACGGCTGATTCTTCCTGGTTAGTTGTGTCAGAGGAGCTACAATCTTAGCGAATCCTTCAATGAATCTCCTGTAGTATCCTGCTAGTCCAACAAAACTTCTTATGTCTGTGACAGTCTGAGGTTGTTTCCAGGCAAGAATTGTCTCAATCTTTGCCGGATCGACAGCGATTCCTTCTTTCGTTATCACATGTCCCAAGAAATTCACTTTGTCTAGCCAAAATTCGCACTTCGACAAATTGGCATACAGCTGCTTCTCGCGTAAGACGTCAAGAACTTGGCGTAGATGCTCTTCGTGTTCTTCTTCATCCTTTGAATAAATCAAAATATCGTCGATGAATACCACCACAAACTTATCCAGAAACGGGTTGAATATCCTATTCATGTAATCCATGAAAATTGCTGGTGCATTCGTAACTCCAAAAGGCATAACGAGATATTCATAATGTCCGTAACGAGTTCTGAAAGCAGTCTTTTGAATATCTCCCTCTCTTACTCGAATCTGATGATATCCTGACTTCAAATCGATCTTTGAAAACACTGCTGCACCCCTCAATTGGTCCATCAAATCGTCAATGTGCGATAAAGGGTAACGGTTCTTGATAGTCACCTTGTTAAGCTGTCGATAATCCACACATAGACGCGAACTTCCATCCTTTTTCTTAACCAACAATACCGGTGCTCCCCACGGCGACACACTTGGTCTGATAAATCCTTTCTCCAACAAGCCTTCAATCTGACCCTTAAGCTCGCTTAACTCCAATGGCGACATTCGGTATGGTGCAATTGAGATAGGTCCAGTTCCTAGGTGTAAGTCAATGAAGAACTCCACCTCTCTCACCGGGGGTAATCATGGAATCTCAGCTGGAAATACGTCCGGGTATTCCTTGACTAACATCACATCTTCTATATTTACATCCATCTTGGTCTCCATGTTAGCCAATGATAAGAACTCCTGAGTTCCTTCTCTCACCGATACTCCGAGTTGGTTAGCAGTCAAATATCGAGCGACTCCAGGTTCGGGGAAAAGAACCAGTTTTCGAGCGCAATCCAAAACTACGTAATTATAGGACATCCAATCCATGCCGAGAATGATCTTGAGGGATTGTAGGGGTAGACAGATTAGATTAACCAAGAAGTCCCTATTTTGAATTGTTACCGTACAGTGTAAACATGCAGAGTCTACAGTCAAAGTCTTAGCAGGCGTAGTAACAACCAAATCAAAAGGCAAAGCAGATACAGACAACTTCAAACGATGCACACAATCCATAGCAATGATAGAATAGGTTGCCCCTGAATCAAAAAGTGCAGTTAGGGTGTTACCTGCAATCTCACAATCTTGCTGGATTAAATTTTGGGCTTGACCTCCAGCTTCAGCACCCATGTGATAGACGCGGCCTCTAGCAATAGGACGGGTAGCCCTAGTCGCGTTCACGGTTGTCTCCACCTTCGGAACCCGGCAATCCCTCGCCACATGTCCTGGCCTCCGGCAATTGAAACACATAAGATCCCTTGTGGTACAAGCAGTAGCCATGTGCCCTTCTTTCCCACATCGATAACACCGGACTCCTTGTCCCAATTGCCTTCCAAAAGTCTGATTCCCCGGCCGATTCTGGCCCCTCCGGTTGTTTTGTGGCCGGTTATACGGCTTGGCAACTTGTTTCCCTTTATTGTTCTGGTTATTCATCCGCGTAGGCCCTCCTGAGTTAAAGTGACCACCTCTGTTGGTCCTCTTATTCTTCATCTCTTCCACCTCTCTACACTTGTCCACTAGCACTTAGAAACGTTGTATTCCCAAGGGTAGGACCGATTCTTGGATCTCATACTTCAATCCATTCTAGAAGCGATGACACATGAACTGTTCATCAACTTCTTCTCGGAAGAATCTGAAGTGTCTGGATAACGACTCAAATTTAGCGGCGTATTCTCCCACTGTCATACTCCCCTGGTACAATTTCAGAAAGTCATCCCCCAACTTGGTCCTCGTACTCATTGGGAAGTACTTGTCTATAAACTTCTTTTTGAATGACTCCCAGGTCACTTCCTCTTGAGCCGACGCCATCAGTGATCTCATACTCCTCCACCAGTACTCTGCGTCCCCTACCAGCAGGTACGTGGCATAGTTGACTTGCACTACTGCCCGGCAATTAATCATCTCGAATATCTTTTCCATCTCTTGGATCCACTGGTCCGCCCTTTCTGGACCCTCATCACCTATGAACTTGGGAGGGTTATGATGGCGAAAGTCCTCAAGCCCTCTAGACTCAGCAGCGCGAATCTCTCGTTCTCTCTTCTCTAAGTCGCGTTGAGTCTTGGCAGCCGTCTGTGCAGTAACAGACGCAGCCATATTGTTCATTGCTTCAGCCATCCTATCTTCCCGGCTGACATTCGTTCTTGCGGTGTCGTCTCTTCTTGGAGGCATTGTTTCCTACAAAACCATCATTACTTCAGTCACACCACAACTCACACAAGACTTGAAACTTTAACTACTTGCTTCTTATGCATGATCAGCTAATGACTCAAAATAAACACTTTAATCAGAGCTTAAACCCAAAAGTTAACCAAATGCTCTCATACCACAATTGTAACACCCCGAGTTTAAAACACAGCGCGGGTGCATTTTTTTTTTGAAATTAATAATTAAAATGAGTTTTCCCAAAATTATTTCAAAAGAATTAAAATAAAGTTCTTCATAAAATAGTACGTTATAGATTAATCGATGAACGTAAACCAAATACTTCATCACGATTATCACTAAGTACTTATCTTGGAAATTAGTTTTTAAACATTAATACATCCCAAAATATCATTGTCATAATACATCAACAGCAAATATCAGAGTACATGGTTCAGCGGAAAATAGTACAGTATTTCCAAAATAAGACAAATTACAATTTCAATCCAACACCTAATACATTAAGTCTAACTGATCATGCGCTGAAGCTGCAGTAGCACGGATTCCCTCCGCATCTCACTCAAGTCTCTTCTGACTCTACAGCTCGCTTCGACGTAACCTCCTCCTCCTCCTCGTGCATAGAGGGATCGGTCTCCTCAGAAGTCAAGTCAATACACTCTCGTGGCCGCTTTGGCGGTGCCGGAATCTAGTAGCAATCCCCAGAAATCCTAGATGGACCCGGAATCTCAGTCGCTACTGGTCTCAGCTCTTCACGCTTCTCTACCGCATTAGACTCATGTATCTCTCTTCCAATCACAGGGTTGGGAGTCACTACTCCTACAGTGGCCTCCGTCTCAACCCTTTCAGCAGACTCCTCGGCGTCGTCGAAAACTCCATGCGCCTCTAGCACCAGGCGGGAAGGCACGGGAAACTCTATGCTCGCGTGAGTGTGCTCTACGAAGTCTTCCACGCCATCAGTCCTACTTGTCCGCTCCAGCCACCCCGTATAAGTCGCTCTGCTTGAGAGGGGCTCAAAAGCCCAAGCAGTGCGCGAGTAGCGATCAAGGAAATTCAACGACGTTTCCGTCGTTCGGGTGCCCACGGGTGGCGTCGGTTTGGGAGGCATCTGAGGGCAAAGCCCAAAGTCCACAATATAATAGCAAGGGGTCACCGACCGAAAATAACAGATAATCACATAGCATATATTGCACAACAACATGTATAATCATGGTAGAACATATGATGATGAGGAAAATAATAATGCTCATTTGAAAATTTATGACTTTCATGCCTTTTCAAAACAACAGTCAATGATTATGAAGTATGCGGTAAGTACAAACACACGTCAACAAAACACAATCATTAATTCAGAATTTCAAATTCTGGACAGCACTCACACACATTAATTTCCAACATTCATCATATAAACAATCGTGACACATCGGTCAAATCCCTCAATGTAATGCATATATGCTCATGCATAATTTTCTTGGAATCACCAAGGTGCAGTCACTCATAGACTAGCACAATTTAACGGCCCTCATGACCAGGGTGCAATCGCTCACAGATCAACACCAGTGCAGTCGCTCATAGACCAGCACTCGTGCAGTCGCTCACAGACCAGCACGTTTGACATAAACCAAGGTACAATCGCTCATAGATCAGTACCTAGTGTAGTCGCTCACAGACCAGCACTCGTGCAATCGCTCACAGATCAGCACGTGGTTGCGCATTTCAGGGTACAAACGCTCACAGTCCAGTACCAGTGCAGTCACTCACAGACCAGCACTTATATACCAAGGTACAATCGCTCACAGATCAGTACCTAGTGCAATCGCTCACAGATCAGCACTCGTGCAATCGCTCACAGATCAGCACGTGGTTGCGCATTACTCCGTGGCCCATCGCGGGTACCACTTGACTATGCAATGCATGCATATGCAGTGTTTCACTTCTCTAGAAACAGCATACAAAACAGAAATTCATGCCTCTCAATCGTATTTAACACATCTCAGCATAATCAAAATTCTCATCATCACAAACATGACTAAACAGCCAAATATTCATTAACATTCTGAAATGTTTTTTTCCCAGACTCTAACATTCAATTACAATATTTAAAACTGGGATTTTTTCTGGATTTACGAATCTGTATTCGAATACAGCTCTTCTGTATTCGAATACAGAAGCCAAAAACAGTATAGAATCACTCTCTGTATTCGAATACAGCCCTCTGGTATTCGAATACAGAGGCAGATTTCAGTGCATAAATCAACCTTTTTCATTACATCAGTAAAGTTTTTAAAACTTCATCACCACTACTTCAAAATCTCATCAAAAGTTCCACTTTAACTCACTACAACATTCCCAGTATTCCCCAGACACTCAGGGTTTACAAAACACTCTTGAAAACATGGAATTTTCTGCAAACTCGAATCTGTATTCGAATACAGACCCCCTGTATTTGAATACAGAGGCAGGAACTGCAATTTAACATTCTGTATTCGAATATAGCGTGACTGTAGTCGAATACAGGAGTTTAACCTTTGAAAAATTCAGCCTTTTCTCCCATGTCACTTAAAGGTTTCAAACATCTTTCTCTTCTCTTTAAAACCATTTCACAGACTTCTTTTCAAATCATTTAAACCTTCTCAAAGTTTCTCAACACTTCAAAACTCACATGATAGTGATTAAAATTGTTTTTCTGGAAAACACGAATCTGTATTCGAATACAGCTTCCTTGTATTCGAATACAGAAGCTGAAAATGGAGTTTCTAGAAAAACTCGAATCTGTAGTCGAATACAGCATGCCTGTAGTCGACTACAGATGAAAATACAGTGTTAAAATTTCACTTATGTATTCGAATACGACATGGTCGTAGTCGAATACAGAGGTTTAGTTAGAAGCAAAAATCCTTCTTCTGTATTCAACTACGGGGCTCGTAGTCGAATACAGGTTTTGAAATCATGGGCAAAACAGAACTTGACAGGTTGTATTCGAATACACCTTCGAAAAACCAGTGAAATACTTCCTGAAACATCAACACTTTTTCAAACTATTTCTTTAAAAAAATAACAATCAAACACGAAACGGATTCTGCACTTTTTCAAAACATTTCCCTCATTTAAAATCCATTTTCCTTTAAAAACCATCAACACCACCAGAATCACACAAAACAATCAGAATCACTCAACACAGAACAGAATCAGAGTCACCATCACCAAATCATTCAGATTTTCAAACCATCAGAACATCATTTAAACATTGCAGTTTCCTCACTCATCAGAACAAACATGCAAGTATTCCGTTTTCTCAAAACACCAGAATGACATGCAAATACTCAGCCTCATCAAACATCAGGATGACATACAAACACTCAGTTTTCTCAACAACAGAATGACATGTAAAACATTTCAGCTTTCACCACACAATAGAATAACATGCAAGTATTCAACTTTCATGATACCACAGAAATACATGCAAGCATCACAGAACAACAACCCTCAACATAATGCATTTTTGCATTTTAAGACTATTTTCAAAACAGTTTTATGACATGCATTTTAATCATCATTAAAATAACATGCAAACATTTTCCAGCTTTCACCCATAAGTAAAACAGCATGTTTTATTAGAAAAACAGCCAGCAACAACCATCAGGATAATCATATATCAACGAAAATGCATTTTCTTTCAAAATGTCATTTTTCGAAAACAATTTTTCTTTTAAAAACAGAACTGAAATAACACACATTTGTGGCCCTAATGCAGCTAAAAGATGGAAGGTGCCCTTACCCTTGTAGCGTGCTCTGCTATTTCTCTTGTTCTTGCTGCGTTCCCTTTTCTGCGTCTAAAAACGGCGAAGCTGTTCCCTGAGTTTGCTGCTGCAAAACTGGGTTCTTTCTCTTTGTATTGAGATGGGGATTAACTTTACTACTGTGGGTTTTCTGGTTTGATGGTTGGAATTTCAGTTAATGGTGTTTGGAGGAATTTCCCTCTCTTCAATTTGAATTCGGGAATAGCAGAACAGAGACAGAATGGGAGGGGAGATGGAGTTGGTACATGCAATATGGGCAGTGGGAAGAAGGAATGGTGTTCTGACTTCACCATCCTTCTCACTCCTATATATAGGCTCTCATGGTGCCACCTCACTTGCCACTTGTCTGATTTCCAGCTTTTAATTGTCTTGTAATTAGCCACTAATCCTTACTTAATGGTTTGATTAATTTAATTACTTGAAATTAAATTAATTTAATTCCTCATCCAATAATTTTAATTCATACTTCAAAATAAATATTTATATATATATATATATTCACTCAAAACATACATATATTAAATATTTACAAAAATTCCCAAAATGCCCTTGACATTAATTCCAATATTAATATTTAAAATTAAGGGTCTTAAAATGGCGACATCCGGTACGGCGCAATTGAAATAGGTCCAGTTCCTGGGTGCAAATCAATGAAGAACTCCACCTCTCTCACCGGGGGTAATCCTGGAATTTCTAATGGAAATACGTCCTGATATTCTTTGATTAACACCACACCTTCTATGCTCACATCCATCTTGGTCTCCACGTTAGTCAATGACGAAAATTCCTGAGTTCCTTCTCTCAGTGACACTCCGAGCTGTTAGCAGTCAAATATCGAACGACTCCCAATCCACCTCCTTGTGAGCTGATCCCATAAGAAGCCTTGTATTTCTTCACCAATACTCTGCATCCCATAAAAGCATATATGTGACATAGTTGACCTTTACCGCTGCCCAGCAATTAATCATTTCAAAGATTTTCTCCATCTCTTGAATCCACTAGTCCGCTCTCTCTGGACCTTCATCACCCTTGAACTTGGGAGGATTATGGCGACAAAAATCCTCTAGATTCAGCAGCGCAAATCTCTCTTTCTCTCTTCTCCAGATCTCGTTGAGTCTTGGCAACCGTCTGCGCAGCAACAGACGCATCCATGTTATTCATCGCTTCATCCATCCGATCGTCCCGGCTGACGTTGGCTCTTGTAGTGTCGTCTCTTCTTTGGAGGCATTGTTCCTTACAAAACCATCATCAAGTAGAAATCTCGCACTACTCGAAATAATTCCAAAACTTGACAACGTCATCACTTCAGTCACACCACAACTTACACAAGACTTGACACTTTAACTACTTGCTTCTATGCATGATCAGCTAATGACTCAAAACAAATACGTCGCTCGACTTCATTGATTGTTCTGTGCCTATTGCTTGGGTATACGACCCCACCTCAAGCAGAGCTACATACACGGGGAGATTGACGAGGACCTATAGGACCAATGGAGTGGTCCACTACGTGGAGCACAACTATGCGAGGATTGACTTTCCCGTGCCTTTCCGTTAGATATAGGAGGCGCACAGAATTTTTTATGATGCTGAGGAGCCAGCTAGAGGGTTGAGACGGAGGCCACCGTAGGAGTGGTGACTCCTAACCCGGTGATTGGAGGAGATGCATGTGATTCTGAGGCGGATGAGAAGAACGAAGAGCCGAAGCCAGTAGCAGCTGATATTCCGGGTCTGTCTAGGATCTCCGATGATTGTTATGAGATTCTGGCACCGCCGAAGCGACCGAGACTGTGCATTGACCTGACTTCGGAGGAGACTGGCCCCTCTCTGTATGATGAGGAGGATGAGGTCACATCGAGGCAAGCGGTGGAGTCGGATGAGACTTGTTTGGGATGCGGAGGAAATCCGTGCTACTGTAGCTTTAGTGCATGATCAGTTAGACTTCATGTATAGGATTTGAGCTAGAAATGTAATTTGTTTATTTTGGAAATTATTGTACTACTTCTCTGCTAAACTATGCACTCTGATATTTTCTGTTGGGATGATTATGACATTGTTATCTTTTGAAAATATATTAATGTCTAGTGTTAAATTTCCAGAATTAAGTACTTAGTGATATTACGATGAAGTTATTTAATTACGTTCATCGATTATTCCACGACGTATTATTTTTATGAAACGAATTAAAGAAAATTTTATTTCAATTCTTTTGAAGTAATTAAATTGGAAAATCATTTTTATTATTTATTTAAAAAAAAATACACTCGCGCTGTGTTTTAAACTCGGGGTGTTACAATCGCAGAATAAAGGGATATTGGTTTCAAAGATGTTGTAATCTTCAAGTTGAGGTTTCATCCTGATTAACTGTGAACTGCATCCTGCTGCTGATATATACTCAGCTTAACTATTGACATGGTAATGGTGCTTTGTCTATTGCTTGACCAAGAGATCAAATTATCACCTAAGATTGTGTAGTTGCCATTTGTACTTTTCCTTTCCATCTTGTCTCCAGGATAGTCGGAATCACAAAAACCTCTTAGTTTGTAGGTGGGGTTATCTTGTATAGCAAAGTAAGGTTGGTGGTTCCTTTAAGGTATCTCAAAATTCGTTTGACAGCAGTTAAATGGGATTCCCTAGGGTCAGCTTGAAAATGGGCACAGACACAAACACTAAACAAAGTGTCAGGTCTAGAAGCAGTTAAATAAAGAAGGGATCCAATCATACCTCTGTATGTTTTCTGGTCTACCTTTTGGCTGGTTTCATCTTTCTCAAGTGAGCAGGTTGGGTGCATGAGGGTGGCCATAGGCTTACATTCACTCATTTTGAACTTTTTAAGAAGTTCTTTAGTGTATTTAGATTGGTGAATGAGTATACCTGATTTACCTTGGTGAATCTGAATTCCCAAGAAGAACTTAAGTTCTCCCATCATGCTCATTTGGAACTCTTTCTGCATTAGGTCAGAAAACTCTTTGCACAAAGTGCCATTAGTCGATCCAAAGATGATATCATCAACATAAACTTGAATAATTAAAATATCCTTTTTAATGGATTTCCTAAATAGAGTATTATCAATCTGGCCTCTATCAAATTCATTCTTAAGCAGAAAATTACTAAGTCTGTCATACCATGCCCTTGGTGCTTGTTTTAAACCATATAAAGATTTTTTAAGTTTAAAAACATGGTTTGGAAAATCAGAATTTTCAAATCCAGAGGCTGTTTGACATAGACTTCCTCACTTATATAGCCATTTAAGAATGCACTTTTAACATCCATTTGATACAGTGTTATATCATGATTAGCAGTAAATGATAAAAGAATTCTAATTTCTTCTAACCTGGCCACTAGAGCAAATGTCTCAGTGTAATCGATACCTTCCTGTTGATTGTATCCTTGAGCTACTAGTCTGGCTTTGTTCCTTACCACTTCACCTTTTTCATTGAGTTTATTCCAGAACACCCACTTGGTTCCAATAATGTTTTTGTTTGGTCTGGATACCAGATCCCAAACATCATTCCTTTGGAAATCATTCAGCTCTTCTTGCATTGCAAGTATCCAACCTTTCTCTGCCAAAGCCTCATCAACATTACTTGGTTCAATTGTTGAGAGTAAACCAAACAGACTGGTTTCTCTACTTGATGATCTGGTCTTTAAAGGTTCTACTGCACTGCCAATAATGAGAGTTTCTGGATGTGAAGACTTGTACTTCCATCCATTCTTTCCCTCTGACTTGTCTTCAGAGTCAGCATGTTCTTCTTCCTTGCTTTTATCTTCCTCAAGTTCTGCTACTGGTTCAGCTTCTGGTTCCTGTGCCTCTAGTTCACCTGCAATTTCCTCATCTAGCTTTAACTTTTCAGAGTCAAGTTGTTTATCATCAAACTTAATGTGGATTGATTCTTCCACAGTGTTAGTTTCTTTGTCAAATACTCTATAAGCTTTTGATCTCTCAGAGTAACCAATAAAGGTACACTTTTGAGATCTAGAGTCAAACTTAGCTAAATTATCTTTAGTGTTCAACATCAAACAAGTACAGCCAAATTGCTTGAAGTAGGAAATGTTAGGTTTCTTACCTTTCCACAGTTCATATGGAGTTTTATTAAGATTGACCTGATGTACACTCTATTCTGAATGTAGCAAGTTGTGTTGACAGCTTCTGCCCAAAGGTAGGTGGCAAGCTTCATATCATTCAGAATGGTTCTGGCCATCTCCTGCAGTGATCTATTCTTTCTTTCCACCACTCCATTCTGTTGTGGTGTTCTGGGGGATGAGAAGTTGTGAGAGATACCATTCTCATCACAGAATTCTTCAAAGTATTTGTTCTCGAATTCACCTCCATGACCACTTCTGTTGGTTATGATCTTGACACCCTGTTCATTCATTACTTGCTTACAAAAAGAAATAAACACTTTGTAAGATTCATCTTTGTTCTTTAAATTTTTTACCCAAGTCCACCTTGAGTAATCATCAACAATCACAAAACCATATTTCTTACCACTGAGTGGAGCTGTTTGAACAGGACCAAACAAATCTAAGTGAAGCAGTTCAAGTGGTTGAGAGGTAGAAACACATTTTTTAGTTTTGAAAGAACTTTTAGTTTGTTTACCTCTTTGACATGCTTCACACAGAATCTTAGTTTTGGTACTTACCTTGGGGAGCCCTCTTACCAACTGGAGTTTGCTCAATCCGGATATAAGCCTAGGGTTTGCATGCCCTAACCTTTTGTGCCAAATCAGATTCTGCTCACTCACAGACAATAACCATTTAACCTGTTGCTTAGCAAGACTAAACATATCAACTTTATAAACATTATCCTTCCTAGTGCCAGTAAATAAAACAGACCCATCAAGTTACTAACAGCTTTGCAGGTTTTTTGATTAAAGATAACATCATAATTGCAATCACTTAATTGACTTATGCTCATAAGATTATGTTTTAGCCTTTTAACTAACAGAACATTTTTAATAGAAAGGGAAGAAGAAGTGTTACCAACAGTTCCTGTACCAATAATCTGACCTTTCTAGTTTCCTCCAAAGGAAACTTTGCCTCCATTTTTCATAGTCAGATTCAGAAACATGGATTTGTCTCATGTCATGTGTTTGGAGCATCCACTGTCAAGATACCAAGCTTTGTGTTGCTGATCAGACCTTGCTTTTTCTCTGTCAGAATCAGAGTCAGACTCAGACTCATACTCAGCTTCTGTTCGAGCCATCAAAGCCAGTTCTGCTTCTGGCATGTTTGAGTAGTTTCCTTAATTTTGCTTTGGTTGATAAACCATGTTCCTCTGATGATTCTGGAACATGTTTTGATTCTGGTATCTTTGGTGATTCTAATAACCTTGATGATTCTGGTGATTCTGGTGATTTGGACGAATCTGGTGATTTTGGTGGTTCTGATGAATTTGGTGATTCTGGTAATTCATGTTCTGGTTCCTGTACTGATTCTGATTCTGGTTCCATTGTTGGTTCTGGTTCCAATTTATGTGCTTCTAATACGGGTTCCAGTTCTGGTTCTGGTTCCAGTTCCTGTTCTAATTTTGGTTCCAGTTTTGATTCTGGTTCCAGTTCTGGTTCTGATTCTGGTTCTGGTTTAGTTGACCACACCTTCTTCCATTAGACTCAGATTGCCTCTTTCTGGTTGTAGCAGGAACACAAACCTTCTTCTGCTTGTGCATTGCCAACATCCATTGTCCAGGCACCATTGTTGGTGTCTTCTTCTGGTTGCTCAGAATATCTGCAACATAGACAATTTGATCATTTGGTACCTAGAACTGATTGGGTCCAGGTTTGTTACTTTTAACAGCTCTCTGGTCTTGTTCAGATTTTACCATTGGACAAGATAATTCAGAGTGTCCTTTCTTAGCACAAACAATGCATAAAACATCAGAATGAACAGCTTTAGTTTCAGCAATAGTTTCTGTAAAACCAAGACATCTCTTTCCACTATTACTGTTTCCATAAATCATATATGCATATTTACTTCTTTCCATTCCATTAGAAATAAAGTTTTGAAAAAATTGTTCATGCATATCAGATTCACAAACACTTTTGGAAGTGGAACAAATATTACTTTTGAGAGTTTAGTTTTCAGATTTGAGTCTTGCAACTTCAATTTTAACTTCAAGTTTTGATTCTTTAAAACTTGGACTTCTTTGGTTAGATTTTTCTTATCTTCCCTAAGAGTTTTCAGTTTTAAAGACATCTTATTGTTTGCATTTAAAAAGTCTTTTAAACCCTTAATTAATTCAGATTTAGTGAGATCAGAAAATACCTCACTGTCTTCATCTTCTGATTCTGTTCCAGAGCCTGAGCTGTATCCAGAACATGAGTTGGTATGAGCCATCAGAGCTAGAATTGCTTCCTTTGATATGCTTCCAAACTTGCCTAAATGACTGCTTTGATCATTTTTCCTGCTTTTCTTCCTGAAATAGTGCCTTTACGAAGTCCAGAGGCAAACCTGATGTGTGCCATCATTGCTGTTTCTGCCTCTACGATTCTTTTTCTGATTCTGATGTATCCCAGGCTGCAATCAGACCCTTCATTTTGAATCTGGATCTCTTCTTGTGTTGTTTGCCTTTTTCCAAATTTGGACATTTTGACTTGATATGTCCAGGTTCATTGCATCCATAACAGACGATGCTCTTTTTGTCAGATTTTTCCTTTCCTTTGATGTTATGTTTCTTCTTGAAGCTTATCCTCTTCCTGTTTTCCCAGATCTTAATTATCTGTTTGGTTAAGTAAGCCATATCATCATTGTCACTGTCGCTATCCTCTGATTCTGGTGCTGCCTTTGCAACTTTCTTCTGTTTCGACTTCAGGTCCAAATTCTTCTTCTTCTTTGGTTCATCTGCTTCCAATTCTATTTCATGAGACTTGAGTGAGCTGATCATATCTTCAAGTCTTAAGTTATTCAGATCTCTTGCTTGCTAAACTGTTGTAACCATTGGTCTCCACTTGGTTGGTAAGCTTCTTAGAATCTTCTTGACATGATCTACTGTTGTGTAGCTATTCTTCAAGACCTTCAGTCCAAATATCAGAGTCTGGAATCTACAGAACATTCCATCAATGTCTTCATCATCTTCCATCTTGAACATCTCATACTATTTGACCAGTATGTTAGCCCTTGCTTCTTGAACCTACTGGCTTCCTTCATAGGTCAGAACCAGACTGTCGAATACGCTCTTTGTTGTTTCGTTATCTGTGCATCTGTCAAATTCCTTGAATGTGATGGCACTGATCATGATGGTTCTGGCTTTGTGATGCAGTTTGTATGCTTTGCTCTAGTATGGTTTCATATCTTCCATGTCTAGTTCTTTAGTTGGATCTCCTGGAACAGTAGGTGCAGTGTATCCTTTGACTACCAGCTTCCATAATTCAGGATCTTGAGATATGAAGAAGCTTCTCATTCTGTCCTTCCAATACTCAAACCTGTCTCCATCAAACAGTGGTGATCTATTGATCTTACCTCCCAAATCATCTTTGGATTCTGCCATGTTGTTGACCCCTTGGACCTTTCGTCAAACACTAGCTAAGTGCTCAGCCTTGAGACCGAGCTCTGATGCCAATTGAAGGTGCAAACACGAGAAGGGGGGTTGAATTGTGTTTTACTAACTTGAATACTTTTTCCATTTTTGCAGTTTTATAGCAAAACCTGATGTATAAATCAAATAGAGTTAGCAGCGGATATAAAGTAAAAATAAAACACATAATTTTATACTAGCTCACCGTTAACGTGGCTACATCCAGTCCCTTCACTTTGAAGGATTTCACTAATTCAAAACCTTGAATTACAACAATACCACCAACCCTCCAAGTCAGTCTTCTCAAACAGTCTAACAATCCTAGACTTTTGAGGAATACAACACCTTGACTTCTCAGGTCAAGTCTTCTCCTACCAATCTAACAACCCCAGATTGTAAAAGGAATTACAACGCCTTGAATCTAATTGTTAAGTAATCTGCTACCTCTTTTGACTCCCTCAGATTGTAGACTCTACATCAACAACTTAGATCTAACAAGTCTTCTCCCACGAGTGCTTGCTTCTGGAAAGCTGAAACTCACAATTAACCTTACTGAAAACTCGAGTGTTTGCTTCTTGAAGTGTATGACTCTTTTGTGATTTTTCGATGCTAAGTCTTTCTGCCTTGAGCCTCCTTTTATAGATGAAAAATTAGGGTCTCTTCCAAGCTTAAATTCGAGTTGTATCTTGCTAGATTCTCTTGCAAAAATACCTTGACCAATCAGGTTTCGCTTAAATAAAAAACATATCTTTTTAGCTCCAGATATGCATTCAAAAATAACTCTGGCCAATCCTGATCTTAATTAATTCTGGATCAAATCTTTATTCCCGCCAATAGCTTCTAAATTCCACAAGGCGTCAATTTATTTTTGTATCAAATCCTTTTAATACTTTGATTAAATCTTGATCGTTTGATCTTCTGCTCTCGTCCACATCTGGACCATACAAACTGATTTGCTATGATCCTCTAATTTCGGCCAACCCTAGACCACACTTTCTGATCTTCTGATCTCGACCACTCCGGACTTGCAATCTGATCAGCTCTGATCCTCTGATCTCGGCCAATACTGGACCACACGTTCTGATCTTCTGATCTCGGCCAACATTGGGCCATATGGTCTGATCTTCTAATCTCGGCCAATACTTGTCCATGATGCTTATATCTGGACCATTGATCTGAACATCTTCCCTCTGATATGGACCAATTCTGAACTGGGTTTCGATTGAACTGAAATTAAATCTGGACAAAGGATATTTTAATCTGGACATTTACCTTCTGATCTGGCCAAATTCTGGATTAACTCTGGACATCATTTCTTTCGGTCTGGACTTAGTTTCATACTCTGAACCATGCTATCTTCTGGGATGGGTCAAATCTGGATTAAATCTCTTGTTCTAGACCAATTAATTTATGCTCTGATTAAGTATGACTTATGAATCCTTCTGGTGGTGTTTTGACATCCTGGTGTATCCTCTGGTGCCTTCAGGATGCATCCTATGGTACCTTCTAGATGCATTATATGGTGTCTTCTGGAGGTGTATCCTCTGGTCTGATTTTATCCTCTGATTACTCATCCCCTACCTCTGGTGACTTCAGCTTCTGCCTCTGGTGACTTCAGCTTCTGCCTCTGATAACTTCATCTTGTAGTGGCATTTAATATAGTAATTCAAGGTACAAAATAAGATTACATGGAGTGCTTTTGTAAACATCAAAATCCTCAGTACTTAGAACCAACTTGGTTCCAACATATCTCCCATGAGTAAGGAAGAGTTTATTAACTATCTAAAGAAATCTACTACGAGGAAAGGGGCCGAGGTCACTAAGGGTTCTAAGGCAAGTTCCCTATCGGATCAGAGATTTTATGTGAAGGGGATATAAATTCCTTATGGGATCATAGATTTCATGGATCTTCTTTTGTGAAGAACTTATTCTTTTTGTAGGATTGCGAATGCGTGCAAGTTAGAGACGTGCAAAGTAAGTTCTACTTTGGTTTCTTATCATTTACCGGCTGCCTTTCTCGGCTTAGCGATGGAGGGAGAGCTTCTGTTAAATTGAATACTTTCCTGTTTATATTGCTCATTATTAAAGAGATGAAATGTATTTTACACAATGAATTTTCCTAAAAAAAAAAGGAGAAAGAAAGACACCTTATATACTAAGGTTTGGAGACCTAACAAACTCTCCTATAAACTCCCTAATTGAAATGCTTAGTTACTAAAGATCTAACAACCCCCTCAAACTAGAATGGATGTCAAGTAATCCTAGTTTGGAAGTAAGGAAAGTGAAAGGACCAAAATGCAAAGGTTTAGTGAACAAATCTGCAATTTGAACGTAGGAATAGAAAGCAGATGAATGACACCAGCTTGTAACTTGTCTCGAACGATGTGATAATTCATCTCAATATGCTTGGTGTGCTCGTGAAAAACAGGGTTGGAAGCAATGTGCATGGCAAACTGATTGTCACAAAAAATCTGGACATGAGTGGAATGATCAATTCGAAAGTCATGAAAGAGATATAATAACCATTGTGCTTCACGTGTAGCATGTGCAAGAGCACGATACTCTACTTTAGGGGATGAACAAGATACAATGGGTTGTTTCTTGCTCTTCCATGAAATTAAAGAGGACCCAATGTAAAAACAGAACCTAGAAGTAGATCACCTAGTACCCAAACATGCCCCCAATCTGAATCGCAAAACCCTTTCAGACTTAAAGAGGAGGAACTATTGTAAAACAAGTCGCACCAAGATTAGTCTTTATATAATGTAGGATCTTGTAAGCTGCTTGCAAGTGAATAATAGTAGGAGAGGAGAAAAATTGGCTCAATATGTAAATAACAAAAGAGATATCAAGGCGAATATGATTTAAATAAAGCAATTTTCCAATTAAATGACAAAAAAGAGTAGGGTCATATAAAGGATCTCTAGAAGTTATGTGTCATTTGAGAGTAGGATCCATGGGTATGGATGAAGGCTTGCAAGCCAAGAGACCCGTGTCCTCCAATAAATCCAAAGAGTATTTGTGTTGGCAAATTGAGATGCCTTTGGAGTTCCTTGCAATCTCAAAGCCTAGAAAATATTTAAGTATATCCAAATCTTTAATACTAATTTGGAATGCTTGACAAATTTGAGACATTTGATTTCATTCATATCATCAACTACAAGTAGGAGATAATCCACATAAATTAATATAATAGTAAAACCAATAGATGTATGTTTTGTAAACAAAGAATAATCAACTTTGGATTGAATAAAGCCAAGCTCAATTAAAGTGTTGCAAAGTTTAGAGTTCCATTGACGACTTGCTTGTTTCAACCCATAAAGTGATCGTTTTAGTTTACAAACCAAAGCTCTATTCTCAACATGAAGACCAAGAGGTAGTTTCATGTAAACATCCTCAACCAAATCTCCATGGAGAAAAGTAGTGTTAATGTCTAATTGAAATAAAAACCAGTTGTGAGAAGCAGTAACAAATAACAACAAACGTAAAGTAGTCATTTTTACCACAGGACGAAAAGTTTCCAAATAATTAAGGCCTTCAGTTTTATTGAAGCCTTTGGCCACAAGTCGAGCTTTATAACGCTCGATAGACCCATTAGCGTGAAATTTTAGCTTAAAAGTCCATTTGCAACCAATGGCAAACTTATTAGGAGGTAATGTAGTTAATTCCCAAGTATCATTGGAATTGAGAGCATCAAACTCAAATTGTATGGACAACCTCCAATTTTTTTCTTTAATAGCAGTAGAGTAACAAGAATGCTCTTTAATTGAGGAAATTGTTAAAGAAAAAACTCTATGAGGTGAGGATAAATGATCATAAGAAATGTAATTAGAAAGAGGATACATAGTACCTGATTGTTGCACAGAAGAGCCAACAAATTTAGGGGTTGTACTTGTTAGTAACTCACAATGATAGTCTTGGAGATATGAATGTGGGTTAATTTTCCTACCAGATTTTCTAGTTGGAATCATAGATAGGGAAGGCTGGTTGGGGACAAGAGTAATAAGGCTGGTAGAAGCACCAGAACTTGGCAAAAGGGCAGGGCTATAGGATGGTACGAGACTATCCGAATGAGGCTCTATGGTGGGTGAATCAGCTAAAGTAGGAATAGGAGATTTAGCAAGCATATCATTACTGTCAGGGGAGGGAATGTTAAAGGTGAAGTCATGTGATGTAGGATTAATTGTATGAAAAACAAAGTCATGTTGGTTTTGTTTGACAATAACAAAAGGAAAATCATTTTCAAAGAATATAACATCACGTGAAACAAAAATCTCCTTATTGTGTAAATAAAAAAGAACATGGCCTTTTGTACCATGTATAAGTCCCAAATTAATGCATTTACAAGAACGAAAGTCAAATTTCTTTCTATTAGACTTTAAAGTAGAAGTATAACACAAGCAACTAAACACTCTCAACTCATAAATATCAGGTAAACAATTATACAAAACATCATATAGAGAGTGGAACATAAGAAATATAGATGGCAACCTAGTAATTACAAAAACTGAATGAATGATAGAATGAGCCCAAAATTTAATAGACAAATGTGATTGAAACATGATGGCACGTGCAATATTTAAGATATTTTGATGGTGACGCTCAACAATGCCATTTTTGTCGAGGCGTTTCTACACACGAAGTCTGGTGGATAATCCCATGAGATTTATAAAAGTCCTTAAGAGAAATTTGTTTCCATTGTCAAAACGTTTGCATTTCATAGTTTTACCAAACTGAGTTTTGACGATGGAAACAAAGGATTTAACTAAAAAAGAGGTTTCAGACTTTAATTTCATGACATAAATCCAACAAAAACGAGACTTGTCATCAACAACCATTAAAAAATACTTGAAATCAAAAATAGATGGCACATAAAAAGCACCCCAAATATCTATATGAATCAAATCAAAACAAAAATCAGCAACAATATCACTATTGGAAAAAGGTAATCTCTTATGCTTAGCATTGAAACAAACATCACAAGGAGAATTACGCTTAGGGTGGTAACACCCCAAGTTTTATAATAAATATTTCCTTATGTATTTTACTAATGTCAAATGTGCACTTAATTATATTTAATTATTTCTAAATATATATCTTATTTTAATTATTTATTTTATAAATAATTATTATGAGATATTAGTAATATTGATATTGATTTCCTTTATTTTATATATTTTCTATGACATGATGATTTTATACATATTTATTGTGATATAGTAATTAATATAAATTATTGATGTTATATTTATTTATTTAATAGTTTTGACCATTCTATAAAGATAGTAGAATTTTTATGTGATTATTTTGTAAAATAGTATAGTAATAATTGTAGTTGTTATTTTGAATATGAGAGTCTTAGTTATTAATGTATTTTAAAAGTTTAATTATTTTTATTACTTTATTTTATAAAATATTAGTTTCAAAATATTAGTAATATTTTAGTAATGGAATTGTATAAAAAAATTATTAAAGAAATTAGTTTTGGTAATTATTGGTTTTCAAAAAAAATAATAATGAAAGAAAGTAAGTAAAATGTGTTTTAAGGGTTAAGTCAATATGATGATAATAATGATAATAATAATAATAATAATAATAATAATAACAATGATGATGATGATGATGATGATAATAATAAAAAATAAATAAAAGGAAAGAATCCCACCTTCTTCTTCTTCGTATGCCTCCACCTCCATTCCTATTTCTTCCTCATCTTCTATCTTCAACTATGACCATTATAGCGGATGTCGTGCAAAATCGAACCACATTTGTGATTATTTTGACCTCCTCTTTCATTCCCATCCTGAATCGCAAATTGAAACCCCCTATTCCTCTTTGTCAAAAATCACACATCTGCCTTTTGATCAAGATTCCGGCCACTACAACTATCACCAACGAAAACTGAGACCATATTTGGACTCCACGAAACACCCTCTTCCATTACCTATGCTTGGAATCAACAACCTCTATACTTCAAAAAATGGGTTTTCACCCTCGTCGCAGATGTATTGTCGAGTTCCGGCCAGCATGTTCATCGTCTTGAAGACTTATAGCATTTTTGAATTTCTCTTATTGAAGCCTTCAAAAAGCACTACTCATTTGTTGTTTCAGTGAAGTTGACATCGGACCCTGTCGGCGTTCTAGCACGTCGGTGAGACCTTTTCTAATAACCTGTTTCACAACATTTTGAATATGTTTCTTCGCCTAATATTTTTTATTAATTATGTAACGTTGATTTTTATGCCCCACGTAAATTATCAGTCATGTTTCATTGACTATGCAAATTCGTCGATGCTTTTGAACTTGTTCGTTGCGCGATGTCGACATCTCATGGTTACTGAAAATCATTCTGGTCTTTATATCTTATGAAAGCCTCAGATTGAGGTATGGGGTGAGAGTGAGTTCGAACTCGTAAGTGTAAATTAAGTGAGATGAACGGGAAAAACCGTATTTCCCCATAATTCATTTGTGGCTTGCTACGTACGGCTGAAGCCTTCTGAGTAATAATTGACTAATGAGAAAACTTGAATTTGGTGAGGTTAAAATACGAGTTAGAAACTTTTATAGGATGTTGTTGGATTTGATTTTGAATATCATGTGGTAATTGAATTATCGTAGAATTGTGTATTTGACGCATTTTGTGTTTTGTTTATATCCACCCTTTATATTGTTATATGATATAAAATGTGATGAACTATAATTATTTGCATTGCAATTAACGTGGCATGTATGAATGATCTAGTATTATTATCTGTGAGTGAAAATCATGTATTGTTGGAGTTTGTGTTTTATGATGATAAATTTTGACTGTCATATATAACTATGGAAATGTGCATTGATGATCGGTACTTGTTGACTTATGATGTTACAACCTTGATGAATATTATGAAATGCATATTGTGTTTAATTGAATAGTGACGAATTCGACTTGTGCCAATGATGGAGTGAGTAGTCTAGGCCAGCGAAGGGAGGATCTGCATGTTATTTGTTTTAAGTGGGGTCTATCTTGTCATCATATAGGTAGGGCCTGACAAGCCTAGTGATTTCGGGGAAGTACAACTGAATGAGCCAGGTCGTGGCGGTCTATTGTTGATCCCTAAGGCAAGATTGTTAAACCTTGGAGGTGTTCGGGTGGGGAATTCCTAGGTGACTTGGAGTTAGCACTCCAAATGTCGGGATTACCATGCAACATGAAGGTGCAAACACGAGAAGGGGGGGTTGAATTGTGTTTGTAATACTTGAATTCTTTTTCTGTTTTTGATGATTATTTAAAATATGATATATAAGCAAGCAGAATTAGCAGCGGATAAAGTAAAATAATCAACACAAAGATTTATCTTGGTTCACCATTAATTAGGCTACATCCAGTCCCTTCACCTTGAAGGATTTTTTCACTAATTCAAAACCTCTGAATTACAACAGCACTACTGACCCTCCAAGTCAGTCTTCCCAAACAGTCTAACAATCCTAGACTTTTGAGGAATACAACACCTTGACTTCACAAGTCAAGTCTTCTCCTACCAATCTGACAACCCCATGTTGCAGAAGGGATTTCAACACCTTGAATCTAATTGCTAAGTCACCTGCTACTTCTTCTAACTCTTTAGATTGTAGACTCTACTTCAACAATATAGATCTGACACAAGGGAACGAAAAACAAGAGTACTTGCTTCTAGAAAGTTGATACTCAAAATTAACCTCACTGAAAACTCGGGTGTTTGCGTCATGAAGTTTATGACTCTTTTACTAATTTTCGATTCTTCTCTTTCTATTGATATATCAGGTTCCTCTTATCGTTCTGGAACTGATGATAATTATGATTCCTCTAGTACTTCCAGTTTTGTTGATATGAGTGATTTCTCTTATATTTCCTGTTCCTCATATGATTCTGGTTCTGGTTCTGATAGGTATTGTGTTGACCAGTTCTTCTTCCACCACAGTTAATTTGCTTTTGTTTGGTAGATGTTGGAACATAAACCTTTTTCCCTTCATATATTGTCAGCATCCATTGACCAGGCACCATGACTGGTGTTTCACTTTGGTTGCTCAGAACATATGCAACATAAACAATTTTATCTTTTGGTACCCAAAACTGGTTGGGTCCAGGTTTGTTCGTCTTGAAAGGTTTCTTGTCTTTCCTTGATTTTATCATGGGACAAGACAATTTTGAATGACCTTTCTTAGCACAAACAACACATGAAACATCAGAGGAAATAGGTTTAGTTACAGTTACAGTTTCATAAAATCCTATGCCACTTTTACCATTGTTACTAACTCCATAGATCATAGAAGCATATTTGCTTCTTTCCATACCATTTACGATAAAATCTTGTAAAACTTGTTCATGCATATCAGAATTACATACAGTATTTGATGCTGAACAAATATTACTTTTTAGAGTTAGGTTTTCAGATTTAAGCTTAGAAATATCATATTTAAGAGTTGCTTTTTTCTATTTTACCTTATGCATTTTGATTCTTTAAAACATCAATTTCTTTGGTTAGAGTTTTATTTTCTTCCCTAAGTGTTTTCAGTTTTAAAGACAGTTTGTTATTGATATTTAAAATGTCATTCATTGCACTAATTAAATCAGATCGAGTGAGTTCAAAAAATACCTCTTTTTCATCTTCTTATGATTCACTTCCAGAATCAGATTCTGTATCTAATCTAGAGGCAGCGTCTATGTGAGCCATCAGAGCCAGTTCTGTTTCTGATTCACTTCCAGAATCAACATCAGTGTCGTATCCAGAGGCAGAATGAGTGTGAGCCATCAGAGCCAATTCTGCTTCTTCTGATTCACTTCCAGAGTCAGATTTTATGTTGGATCTAGAGGCAGAATTGATGTGGGCCATCATTGCGAATTCAGCTTCTTCATCATCAGAAGATTCATTAGAATCATCCCATGTTGCCATCAGATTTTTCTTCTTGGGTCTGGAGTCTTTCTTCTGGTGTTTTCCTTTCTCCAGATTCGTGCATCTTGATTTGATGTGCCCAGGTTCATTGCATCCATATCATATGATGCTCTTCTTGTCTTGTTCATCCTTTCCTCTGTTGGATTGCTTGAAATACCTCTAGGGATACTTCTTCCTTCTGCCTTACCACATTTTTAGAATCTTTTTGGTTATGAAAGCAATGTCTTCTGCTTCTGATTTCTGATTCTGGTCCTCAGAGTCACTATCTTCTGTTTCTGCTTCTGCTTTTAAAACTTTCTTCCGTTTGGACTTTAAGGCTAGCGTTTTATTCTTCTTCTTGGGTTCATCTTCTTCCATCTCTATTTCATGTGACTTGAGGGAGCTGATTAATTCTTCCAGCTTCAGAGTGTTCAAGTCTTTTGCTTCCTGAATGGCAGTGACCTTTGGTCTCCACTTCGTTGGCAGACTTCTAAGGATTTTCTTCACGTGGTCAGTAGTGGTATAGCTCTTGTTGAATACTCTTAATCCTGACACCAAAGTCTGAAATCTGGAAAACAATGCTTCAATGTCTTCATCTTCTTCCATCTTGAACAGCTCGTACTTCTTGACTAGAATGTTGGTCTTTGTTCTTGAACTTGCTTGCTTCCTTTGTAAGTCAGAACCAGACTATCATAGATGCTCTTTGTTGTTTTCTTGTTAGTGCACTTGTCAAACTCCTTGAATGTGATTGTATTGATCATGAACGTTTTGGATTTGTGATGTAACTTAAACATCTTATTTTGGTCAGCATCAAAATCTTTCCTGGGAATATTAACACCATCAGCATCTCTTGGAGCAGTATAGCCAGTTTCCACAATGTCCCAAAGTTCAGGATCCTGTGAGAAAAAGAAACCCTTCAGCTTGTCCTTCCAGTACTAGAACCGTTCCCCATCAAACATAGGTGGTCTGTTGATGTTTCCTCCAATAGCTTCTTCATTGATTCCAGACATGTTGAACCCGTGGATCTTTCCTCAAACACTGTAAAGTGCTCAGTCTTGAGACCAAGCTATAATACCAATTGAAAGTGCAAAAACGAGAAGACGGTTGAATTGTGTTTGTCAAACTTGATTCTTTTTGTTGTTTGTTGAGTGTTGATGCGAATTATTTGATGAATAATTGATCAGAGTTAGCAGCGGACAATAACAACTTAAGAACACAACAATTTATCCTGGTTCACCATTAACTTGGCTACATCCAGTCCCTTCATCCTGAAGGCTTCAATCCACTAATTCAAAACACTTTGAATTACCGCACCTGACCCTCCAAGCTAGTCTTCTCAAACAGCCTGACAACCCCAGACTTTTGAGGAACGAAAACAACACCTTGACTCTACTAGTCTTCTCCTACCAATCTGATAACCCCAGATTGAAGAAGGAATCTACACCACTATCGGGTTAGATTACAAGGGTTTGGAACTCTGCAATGTTGCTTCTAGAAAGCTGATTGTTGCAATGACTTTTACACTCTTTAGTTGCTTCAGGAAAGATGATTATAACGATGCTTCTCTTGAAGTAGTTGCTTCTAGAAAGTTGATTATAACATTGACTCTCACTCTCTGAAAACACTTAGAGCATATTTATTTTTCGCACAAGTATTTCTCTCTTTTGAACTCTCGGATAACTTTAAATTGTAAGTTTAAGTTCTTGTGTTTTTCGATGCTTGATGCTACTGCTTGAAGCCTCCTTTTATAGCTGAAAATTGGGATTTGTCCAAGCTTAAATTCAGAATAAATCTTGCTCCGATTTCCTTTGAAAATACTGTTGGTCAATCCTGTTTTACTTAAATAAGAACCGTATCTTTTTAACTACAGATTGCACTTGAAAATGCGGTTGACCAATCTTGTTTCTTTTAATTTCAAACCATATCTTTTTAAGCTTCAGGTTGCCTTTGAATTTCTTCAAGTCTTCACTGAATTTTTTAATCAAATCCCCTTAATACTTTGATCAAATTTCTATCAAAATTTAATCAAGTCTTCTTCGAATTTTAATCAAGTCTTCACTGATTTTCATCATAATTAAAATCTGGACCGTATGATCTTCTAATCTCTGCCAGCTCAGGACTACGTAATATGATATGTACCAATTCTATGATCCTCTGATCTCGACCAATTCTGGACCATGTGATCTGATCTGTACCAATTCTGTGATCCTCTGATCTCGGCCAACACTGGACCATATGATCTGATCTGTACCATTTTATGATCTTATGATCTCGGCCACAACTGGACCATGATACTTTAATCTAAACATTTATCCACTGATATCGATCTTTTAATCTGGACATTTATCCTCTGATATTGATCTTTTAATCTGGACATTAATCCTCTAATATTGATCTTTTAATCTGGACATTTATCCTCTGATCTGGACTGAGTTTGGATTGAATCTGAATTAAATCTGGACTTAGTCTTATGATCTGGACACTTATATCTTCTGATCTGGACCAAGTCTGGATCACGTTTTATGTTCTGGACCATGCTATCTTCTGGTCAGAACCAAGTCATTTGTTCTGGACCAGTTATCTTCTGGTCTGGACCAAGTCTGGATTAAGTCTGTACTGGGTTTTATTCACGACCATGCTATATTCTGGTCAAGACTAAGTCTGAACCAAGTCTGACTTATGTTTCCTTCTTGTATGGAACAAGTCTCCCTCTGACAGGCTTCCTTCTGGTCTTGACCAAGTCTCCTTCTGGACTCTACTTCCTTCTGATCTGGGCCAAGAAAGATATCCTCTGATGATGTTATTTATCCTTTGATGTTTGCCTTTGATAACATCCTTTGATATCCTCTGGAGGTGTATCCTCTGGATGCATCCTCTGGTACCCTCTGGATGTTTCCTCTGGTTGAACCTTCTGGTGACATTTCTATCCTCTGGTTGCTTCCTCTGGATGTATCCTCTGGTGGTGTCATCCTCTGATTTTGCACAACTTCTGATTTGTATTTCTAAGTCAAAATACTATTTACATAAAATACTTTTGTTAACATCAAAACTTTGATTGATCGAACCAACTTGGTTCCAACAATCTCCCCCTTTTTGATGATGACAAAACTTTGTATTTTAATAACTATTTTTCTTTCTTTTGACTTTGACTCCCCCTAGGACTAAGCTTTATTTTGACTTTTTCTCCCCCTAAGTCTAATGCCCAAGATTCTTTATCAAATATATCTTCTCCCCCTTTGTCATCAGACAAAAAGGATTGAAGGAAGAAAGGAGATCCTCTGATTTTTTTTTCCTCTCCTAGCCTCTTTTTTTTTTCATTGAAAAACAATACACAATAATGAAAGTAAAATAACATACATAAAAGAAACTAAGCTATTTGTCATGACTGAAAGTAAGATTAAGGTTTTTCTTGATGAAGTCAAACCTATCTTCAAGTAGTGGTTTAGTGATTATGTCAGCCCATTGATGGTCAGTGTCTACAAACTAAATATTGAGTGTCCCTTTTTGAACATAATCTCTGTGAAGTGGTGTTTGATCTCTATGTGTTTGGATCTAGAATGAAGGATAGGGTTTTTGGTTAGGTTGATGGCTGAAAGTGTTGTTACATCATCCACTAAGTTGATATGTAGAAGTTTCTTTGTAGAACAGGGTGAGATTGATAGTGCCTTTTAGGTATCTATGTTGGATTTTTGGCCTTAGTCATCCTTTTTCAAGTGAGTTGGTAGGGTGCATTGGGGTAGCCATATGTTTGCAGTCACTCATCTTAAACTTCTTAAGAAGTTCTTTTGTATATTTTGATGGATGAATATATATACCTTTTTGACTTTGCTGAATTTGTATTCCTAGGAAGAACTTAAGTTCTCCTATCATGCGCATTTGAAATTCCTGCTGCATCAATTTAGAAAATTCTTGGCAGAGAGTGCCATTAGTAGATCCAAAGATAATATCATCAACATAAACTTGAATAATCAGAATATCATCTTTTATTGATTTTCTAAAAAGAGTATTGTCTACTTGTCCTCTTTCAAAGTCATATTTAAGTAAGAAGTTACTAAGTCTATCATACCATGCCCTAGGTGCTTGTTTTAAACCGTACAAGGATTTTTAAGTTTAAAAACATGGTTTGGAAATTCAGAACTTTCAAAAATACTGGGGGTTGTTTAACATAGACTTCTTCACTTATATAACCATTTAAAAATGTGCTTTTAACATCCATTTTAAATAATGAGATGTTATTATTAGCAGCAAGGAAAGTAGGATACGAATAGCTTTTAACCTGGTAATTGGAGCAAAAGTTTCAGTGTAGTCAATACCTTCTTGCTGACTGTAGCCTTGTGCAACAAGTCGTGCCTTGTTTCTGCAACTTCTCCTTTTTCATTCAGCTTGTTTCTGAAAACCCACTTGGTTTCAATAATATTTTTTTCTGGTCTTGGAACTAGATCCAAAGTATCATTCATTTTGCTCTTCTTGCATTGGTAGACTCCATCTATGTCCTTCTTCTGATTCATCTTCAGATTTATCCTCTGAAGATTTGTCGTATTCTTGCATGTAGCTTATGCTTTTTCAATTTCTTTTGCCTGCATCAGCTTTTGGTTTTAGTAAATCAGCTTCTGGTTCTGGTAAATCAGCTTTTGGTTCTAGTAAACCTGTATCAGCTTCCTCTTGTTTTGGTAAACCAGCTTTAGCTTCATCTTGGTTTGACTTTTCAGGTCAAGCTATTTGTCATATGATATAATACAACCAAACCATTAATTCTGCTTCTGGTGGTTTCTGCTTGTTTTTGAAACCACTGGAATGATGTTTCTGCTGAAGTGTTCAATTCGTGTGAATCACCTGCTTCCTTTAAATCTTTGAGAAACTGCAAAATACCTATCTAACTTTGATTTTTAAGATCAAGCTTCTTGTAATCATAGTAAAAAGAATATCAAAACAATAATATTTAAAGAAAGATATAACCTATATGACAAGTTATAGTTTCACTCTGAAAACCCTCGTATTTCTTCTTTTCTGGTTTTCAGATTCTGAATTTGCATATTTTGTGATTAGAGAGTCTGGATGAAGGAATTTGAATTCCCTTCCAGTATTCAAAATGATCTCCATCAAACAGTGGTGGCCTGTTGATGTTGCCTCCAAATTCTTCTTTGGTTTCTGGACATGTTGAACCCGTGGATCTTTCCTCCAACACTGTAAAGTGCTCAGTCTTGAGACCGAGCTCTGATACCAATTGAAGGTGCTAACACGAGAAGGGGGGTTGAATTATGTTTGTCAAACTTGATTCTTTTTGTTGTTTGTTAAGTGTTGATGTGAATTATTTGATGAATAATTGATCAGAGTTAGCAACGGATAATAACAACTTAAGAACACAGCAATTTATCCTAGTTCACCATTAACTTGGCTACATCCAGTCCCTTCATCCTGAAGACTTTAATCCACTAATTCAAAACACTTTGAATTACAGCACCTGACCCTCCAAGCTAGTCTTCTCAAACAACCTGACAACCCCAGACTTTTGAGGAACGAAAACAACACCTTGACTCTACAAGTCAAGTCTTCTCCTACCAATCTTACAACCCCAGATTGAAGAAGGAATCTACACCACTATCGGGTTAGATTACAAGGGTTTGGAACTCTGCAATGTTGCTTCTAGAAAGTTGATTGTTGCAATGACTTTCACACTCTTTAGCTGCTTCTGGAAAGCTGATTATAACGATGCTTCTCTTGAGTTGTTGCTTCTGGAAAGCTGATTATAACATTGACTCTCACTCTCTAAAAACACTTAGAGCATATTTATTTTTCGCACAAGTATTTCTCTCTTTTGAACTCTCGGATAACTTTGAATTGTAAGCTTGAGTTCTTGTGTTTTTCGATTCTTGATGCTGCTGCCTGAAGCCTCCTTTTATAGCTGCAAATTGGGCTTTGTCCAAGCTTAAATTCGGAATAAATCTTGCTCAGATTTCCTTGGAAAATACTGTTGGCCAATCCTGTTTTACTTAAATAAAAACCGTATCTTTTTAACTTTAGATTGCACTTGAAAATTATGTTGACCAATCTTGTTTCTTTTAATTTCAAACCATATCTTTTTAAGCTTCAGATTGTCTTCGAATTTCTTCAAGTCTTCAGTGAATTTTTTAATCAAATCCCCTTAATGCTTTGATCAAACTTCTATCAAAATTTAATCAAGTCTTCTTCGAATTTTAATCAAGTCTTCACTGATTTTCATCATGATTAAAATCTGGACCGTATGATTTTCTGATCTTGGCCAGCTCAGGACTATGTAATCTGATCTGTACCAATTCTGTGATCCTTTGATCTCGACCAATTATGGACCATGTGATATGATCTGTACCAACTCTATGATCCTCTGATCTCGGCCAACACTGGACCATATGATCTTATGTTTACCATTTTGTTATCTTATGATCTCGGCCACCACTGGACCATGATACTTTAATCTGAACATTTATCCTCTGATATCGATCTTTTAATCTAGACATTTATTCTCTGATATTGATCTTTTAATCTGGACATTTATCCTCTGATATTGATCTTTTAATTCTGGACATTTATCCTCTTATATTGATCTTTTAATCTGGACATTTATCCTCTGATCTGGACTGAGTCTGGATTGAATCTGATTTAAATATGGACTTAGTCTTATGTTCTGGACATTTATATCTTCTGATCTGGACCAAGTCTGGATCACGTTTTATGTTCTGGACCATGCTATCTTCTGGTCAGAAACAAGTTTGGACCAAGTCATTTGTTTTGGACCAGTTATTTTCTGGTCTGGACCAAGTCTGGATTAAGTCTGGACTTGGTTTTATTCACGACCATGCTATCTTCTGGTCATGACTAAGTCTGAACCAAGTCTGACTTATGTTTCCTTCTGGTATGGAACAAGTCTCCCTCTGACAGGCTTCCTTCTGGTCTTGACCAAGTCTCCTTCTAGACTCTACTTCCTTCTGATCTAGGCCAGGAAAGATATCCTCTGATGATGTTATTTGTCCTTTGATGTTTTCCTTTGATAACATCCTTTGATATCCTCTGGAGGTGTATCCTCTGGATGCATCCTCTGGTACCCTCTGGATGTTTCCTCTGGCTGAACCTTCTCGTGACATTTCTATCCTCTGGTTGCTTTCTCTGGATGGATCCTCTGGTGGTGTCATCCTTTGATTTTGCACAGCTTCTGATTTTTTTTTCTAATTCAAAATATTATTTACATAAATTACTTTTGTTAACATCAAAACTTTTATTAATCGAACCAACTTGGTTCCAACACAACACACGTTACCTCGATTGTCGCGGACATGTGTCTCGGGTTGAGTTGAGGGGATCTATGAGGGTAGTGCCAAATTGAAATGTTCGTCCACTCGCGTGGTGGCATAGTATCAAGCCTCCTAACCAAGTACTTTAGAGTTAGCATGGTACCAAAGAAAGAAGAATAGTCTAGGTATAAGAGCATACATAACATTACTTGATTTGTGTGTTGACTTACTTAACATTGATTGTATCAATGTTTTGCCTTGATTTTTATTGTTAATTCTGATTTGATATGATACAGTGTTTAATTAATGTTTTAAGTGTTTTTCTCAATTATTTTATACTATTACTTGTTTTCAAAGCTCATGTTGGAACCAAGTTGGTTCTTTCGATTAAAGTTTTGACGTTAACAAAAGTATTTTATTAAAATCATATTTTGACTTAGAAGAAGAATGAAAAATCAGAGGATATGAAAAATCAGAGGATGTGAAAAATCAGAGGATGTAAAAAATCAAAAGATGACGTCACCAGAAGATACACCAGAGGATGACGTCAGCAGAATATACCTCCAAAAGATGCAACTAGAAGTTACCTCAAGAATATACAAATCAGAAGCAGAAGATGTAATCAGAGGATACTAGAGGATGTCATCATGGGATGACGTCCCCAAAAGATAAAAATGCCACTAGAAGATACGGCCGGAAGATATCACCAGAGGATACATCTAGAGGATACCAGAAGATACCTCCAGAGGATACCAAAAGATACCTTCAGAGGATCCCATCAGAAGTAAGAATCAGAGGATGTCATCAAAGGCAAACATTAGAGGATATCATCAATCACACGATATCATCATAGGGAAGAAACAATGACATTATTAGAGGATATTATTCATGGCCTAGATCAGAAAGAAGCATAGTCCAGAAGGAGTCTTGACCAGACTAGAAGGAAACATGGTCCAAAAGGAGACTTGGTCCATACCAAAAGGAAACATGTCCAGAAGGAGACTTGCTCCAAACCAGATGGAAACATTGTCCAGAAGAAGACTTGGTAAGACCAGAAGGTAATCTTGTCCAGAAGGAGACTTGGTCAGACCAGAAGAAAACAGAGTTCAGAAGATAACTCAGTCTAGAACAGAAGACATGTTCCTGACTTGGTCCAGACCAGAAGACATGTTCCATAACAGAAGACTTGGTCTAGACTTGGTCCAGACCAGAAGATAGCATGGTCCAGAACAGATCACATGGTTCAGATCAGAAGATCACAGGTCCAGATCAGAATATCATATAGTCCGAATCAGAAGGTTACATTGTCCAGATCAGGAAACAGATTGGTACACATCAGATCACATGGTCCAGACTTGGTCCAGATCAGCAGATCATATGGTCTAGATTTAAATCATGATGCAGATCAGTGAAGACTTAATTAAAATTCAAAGAACACTTGTTCGATTTTTGATAGAAATATGATCAAAGTATTAAGGAGATTTGATTCAAAATTAAAGTAAAACAAGATTGGCCAACAGAATTTTCAAAGGAAATCTGAGCAAGATTTATTTCGAATTTAAGCTTGGACAAAGCCCATATTTCAGCTATAAAAGGAGGCTTCAGGCAGTAGCAGTAAGCATCGAAAAGTAGAACTCAAGCATAAAATCCAGATTCATCTTAGAGTTCAAATCGATCAAAAAACACATAACTCAAGCTTCAAATTCAAAGTTAACCGAGAGTTCCATAGAGAGACATACTTGAGTACAAAAGCAAAATTTTCTAAGTGTTTTCGAAAGTGAAACAGTGCAGCAAACCCGATAGTGGTGTACATTCCTTCTTTAATATCGGGTTGTCAGATTGATACGAGAAGACTTGACTTGTAGGGTCAAGGTGTTGTTTCTCAAAAGTTTGGGGTTCTCAGGCTGTTTGAGAAGACTTGGCTTGTAGGGTCAAGGTGTTATTATTCCTAAAAAGTCTGAGGTTGTCAGACTGTTTGAGAAGACTGGCTTGGAGGGTCATATGTTGTAATTCAAAGTGTTTTGAATAGTGGATTAAAGCCTTCAGAGTGAAGGGACTGTATGTAGCCAAGTTAATGGTGAACCAGGATAAATTGTTGTGTTCTTATGCTATTATTATTCGTTGCTTAATCTGATTATTTATTCAACAAGTAACTTAAATCAACATTCATCAAAAACAGCAAAAGCAATTCGAGTTTGGCAAACACAGTTCGACCCCCCCTTCTCGTGTTTGCACCTTCAATTGGCATCAGAGCTCGGTCTCAAGGCTGAGCACTTTACAGTGTTTGAGGAAATATCCAAGGGTTCAACATGTCTGGATTCAATGAAGAAGCTGTTGGAGGAAACATCAACAGACCACCTCTGTTTGATGGGAAACGGCTCGAGTACTGGAAGGACAGGCTGAGGAGCTTTTTTATTTCACAAGATCCTGAACTTTGGGACTTGGTGGAAGATGGCTATATTGCTCCATAAGATGTTGATGGTGTTGAAATTCCCAGAAAGGAGATGGATGCTGAACAAAAGAAGATGTACAAGATGCATCACAAATCTAGATCATTCATAATCAATGCAATCACATTCAAGGAATTCGACAAGTGCACCAACAAAGTGACAGCAAAAAGCATCTATGATAGTCTGACTCTGACTTACGAAGGTAGCAAGCAAGTTCAAGAAGCAAAGGCCAACATTCTAGTCAAGAAGTACGAGCTATTCAAGATGAAAGAAGATGAAGACATTGAAGCAATGTTTTCCAGATTCCAGACTCTGGTTTCAGGATTAAAGGTACTCAAGAAATGCTACACTACTGCTGACCATGTGAAGAAAATTCTTAGAAGTCTGCCAACCAGGTGGAGACCAAAGATCACTGCCATTTAGGAAGCAAAAGACCTGAACACTCTGAAGCTGGAAGAATTAATCAGCTCCCTCAAGTCACATGAAATTGAGCTGGAAGAAAATGAGCCCAAGAAGAAGAACAAGACTCTAGCTTTGAAATCCAAACAGGAGAAAGCTCTAAAAGCAGAATCAGAAGACAGTGATTTTGATTACCAGAATCAAAAACCAGAAGAAGAAGAAGAAATTGCCTTCATAACCAGGAAGGTTCTGAAGATATGGCAGAATAGAAAGAAGAAGTTTCCCCAGAGGTATTCCAAGCAGTCCAACAGAGGAAAGGATGAACAAGATAAGAAGAGCATCATCTGCTATGGATGCAATGAACCTGGGCACATTAAATCAGAATGCACGAACCTAGAGAAAGGAAAACACCAGCAGAAAAACTTCAGATCCAAGAAGAAAAATCTGATGGCAACATGGGATGATTCTGATGAATCTTCTAATGATAAAGAAGCAAAATTAGCCATGATGGCACACATTCATTCTGCCTCTGGATCCAACTCTGGAAGGGAATCAAAAGAAGCAGAATTGGCTATGCTGGCTCATATTCATTTTGCCTCTGGATACGACACTAATGTTGACTCTGGAAGAGAATCAGAAGATGAAGAAGCAGAACTGGCTCTAATGGCTTACACCAGCTCTACCTCTGGATCCAACCCAGACTCTGATTTTGGAAGTGAATTAGAAACAGAACTGGCTCTGATGGCTCACACAAGCTCTGCCTCTAGATCTGATACAGACTCTAATCCTTGAAGTGAATCATCAGAAGATGAAAAAGAGGTATTTTCTGAACTTACCCGATCTGACTTAATTACTGCAATGAATGATATTTTAAATATCAATAACAAACATCTTTAAAACTGAAAACACTTAGGGATGAAAATAAAATTCTAACCAAAGAAATTGATGTTTTAAAGAATCAAAATGCAGAATTTAAAATAGAAAATGCAACTCATAGAACTGATATTACTGAGCTTAAGTCTGAAAACCTAACTCTAAAAAGTAATCTTTTTTCAACATCAAGTAAAAACATTATATGTAATTCTGATATGCATGAACAAGTTTTACAAGATTTTATTATTAATCGTATGGAAAGAAGCAAATATGCTTCTATGATCTATGGAGTTAGTAACAATGGTAAAAGAGGCTTAGGATTTGATGAATCTATAACTATAATTAAACATATTCCTTCGAATGTTTTGTGTGTTGTTTGTGCTAAGAAAGGTCACTCAAAATTGTCTTGTCCCATGATAAAATCAAGGAAAGACAAGAAACCTTTCAAGAGTAACAAACCCGGACCCAACCAGATTTGGGTACCAAAAGATAAAATTGTTTATGTTGTAGATGTTCTGAGCAACCAGTGAAACACAAGTCATGGTGCCCGGTCAATGGATGTTGGCAACATATGAAGGGAAAAAGGTCTATGTTCCAACATCTGCCCAACAGAAGCAAACTGACTCTGGTGGAAGAACAACTGGTCAACAAACTAACTATCAAAACCAGAACCATACGAAGAATCAGAAATATCAAAACAGACAAAGGAAGCATACATATCAACAAATTGGAACTACCAGAAGAAACAGAATTATCAGAGGAACCTGATATATCAACATAAAGAGAGAATCAAAATCAGGAGAGGTCTTCAAACACTCCAGTCAAATTCATCAAGACTACAAACTAGGAAGGGAATTTGTAAGACCCTTAAATTTAATATTAATAATTTTGGAATTTTTGTCAAGGGTATTTTGGGAATTTTGTAAAATATTTAATATATGTATGTTTTAAGTGAATATATATATATATAAATATTTATTTTGGAAGAGGAATTAAAATTATTGGATGAAGGTTAAATTAATTTAATTTCAAGTAATTAAATTAATCAAACCATTAAGTAAGGATTAGTGGCTAATTGCAAGATAATTAAAAGCTGGAAAATCAGACAAATGGCAAGTGAGGTGGCACCATGAGAGTCTATAAATAGGAGTGAGAAGGATGGTGAAATCAGAACACCATTCCTTCCTCCATACTGCCCATATTGCATGTACCAACTCCATCTCCTCTCCCATTTCTGTCTCTGTTTCTGCCATTCCCGAATTTCAATTTGAAGAGAGGGAAATTTCTTCAAACACCATTAACTGAAATTCCAACCATCAAACCAGAAAACCCCCAGTAGTAAAGTTAATCCCCACCTCAATACGAAGATAAAGAACCCAGTTTTGCAGCAGCAAACTTAGGGAACAGCTTCGCCGTTTTTAGACGCAGAAAAGCGAACGCAGCAGGAACAAGAGGAATAGCAGAGCACACTACAAGTGTAAGGGTACCTTCCAACTTTCTAGTTGCATTAGGGCTGTAAATGCATGTTATTTCAGTTCTGTTTTGAAAGAAAAACATGTTTTCGAAATGACATCTTGAAAAAAATGAAGAAAATGCATTTTTCTTGATATGTGATGATTCTGTGATGGCTGTTGTTGGTTGAATACATTAATGCTGTTTTACTTGTGTGAGAAAACTGAAGATGTCTTGCATGTTATTTTAAAGATGGTTAAAATACATGTTCATAAAACTGTTTTAGAAAATAGTTTTAAAAATGCAAAAATGCATTCTGTTGGTGTGGTGTTTTGCTGCTGTGTGATGATTTCTGTTTTGGTTGAAAACATTGGTCATGTTCTGATGATTGTAAAAGCTGAAATGCTATGCATGTTATTCTGATGTTTGAGGAAGCTGAAATGCTTTGCATGTTGTTCTGATTGTTTGAAAAGCTGAAATGCTATACACGTTATTCTGATGTTTTGAGAAAGCTGTGATGCTTGCATGTTTGTTCTGATGGTTTCAAAATCTGAATGATTCTGGGGAGTGAACATTCTGTTTTCTGGTTCTGGATGATTGGGGTGGATCCTGATTCAATTTCTGTTTTGTGTGATTCTGGTGGTGTTGTTGATTTAAAGGAAAAAGGGATTTTAAATGAGGAAAGGGTTTTGAAAAAAGTGCAGAATCTGTTTGATGTTGGTTGTTTGTTTTTAAAAGAATCAGTTTTGAAAAGAGTTGAAACTTCAGGATTTTCACTGGTTTTCGAAGGTGTATTCGAATACAACATATGTGTATTCGACTACAACCTGTAAAATTTCTAATTTATTTAAGCTTTCAAACTTGTATTCGACTACGAGCCCTGTAGTCGAATACAGAAGAAGAATTTCTGTTTCTGTTTCTGGTTCTGATGATCCTTGTGTGGATCATTCTGTTTCTGTTTCTGGTTCTGATGATCCTTGTGTGGATCATTCTGTTTCTGTTTCTGGTTCGGATGATCCTTGTGTGGATCATTCTGTTTCTGGTTCTGATGATCCTTGTGTGGATCATTCAGTTCTGTTTCTGGTGCTGATGATCCTTGTGTGGATCATTCTGTGTCTATTTCTGCTTCTGATGGTTTTGATGTGAACCATTCTATTTCTGCTTCTGATGGTTCTGATGTGAACCATTCTATTTCTGCTTCTGATGGTTCTGATCTGAAACATTCTGTTTCTGCTTCTGATGGTTCTGATGTTAACCATCTTCTGATGATTCTGATGTGAATCAGTCTGTTTCTGCTTATGATGGTCCTGATGTGAATCATTCTATTATTTCTGCTTCTGGTGATTCTGGCATGAACCATTATGTGCTTCTTCTGATCAATTCTGGATAAAGTCTAGGCGAAGTCTGGGTTATTCAAAATTCGATTGTCATGCCATGTTCTGGTCAAATTATCTTCTGGATTACTTCTTGCTTTTGACAACTGATAGCCTGGAACAACTCTCCACATGGCAGGCTTCACAATGGTATGGTCCAAAGAATCTTCTGGTATTTATTCCCTCTGATATAATCCATCAAAGATATCTTCTGGTCACTTCTGAACAAATATGGACTGTGTTGAAATTACACTGCCAGACTATGTTCTGATCAGTATAACTTCTTGATTTCTTTTGATATTTGAATCATTCTTGTTTGGAGCAAGTCATAGTGTGGCAGGCTTCCCTCTGGTATTTTCCAGATGTTCTTCTGATTTTGTTTCTGTTTGATATAAGCCTCCAAAGGTATCTTCTGGTCGGTTTTGGACATTCTGGTTTATCTTCTGATAATTCCATAAATGCATCTTCTGTAAATTCATAATGTATCCTCTAATACATTCATCTTCTGATGGTTCTGTGTGAATCATTCTGTTTTACTTCTGATGATTCTGATAATCATTCTGTTTCTGCTTCTGATGATTCTGACAATCATTCTATTTCTGCTTCTGATGATTCTGATATTGATCATTCTGTTTCTGCTTCTGATGATTCTGATAATCATCTTGTTTCTGCTTCTGATGATTCTGACAATCATTCTGTTTCTGCTTCTGATGATTCTGATATTGATCATTCTGTTTCTGCTTCTGATGATTCTGATAATCATCTTGTTTCTACTTCTGATGATTCTGACAATCATTCTGTTTCTGCTTCTAATGATTTTGATATTGATCATTCTGTTTCTGCTTTTGATGATTCTGATAATCATCTTGTTTCTGCTTCTGATGATTCTGACAATCATTCTGTTTCTACTTCTGATGATTCTTGTGTGAATCATTCTGTTTTGCTTCTGATGATTCTTGTGTGAATCATTCTGTTTTGCTTCTGATGATTCTTGTGTGAATCATTCTGTTTTGCTTCTGATGATTCTGGTGAGTCATTCTGTTTTGCTTCTGATGATTCTGCTGTGAGTCATTCTGTTTTGCTTCTGATGATTCTGATTCTGGTTCTGTTTCTGATGTTGATCTTTCTGGTTCTGCTTCTGATGTTGATCCTTCTTGTTCTGTTTCTGATGTTGATCCTTTTTTATTCCGTTCTGATGTTAATCATCATTCTGGTTCTGTTCTGATATTAATCATCATTCGGGTTATGTTCTGATGTTAATCATCATTCTGGTTCTATTCTGATGTTAATCATCATTCTGGTTCTGTTCTGATGTTAATCATTCATTCTGGTTCTGTTTCTAATGTTCTGGTGTTGATGATTCTGATCCTAATTATGTTTCTAATGATCTGATTCTGGTTCTATTTTCTAATGATTTGAGGTAGATCATTCTGGTTTTGTCTTCTGTATTCGACTACAGGCATGCTATATTCGAATACAGAATGTTAAAATTGCAGATTTTCACTAGTTTCAGTTTCTGTATTCGAATACAAGGGATCTGTATTCGAATACATATTCGTGTTTTTCCAGAAACTCAGTTTTTAGCTTCTGTATTCAAATACAAGGAAGCTGTATTCGAATACAGATTCGTGTTTTCCAGAAAATCAAGTTTTAACCTCTGCCTTGTGAATTTTAAAGTGTTGGGAAACTTTGAGAAGGATTAAAATGATTTAAAATGGAGTCCTTGATATAGTTTTGAAGAGGAGAGGATGATGTTTTGAAAACCTTTAATGATGTAGTGAAAAATGTTGATTTGTGCATTGAGACTGCCTCTGTATTCGACTACCAGAGGCGTTGTAGTCGAATACAGAGTGTTAATTCTGCACTGTTTTGGCTCCTTGATTCGAATACAGAGAGACTGTATTCGAATAGAGATTCGTATTTTCCAGAAATCTCAGTTTTAAACACTGTTTTGTGAATTTTAAGAGTTTAGGGAATAATGGAAAGGATTAAGATGTTTAAGTATGGAATTTGTGAGATAATGTGAATTGTTAAAGATTGCTTGACTGTTTAAATCATTGATGTGTTGATGATGATATGGATTATATTGAGATGTTTTGAAATATGATGGAAAGGCATGAATTTTCTGTTATTGCATACTGTTTTCAGTGAAGAGAAAACACTACATATTCATACATTGCATAGTCAGGTGGTGACCGCGATGGGCCACAGAGTAATGCGGTAACTGTGATGGTCCGCGAATTTAAGTAGTAACCATGGGTTATAGAATAGTTCCGCGTGTATTAGACGGTCTATTCTACTCGGGCTACGGAATGGCCACGTGTTCGTGGTGGTCCATTCTATCTGTGCGAGGATTTAACTTCTGTGTATTTGGCCTGTGAGAGGCTAATACACGTGAATGTAGTAACCGTGATGGGCTGTAGAGTGGCCGCGTGTTCGTGGTGGTCCATTCTATCCAGTTTCAGAGTGGTCGCATGTTCGTGGTGGTCCATTCTACCCGGGCTACGGAATGGTCGCGCGTTCGTGGTGGTCCATTCAAATATGCGCAACCACGTGCTGATCTGTTGAGCGATTGCACGAGTGCTGGACTGTTGAGCGTCTGCACTAGGTACTAATCTGTGAGCGATTGTACCTTGGTTTATGTCAAACGTGTTGGTCTGTGAGCGACTGCACGAGTGCTGGTCTGTGAGCTACTGCACTGGTGCTGATCTGTGAGCGATTGCACCCTGGTCTTGAGGGCCGTTAAATTGTGCTGGTCTGTGAGTGACTGCACCTTGGTAATTCCAAGAAGCTGAGTACATGAGCATATGCATATTGCATCTGGGTGTTTGACCGGTGGGTCACGTTTTGGATATTGTTGATGATTGGAAAATTGATGTGTGTAAGTACTTGTTGAAACATGAGTTTTCTAATGAATGTTTGTGATTGCTGAAGTGGTGATTGTACTTACAACATGTTTTTCCATATTAATTCGTTGCTGTTTTGAAAAAGCATACATGTCATGAAATTTCAAAATGAGCATCTTTTCATCATTATTATACAATATGCCATGAATATATGTGTTGTTGTGAGATATATGCTATGTGCTTATTTGTTAATTTCGGTCGGTGACCCTTGCTATTATATTGTGGACTTTGGGCTTTGCCCTCAGATGTTACCCGAACCCGTCCTACCGACGGATACACTAACGACGGAAGCGTCGTTAGTTTCCCCTGATCTTTACGTACGGAGTCTACGTGGACAACGCAGAGGGACGGACGGTTGGCTGAAGACGAGACTTATAGAGGATATGGTGGAGACCGTGCTATTGTAGCTTAGTGCATGATCAGTCTAGACTTTTGTATATGGTCTTGAGTTTTGGGAAATGTAATTTTATTTTGGGAATTAATGTATTACTTTTTCCGCTGTATTTTTCCGCACTCTGATATTGTTTAGTGGCCACAGGCCAGGTGTCCTCTTTTGAAATGAACTAATGAAAATCTTATTTTTATTCCCTTGAATTAATTCGGAAAATTCTTTTATTGATTTATTTTATGTGAAAGAAAAAAAAATACACCCGCGCTGTATTTTAAACTCGGGGTGTTACAGAATTCAAAGTCCTTCATCCAAACCATCTAATCACAGAACATACAGATTCAAAATCTGAAAATCAGAAACAAGAGGATTTTCAGAGTAAAACTAAAATTGTTGACGTAGATGTTACATCTTGTTGTAAATACTATTATTGTTTGATATTTATGTTTATTGTGACAACAAGAAGCTTGATCTTAAAAATCAAAGCTAGATAAGTATTCTGCAGGTTTTTTAAATTGTTAGAGGAACCAAGTGATCCACGTGATGTGAACACTTCAACAGAAACAATATTTCAGTGGTTTCAAAAACAAGCAGAAACCACCAGAAGCAGAATTAATGGTTTGACTGTATTGAGTTCATTTTTAAATTATTTGATTTGTATTATGTTATATGACAAATAGCTTGACCTGAAAAGTCAAAGCAAGATGAAGCTGATGCAGGTTAACCAGAACCAGAGGAAACCGAAGCTGGTTTACCACAATCAGAAGTTGATGCAGGTTTACCAGAACCAGAGGAAATCGAAGCTGGTTTACCAGAACCAGAAGCTGATGTAGGTTTACTAGAACTAGAAGCTGATGCAGATTTACCAGAACCAGAAGTTGATTTACTAGAACCAGAAGCTGATATAGATCTACCAGAACCAGAGGCTAATGCAGGCAAAAGAACATGGAAAAGCAGAAGCTACAAGCAAGAATACGACAAATCTTCAGAGGATAAATCTGAAGATAAGTCAAAAGAAGGATATAGATGGAGTCTACCAATGCAAGAAGAGCTAAATGAATGATATTTTGGATCTAGTTCCGAGACTAGAAAAGAACATTATTGGAACCAAGTGGGTTTTCATAAACAAGCTGGATGAAAAAGGAGAAGTTGTGAGAAACAAGGCACGATGTGTTGCACAAGGATACAGTCAGCAAGAAGGTATTGACTACACTATATTTGATTTCATAGAGTATAAAAGAAGATTCATGTTTTTGAAGACAGTCGAAAATAAAATTTGATTTAGATTTATTGAAGTAAATCTTTGACCAAGTTGACAATAAGATTTTATCAATATTTATCTACCAGAAGATATGATTATTTACAACAAGATTTTATCAAGATTTGTCACAAGAAAGATATGAATTATTTACAATTGATCAAGATTTATCTACTAGAAGGTATGAATTATTTACAAGAAGATTTGATCAAGATTTATCACAAGATATGAATTATTTACAACAAGATTTGATCAAGATTTATCTACAAGAAGATATGAATTATTTACAAGAAAATTTGATCAAGATTTATCACAAGAAGATATGAATTATTTACAATAAGATATGAATTATTTACAAGAAGATATGATCAAGAATTGTTTACAAGAAGAAACACTCACAAGATGATACATTTATTATTTGTAAAGATATCATTCCGATGTTGACAAACGACAAAATATTGAATTGGACTTAGTCATATTCCTACTTGTGAAAATTCAAGAATCGATCCAACACTATGTTCCCGCCCATATCAAAGCAAGCAATAGGAAGGAATTTTCATATGAAGAATTTGAGAAAGCAATCTTAACAAAATATGAACAGTATCAATCTGAAAAATTCACAAACTCAATCTTAACAAAATACGAACAATATCAATTTGAAGATTTACAAACTCAATCTTAACAAAATATGAATAGTATCAATCTAAAGTTTACCAACTCAATCTGAACAAAATACGAATAGAATCAATCTAAAAGAATTTCTCAGATTGGATTCAGAAATAAAGAATTGGCTAAAGAACGTATTATCAAAAAGCATCTAGTTCAAAAAAAAATTTAATAAGATCATTGTTGACCAAGCTAGGAATGGAGATACAATTCATCGAAAAATCAAAAAATAGTAGAAGAACTCAAGCTCAAAATTCCAAATTCATCTTAGAGTTTAAAGAGAGAAACACTTGTTCGAATGAGAAATATTTACTTAGTGTTTTTCTTAGAGTGTGATAGTCATTGTTATAATCAGCTTGTTAGAAGCAACTACTCAAATTCCAAACCTTTGTATTCAAACCCAATAGTGGTTTTAGTGTGACTTCAACAATATGGGGTTGTCAGATTTGTGGAGAAGACTTGGCTGGTAGAGTCAAGGTGTGTGTGTTCCTCAAAAGTCTGGGGTTGTCAAGTTGTTTAAGTAGATTGGCTTGGAGGGTTAGGTGCTTTGTAATTCAAGTTGTTGAATTAGTGGATTAAATCCTTCTGAGTGAATGGATTGAATGTAGACAAGTTAGTGGTGAACCTGGATAAATTACTTGTGTCATTTTATTCCTACACTCTTTAGTTTTTTTATTGCTTCTACTCCAAGTAAATCTTCAAGTCTAAATCAGTTTAATCAAATAATGAAATAGTTATCAACTTAGTCAAACACAATTCAACTCTTCTTCTCATGTTTACACCTTCAGAATATGTATTGTAGTATGTAAGTATATCGTGTATCTCTACTCTGTTCAAATCATAGTATTGTGTTATCATGCCATAAATTGATTTAATACCAAGTATGAATGCTATCATATGTTGTTATGTATTGATGCGTACTAATATTTGTGGTTGATTGGTGATCATTTTTGTACAAGATTCTATCAATAGTGAAGATGTTGTCATCAATTGTGTTAGTTATGAAATTAATCTGTAAGCATTAAATGGAGTGAATGTAAAAAATGATAGTGTCAATGATTTTCTCCTTATGTTGGGTATAAGATTTATAAGTTGTATCTTAAAAATCATATGGTACAATTTTTTTCATACTAAAATTGATTGCTGCTAATTAATGTTTTTTAAATAAAATGTTATTGTTTGCATATTGAAATTTACTGTTCGTGATAAATGTGTTTATTTTAAATAAAAATCTATCATAGTTATTTGCCTACCTAAATTTGATGTTGGTTGATTTTTTCTTAAATTTATTGTATTGATTCCTGTTTTTTTTTAATTTCTAATTTTATTGTTTTCTGGTTTTCTTTAAATTCTATTGTTACTTATTGTTGGTTTGGAAATCTATTGTTGTTGTTTTCAAATTTTCCTATTACTATGACTATATTTTTATTCTTTAAATTTTTCCCCACTATATAACAATACAAAATGACATTATAACTTATATCTAAACTCACATTGTCATGTCTTGAATATGCTTTGAGTTAATTGTTAAAGTTACGATTATGTACCTTATTTGAAGAAGCGTGCAACAATGTTAAATTAAATTTTGAAATTTCTTGGAACCTAGTGAATAGCAGCCTCTATAATTTTAAATTGATCTCTTTTGATTATATAGTAAAATATATTTCCCTCCTTTCCTTTATGGTTTTATGTTTAAAGTATGTGAAATGAATGTTTTCTAACTCATCTTCGTGATTCCTTTTATCTTGTATACTTGTCTTCCCTTACTTGAAATGAATGTTTTCTAACTCATCTTCGTGATTTCTTCTATCTCGTATACTTTTCATCCTTTACTTGAAAGTTTTAAACTGGATAACACTTTGGTGAGAATGGATGGTCAAAACATTTATTATTAAGTAATTATTTCGTACACTACTCAAATAACACTATATACCTAGAGCCATTTCCAGAGCTTTTTAGCCCTAGGAGAATAGTCATGGCCTTTATGCCCTCATAATGTCATTGTAGGTGTTTTCCAATTAACAACCCTAGAATCATAGTCAAGATATTTTTAAAGGGCCAAAGCCCTACAAAATATGGCCGTTTTTTACTTTGCAAGGGTCATACCTTTTGGTGTTGTTCCATTAAAAAATTTCTTGGGCTGAAGCCCCTCGAGAAAATTATGGGCGGAAAGTGTTTTTTCTTCAAAATTTGATATTTCCTACAGCTATAGTCCTTAGTAATGTGGTTGGGACTGGCTGAGGGTCAAGGCTCTCTCCAAAACAAACACATATTCCATTGGAGCCCTCACTATTTGATCAATAATCTATTTTGAGGGCCACCAACCCTCGTCCACACCCAATAATCCTACACGCTCAAGTTCTTCCTCATTTCTATTCTTCTTCTTCCTTCTCTTCTCTTCTTCATTTCCGAGCTCATTATTTTACTCTCATCTCTTTTCTACATTCATTCTCTCTTTTCTTCATTTTTGATCTCTACTATCTTGGTATGTAAATTAATTTTTTTTCTTTATAGTTGTATTTTTAAAATTATACTTTTATGTGTTTTTTTAATGTAGTTTGAGTTAACATATCTGTGGAGATATTTGAACGAGGAGGAGGAAATGGATAAGTCAGGCGTGACTCTTCACTACTAGTTAGATTTAATATTTTGTCGAGCTAAATAATATATTCAAAATGTATGTTAATAAGTTTATGTGTCAAATGTAATTTGTATGTTAGATTTCATATTGTAAAATATGTTTAATATTATAATTTGAAAATTAAAATTTTGGATGTTGGATTTTGAATTTTTATATATTATCAAAAAATATATACTATATTTGTTGTGTAGTTTTATAAAAATATAATATTTTTTGTATTTATTGTGTATGTTTTGAAAACGTGTTGATTAATATATTTGAAAATATGTATGTATACATTGTTTTATATTTTTACTTAATGTGCATTTTTTTGAAAATATGATAATATTAATTTTAATAGTATTTTATGAATATGTTAATTTGTAATTATATTAATTTATTATAATTTTTTACCATTATTTAATTATTTAATTATGAAAATATAAAATATTGTTTTTACTTAATACAACGTTTTAATTTCACGGGAAGACCCGTTAAAATAGAGAGAAAAAATATTTTTTTAAGAAAATTCAATTAATTATTGTGAGTCAACATTTAGTTTCCTATTTAAGGTTTAATATATATTATTGAGTAAATAAACTCTCTTTTTGAGTTGTGCTCATTAATATATATTAGATCTTAAATTGTCCAAGTTGAATAGTTTGTGAATAAAAATAATAATAATAATAATCATAATAATAAAATAATGATTATTTATTAAATTTTCATTATTATATAGAGATATGTACAATTTATCTTTATTATTAAATTAAAAGTCTCAATCAAAATACCAAGTGGTACTTTCATGAAATGATCAAACATTGATGATAAGTCATGTCAAATAATAGTCACATTCGGACATCATATTATTCACATGGAAAATAACCTTTATAATCATCACACATTTACCATCGTTGTATGTAAAATATGATCAAGTTGTGCCTTCCTTTGGGTTGACGATGCATAAATAATTTCATACTACATCTTTTGTAAGTTCAATTGAATCAAATCTATACAACAAATATTACTTTGACAACATGTTATTTCAACCAACTCAACCACAATTACTAGACAATTTAATAAATTAAATAGGAAGGTATTAAATTTACAATACACACAAATGTGGATAAAATCTATATGTTTGTCACACCCTTAACTAATCATAAGATTACTTGACAACATTAAGTGTGTGCATAAACTCGCAACCAAACATACAAAATAACCTGAAATATATTCGAACAACATAATTAAAAATAAATAAATTATTATTTTGCAAACTTTTTAAACTTTATAATCATTCTATAAACCACATAATCAACTTCAAATCAAATAAAAAAAATTAAATTTTAACATATAAAAAAAAATATTCATGTCAAATGCATATACTAAATGATTCTTTAAATAAATAAATGAATAATTTTAGAATCAATATATTTCTAAATAAAAGAAAGAAATATTTATATGCTTATAAATAAACAATACAAATTCTAGAATCTATATTTCTCAAAATTTAAAGAATCAGTGCAAGAAACTCATACACAATGCATGTTAAGTAATTAATATCAACAACTTTCAATGTCTAGAGTACACCTATGAGTCGTCATATAATAATCACATTCAATCTATGTAATTAATATCATTTAATCCCATCAATTTGAAATCGTGATCTGCATTAATGTTTGTTGTGTATTACCAATGTTATGAGTAATAACTACCACACAATTGATCAATTAGAGGAAATTGTTGTTTCTAATGCCTCTCACTTCACCAAATCTCATTAACCAATACACAAAATTCTAAGTAATTGATGTCGACTATTTTCAATGTATCAAGTACAACAACGGGTCGGGTTGCCCTACAATAACCACATTCAAACTATGTAATTAATATTATGGATTCCCAATAACTTGAAATGATATCCTTGATTAATGTATGTTGCATATTATGTTGTGAGTAATTTCAACCACACAGTTGACTAATTTGAGGCAAATTGTTATTTTCAATGCATCTCACTTCATCTAATGTCATTAACCGATGTACAATGCATGCTAAGTAATTAATGTCAACAATTTTCAATGTCTAGAGTCTAACAATGAACCTCTCTATAAGAATCACATTCAAGCTATGTAATTAATATCATTCATTCCCAGTAAATGGAAATGGTGACTTATATTAATATGTATTGCATATTTTCAATTATGCGAGTAATTACCATCACAAAGTTGACCAATTAGAGGCAACTTGTTGTTTTCAATGTATTTCACTCTGCCTAATCACATTAATCAATGTACAATAATTACTTAGTAATTAATGTCAACAATTTCCAATGTCTCGATACCAAGAATGGACCTACCTATGAGAATCACATTCAAACTATGTAATTAATATCATTCATTCCCAATAACTTGAAATGGTGGTTTGCATCAATGTTTATTGCATATTTTCAATGATTTGTGAGTAATTAGCACCACACAGTTGAGCAATTAGAAGCAACTTGTTGTTTTCAATGCATCTCACTCCACCTAATTTCATTAATTGATATACAATGCATGATAAGTAATTAATATTAACAATTTTCAATATCTCGAGTACAAGAATGGGAAGTCATATAATCATCACATTCAAACTATGTAATTATTATAATCCATTTCAAATAACTTGAAATGGTGGGCTCCATTAATTAATCGTGGTAACTTGTTGGGTATTTCTAGAATTGATTTATTGCATATTTTAAATGTCGTGAGTAATTATCACCACACATTTGAAATCAACAGTTTACTTAAAATAGTCATCATATTGAGATCATTGGTACATGTTATGGTAATTACATATGCCAAAATGATTCCTAACACTGGTGTGATGTCATATACATTATTTTAATAGATTTTATTAACTTTATCTTGGTTAAATTTGTTAAAGGATTTTATTTACTTGAATATTTTTTGCACGTATCTTACATTATGATTGTATTATATTTTGGCTAAGAATGTTTATGGCTCTCCAATTGGCTAGTTTGTTTCTTTTCGTTGATAACAGTCGATGGAAGACTGAGATTTAAAGGAGAAAAAGATAATTCTCTGTCCAATAGCAACAACTAAATGAGGGGTTGTTCGTAGTAAGAAGGGAATCCTTCTATTCAAATTCCAGAAATTAAAGGATTAGGGATATAAATACAATTTCAATTGATTAATGAAGACTCTTAACTTGTATTTGTAAATATTTGGATTCGATTCTATTCTATCACAAATGAAAGATGTGAATGAACTAAATTACAATCGTAGTAAAAGATTTCTCCAAAAGTGAAAGGTCTTGCTCATTATATCTCACCTTTATACCTTCACTATGATTTTTTACTTTTCTTTTATTTAAGGTCGTTAATAGAATATAACTAATGGTTTTCTATTTAAAGAATGCATCAGTCGATCCAATCATGTAACCGTTAATATTTGACCATCCAGACAAAAATTCATGGAGAAACTAGAGTAATGTAGAATACATTTATATTGGAATCATGGTCAACATATAAAGTTTGATAAAATTGGAGTATTGGTGAGTATTTGCTAATAAGATATCATTTGTCATATAATGCACAATTGTTAAAAAAATAATTATTAAGAACATTTTGAAACTCTTATATTTTCAGTGAGGAAATGCAACCATTTGTAAACATGAACAATAGTTATGATTTTCTATTTGTGCAGGTAGTTTTTGGAAATAAGTATTTAAATATGCATTTGATGTAATTTAGATTGAATATCAAAATGCAATGTTTTCTTAAATTTATTATAGGTTACCAATAGCATTAGTATATTGAGACAAAAATATATGATCAGTCTTTTTTATAATTGTGTAAAGTGTTAAGTTTATTATGAATAAATTTTTTTCTTTATATATGCATTTTTTTGTTTGCAAAACAACATTTTATACATGTAGCAATGCTGTAAATTTGGGGGCTAAAAAATTGTTGTATTAGATAGTAATAGATAACGATTCCGACGATTTCTTTATGATATGATTCCTTCTATTGACAGTTATCACCTACTAGTGTTGGTATTTTTTATTTTTTCTTGAAGAACATAGTCATTGTCTTCCCATGCAAATCCAATTAAATTTGTAAATATTACTAGAATACAATATATGAAATAATCCCATAACTTTGTATGTCACCATTTGAATGTAATATTCATGTTTCTTATAATCATATACAGTATGTGATGTGTTTTATTTTAGGAAAATAATGTGGGAAAAGTGAAGAGTTGAGGTAGGCAAATAATAGTGAGTGTTTGTCAATATTTGAATGACCATGACCCTATTAGTGTATACATTTTAGTAATTCAATCACAATTAAATTTGTAAATATTATACAATATGTGAAATAATCTCACAACTTTGTATGTCAACATTTGAATGTAATATTGATGTTTCTTAAAATTATAATCACCTACAATCTTTGAATGACCATGACTCTATTAATGTAAACATTTAAGTAATTCAATCACAATGGTTAACATTAAGTTTCGCTGAGCTAATTTGACAGGATTTAGGATTTTTCAACAGCTATATGGCAACATTTGACAATTTTAATAAAATATCAAACAATTGCTGATTTTGAGCAAATGACTACTCATTGAAAAGCTTAGGATGTTTAGTTTTCAACAAATGAATTATCTTTTAGTATGGAGGTGTTGAGAAGGAGTTGTGAGCCAAATACTAAACCTATATAGAGATGAGTTAGGTACATTAACATCTTAAAATAGATACTTAATAACATTTTGACGAATTAAGAAACCATAATATATTTATCACTTGCAACACCATATTTTATTGTTTCAAGGGTGACATCATGAACGAAGTTTGAAGATATAGATAATTGCTAATTAAAGTCAACGGAAAAACGTCACTTAAATTTTTTCATTTTTAGTCCTCAATGGTGTCTATTCATCAAAAAACGAGTAAGTGACAAAGTGACATGGCAAACAAAATACTTTCTTGTTATTTTTTAACGATGTGTCAACTTTTATTTTTTGAATCATCATTAATTTTTTATTTAATAATAATTTATAAACAAAAAATAAAAACATTTCTCCTTCTTTATCTTCTTCTCCTGTGCTAGCCAACTCATCCCACATCACAATTTCTCCCTCAACATCATCCTTACCTCCGCTGACTCATATTTAATTAACAGTTGATCATGCATTAAAATAATTCATTTAATTAAAAAATTACAATATATATATATAAATATATATATATATATATATATAAACTTTCTTTTTTTTTTCTTGCATGGAGGGCATCCAATGCATAAAAGAAATCATTTAATTCCATAGTATGGATTACCGTCATAAAAAGTAAGTGCTTCAAGTAACAAATGTATATACATATTTAAGCATTCATTTATAAATAAAAGTAAAATACATAAATTCAACTCAAAATTCAGAAATTCAACCTCAAATCCTTAAATTTATCATTTCCTTAATTTAAAAATTCAAAAAAATTCATCAAATCAACTATCATTCAAACCCATAACATTAAAACTCAAATTCAAAATCTTTCAAACTTGGATCTAACACAACCCCACCCGACAACTATAATATCAATACCAAAATTAATTTCTCCAAGGAAGAACAATCTCCATCTTTTTCTCACCCCACACTTACACAACCACCTACACCCATTGTCTAAAAAAAAACACTCAGTAACTTTTCATGAACCCTAAGTCTCTATTTCAATTTAATTAAGTGAAAATCATCTTCTAATTAAATATATAATAATTATTTTAATTAAATTATCAAATGAATTAATATTTGGGTTGGAGTTGAGGAGCAGATGGAGAGGTGATGGAGGTAAGAATAAACTTGAGGAAAAAATGGTGATGGTGAGGTGAGTTGGGTAGGAAAGAGAAGAAGTTGAAGTGTTTCTATCTTATTTTTATTTCTAAATTATTATTAAATCAAAAATAAATAAAGAGTCTAATAATAAAAATTCACATTATTAAAAAAAATTATTTATTACGTTACTTTGCCACATAATCATTTTTTATGAGTAAACACAAGCAAAGACTAAAAGTGAAGGAATTAAAAAAAATATATGTATAACTCAAATGAAAAATGAACCAAGAACTAAATTAAAAAATAAAATTTTACTGAAACTAAAACTAGATTAAACATATATTATTGAAACCAAAAGCACTGTTAATCCAAATAAAATTCATTACTAATTTTTCTTTGTATTGTTTTTGTAATTCACCTATGAATTGTACAAGTATATGTCTAGTTGAAACTTATTCTAAATTTAAAAGCACGAGTCTCCCACGTGCAACGTGTAATATTTATCAAAAAATTGTTTCTTTCACCGTTCTCAATTTTTCAAATAAACGTTACAGAAAAAGGAAATTCCCATTAAAAAAAAAAAGGTTAAATAGCACTCGTGATTTTTTAATTTAATTTCAGTTAACATTTTAGTCTTTTATCTTTCTTTCGATTTGGTCCTTTATTTTAATTTTAAGTGACAATTTGATCTTTTATGTTTTAAAATGTCAACAATATTTTCATTTTTTTTACTAAAATTTAGAAAAGTCATCAAAATTTTCAACCAAAACCCATAAAATTAATTATATTCTTCAATATAATACAAATTTCATCAAATTCGAAACTCAAATCTTCAAATAAACTCATATTTTCATCTCTAACAACATCAAATAAAGAATTAAAATATGAGTTTATTTGAATATTTGAGTTACGAATTTGATAAAATTTGTATTATATTAAAAAATAAAATTAATTTTATGGGTTTTGGTTGAAAATTTTGATGAATTTTTTGAATTTTTATATAAAAAAAGGATAATATTGTTGACATTTTAAAACATAAAAGATCAAATTGTTACTTAAAATTAAAATAAAGGACCAAATCAGAAAGAAAAAAAAAAGATAAATGACTAAAACGTTAACTGAAATTAAGTTAAGGGACCACGGCTGATATTTAGCAAAAAAAAATACTAATCAAATGCCTCAAAATTCAAAAAAGAGGATTATGCAGAAAATAAAAACTCGATGATTCCAAGTATATATTTCAATAAATCAAATATGAAGATTCATTCGGTTATCATTTGTTGAAATTAATTTACTAATAAATCATATGGAGGGAGAGGGGGACCGATAAGTGCCACAGTCCTTCAAGTTTTATAGGTTATTTAAATTATACAAAATCAACTATTTTACTATCTTATAATTAGTTAATCATTAATTTTTTTTTATACATAAAGGTAGTTAAATGTGTATTTTATAAGTCCATTTTTATCTTTGAATGTGTTTTTCATTAGTTAGTTTAGTCCTCAATCGTGTCTTTTATTAATCAATTTAGTCCTATAGTTATTAACCAAAGAGGGGATTTGATGATGTGTTTAATTTCGACAGAAATAAGACTATAGTGACACTCTACACACATTTAAGAAACCAAAATAACCCTTTAGTTTTATATTAAATATTGAAGTTTTGGTCATAATCCCCGTAAATATTAACTTCCAGCTCTGGCACTAGATACAAGACATGCTTTAACATATACTATATACTATATTATAGAAACTAAATAGTCAAATAAGCATGCTATGAATATAAAAAACAAACACGATCTAAATTTTTTTATAATCTACGACATGTTGATTTATCAAATATATTAAGAATGCATATATTTATGGGTTGATTATTTCTCTATAGTAATTCTGAAACACATAAAAAGAGAGACGAATAAAAATCACCCATTTGCTTGTGTTTCTTCCTCAAGTTGGACTCCTTATGCCTTAGACACTTTTCTGATGAGGAGGAGAGACAATATGCCTTAGAGGTCATAGCTTATATATAGGGTGTCGGCCAATTAAGGTTCTCATTATTTCAAAATGGACTATAAGTCGCATTCACTCATATTTGAACACATATCAATTAATTAAAAAATTAAGGCTTTCTCAATTTCGTCCCTGTATGTTTTTTTTCTTTCAATTTAAACCATGTAAGTTCAATTAAGTTTTAAAATCATCCATACTGTTAGTTACTCTTAAAAAAGTCTATGTGGCAAACAGAGGAGTGGCGCGATAGTTTGACGTAGCAGAGGAATACATTGAATAATTAAAAAAATTGAATTAAGTAATTAAATTGATTAAAAAAGAAATGGAAAAAAGAAATAAAGTTGAAGGTGTTATGTTTTAGTCCCTCCATCTAAAATCATAAATAAGTTTTGGGATTGAGGTTCTCTTCTCATTTCTCTATCATCGTATCACCATTACCAGATCACCAACATCGAATCATCATCATCGCATTACCAACAAAAAATTGACATCTATAAGGGGTTTACAAACAAAAAAAAAATTAAACATTAAATTTAGTAAATGTAAACTATAACCACAAAGAATAAACATAAAAATAATTGATTTAAGAAAAATTACTCACATCCCAATGAGGACATCTCCAAAATCGCCGTTTAGGGTTTTCATCAGTGTTAGAAATGAATATACGCATTGCTTTCTACACCCACATTCAAGCAATTGAAAACGAGTTGAGTTTGTTGCAGGTGAAGATGACGCCATAGTTGAACGAAGAAGCAAATGAAGATTTGAAGATGATGGTGATGTCATGATGGTGATTCGAATATGGTGATGCAATGTTAGTGATTTGATATTAGTGATGTGATGATAGAGAAAGGAGGAGAAAACCCTAGTCCCTAACCTTATTTCTAATTTTGGATTGAGGGACTAAAGCATAACCTCTTCAACTTTTATGAATTTCTTTTTTTCATATCTTTATTAATCAATTTAATTACTTATTTTTATTTTTTAATTATTTAATTTACTCATTTGTCACGTCAAACTATCACGTCGCTCATCCGTTTACCACATAAACTTTTTTTTATTAATAACAATTAACGACAAAATAATTTTAAAACTAAATTAAATTTAGTTGAAGCTAGCATTTGAGAATTGGTTCAAAATGATGAACTGATTGTTTGCATTATCAACGAATTGAATTTGAAAATTTTAGTCAACCAATAATCCACAAAATAGGATTGACCCTGAAAACGATTATTATAAAAGACAAAAACTAAAAAAAATGTTGAACCAACAATTTCAAAAGAAATCCACCAATATTATCTTAATATCGTCATTATCTTTCATAACATAATACAAATTGCTATCTTACAATTAACCTGTAAGTGCTGATGCTCTAAACTTGAACCAACAATTTCAAAAGAAACCATTTGTAAGTTGTTGATTTTAAGTTTTTTTAGGGAAGAAGAATGAAACATTTGGGGTTAATTTTAGGTTAAAAAATGTTATAATTTTAATATATTGAGGTTTATGTTTATGTTAAAAAAATATGTTTTAATTATATTTAGGTTTAACGGTGTTACAGTTTTTGTAACAGAAGTTGAATGAACTATTTTAAAATGAAACTATATTTGCAGTGATGTAAACCAAACAAAAAAACTTACGAATACCAAAATCAAAAAAGGTTATAATTGCAAGGACCAAATACATGTTTAAACCTAGAATCAAACTAAATATCACAATTAGTAGTTGCACGAAGTGAAAATTATTAACAAATGCAATGACAATCATACGATTATCTGACATAGATGTTCACAATGGAATTCTAAGTGGAAACAAAGTTTGCGATTGGTTAAGTGACAATGAGACAAAAACCAAGTTAAACTTCAAAGCAATCACATGCCCATTTTTAGAAGTGCCATCCAATTATCCATAGTTGCAACATGTTTAACATATACATTTTGTATAAATTGTTGAACATAAACTTCTCCATCCAATATCATCTCGTAATGAGGTTTGAATTCTTAAAGCTCTGTCAAACACTCTTTATTGATGAATACCCAAAATTTTTCACTCATTCCAAGTAAAGCTGCAACTACACGATATCCACAATAACCATCATCACCAATGTCAATAATGTCATCTATTGATTTCAATCGACAACCAATCCTTGAAGAAAAGAACTCTAGGTTGTTGAACCTTACAGGCTAATGGTCGAGGTGTATGCTTTTTGACTAATGATCTAGGTTTCTATACCTTACTGACAAATGATGTAGTGCTACATGCATTTGTGCTACTACATCAAACCGTTGCATCCACATACTCCCACCAAGATGAATCACACTTGATTGATTTTTCTCTTTTTGATATCGTACTTTTTTTGGGTGCACCATTTGTTTTAACCTTATCAACAGGTGGACACATTGACACAGTGGATAGGTAAGAGATCTTGCAAAATTTTATCTTAAGTGCAATTTTGTCAAGTACATCAAGCTCATCAAATTTTCACTATGACATCTATTTCATGTTCACACATAGCTTAAAGGTTTACCCGATTCATCATCATGAAAATTTAATTCATTCCACCAAACATGAATAACGTCTAACGGCATGGGACGTGATATCATACTATACCTGACTATTTTGCATGCACATTCCGCACACCTATTTATTATTTGGAAACACAATCATCTTGCACTTGCCTTTAACATTCTTGCATACATGAAATAAACACAATAAATTGACTGCTTTTGGAAAACATATTGAATCACATTTTCCAAAGCAATGTCTTTATCAGTAACAATGACTTGAACTTCATTAGATGTAATATGTTCTTTCAACATTTGTAGTGCCCATGCGAAGTTATTAGCATGCTCAAATTGTAGATATACAAATCTCACACAAAATGTCATTTTAGTAGAAGTACCACCAATAATATCAAGTAATCACATTTGATACCTACAAGTCTTGTATGTGCTATCCATAATCATACTGTGTGGAAATTATTTACAAGAGTGATAACATGTGGATGAACTCAAAATATGTACCTCAACTTATCTGAACCATCTACCTTCCTATATGGATACACATATCTATCACATTTCATCAATGTCATTAGATGTTGCATTTCAGTTTTGTTACCTCTAAGTGATGAACGATATGCTTGATGTGCATTGTAAACCTGTTTGATTGTCGTTAAATTTTCAACGTTATGATCCTTTAATATCATGAATATGTTTCTTATTTTGACCATGTTCTTCGTTATATCACCAAGTACATATTTCTCTTTATGAGTCAATCGACCTAAGAAATAATGACCAGTTAATTTTTTGGCCAACTTGTTGTTATGGAACCATATTCTACATGCAAATATCACCCCCTCACCGACACTTGATGGTGTTCTTTTCGATCTAAATGGATATTCACATTTTTTAGTCCAAGTACTTTGTACATGTTTAAGATTCTTCCAAGGTCTATATATGTCGCTTCTTCCACAACCAAGAATTTTGTCTTTGTTCCCGATCGTCCTGTGGCAGTTTTAGATATAAAGATAACAACAACAATTCCATTTTCCTTTCCAACGTTTCTTGCGCATCTTAATAAATCATTTCATGAATCAAACATCATGGAAATGGTGAATACATCCGTCAATTCCGCCATACCGAGTTCAACATCATCATTCATTGCGTCGTCAATTTCGGGTTCAACACCGTTATTCATTTTGTCAAAATCAGGTTCCAAACCTTCATACATTTTGTCAATATTGTCTTCCCCTTGATCCATTTATCTGCATCCAATAAGAACCTATAAAAAATTTAGAAATATTGTTTACGTAAACTGAGTTTACGTACATTATGTAAACTGAATTGACACAAACTTCCCGAACTTAGTTTATGCATGTATACATATTCACATATTATGTATGTATTTCCCCTAATCACTATAAAATTTTACATGTACGTAGTGCTTGTAATTTCTTAAATTACAAATCATACGCAACTAGGTTTACATGAACTGTATTTGCGTAGCGTCTGCAAATTTTTAAATTGCAGAATGTACGTGAACATATAATACATAAGGGTGTGTGATTTAAGTTTGCGTCAAATATATTATTTATAACGTACGTGAACTCAAATCACGTAAAATTCTCATATTTTGAAGAAAAAAAATACAAACACAAAACTGATTAGTAAACATAACTTGTTAGTGGTTGTAACCACAATAAGAAGAGTAAAGTTATGAGATGTGAATTATGAATATGTAATATTATGAGGTGAGTGACTATAATGAAGAGAAAAAGACACACTAAAATTTAATGAGTGAAATAATAGAGTACATTTTAAGTATTTTAATTTTATGAAAATTTGATGTAGGGTAAATAACAAATACTTAATTTTATGAAAATTTGATGGAGCGATAAATAGCAATTCACGTGTGTTGATAGAAAAATTGAAAGAAAAAAAAAATCATCAATGATTTTTAAATTTATAAATAAGAACGAAGAAGGAGGAAACGCGAATTCGTCCCGCCAACAAGCAAATTTCTTCCTGCACATATTTCTTTCACCTTCGCGTGTTCGTTCTTCGCAGATTTAGAAGCATTGTTTTGTTTACACCAACTCAAATAAAATTTGGAATCAATAAAACTCGCTGTTCTATAAAAATAAAGAATTGCTTCCTATCAATTCGTTTTTCTAAGCAAGGTTCCCAAATCCCCTTCCAAAGATATCCGACTCGCGAATTTTTGGTTTCTATCTCGAATCTTATAGTTGGAAACCAAATGTGCCGTCGTATTACACTGTTGTCATAGACTGTGAAAACACGGGTACACTAGCAGCAGCAGCAGCAACAGCGAGACAGTGAGAAAGAGAAAACCCTAAAATGCCTCCAAGGAAGAAGCCTAACATTTCATCTTCATCTACCTCCTCTTCTAAGAAGCCCAATCCACAACCTTCCAAATACGGCATCCAACACTTCTTCGACCGCCAAACAGTCCATAACTCTCAGAAGCAGCACACTAACAATGCAACTTCTCAGGTTTCTTCCGTTCCTCTCCCACCGCCCGAAAAGCCCAATGGCGGCGAGGCTCTGTCTTTGCAGAATACTACCCCAGATAATTCCCTCTCTGAAGTGTCTCCGGAGATGTCCAAGTCCATGTCCGTTAAGCGATTCAAATTCTCACCTGGGATGGTAACCTATATTTGTTTCTTTGCCTTTGATTTTTGTTTTCGTTTCGTTCCATTTTTTTGTTGGCACACTGGTTTTATTTGTTTATAATAATTGGAGTTGGGACTTGGGATCAAATTTTTGGTTGGGATCAGTGTTCACCACTATTCAGTACACAGATTTATGCCATTTTTCAGTGCACATGTTTAAACTACCTGATTTAATTAAATCACTATTTTAGGGATAACTTGGGAATAAAATTAGAGTGTAATAGACATGTAGTGTCCTCTCGTTAAAATTTCTTTACTCCAAAATCCAATGAGAAGTTATGCTGTTGCCACATAAGCCCATTTTGTAACCACAATTTAAAGATAATGCAAAATGCTGTATTCTTATTGAACATCGGTGTAAAACTAGTTTACACTTATCGTACATGTCCCTTTTCTCATCAAGTTATGGTAATGGTTTACTAAAATAGTTTATTTAACTGGAAAATCCAAATATTGTTATCTACTCAGGCAACTATTCTGCGGTGATTACATTATTTATACAAGTGATGGTTGAGTATGGATGGTTCTTCGTGCATTATATTATTGAATATTTTTCTCTCCCATGTTTCTGAAATCATTACCACTGTGGACATATACTTTGAGGATAGTTTATCAAGCAGAGCCAGGATGATGGGGTTAATGAGGTTACATGGAAGATATCTCCAGTGAATGAAAGGCTGCAAGCAGTTTCAAAACACATGCCTAAGATAATTAGAGCATTGGCTGATTCTTCGAGGACCAACATATTGTCAATTTGCAGCAGCTCAGAAGATAAGGCAAGTTTTTAAGAAGCATTTTCTTTTATTTTGATACTTGCTAGTGTCAGATAATGAGATTGTGGTATATTGATGCGTGATACAGACTTCTGTGGACAAAGGTGACAAGGTTGAAGAACTGCTCGTTACACCAACTCCCAGTGCATCTGCAAAAGCTCCGTTGTCAATGAGTAAATTACGCTTGAAAAAATTAAATCCTGACCGAGTTGTGGACTTCAATGGCAATCCTACTACTTTGAGCAATTCTGGCGTGGCTGGTGGAAGAAATCCATTCAGAACTCCACCATCTTTGTCTTGTCGCCTAGATAAGGTGACCAATCCACTAGTTTATTTATTGGTCCTTACTGATTTTTTTTTTTGTTATTGGGAATTTGTTTTATTTTATTCTTCCAATATATCCAATGGTGAGTTTCTTCATTTTTAATGTTTCATTTGTTGGTACAGCTTGCAAAGGATGTTGAGCACAATGGACCATCTGAGCAGCCTTTTTTGAGGCAGCACAAAAAGGTTAGGTCTCTCAATGATTTCGGTGCAAACAATTCCTTTAGACTCAGCTGAGCTACTTACAGGTCCACTATATGCACCACCACATCGAATGGCAATTAGCTAGACTTTAAACACAATAGACAACCCAGTAGATATAAAGATATTCCTCATCATATCTACCTCTTGATAAAGTAGGTATAATGAAGCAGTTAGATTTTAAGTGAGAAGTAAATGGTTAAACTTTCTAATGGAAATTATTTGACATGAGTGAAGCATAAGTCTTAAGATGGCATCCCAGGCCATTAAGCATTGTCTCCATGCTTAGAGATGGAAAATTGGATTGTAGGGCTGGAATTCTGGAAAAGCACTGTAATAGACAACCAGAATCAATTATTGTAGCCTCTGTAGTGTAGCGTAGGCGTAGCTACCACTAGGCTCTACGAGATCCGGCATTGCATTGCTGTTTCAGGTAACAGAGTAGAGCGGCCTGACCTTAACAGGACATGCAGTAGTGACGCACGTTAGAATGACTTCAAAAATTTCAAAAAACCCCTTAAAATTTAACGGTTTCAAAGAGTATTTTAGGTGTGTTGCAATTAAAAAATCATCAAAACAGTGTCTGGGCGTCTCCTCTCTCCGCTTGTCTTGTATCATTCCTGCATTCATTTTTTGATCCTTTCCTTGGTCAGCCATAGTTTGTTGTTGAGTTTTTATATCTATGTAATATATATGAATAAATTATATAAACTGGATAAAAATTTCAAAATAGAGGCCAACTTGTTCCCTTGCTATTTTTTTGGATTTGGCTGCTACCCACTGCTATCTTGGATTTATAACTGTTTATATTGAGTTTGAAATTTGAATATTTTAAGTTTTGATTAATAGTTATGAATGTGTTTTATTTTGTCTATTCTTATATTTTGAGTCTTTATATGTGTATGGTATAAATTTCTTGTATTGTTTTGTAAACTTCAATGTAGCAGCCAATAGCCATACTGCGCTACCTGCTAAACTGCTATACTGTTTTGGGGATAGCCATTATGCCACGCTATTTGCGATTGACTACATATATTTTAGCACAAGTTCGTGCATTGTGATGCATACATTTTAACTTGCCATTGTCACTAAAGTTGCACAGAACTACTATTTATACCATCCCCAAGAGAAAAATAATTTAATAAAATATGTTTCCGGTACAACTTTAGAAAGACCCCTCTAATTTCTGAACCATACCCATTGGTGCACTTTTTCTTATGATGTATTATTGTCTAAGAATATTTGTTTATTTCTATAGGTATTACTTGAACTTTTAGATCAAGTCGAAGATGCAATCGGTGTTGATAGTTATACAATATGTGATGAAGCCACTCATTCCTTTAAATCACAAGTTGGAATCGCTAACGATCTCCCTGTCAGAGTCAACCATACAGTTGAAAGGACTAAATCACATATACCTAAAGAGGTTGTTGGTGTTTTCTCCAATTATAATTATTTGGTTTTGGAGGTATGCTTTTGGAATCAAGCTCTGTATCACTGGTTGTTGGTACACAAGAAGAATTCTTGTTCGCTTATTGTTATTTATTTTTTACTTTAGGTATCTGAAAAATTGCAACCTGCTGATTCTTCTGCTGCTAAATGCCCGTACAAGGTGAAGTGATGCTCAATGCTATAATTATTTCGTCAAGAATATGATAAATGATATAGTTGATCAACTGCTTATAGGTGCTTCGTTTACTAAATGAACAAACTGGAGAAGAGAGAGCTGTAAACTTGTGGGATGAATGGTAAGCTGGTCTGCACTAGTATACTTGAGCTTTTATGTCTATCCTATAGTTGAGGCATTTCAATAATATGTACTTGGAAGAGAGAAATGTTTTTCTTATTGTTGGAATAGTTGCTATCATTTTGTTGTGGGGCATCAACACTATTCAACAAAAATTAGCTCAATCACCACACCATTTCTTTGATATATTTACAAAGGCATATGCAAATCAAAATCTTCGTAAAATAAAACAAAATAAAGATAGAATTATCCTATATAAAGATAGAATCATCCTATATCAATAGTAATTACTAAATATTTCATGAACTCTTAACTGATTTCTTTACAAGAATGTTCGAAAGATTGAGTTCTCAGTTTTGTATAGTCAAGCTTACCTATTATTCTCTTTGTAATAATCTCATTTGTAGCTTATCTAATTCCTTCTCTTAATTATTCTAGGTCTTACAGTGTAATTGCACCTGGAGATACTGTGAACATAATTGGTCAATTTGATGAAGGGGGAAATTGTGATATTGATCATGATAATAATTTTTTGATTGTACACCCAGATATTCTTGTGTCCGGAACACGGGTAGTTATCTTTTTACTCTTGCATTCAGATTGCTTACTTCCACATGCGACTTCAGTCTTCTTGCGTTACTTAGTGTTGGGATATTTAGGTGGTTTGTCAACATATATTTTGTGAAGAGTGATTACTTACAATATCTAATTATGCAACTCTATCTTGTCAAGTACTCCCTCCAGACCTTTTTATAAGAGACAGTTGGGTTAAAATTTGGTCAACAAAAGTTGAGGTCCAGATACATCAACTTTTGTTGACCAAATTTTAACCCAATTGTCTCTTATAAAAAGGACCGGAGGGAGTATTTCCTTTATAAAAAGTGTTATTTATTCTAGAATGGACCAGCTGCAGATTGCGATGAACTCTACTGTTTTGTACCCATATACATGCATTAGAAGTAGTGGTTTCAGCAGATATGGTAGATGCAATTCCTTTAGTCTTATAAAATAGCTTCATATTATTTTCTAGTCCGACTTTGGAAACTTTGATCTCTTATCTGATTTTAATTAGAAATGGTTATTGTGCTTCATGTTTGTGATTCTGAACTATAAGGGATTGTTTACGTACGCTCTTTTCAGCTGGATTGTTTTAGCTGAAGTAATTACAAAATGAACTGCAGATCAATTTATTTAGGTGATATACAGTTTGGTGTGTGGGTGTGTATTCCTAATACAAAAGTGAATTCCAGGTTGCTGGCAGTTTTAGTTGCCCAAGAAGAGCTGTCTTAGATGAGAGGCTAAAATCCAACGAGTACTCAATTGCAGCTTTATGTGGAACCTTGCTTCACCAAATTTTTCAGGTCTCTAAAATACAGCCTGAACCCTGTACAATAGCATATATATTCAATGACTCAGCATTAAGCTTGCACTTCTTTTTATATTAGTGTGTGTGCGTGTATTTATATATGTGTATATATATGGGTTTGGTTTCTTCGTGCAGGCTGGGCTTACAAATAACAATCCCACAATAAACTTCTTGGAATGTTACACAGAAGTAGTTTTACAGAAAAATATTGAAAGTTTATTTGCATGTGGAGGTCTGGTATTGTGTCCTTAATCTTTATATTATCTCTTATTTATGTGTATCATTGGAGTTTGGAATTTAATCAACAGTTATTCTTGGATATAACTTATTTTGTGTTGATCGTGGCCATTTTATTGGGGATTGAACATTAATTTCTTCATCATGTGGACATTGCAGTAAATGAAAAGGATGTTCGCAAAACCTTGATTGATGGTATCCCTAAAATATACAATTGGATCATGCTATTCAGAAATATGGAGGTGTGTGAAAATAGTTCATGCTCTGTTCTCGAACACTATTTATTATTATCATTTAGAATGGCAATATTTTATAAGGTCATATGTTCTTTTTCACCTTTTCTAAAATATATACTTTCATTTTATTAGGAAAATACTAAATTCCATTTGTTATTTTGTTAAACATTCTGCGGAAAAGCGATTGTTTATTCACTTGATACAAAAAATTGATTACATGAGGAGATATAAATAGGACAGGAAATTAATTTTGTACAATCAAATAGAGCTGAAAATCATGCTATCGCTAAGTAGGAAATAAAATTAAAACAGAAATCTTAATTAATACATACTAATAACTGTACAACATCAAAATATGATTCTGATCTCATAATCAACACATTCTGACTGATGACTTGGGATATTTTGGCAGGAAAGAGAAGACCCTAATGTTGATTTTGGATGTGTTAATGGAATGAAGAAAGTTGGCATATCTGAGGCAAGCTCCAATTTGCTTTCTTGTGTATAACTGACTGATCTTTCATTTATTTTGTGGAAACATAAATATAAATCTAGCAGATGTACAATTATAATTGTTGAATGAGAGAGAACGAAAAAGGCATATGGTGAAACCATGTGTATAAACTACATAGTGGAGTTGATTTTATATAGCTTCAAAGTAATAATTACAAGAAATAAATTTAGGAAATACTATCCCTATTTACATGATATGATATGATATGATATGCTTACACAATCAATATAGATATCATAATATATTTTCAACGCTCCCCTCAAGTTGGAGCATATATATGCACCAAACTTGTTACATATATAACTAATTCGAGGACCTCTCAAGGATTTAGTGAAGACATCCGTCTATTGATCATTAGAATTGACAAAGCAAGTGGTGATGTTGCCTGATTCGATCTACTACCTAACAAATTGCCAGCCTATCTCAATATGCTTCATCCTCATTGGCAAATGAGCCTTTTTGAACATTGGCAAATTCAATAGTTGGATATCAATAATGCTTTTTTGAATGGCTTCCTTGAAGAGGAGGTTTATATGATTCAATCCCCTAGTTGAGTCTTCCAACAAGTCTCTAGTGTGTAAGCTTCACAAGTCTCTTTATGGCTTAAAGCGGGCACCCCAGGCTTGGTTTGACAGATTGAAAAGCACTCTAGTTCAGTTTGGGTTCATGGCTAGCAAGTGCGACCCCTCCTTGTTTGTTTACTCCAAGAATTCCACTCTACTTTACATGGTGTATGTTGATGATATCATCATCACTGGTAGTGACCCCTCTCTAGTTAATCAAATTATTTCTCAACTTAATGCAATCTTTTCCCTTAAAGAACTTGGTGCTCTTGGCTACTTTCTTGGTATTGAAGTTAAAACCCAAGCTGATGGTTATCTTCTCTTGTCCCAAGGCATGTACATGAGGGATCTTCATGCCAAAACTAATATGCATGAGGCTAAGCCTCTCCCTTATCCGATGGTTGCTGGCTGCAAACTCTCCAAAGATGGCTCATAGTCTTTCACTGGTCCAACTATGTACATTACAGGTCTGTGGTTGGGGCTCTCCAATATGCCACCATCACTAGGACTGATCTATGTTTCTCAGTTAACAAGGTATGCTAGTTCATGGAAGTACCTTGGAATCTCATTGACAGGTAGTTAAAAAGATTCTTCGCTATCCCAAGGGGCCAATCTCTTGGGGCTTGCACTTAACTCTTGTTTCTAGTTTCCCTATCACACTCTTTAAGCCTTTTGTGATGTTGATTGGGGTTCTGCGTCCTGATCCTGATAATGGGCATTCCACTTCTAATGCTTGTGTCATTCTTGGCTAGAACTTTATCTCCTGGTCGGCTAAAAAGAAATCAGTTATTTCTAGATCCAACATTAAAGCTAAGTATCACAATCTTGCTCTGGCCACATCCAAACTTCTCTGGATGCAGTCCTTACTAAATTGGGAGTCAAGTTCTCATCATCTGTCATTCATTGTGACAACATGGGTACCATTGTCTTGCTCCCAATCCTGTCCTTCATGTCCGCACAAAGCATATGGAACTTGATCTCTTTTTTATGCATAAAAAGGTGCTCTATAAGCAACTCAATGTTGTCCATATCCCTGGCCATCAACAGTGTGTTGACATGATGACTAAATCTCTCTCCCCTACCAAGTTTGAGAAGTTTAGAACCAAGCTCACTTTGAGTGACTTCAACTCACTCCTAGCTGAGCTTGCGGGAGGGTATTAGAGGACTAATTCCAACTAACCTTGAATTAGTTGAACCAGCCTATTACCCTCAACTAACCTTGGGTTAGTTCAACTAGTCTGTTAACTCAGTTAGCTTTCTCACCATTGTAAATCTAACTCAGATTGAGTTGTTGGTACAAATCAAGGTGTAAATAAGGAGTTACCTCCTCCAATCATTGCAATAGAAAATGAATTAATAATAAATTCAGTTACAATTCTCTCTCTCTCTCTCTCAATAATCATATATCAGAGTTCTACAAAATCTAACAAGAACCCATGAGCAAAGCGAAAATGACTGAGTTACTAGTGTGTGCAATCAAAGCAGTGGATCTGGTGTGCTGATGATGCTCAAACCACTAGAGAAAATCTTAAGTAGTCGGAGAGGCCTGAGGAGGATCAGTGGTATGAGAAGTGACATAATTGGTAAAAATAGAACGATCTGCCTTCGTGGAATATGATGCAGCCTTGGTTCTTCACAATTGACTGATAATCACGTATGAAATGAAATTAGAATGGTTTATTTGCACAAGAACCATAGTACCTGTGTACCAAAATAAAAAAACCAAGGCCGGATTCAACTAGGAGGGTAGGGCGACCACTGCGCAGAAATCACAGCCGAAGCGACCACCCGGCACTCTGTTACTTGGGTGACAACAAACATGAAAGGCTGACACTCCTGACAGAGAAGGTGAGGTTTGGGGCATAGGCCAGATTGGTGGAGGTGATTTTGATGGTGGGGTTACTCGTCGGAAAAGGTTGCGAAGACAGGTTTGGCCAAAAAACAGTTGAAACAGAGTGTTGGAATGAGTCACAACAACAGACGAGGAGGGGCAAACCAGTGTTGGAACACAGTTTGCCGAAATTTTTTCTCGCAGAGTACAGTGGGTCCATCGGGTAAGCACAGTTTATGGTTGTCCTTCAATAGGCTATTGCAAGGTTGCCAAACTCGAGAATCTAGATAAGCTCGCGGAGCCTACGTAAACTCGACTTGTAAACTCGTAAGAGTTAGAGTTTACCTAATATTAAAATAACCTATATATGACATACAAATAGTATAATATCAATAATTCAATATTTCATCTCTATAATAAAGCATGAATATTTTTACATAGATTTATATATTACAGTAAATTTTTAAGAAACAATGAACTCTTATCGATGCATAATAGTTATCTTTCACAACAACACTAAAACTGTAAGTTTATATTTAAAAACCAATAAATATTACGTAGAATCATAAATTGAATCAAATATCAAACATTATTGATCAAAATTTTACATTTTTAGGCCAAACTAATGTAGAATCGTAAACTTTTTATTTTAAGTGATATTGCACATTGTTGTTAACTTGTGTATCGGTCTATTCCCCCCAAGCTTTATTTTCCCTCTTTTCATTTTAATTTATTTTTGAGGGCATTCCCTACATAGTTGGGATGCCAAATTTACCATATGATGCTTTTGCACTCTTTTTCTTTTTGGCTTAAAAAAAAGGTAGAATCGTAAAGTCGTAAACTACTAGTAAAATTGAGAGTTTAACGATTTTTTCACAGTTTACTTAAACTCGTAATAGTTTTACTAAAAAGAGAGTTTACAAGCGAGTTAAATCGTTTATGTAATCTAGAATTGTAAACTCGTAAGGGTTTAAGAGTGTACTCGAGAGTTTAACAACATTGAGCTCTTGATCCCATGTTGAATGAGAGAAAACGAGAAAGTCATATGGTGAAACCGTGTGTATGAACTACACATTGAATCCATTTTATATAGGCTCAAAGCAATTATTACAAGAAATAAATAAATAAATGTAGGAGATACTATCCCTATTTATATGATATGTCTATACAATATATATTAATATGAGAGTATATGTTCAACTTTGTTAAAATTCAGTGTATGTTTTAATTATTCCTTGATTGTGCAACATCCTAGGCTAATTGTTAATAGTCCAAGTCAATACAACTTCCTAGGCATTGAATGTAATTATTGCAGCATCATTATAAATAGGAAGATGTGTGATCTCACCAGAGACACAAGAAACACAGAAATCACATATTTTTACATGGTATCAGAGCCTAGTTCTGATTTTGTGATCCTTCTCTGTGCTTTACTACCGTTGTCGGCGGTGGCATTTGCCGCCGCCAGCACCACCTTTCAGTTTTTTTTTTATAAAAGCACATTCCATATCAATAAATCAAATGTAGCATAATATCTAAGCTGCTTGAAGTAGAAAACATTGGTAGAGTTAACTTTTACTGCAAGAGGCACAAGCAAGCATTCCATACCCATTTATAAAAGGTCAGAAGCTTCAATCCAGAAGTAAAATCCATCTGTCATCTTAAATATACCATCAAGTTAACAAAAAGTCTCTTGATCCTAAATTTCAAGCAAGAAAATAATGTCACAGCATTGTATTACCTCAGTGCCTATATATAATTTCAAAGGCTCTCGAGTTGTGTAATTTCTCATTCTAATGCATACCAGCACTTGCATTCCGATCCCCTTGATTAACCGAGTTTTGATCAGTACCCGTCTCTGGATCAGTGGAAAGAACTATTTTCTCGTTGTCAGAAGCATCCAAATCTGTTTCTAATTTTATCGAATCTAAAAAAGGAACATCAATTGGGACTGAAGGCAGAGAGTTTTCCCTTGTCCAGAAAGGTGGAATCTTCTTATCATCCTCTTTCATTCTCTCGGCATATTTATTTACGTCAAATGGTGTATTGTCATTCCCACCGAATGCAGATTCAAGATGGTCCAAATCAAACAAATCCTCCATAATCTTCGTGGTATTCTGATCATTGGAATAATGGAACTTGACTTTGTTATAAGTCTTGGTCTCTAATATGGGTTTTACCATCGTGAAGAATGGTTCGAAGATTTTTGGTGGATTGTACAGTATTGCAAGACCCAGGCATTCAGGATAATGGTCTTGTAATACATGGGCAGTTTTGCGTGTTACTTTGATAGATATATGTGACATGTTGAAACCATGGAAATCAATCAGCCAAACCATTTGTTCTTGTTCTGGTGGTAGATTTAGAATAGCATTCTCCATGCATTACACCAAATGCTTAATTTGTCCTTTAGTTGACTTTGAGTTCTGAGGAGCAGGTCTCATCACAAGTACTGTTCTCCCATGTTGTCAACATAATTTGATCTATATATCTTTCCTGTCTCTGCTTCAAGAGCAACATCTTCCCAGCGGATCTCTTCTGGTTTATATTCTTCTCTCCATTTTAGGGTCTGCTTCAACATTTTAGCTGCCTTCTTGACATTCCAATGTCGTGCCCTTTAACAACTTGAGATGGATGCGTCGGAACAATAAACTGATGACTTACCAGACGGTGGCCCTATTAATCTTCTCATCTCATTGATCTTTCCATGCTGCTCTTGTGGTATTAACATTTTCTCATGCCCGTTAGAGGCAGTTTTCTTTAGATCTACACTCATGTTGTCAGTGTAGAGATTCTCTAAAAGTCAACAATGAATACTGTTGAGACTGCGCTGGAGGTGGAGGTATTATTTTGACTGAAGAGGATGGAAATAGGAAAAGTCAACATTCTTCTTATGGCGGTCTTTCTAATAACCAGCCACACCACTACCACTGTGTGCCCTTGTTTTCTGCCACTGCCCATTTTCTTTCTGGTGTGCCACCCACTATCAACTCTGCATTTTTACAGCTGCACCATAACCAACATTTTTCCATAGTACTATCCTTTTCCGGTGAGACCCATCATTCAAAACCAACAAACATCTCTACAAGCACGACGGTGCTTTTCTCATTGCCAACTGACACTACACGCGCGTCCATCTTCTCTACACGTGGGTCCCACACGCCTCCACCAAATCTGCCTGTGAGAGCGCATGCACATGTCTCCGGCCACCTTCTGCGGGCCTTTTCATCATTTGGTGATTTTTCAGCAACCTTTTATATTTCAACTCCTCCTTCTGCATTGTATCTGCTGTTGTGAGAACATAATTTCAAGGACCAGGTACCATTTGCTCCAACAATCATTTTATTCCCACCGACGATCAATCTGGTGGTGACTGTATTCCCACATATGAATCATATTAGTGGCACCTTTTATTCCCACCGACGATCAATCCGGTGATGACTCTATACCCACATATGAATCATATTAGTGGTGTGTTTTATTCCCACCGATGATCAATCCAGTGGTGACTCTTTCACATATGAATCATTAACGGTGCCTTCTCTTTTCAAACTAGTATAACAGTTGTCAAACTTAGTTTTGTTTTTTTTTTTTTTTTTGTGATAAAATGTTTTGATGTAACAAGCTTAAAGCATAGTATGCTTTAGCTTGAGGGGGAGTGTTAAAATTCAGTGTATGTTTTAATTATTCCTTGATTGTGCAACATCCTAGGCTAATTGTTAATAGTCCAAGTCAATACAACTTCCTAGACATTGAATGTAACTATTGCAGCATCATTATAAATAGGAAGGTGTATGATCTCATTAGAGACACAAGAAACACATAATGAATCAACAATAACGAATCAATCTGTCAATTACTTTAGCTTCTAATAGTTGGGGCCGTGTTGGTGTATGGATATGCAATGCATATGCTTTTTCAGTTTGATCATTTTTGAGAACACCTTATCCTGGTTCTATTTGTGTCTTTTCGCCTTTCTACTTGTTATAATTTTATCTATTGTCAAAATAAAAGTTTAAGCGCTTGTATTGTACCCAAGCAATCTTTGATAAGTAATAGTGTGATTGCGGGTATTAGATAATAGATAGTGTATCAGAAATTCGCAGGATCAGCTCATAAATGCATGCCACGTAGCTCTTGATAATGAATGTTTTGCATAAAATGCACATTATATGCACTTTTAGAAGCTTATGTTCTTAGTAGGTAATAGATATTGAAGAAATGGCATGGGCACCAAAATATGGTTTGAAAGGGATTATTGATGCTTCGGTTAGAGTGATGGTCCAATCAAGAAAAGATAAATCAGAGGAAAAGATCATGCCAGTAGAGTTCAAAACTGGAAAATCAACTAATAGCCAGGCAAGATTCTGGTCCTCACTTACAATCAATCCTTAAAATATGAGATAAGATAAATACACCAGTTTTAACATGTTTTGTGTGCCATATCTGCAGTCATCAGTAGAACATAACGCCCAAGTCATTTTGTACACTCTCCTGATGTCTGAAAGGTTCAAACTATTCATTTCTTATAGCATGCGCACGTGCACACACACATATATATTGAAGGATTATTCTGAAAGATTTATTTTATTTATTATGCCTTGTTTCTGTTAACAGGTACCAGAAGACCATTGATTCTGGCCTTCTGTATTATCTCCAAACAGATCATACACAGGTAAGATCATGTTGTTTCAATATCAGTTTCTTTTGGTCAAGAAAGGTAATATTGTCAATTTATTATGTACAAAAGGGCATTATGGTTCAAAGATCTGACTTAGTTGGGTTAATAATACGGCGTAATGAGCTAGCAAGTGATATTTTGAAGGCATTACTCTTGCAACAACTTCCACCAGTGTTACAGGTATGGGGTTTCCCATAATGTTAAATAAGGTGCTTTTAACGACTTTATCAGAATGCCATTACAAGCCTTCATTTTTCTGATTGTAGAGTCCTAGCATGTGCAGAGGTTGTCGCCATCTTAATGTCTGTAGCATTTATCATAAGGTACTTCTATACCTTGGGAAATGTAGATTATAGTAATGTCGACTGCTTTGAAAGACCACATGTGAATAGGAAAAAAATTTATAATGGATTTTCTATATGTATAAATAAAATTAATACTGCCTCATGTCACTATTATAAGCAAAAATAACTAATTTCACGAGTATTAAGAAATGTAGTTAAGTGCAATTACTTTTCTAAGTTTCATGTAAAACACAAGTTAAATTTACTAAATTGTCCCTTTTAAATATCAAACACTTAACTATCAACATTAAATGTTTTGAATTGAATGAAGGGTGTATTGGGAATAATAGCATTAAATGAACAAAAATAGTTAACTTTTGCTTATAGTGACCATGATTTAAGACTTTTTTTTTTGCTTATAATAGTGATCAGAGGGAGTATTTATAATTGCATTTTTATTCCAAAGTTATGAAACCATGCCCTAAAACAGTATCATTTTAGTGAATTAAACCATATCCAATATCTATTGATGCATTGTGTCCCAATTATGATTATTGGAAGTAATGTTTGTATAATCTTTTGTCATCTAGTACCGACTAGTCATGATCGCACATATGCCGGCGCTATTTATAATATGTATTGCAGTAGTAAAGATATTAAAATACTTGAAACAGTAACTTTACTTGGAGTATGTCTGTTATTACTTTATTTATGTAAGAATGTACTATTGGTAATATGTTTTCTCGAATGTTCATGGTACTTCTGTAATAAAATGCTTAGGCACACAGTGGAGGAGTAGAGACCAATGGATTGGGAGATGTTTTTGATTCCCATACTAGTCACTTGACATCATCTCATTCTAAGTTCCTTTGCCATTGGGATCATTTGATTGATTTAGAAGCTAAAGGAATTGAGGTGAAAATTTTATAATCTCTTTAGTTTGCCTTTTCTCCTCTAAGATTTATTCTTAATTTGGCATATTGTAAAAATTCCTCCTTTTGAATATCTTATTTCCTTGACATTTCAGCATTTAAAGAAAGAGGTGTGGCGATCATATAATTTGAGGACTCGAAACGCCGGTTGTCTTTCTTCTATTGTTATTGATGCTTCACAAGGAATACCTTATTCGCAATCTCACGAAGATAATCGTTTCATTTATCGTTTTGTACCACACGATAGTTCTTGCCCCTCTGTGGTTTCTAATGGCGATCCTTCTAGTGCTTCTTTGAAAACTGATTTAGATCTCACACTGAGAAGTGGTGACCATGTGGTATGATTGATTTTCTTTCATTCTTTTTGAATTGTGCGAATCTAGTTGTGATGTATACATGTTCTAGTTAATTTTGGAATATGTTGAGTGGCAACCACCTAAAAGTGCTATGGAAGCATAGAGGATCAAGATATTATCTAAATTTCCCCAAATCTATTATTGCATTGAAATATTTAACACAAGCAAATTTTCACTTTATTTGACTGAAGATTTAGAATAGACTAATATTAACTGGAAATGCTAATGCCCTGGTGGGAATGGGTTAAAGTATTTTGTTAACAAGTTATGGATGACTAACTAATTACTCCTTTTGGACTCAAATATAAGCAAAAAAGTATCACGATTGGTGGCCCAAACTATAAGCAAAATTTAATTAATTTCACCATATTTAATGCCATTATTATCAAAATAGGAGTATCTTTCAACATAGCGAGTTCCCATATAGAATTAAATGGTATGTAGGGTCAGTTTTGGAAATGTAATTATATATTTGATTGCATCAAATAAAATTAAATGTAGTTAACCACTATTCTTAATAGAGAAGGGATCAATTGACTCCAAGAGTAATTATTTAGAGTTATTCGAAATCTCGACCCTTCATTGTAATATTGATTAATGGTTATGATTAATTATAGTATCTTTTTTTTTTTTTGACAAAAATTATAGTATTGCTTAGTGAGTTTTTTTTACTCTTCCCTTAACCGCGAATTAGACTGCAATGGTGAGTGGCACTATATCAAAGAACCTGCGTATGTCTGCAAACCTGTATGTTCATTCTCAAAGAATTATCAATTGGTATTAAGAAAAAAATAAATAAATTATCAATTGATACCCACAACAAATGCTATGCCTTATCACTTTTGTATTAATACACCTCTCTTTTCCTAATTATACCTGTTTCGCATGTTGAGATTAAACTGGATGTGACTACATGTATGAGTAAAAAGTGTGTTTGAATGAATTTGCAAGTACCTACCACTATAATTTGAACCCTTTTTGTATTTTATCCATACCTTTGAGATTGGAGGCATGCACACATTTAGGCATACACTACTGAATACTCGTTTGTCTGAGATTGCCGTTTTACCATTTCACTCTCATATGCCATTTAAAGAAGACGAAAATAACCTCACGTTAAGGATTAATCATAGCCATTAATTAATATTATAATGAAGGGTCAAGATTTAGAGTAAGTTTAAATACTTACTCTTGGAGTTAACTGATCATTTCTCTTCTTAATATATGTGCAATTTATTATTTTTGCTTATAATTGAGTCCGGAGGTAGTAACATTTATCATCCAACATGAGGGGGAGTGTTGAGAACTAAGTCTATTTCTGTTAACAAGTGCAAGGTTTTTGCATCCTCCGCACTATATTGTAAGTATTGACATACAAAGATCTGATCCTGCCTCATGTTCAATATCCCAAAGAATCATTCCTTTACAGTACGCTCAAATGGAAATTTTAACTGATTGTCCAATAATTCTATGACTCAAGTAGTACAGAGAGTGAATATGGTTTCCTACCCATAAAATGGAGTGGACATTTTCATAGCACCCTGTGCAAAAATGGTTGTGTTGTGCATCTTATTTAATCCCTGATCATTTATTATTTTAATTAGTAACATATGTTTATTTACTTATTAGATATTGAGTAATGAATCAAGCCATCAAACTATTGCAAGAGGGGTGATTTCGGATATTAGCCAGAATCATATATCTGTAAGCATTTTAATTATTTATTTTCTTATTATTTGACGTTTTCTGCTTTTTACCTAAAATTAGCATTTTACTTCCTTTTGTCATCTTGATTGACAAGCACATTTAGCCAAAGACCGACAAGGTAGCATAAAATAATCCTTAGTTCTACAATTTTATCTTGCTGAATTGATCATTTCTTGTTATCACCTTTTAAATTTTTAGGTTTCCTTTTCCAAGCTCTTAAGAATTCCTGGGATGTCTTCCACAACACATGATCTCCTTCAGCAGGTTTGGAGAATCGACAAGGATGAAGCTGTGACTTCGTTTGCAATTATGAGGTGCTTCTCCGACTACTGCTTTTTACATACTTACATTTGCTAGGTGTGACCAATTAGAAGTAATAATTATTTGTTTGATATTTTATATGAAGGTTTAATCTTGTACAACTTTTTCTACAAAATGATCATAGTGCTCATCTCCGGAGAATGATTGTAGACCTTGAGGTAAATAACTCGAGAATTTCTGAATGCATTCCCCTCTCCCAAAATCAGTCTTTTCTAAGTACTTATTGCTCTTTTTCTGTCCTCCTGGGGGCATGTTGCTTATAGGCTCCTAGATTTGACAGTGGTTCTATAGTTAGCCAGGATCCAGCAATATCATACGTTTGGTCTGAGAAGAGTTTGAATGACGATCAACGTAGAGCAATTCTCAAGGTTTCGACTGAAGCTGAAATTTCATGAACTCAATTTCATAAAATCATTCTTCAAGTTGCTTTGGTGTATCATCATTAAAATGTTTTATCTTTTTGTTCCACGTTGTTTCTGATTGTCAGATACTCACAGCAAAAGATTATGCGCTTATATTAGGGATGCCTGGAACGGGGAAGACATCCACGATGGTCCATGCTGTGAAAGCCTTGTTGATTAGAGGCACATCCATTTTGCTTACTGCCTACACGAATTCTGCAGTTGATAATTTACTAATCAAATTAAAAGCACAGGTATCCATGCATGTGTATTACAGCATCTTCATTTATTGCATCTTTATTTTCTGTCAAATGGCTATGACAAAATGAATTAAGAAATTGACTCATCATTGAGAGGAAATGAAATATCCAATTTGGTCATGGTGAGATGATTTTATTTTTCCACTAAAGCTTCTATCTTCTTCAGTCAGAATATGGCTTCCCTTGATTAGGTAGAAGCCTGATATTCATGTCCATAAAATTGTCAACTAACAGATCAAATACTGGAAAATCAGAAGTAGAACTTAAAGTAAAGAAATAGATCAAATACTGGAAAATCAAATGTATTTAATTGATGAAGAAAGAAAAACTGTAGAAGGGAAGAATTCCAATCTACTTTAGAGCCAAACTCTTTAGAGAAGGAGAAAATTCTCTTCTTAACTATAATGGTTCACTCCAATATTTTTGTGTATCCATCACAATACACTCACTTCACTATTTATAATATTAAGGCATGACAAACCTGCCAACTAAGAAGCCTACCCCACTTTTTATTTAGCAAATATCCTTACCACACTCTTTATTACATTATACCCCTTTTTCCTTATAGGTCTCTATCACATTTCTTATAAGATTTGAAGAGCGTAATAAAGTCGACTTAAGTCGTTGGTCTGGAAATGTCTGTATAAGTGCTGCATTAGGTCCTTAATGTTTTCTTGATAATCACCTTTAATGACAATATCATCCATATACACCACGAGATAAATATGTTGATTTTAGTTGAGCACCCTCTTTCTCAGATGCAGCAATATCAGTTCGTGAGGTGTTCAGCCAGCCCTTGGCCGAAAACCATACTTCCATGCATTTAGATAATCCAAATAAGTCTTGCCATTCAATTTCTTGGAGGTAATGGTGTGAGAATTAGAAAACACAAAGGGTATTCAGTTCTTTTTCTTACTGTGTTTCTCTTGATATTTGTTGGAAAATATTAGAATACTTAATTTTCTTTGTTGATATATGCCCCTCAATAGTCCTAATGACTATAATATAACGTGGTTTGTTATTTCTTAAATTGATAGTTTTTACAATTCACCTAATGTTATTGTAATGTAAATGGACCCAGGGAATTGATTTTGTACGTGTTGGAAGACATGAAGCAGTGAATGAAGAGGTCAGAGGGCACTGCCTCTCAGGTTTGCCAAATTATCATTAGTACTCCTCCTTTTAATTTGTCATAATTTTTGTATAAAAAACTTGACAGAACTTTCTATCACAGAAACAAACATACAGAGTGTTGAAGATATCAAAATAAGGTTACAACAAGCCAAAGTTGTTGCAGTTACTTGTTTGGGCATTTCCAGTCCCTTGCTTGCCAACAAGAGATTTGATGTATGCATTATGGATGAAGCCGGGCAGACAACTCTGCCGGTATGTTTCTTTCATATATTTTATGGGACATGTGATATTGAATGACATGTATATATGCTGATAGGAAGTGGTGCTCAGAGTTAAAAACTGGACAGTATTAGTGCCAAAATTCTCTCTCTGCTGCTGATATAAATTGATACCAATAACTGATAATATGTATGTACAATGAAAAAAGACTAATAGCAATGACGGTTCTGCCTCCTTTCTTCCCAAAGACCCTTAGTTGACACTGTATATGTTTGGTTAAGATATATGCTTGTTGTTCAATATAATTCGCCACTGAGGTAGTGATTTTTCTAGAAAGAGAACTGGTCACGGAAGAAATGGCTTTAAGTCCAAGAAATACATTCACGTCAGGAGAATATCGTAAGACCACACAGTAATTTTGTATGCTGTAGAACAATTATTCTTATAACTCTACTAGGAATTCACTTGGGGTTTAATTAACATTGAGTAACATAGATTTGCATTTGAATGACGATTCATTTAACCTAGGTTATCAATCAATTATCCTAGCCTTTCATTCTAGTGAAAGCTAGATCTATGGGCTTATATTTCACTTCAGTTTTTAGATTAAAAATTATCTAATCAATAATCAGATTTAGAAAAAAACATGCAGGATCTTGTGTGAAAAAGTGAAAATGAAAAATGTGAGAAGAGAGGAATTCAATGCATTCTAACAAATTAGCACAAGGTCCTAGAAAACAACACCATACTCTCGTGTTAAATACATATTTAGGGTCTGTTTACTTTCTAAAAATATTTTCAGTTTCAGTTTGGAAAATGTGTTTATTTTTAAATTGTTAACAAAGACATGATAGACTCATGTAGTGAGCAATTATGATAGAGAAGATGGAAAGCTAGCTAGAGAGAATACATTTTCAGAAACAATGAAAACAATGTTTTGGCATTTCCAAAATTTATGAAAATGCTGAATCTATTCTGAAAAATTGTAAAAGAAAAGAGTTAGAGACACATTATATCAATATTCTCTTGTGTTTATTAGTTAATGTGAAAATGAAATCATGAAAGATGCCATGTAAACCGGCCCCTTAGTTCTTCAATGTTTATTATCTTCATGCAAAAGCTTCTACAAGAATACTTGTGCAGAAGAATAAGAGTAGAGCAAAGAGTAAAGGGACATTTTCTCAGATTAAATGTTAGTCTCAAGAATTAGGGTAAAATATATTTTATTGAATGAATATGCTGACAATACTATAATTATGAGTGGGGATCTGTTGACTTCAGCAATAATTCTGTGACGAGTTACTCCGCTCAATATAAACGATGTATTTTATTAATCCAACTGTCAAATTAAAAGTTCTTATTGAGTAGATCAACACCACAAATTTTTATAAAATTGTAAAACTATTCGATACTTCATCAAATAATTTCAAAATAACGTATAATAAGGTTTTAAAAAATATCAATAGATATTGATGGCTAAATTACATAGCCACGAATTTCGGATTTATATAAAATTTTGTGTACTTGATCATTAATATATTATGTCAATAATCAACGGTTGGATTAGTGAAATTCATCATTTATATTGAGTTATTAAACAGAGTAACTCATCACAGAGTTCCTTTTGGAGTCAATGGATCCCCACCCTATATATATATATATATATAAGGCTTGCAAGATAATTAAGGAAATATTATTAGGACTATATAGTCAAATCCATAATTGAAATAATAATAATAATAATAATAATAATAATAATAATAATAATAATACACGGTTTTGAAGGTTAGTCAATCTCTATATGCTTGATTTGCTCTCTGTTAACTCTTATTATAATAATAAGTTTCTAGGGTCTAGTCTTGATTATATGGGCTCCGCCAACTTGTTTGTAAGTTGTAGGTTGGCTTGGTGGTTGGAGTGAGAGAGTTAGGGAGTGGAGTGATAAGGAGGTCAAGAGTTAAATTCCCACCCTCAACAAAATATACTAACACTATTAACGGTAATTACTAACACTGGATGTTCCTACAAAAAAGTGAAAATAGAGAATAAAAATAATTTCTCAAACCAAATAATCTTTGTTTTTCCTCTTCATTCCCTAGTCTGAGACTCGGTCAAAAGGGTGTTAACATAGGAAAATGATCTTCGTAAGTGGAGAATGTTATTGGGTCCTCCGAGGAAAGGATGTTTTCATGCTGAGATGATTAGTCTCCTCACCTAGTTGATGAGAGACTACCTATCTAACCATCCTTTTTTTATTGGCACTGAGGGCCAGTTTTTCAAAGCATGACAATAAAGCATGAAATAGGAAAATTAAATTTGATCTGTACAGAAACAAAGTAGGCCAGACAATTTTTCATGTGCCGAGAGTTATATTGCATGTTTTGCCACTGTAGGTGTCTTTGGGCCCTCTAAGATTTGTTTCAACGTTTGTTCTTGTTGGGGATCATTATCAACTGCCGCCACTTGTTCAAGTATGTGCCTTTGGTACTGACTTTTTGTGCACAAAATTCATTGATAACACAATTTGAAATTTCTTATCTGACAATTCTTAGAGCACAGAGGCCCGAGAGAATGGCATGGGGATGAGTTTGTTTTGTAGGCTTTCAGAAGCTCATCCACAGGCGATTTCAGCTTTACAGAGTCAGGTTTGCTGTAGCCACTACACATTAGATTACAAACTTTGGTTTATTTAGTTTTCCTTCTTTCTCTATCTACATCAGTTACTAAGCAAAATATACACAGTACCGTATGTGTCAGGGTATTATGGAGTTGTCAAATGCCTTGATATATGGTGACAGATTGAGGTGTGGTTCAATTGAGATAGCTAATGCCAAACTTGAGTTTTCTGGCTTAAACTGCTGTTTTCCTTGGCTAGAAGATGTAAGAATATTCTCTTCCAAATTCTCATTATCTTTTGTTGTCATATATCTTATGCCATTCCTTTGTTAGTTTTATTCTCTCATTTTCTTTTACTCAATTGTTAATGGATGTGTGCTTGCTACGGTGTTAGACTCCAATGACCAATGAGAAATTAAGAGAAAATGAGAGGAAGTTTACACTACAAGATTTGAGAATTGAGCAAAAGTGAATATTTTGAATCTGAAACTGAAACTGTTCGCTGAATTTTAGAGATATGAATTTGTTATACTTGATTTTTGAGGAAAAGACTGACATCGATTCTAAATGACTTGTGAGTTACACTCAATATGTTTATTAATACTAATATGTAAAACAAAATATAAGGATACAAACAATCTCTAATGCTGACATATATGTGCATATATCTGAACTCTGTCCCTCAAGTTGTTGCATATATGTCTTATGCATCTTGCTTGTTACATATATAAGATATCCTTGGCCTCTAAGCTATTTGATGAAAATATGTGCCGAATGTTCATTAGTATTCACGAACAATGTCATTAGTATTCACGAACAATGTAATGGTCTACCTAGAAAGAACTTCATCACAAATAAAATGACACTCAATCTTTGTTTAGTTTGCTCATGAAAGACTGGGTTGGATGCAATGTGTAGGGTTGCCTGAATATTGTGAATATGATTCACGGACTGTAGTTTGCAAAACCTCAACTTGCAAAGAAGTTGCTTGAACTAATAAGCTCACATGTAGTAAGAGTCATAATTCAATATTTTGCTCCTGCACTAATGCTGACACACCTGGCAGTGGTGAACAAGGATTATGTTTGTGTCTATTGGAGTAGTTGTCATTGTCAACTTTGGTACAGGATCTAATTACTCAGATTGAATTATGAAGTAAAATTAAATGATAGCTGGTGAAGAAGAACACCTAGAGAAAGGAGCAAACTCAAAGTTGGTATCTTATAATATAAGTAATTTATCGAATCGACCCTTGACACACTTGTAAGACTTATTTGACAGTTTGTCAAGACCCAGATTGAAATTATAAACAAAGCACGTAGATCCTAGAACACAGAGGGGCAATGTGATAGGCATTCAATATATTGGTGTATGTAAAGAGTCATAAGCGGGCTGAGGAAAAAAGTTAAGTGGGTAACTAACTTTTGTAAATAACAACATAAGGGAGTTAGTTAATCAGTTAGGAATCAACTCAAATTGGTAGGAGAAGGTGCTCTCAAATACACCTTGTGATTGTACTCATCCTATGAACCCATTGGTGAGGGATTCATTCAATAATACAAAAGTGTTGAACCCTACTGTTAGAATATTAGAAAATATCTTATAATATCTTTTATATTATATTAGAGTATCTTGAGTTATTTTCTAGAATCAATTTATAATCATACAGATATCTTAGAATATCTCTAATTATTATTATGATTTGTTCCTGATTTAGGATTGAGTCTATGTTTCTCTATAAATAGAGATTAGTATTGAGTCTTTTGTAATCAACTCAGCATTAAGCTATTATTAATAATATTGAAACCCTTATTATTTTCTCTCCTCCTTTTCTCTAAAATCCCATAACTTCAACATGGTATCTAGAGCCTATTTTGATCCTCCTTGAACGATCTCGCCTCTATTCCGTTGCCGAGTTCCCAACAGTTAGGGAATATAATCATAGTTTCTCTTTTCCAACGTGATCATTCCTTTTTCAAATATTAACTCAAATTGGTAGGAGAAGGTGCTCTCAAATACACCTTGTGATTGTACTCATCCTATGAACCCATTGGTGAGGGATTCATTCAATAATACAAAAGTGTTGAACCCTACTGTTAGAATATTAGAAAATATCTTATAATATCTTTTATATTATATTAGAGTATCTTGAGTTATTTTCTAGAATCAATTTATAATCATACAGATATCTTAGAATATCTCTAATTATTATTATGATTTGTTCCTGATTTAGGATTGAGTCTATGTTTCTCTATAAATAGAGATTAGTATTGAGTCTTTTGTAATCAACTCAGCATTAAGCTATTATTAATAATATTGAAACCCTTATTATTTTCTCTCCTCCTTTTCTCTAAAATCCCATAACTTCAACATGGTATCTAGAGCCTATTTTGATCCTCCTTGAACGATCTCGCCTCTATTCCGTTGCCGAGTTCCCAACAGTTAGGGAATATAATCATAGTTTCTCTTTTCCAACGTGATCATTCCTTTTTCAAATATTTCGATATCGGTTTCACTTGTTTTTCGTTCAGTTTACTACTGCCGCCGTCACTGTTTCTGGCAAACGAACTTAGTTTCGGACTACGGTTACACCTGCTACCTCCAAGATCCGTAGCCCTTATCCGTTCCAATCACCAGCGGGTTTATCCTTAGACTATTTACTGCCATCATCGTCACTTTGAATCACAGTTTGGTGCTGTGATTTTGCATCCTCTTCCTCTTAAATCTTTTTTTGCTACGTGTGAAATCCAATGGCCAGAAAAGGAGAGGGACCAGCTATTGGAATCGATCTCGGACCATCTCTTGGAGAGATGAATGGTAAAATAATTGCTGGCAAACCTCTTTATGTTGCTGTCGGCGAGTGGTGAAACGTTGATTGAAAAGATCACTGAGAAGCTTCACTTTCACGATTCCTCCGATTCCGATTCAAGTTCCGATTCTGATAAACCGGTTATTTCCTCTGTTAAGGATAAGGTTTTTCGCCTTTTTGGAAGGGAGAAGCCTGTTCATTCCTTCCTCGGTGGTAGAAAGCCTGCTGATGTGTTTTTGTGTTTTTATGGAAGAACAAGAAGATATCTGCTGGTGCACTTGGCGTAGCGACTGCTGTTTGGGTGTTTTCTGGAGCTGCTAGAATACCACTGTCTTACTCTTGTATCTTACATTTTGATTCTGCTGCTTGCGCTATTGTTTTTGTGGTCCAATGCTCCTACATTTATTCACAAGAACAAGAATAGTCGGGATAAAGAAAATCCCGAAGTTAAAAAAAAAAAAAGATTGCATTCTGTTTTCAGTAATGTCTCCTTCATTTGCTGAGCCATCAAAGGCCGAGGAAAGTTTCCAGATTCTTAATCAATTAAATGATTTGACGAATCTTGTTGATCCAAATACTAGTTTTCATCAAACTCGTGCTTACAGGGATGATTTGATTAAAATACTTGGCGAGAATCATCAGCTCAATGAATTTTTGAATACCTTATATTTCAAGTGCTCCTATTTGCTATTCAACAAGGAGCATGCAACAGCTATTCTTTCAGAAGTCATCGGATATAAATTTGCAGAGAATGATCAGCGTATACAATCTTGCATGAAGATATTAGTGATAATTTGCTCCATTGGTTCTGGCCTTTCTTATGGACACATACCAAAATCTGTCACGGCAACTCTTTGCTTCTTCCGCATCTGGCTTGGTTTTGGTATTGGTGGAGACTACCCGCTTTCGGCTACCATAATGTCAGAGTATTCTAATAAGAAGACTCGAGGTGCCTTCATTGCTGCTGTCTTTGCCATGCAGGTTTTTGAAATCTTGGGAGGTGGTGTATTTGCAATCATAGTTTCAGCTGGTAACCTCTTTCATTAAACTTGCCTCAGCCTCCTGGTTATGAATCTGCCCTCGTATTCTAGTTTTGGGCTTCCTTTTTACTTTCTTGGTGCACGATTGTTCTCACTTCGACGGTTTCAGATTTACCCTTACTCGTCAATTTTGATCAACGAAAATGTGTCATTGTTCAAACAACCGTTATCTCTCCTGTTTTGGACGCATTTTTTTATTCCGTTGATCGATCATGGCTTCGTTTCGTTAGAGTTGCGCTGTTTCTTTTTCGTGTTTGTCATGCAATTTAGTTATTACCAATAGATTATTATTGTGGCTTATATTCCCACTGACGATCATTCTGGTGGTGTCGTTTTCCCACATATGAATCATATCAGTGATGACTTCTTCTTCCATTAATGGTAATTCTAACGGTATATTTAATTTTCATGACTCACTTTATCTTGGCAATTTGTCCCAGATGCACTGACATTGCCTTTCTCCCCTTGAAGCACGCCTCTCTTTCCTTGAAGTAGATTCAAGTTTAAATATTGTGAGTCTCCGATATTATTGGTTTGGAGCTTCCAAATGCAGTTTTTTAGAGGAACGGACCTTGCTTTGTTCGATTGCTTGCCATGAATTTCTCTCATGCTGATGATCATTCCAGCTATCTGGCTAGGCAATATTTATAGCAATTTTCTCCGACTTCACCTGCATCCCTGAATTGTATTTCCATCCTTTTTTATTATTCTGCGGAGTAAAACATTGTTTTCTTGTAGCAAGCTAAAACTTAGTAAGCTTTAGCTTGAGGGGGAGTGTTAGAATATTAGAAAATATCTTATAATATCTTTTATATTATATTAGAGTATCTTGAGTTATTTTATAGAATCAATTTATAATCATACAGATATCTTAGAATATCTCTAATTATTATTATGATTTGTTCCTAATTTAGAATTTAGTCTATGTTTCTCTATAAATAGAGATTAGTATTCAGTCTTTTGTAATCAACTCAGCATTAAGCTATTATCAATAATATTGAAACCCTTATTATTTTCTCTCCTCCTTTTATCTAAAATCCCATAACTTCAACACCTACATTCATACTACCTCCGGACTCAATTATAAGCAAACTAACTGCACACATATTAAGAATAGTAGTTACCTTCATTTAATTTCCTTGATAGGGTCAAAATACTAATTAAATTTCCTAAATTGAATTTGATTTTCATTATATTAATAGGTCTTAAAGATACTAATCACGTCAGGCTAACTGTTCATTAAAAGATCAACTACATCAAGGGTAATTGAAGAAAGTAAAAGGCAAAATACTTTCATATCTTATTACTACAACCTTAAACTGTTTATATAGAAAATAAAATTACAATAGTAATACTGAGTAATAATGACATAATCATAAAATAAAAATAAATAGAATAATATAAAATAAAAGAGAATTAAATCTGATTTTCCTTGATTCTTCAACACCCCCTCTCAAGTTGATGCATAGATATCTGTCATGCCCAACTTGGCTATAAGTCGCTCAAAATTGGGTCTTGCCAAACCTTTTGTCAAGATATCAGTGATTTGCTGATTGGAAGTCACAAATGGCACATATAATTCCGGCATCAATTTTTTCTTTTATGAAATGGCGGTCAATCTCAATGTGTTTGGTTCTATCATGTTGTACGGGGTTGTGAGTTATACTAACTGCTGCTTTGCTATCACAGAACAATTTTAACGGTGAGTCAACTTTCATTTTCAGTTCATCCATGAGTTTATGAATCCACAAAAGTTCACAAATTCCTTAAGCCATTGCTCTAAATTCAGCTTCTGCACTGCTTCGAGCAACAACCCCTTGTTTCTTACTTCTCCAAGTGACTAAATTTTCCCAAACATAGGCACAATATCCAGTAGTGGATTTTCTATCAGTAACTGATCCTGCCCAATCAGCATCTGTAAATATAGAGACTTCTGTCATTAGTTTTCTTGAAATACAAACCCTTTCCAGGATTGGATTTCAAGTACCTTAAGATTCGATAAACTGCCTCCAAGTGTTCTTTATAGGGAGAATGCATGAATTGACTTACAACACTCACAGAGAAAGCGATGTCAGGTCTAGTGTGGGGTAGATAAATAAGTTTGCCAACCAACCTCTGGTATCTTCCAATCTCAACAGAAACAGTGCCTTTCTCCCAAAGTTTAGTATTTAATTCCATATGAGTATCTGCTGGTCTACACCCACTCATCCTAGTTTCTTCCAAGAGATCTAGGATGTATTTCCTTTGAGAAACAACAATTCCCTTTTTTGAGCGAGCAACTTCCATACCAAGAAAATATTTGAGCGCGCCTAAATCTTTGATATCAAATTCTTTTGTCAAATTTTTCTTCAATCTTTCCATCTCAACAATGTCATCTTCTGTGAGAATAATATCATCTACATATACAATTAGAATTGCAATTTTACCAACATTAGAGAACTTTACGAACAACGTATGGTCTGATTGTCCTTGCATATATCCTTGCTTTTTGACAGACTGAGTGAATTTTTCAAACCAAGCCCTTGGGGATTGCTTGAGACCATAAAGGGATTTTTGTAGTTTGCATACATTTGAAGCAAACTTATCTTCAAAGCCAGGTGGACTATCCATGTATACTTCCTCTCCCAAATCACCATTTAGGAAAGCATTTTTTACATCAAGTTGGTTAAGAGACCAATCTAAATTCACCGCCAAAGACAAGAGAACTCTAATAGTGTTTAACTTGACAACAGGAGCAAAAGTCTTTAAGTAATCAATGCCATATGTCTGAGTAAACCCTTTAGCAATCTAGCGTGCCTTTTATCTTTCAACTGTGTTATCAGAATTATATTTCACAGTAAATACCCATTTATAGCCAACAATATTCTTTCCTGTAGGTAATGTCGTGACTCTCCAAGTTTGATTCTTCTCAAGAGCTCTCATCTCCTCAAGAACAGCTTCCTTCCACTTTGAAATTTTTAGAGCCTCCTGTATATTTTTTGGAATCTCTACAACAGACAACTTAGAGGTAAATGCAGCAAATGAAGAAGACAATTTTGAGTATGACACATAATTAGACAAAAGATATTTAGTGCATGATCTAACAGATTTTCTAATTGCAATAGGAAGGTCTATATCAGGATACTCAACATGACTCTTAAGAACAGAAGAAGACTTACTTGTATCAAGATGATGTGTTGGATTATCTATTGGTTCAGAATCTTGGAAGGGTCGGAGAATGGGTCCTTCATTTCTCTGTTTATGGTTTCTTCTTTCAAAGACATTTACCTTCCAAGTAGGGTCAATGGTAGTAAACCTGCTTTGTGTCTCTTTATCTGAGTCATTATGTTGTGACATTTCAGGTGGTTCTTCATTATTATTGAGATAAGAATTTGATCAGTGTGATTTTGATTTGAAATTGTCGCTCCGAATCTGTTGAAATCTCATTCATAAGTTGATTGAATTCCAATATGGATTCTTGGGCATTTTCTTTTGGTGCATCAATATAAGTCTCAGAATTTTGCGACACTATATCACTTAAAATAATGATGTTTTCATAAGTAAAAGATGAATCTTCCTTATAATTTCTCCTCTGAAGATGAATGTCAGTAAAAATGGTTGATTTTCCACAAAAGTAACATCCATGGTTACAAAAATTCTTTTTAATTTTGGTTCAAAACACCGATACCCCTTTTGAGTTGGAGAGTAACCGGTAAACACACATTTTATCGCTCTGGGCTCGAGTTTGTCAAGTTGTTTATGTTTATGAACAAAAGCAGTGCAACCAAAAACTTTTAGTGGCAAATTAGCAGAGACACTAGTCAAAGGAAAATAATTTCGAAAAACATCAAGAGGGGTATGAAAATCTAAAACTTTAGATGACATTCGATTAATTAAATATGATGCAGTTAAAACAGCTTCACCCCACAAATATTTTGGAACCTTATTTGCAAATAGTAAAGCTCTAGCAACCTCAAGAAGATGCCTATTCTTTTTCTCTGCAATTCCATTTTGTTGGGGTGTATTAACACAAGAACTTTGATGAACAACCCCATTGGCAAGAAAAAAATCAGACAAAAGTATATTAAAATATTCTTTACCATTGTCACTTCTGAAGACTTGAATATTTGTTTGGTATTGAGTGTGCACCATTTTAAAGAAATTTTTGACAACTTATCCAACTTCTGATTTTTCTTTCAATAGATATAAACCCAACAAATTCTAGTATGATCATCAATAAAAGTTATAAACCATCTTTTATTAGAAAAAGTGTTTATTCTATTAGGACCCCAAACATCACTATGAATAACTGCAAACAATTTTAATTTTTTATATGGTTGTGTACAAAAAGAAGAACGGTGATGTTTAGCAAATTCACAAGTTTCACAATGAAATAAAGACGGATCCTTCTTAGAAAATAATTTAGGAAACAAATGTTTCAAATACGGAAAACTAGGATGTCCTAACCGTAAATGCCATAACATAATATCATCATTATTAGAAGAAACAAAAATAGATTCAAAGTAGGTACTCGTTTTTGGTTGGTCTTTGAAGTCGAGTCCATTGTTAAGATAATCCACTCTCCTTAGCATTGTCAATATTCTTCCCCGTGCTCAAATCCTTAAAAGTGCAATGAGAATGAAAGAAGTTAGCTTAACAATTTATATCCTTTGTTAATTTAGTAATGGATAACAAATTACATGATAAATTGGGAACATGTAAGACATCTTTTAAGGTTAACACAGGTGATAGAATAACAAAACCTTTCCCTGCAATGGCTGAAAGAGAGCCATCTGCAATTTTAATTTTGTGGTTACCTGCACAAGGACTATAAGAAGAAAACATAATCGACTCCCCAGTCATATGATTAGTAGCACCAGAATCGATAATCCAAGTATGGCTGGGAGAGACTCTAAGTAGAGCAGTATTTGGAAAATTACCTCTCTGAGCTATAGACCAAGAAGGAGTTTGAGACTCAAGGAGTTTGTACAATTGATCTAATTGTTCCTTGCTGAAAGGAGATGGGCTTGAAGGAGACTACTTCTCTTGATCAGAGGTATCAGCTTGGAGGGCATGACCTTCATTTCCTCCTTTTTTCTTCCAATTTAGAGGTTTTCCATGGAGCTTCCAACATGTATCACGTGTGTCATGAACGTTTGCAATGTTCGCACCATGGTTTCTTGCCATCTCTCTTCCCGTCTTCATTCTTAGTGACTAGGGCAGAGCTTTCAACCTCAACGACAGAAGGTGACTTACCCATCATAACACCTTGTCTCGCCTCTTCTCTTCTAACTTCTGAGAATGCTTCTCGAAGTGATGGCAATGGAATCTTTCCCAATATTCTGCCTCGGACTTCATCAAGCCGCTTATTAAGCCTAACCAAGAACATGAATACTCGATCGTTCTCCTGTCTCTTAAGAAACAAAACACTGTCCTCACAACACTTCCGATGATCATCATAGCAGAGATCCAATTCTTGCCATAGTGTCATCAACTCATTATAATAGGTCGTGACATCTCTATCTCCTTGTTTGGCATGCCACAATCGTGATTTGAGATTGAAAATTTGAGAAGAATTCTGAATATCAGAATATGTTTCTTTGACAGTCTCCCAAACTTCCTTCGCAGTAGGCAAAATCTTAAAAGGTTTTCTAATCGTTGAATCCATATTACTAAGCAGCCAAATAATAATAATAGAGTTATCAGATTTCCAAAACCTGTAATTAGGATCAGTTGTGGCAGGTATTTGCACTTCTCTTGTGAGGAAACCATATTTTCCCTTACCATCTAGGATCAATTTTGCGGTTTGGGACCATTCGACATAATTTTTTCCATTAAGTTTGTGGATTTCAACCTTGAGGGCATTAGAAGTTCCCTCATGGCCAAAAAAATTGAAAAAACCGTTGTTAGATAAACCATTCCAACTGCCACTGCCGCCAATGCCTAATCCAGTGTTGTCGTCTGGGCCGCCCCCAATGCCTAAACCAGTGTTGTCACATGGGCCGCCGCCAGTGCCTAAACCAGTGTTGTTGGCTACTTTTGATTTTTCACCCAAACCATAGTCGCCGCCGCTACCCATAAGGGCTGCCTTTCATGAGGTATTGTGTGCCATAGCTCAATTGATTAAAACGAACCAAACCCCACTGGGTTGTGGAAAGCTTTACAGAACCCTAACCAATAGCTCTTGATACCATGAAGAAAGTAAAAGGCAAAATACTTTCATATCTTATTACTACAGTCCTAAGCTGTTTATATAGAAAATAAAATTACAATAGTAATACTGAGTAATAATGACATAATCATAAAATAAAAATAAATAGAATAATATAAAATAAAAGAGAATTAAATCTGATTTTCCTTGATTCTTCAACAGTAATCATTAATAAAAGTGACAGTATCTATACTCTTTTATGATCCCACATCAACTAGAAATATGGACTAAGTATTTGCCAATATTAAATATAAACATTGGATAGTTTTGTTTTGGCCAGTAATAAAATAAAATTATAACTCTACTAGAATTGAAACTTATTTATCCTTGTTTACACATGCAGGTTTTGAATCCTGGAAGGCCGGTGATATTTATTGATACTGGTCTGTAGATGTCATCCTTTTTTCATCATTTATCCTAAAGGACATTGTGATTGGAATCTCTAATATGAATATTTTTCCACTTAGATATGTTGCCTGCCTTAGAGGAAAGAGATCAGAAAATTGTAAATAACCCTATTGAAGCTCACATAATAGCTGAGGTATGTCATTTGCAATATGATACACTTTCTTAAAAAAATTTGATACATTGTCTCGTAAGAAGAATATCAAACCTTGGACCATGGATATTGATTCTCAACATAGTTCCATTGAGAGATTGCTGGATACTATGAAGGACTATTTTGTTCTGCAAACCTCCAACCCTACCGATTGGATTAAGGATTTGATGACTCTGACTGACCAAAATACAAACACTATTGTGTATTGACCATAGTTGTCAGTATCTTATAAGACATGCGAGTCGTTCTAATGAATCACAACCTAAACTTAGTGTAGCAAACCACTTTTTTTGCTAACTTTGTATAGTCAGAACTTCTCTTTTGTGATTTTATATATGACTAAAATCTTTTAAATATTGAGATTTAAATATGATATATCATATATTTTTACTATTTCACTTGTTTTTACTAAAAATATGTGATATTCATTGATGATGAAAATGAATTCTTGATACAAGAGAAGGTCTTCAAATCTACATTTTTAGACTGAGCCAACACTAACAAACTGAAAACTGAGTGAATCTACTAGCCAATCAGCATGTGTTAGCTGTCACTGTTGTAAGTTGTAACAGACTGAACTAACTGAAAAGCTAACTAGTCAGGAAAAGATCCTGCTCAACGAGATACATGGTAGGCTAATTGTATTCTCTCACAATCACGTTTCTTACAATACATAACAAGATTCATGATGAGAAACTTGTTTTGATATCCAAACTATAGACTGTTGATTTATAATCTTATAGTAAACGGCATATTTTTCTAACTTTAACAGTGATAACATATTATACTCAATAATTAATCATTGATGCTTACTATTTTAAGGATGGGGTTGAATGCAAATGCATAATAATAGCTGATAAATTAGCTTTAGTATCATTGTCTCTTCGTCAATGGCCTATAATGTTTTCATTTTCATCAATTACTTGCCTAATTCTTTCATGTTTCGTTAGTACTCTTGCAAATTATAGTGGTTAACATAAAACTTGTTTAATTTATTTTTTTGTAAACTTGAATCATCAACCCTCCTGATTATTTTAGGACCAAAGTCATCGCTTGGTAAATATGTTGGTGACCATCTGTTTATAGAAACATTCCCAATCTCAAAGTCAAAAAGTTTGTTCAAATGAGTAACTTGTTTTTTTTTTCTTCCTTTTACAGATGAAATATTCATGCCATTTGACCACCTCACACACTTAATTCAAGTTTTCATTCATTTTATAATGCAGGTTGCAAAGGAGTTGGTAAAAAATGGAATTGGAGGAGAGCACATTGGCGTTATTACTCCATATAATTCACAAGCAAACCTCATCCGGAGTGCTGCTTGCATAACATCCTTGGAAATAAATACCATTGACAAATACCAGGTAAAGCTGGATAAAAAAGCAGATGTTTTTTTTTAATATATTTTTGGTCCTAAAATATGTATATATTTTATTATAATTCCTGTTTAAATTTTATTCATTTAAAGAGACTAATTGCATAAGTTGTCATAATTTTAATCCTCTTATAATCAATACTGTTTAGCATTTCACTAAAATTGAAGGCATACCTAAGTTTTCTGTCTTTTTTTACTTCATTTACATTTTGTTATTTAGAGACATGATACATGGAGGTTCCTCATAAATTGTCATCTGTTTGTCCAGGGTAGAGATAAGGACTGTATATTAGTATCTTTTGTACGGTCATGTGAGAATCCAACAAGCTGTGTGGCTTCTCTACTTGGTGACTGGCACAGAATAAATGTGGCTCTTACTCGTGCTAAGGTAGTTTTTATGCTCAAACTCTTTCTACTTTTCACTCTGACCCTGTCTAGATAAGTTTTTTTAACAATTTTCATAAAATGAAGGATATGGTACTTCCTTTTAACAATTTTCAATTTTGCGTTGTATCTGACTTTTATTGCAACCTACAATTCTTTTTTATGTGCGCAAGTGAATATCAAGTTACCTATTGTTAGGATGATCTGTTTCTTATTCGTAAAACTGTCTTATAAGTAGTTTGTATGCTCCATGATTACAGAGAAAGTTGATCATGGTGGGATCTCGTAAAACTCTGTTGAAGGTTCCACTACTTAAGCTTCTCATTAAGAAAGTTGAGGAGCAATCTGGAATTTTAAGTGTGTCTAAGAAGGATATCTATAGAAAAGGGGAGCTCATTAGATGTTCCCAAATGAGATGAGTGAAAATTCTTTCCCCCATTTTTATAGGGGGTTGTGCAGTTATTGTTATCTTCCAAAGTTGTAAATCTGTACATCCAAATTTTGTGATTAATTTATAAATGAAATTTAGTATAGTGGACGGGGGATTTTTCACTTTTGTTTTAGCATTCCAGAAAAAAGCTATTTCGGTTATTCAATAAAGAAAATGGTAAATTTATTAATACATTTTACTTGAGAAGAAAATAGAGGAAGGAAGTCCGAGAGTGAGCAACATATTCTACAATCTTGTGTCTAATGAATAATGCCTTCTTAAATTTTTGTTCAACTGACGTTAATATTATTAAGTTAGATGTCTTGTTCTGAGTTTGAATTTAGAATTTCTCATTTGTATGAAATAATTATGGTGAAATTTGTCATCTCTTTTAAAATAGAAAAAATAAAAAAAGTTAGGATGATCTGTGCAAGTGAATATCAAGTTACCTATTGTTAGGATGATCTGTTTCTTATTCGTAAAACTGTCTTATAAGTAGTTTGTATGTTCCATGATTACAGAGAAAGTTGATCATGGTGGGATCTCGTAAAACTCTGTTGAAGGTTCCACTACTTAAGCTTCTCATTAAGAAAGTTGAGGAGCAATCTGGAATTTTAAGTGTGTCTAAGAAGGATATCTATAGAAAAGGGGAGCTCATTAGATGTTCCCAAATGAGATGAGTGAAAATTCTTTCCCCCATTTTTATAGGGGGTTGTGCAGTTATTGTTATCTTCCAAAGTTGTAAATCTGTACATCCAAATTTTGTGATTAATTTATAAATGAAATTTAGTATAGTGGACGGGGGATTTTTCACTTTTGTTTTAGCATTCCAGAAAAAAGCTATTTCGGTTATTCAATAAAGAAAATGGTAAATTTATTAATACATTTTACTTGAGAAGAAAATAGAGGAAGGAAGTCCGAGAGAGAGCAACATATTCTACAATCTTGTGTCTAATGAATAATGCCTTCTTAAATTTTTGTTCAACTGACGTTAATATTATTAAGTTAGATGTCTTGTTCTGAGTTTGAATTTAGAATTTCTCATTTGTATGAAATAATTATGGTGAAATTTGTCATCTCTTTTAAAATAGAAAAAATAAAAAAAGTTAGGATGATCTGTGCAAGTGAATATCAAGTTACCTATTGTTAGGATGATCTGTTTCTTATTCGTAAAACTGTCTTATAAGTAGTTTGTATGCTCCATGATTACAGAGAAAGTTGATCATGGTGGGATCTCGTAAAACTCTGTTGAAGGTTCCACTACTTAAGCTTCTCATTAAGAAAGTTGAGGTGCAATCTGGAATTTTAAGTGTGTCTAAGAAGGATATCTATAGAAAAGGGGAGCTCATTAGATGTTCCCAAATGAGATGAGTGAAAATTCTTTCCCCCATTTTTATAGGGGGTTGTGCAGTTATTGTTATCTTCCAAAGTTGTAAATCTGTACATCCAAATTTTGTGATTAATTTATAAATGAAATTTAGTATAGTGGACGGGGGATTTTTCACTTTTGTTTTAGCATTCCAGAAAAAAGCTATTTCGGTTATTCAATAAAGAAAATGGTAAATTTATTAATACATTTTACTTGAGAAGAAAATAGAGGAAGGAAGTCCGAGAGTGAGCAACATATTCTACAATCTTGTGTCTAATGAATAATGCCTTCTTAAATTTTTGTTCAACTGACGTTAATATTATTAAGTTAGATGTCTTGTTCTGAGTTTGAATTTAGAATTTCTCATTTGTATGAAATAATTATGGTGAAATTTGTCATCTCTTTTAAAAGAAAAAATAAAAAAAGTTAAAGTCATAATAAGAGAGCAATGCTATATGGCAGCGAATGTGTGAAATTGATTTTACATTGTTTGATTGTCTTTTTTTTCCTTGGCTATGAATACATAGACCCTTCATCTTATAGCTTGTCATTCAGAACTTCTGGAATAGTCCTTTAATTGAAAAAAAATGCTGGAATAGTCCTTTAATTGAAAAAAAATGCTGGAATAGTAAATCAAATAAAATTCAATGAAAAAGAAGAACCGAATCAAAAAAGAGATCACAAAAAAAAAAAAAATACTATGACGTGGGGAATAGCTCCACGAAAGAGTTCATTTGATGTTAAGGTAGTAGGGACAAGGGGCTATATTGATAAATTTGAGTCAAATAAATTTTATCTTGTTTTAAAAAAAAGACATAAATTGAAACTGACTATTAAAATGGCAAACTCTATATTTACATAATTCGTGAGATTTACACAAATTTTATTTCGTACATATTAACATTTTTGTTTTGACTATTGTTTGGAAAATGAGAAATATATTATACATTTTTACTTTGCATAAATACAATTAACAAATGACAATATATATATAGATATTTTGAAAAATAATGTACATTTTTTTTTAGATAATGACTTATTTTGTTTTTATTATTATTATAGAAGACTATTTTTTTTAGATAATGACTTTTATTTTTCTTTTTACATTAGTACAATTTTCTTCAATAAAATTTTTTCTACGTACAATGTAATAAATTATATTTAGCTTGCATTTTTCAATAATTTGATATATAGTATTAAATAATGTTTTATTTAATAAAAAAAAACTATGTTTTTTTCGCTCAATTTGTGATGTGTATTTTCTCAAATTTTTCTGATTACACTCTAATTTTTGCTAGTTACACCCCTATCATTGTTGAAATGACCAAATTGACCTTACAACTAAATCAAATTTTAAAAACCTAACCTATCTTTTCTTCTCCCATTTCCATCACGTGAAAATCTATCCTCTTTCATTTCTTCTCTCATTTCATCTATTTCTTCTCCTTTTAATCAATTTTTTGCTACTTCATCACTGATTCATCACGTTTTCGTAGGTTTGAACTATCTCTTCCTGTTCTTTTCAAGATTTTGGTTAGGTTTTTTCTTTGTTTTTTTGTTTAGTAAAGTAATCATCATATGGCTTAATTTTTGCATATGGTTTGTTGTTTGAGTAGGTTTTAATGAAGTTGAAAAACATTTAAAATTAAGTTAGGGAATTTTCAAATTGAAACTAGAAATAGAACTTTCGAACTGGGTTAAGGAACTAAGCAAACTCACTTTACGTGATTAAGTTTGCGAAACTTCAAATGATTGATACAATGCATGATCTAAATTGATGTAAACATATGGAAAACTGAAATCACGTACATTTGGTTGGTTATCAAATTCACGTAATCTGAATTGACGTAAGCTTACACAAACTGAGTTTGCATAGGCGACGCAAGTTAAGTTCACATTTGTGTTATTTACATAAACACATGTCTGATTTTGATTGTAAGTCACTAATTCAAGATGTATGATTATGTGTTTGTAGAAATGGTGCCTACTGTCTTTACTGATAGGACGGATTGAGTTAGAATTAATGATTCTACTAATAATCAAGGTAATCGTGTTAGATCAACCACTTCTGCACGACCTCAACGACTTGAGGAGCAACATACAAAATAGGAGCGACAAGCACAACGGGAGAAGCAGACACAACAACATCAACAGGAGGATCATACGGATCGCCAAGTATATTTGGATACAAATAAGGCCCAACAAGAGCAGATGGATAATCTACCACAATCTGATGAATATTTTGGAGGTCTTGTTGACACATCTGTCCTTAGGACATTTGGTGACCACATGGCCACTCAACTTTAGGATGAAGTGGCAATTTTTCAGTCATATTAAATTTTTAATAGTTTTTTTTCATAATGTATTTTAACCTACATTTTTTTTCATTTATTTAAGGATGTGGGGAGCTAAGGGTATTCAAACAATGGCAAAAAGTTGAAAAAAGCTGTCATTCAACATGATGAGGTGAAGCAGTTGGTTAAGAGTTTAGGATTATATCTGTTGCTAATCTCCAGTTACGAAATGATCAACAAACTAATTATATTTTCATTTGTAGAAAGGTGGCATCAAGATACCAATAACTTCCATATTCTGATTGGGAAGATGAATATCACACTTAATGATGTTTGACCACTATTGCATATACCCATCGCATAAGCATTATTTATGGTCATATTATTTGACAAATATAAGGCTGCAAATGTATTAGTCGAACTGCTTGGAGTTACCAATGCCTCTGCTCATGTTGAATTTAATGTGACATATGAAGTGGAAATGTCGATTTACAAGGAAGGGGGGTTTGAATTGTAAATCTTCCTATTTAAAATTTCCTGAAAAAAATTAAGATTTTAACTCAAGAATGATCTTGGTTGAGAAAATAGAAAACGAAAAACGTTCTTGGTTTTTTACCAGAAAACGGAGAACGTTCTTGGTTAGTTAAAAATCAGAAATTTAGTTTGTATTTTTAACGTGAAAATCAATCAAACTTAATAAAAAGAGAAAGGATAAGAGATACCACACAAGGATATATCCTGGTTCACCCAACTTGGGCTACGTCCAGTCCTCACAACTTTGAGATTTTCCACTAAGTGTTCAAAACAAAGAACCTTCTTGGTTTTACAATATCTAGTCTAGATCAACCACTGATCTATTTACAAACAACAATCTTTCCACCCAAAAAGAAATACAATCAGGTCACCTATCAATATTTAGGTAGGATTTTACACTTTACCTTTTAACTATAAAAGGATTTCTTACACTCTACTCAAACTATACTCAACACTTATAGTCTTGAGCTTTACACAATAATGATAAGATTGTTTGATAGAATCTGAGATGTCTCAACTCGTGTTTAAGATTATATTCTTTACAAGAGATTCAATACAAATATCACAACAGATGAAAATAGGATCAGAATTGATTCTCTTTGAGAATGGGAGAATTTCAAGTATGTGAATGTGAGTGATTTGATTAGATTTGTTAGAACTTGAACTTCTACATTTTCCCTGACTATTGGCATTCCTTTTATAGTCGTTTTAGAGCATTTAAGAATGGTCAATAGAGCTGTTGGTAGTGCTCTGTCAGTTTTGACCAAAACTAATTTATATGAATACAAATATTCCAGCCTTTGAACATTTTCGAATTCTATTAACTGAGATGAGTTTTTTGACTTTTGATCAGATGTCCTCTGAGTTTGATGATCCTTTATACTTTAGATATGCTTGTTAATGTCTTTGATTTTGATATGGAGTTTTGATTCTGTCAAAACAGCTTGGAGAATGATGATGAACTTTTGCAGAATGTTAACGAAAATTCTGGAGATTGATAATCAATCTAGAATCCTAATCTCTGAACTTTTTGGAGATTCATAATCAATATAAAGGTTCAGTCTTAATCATTTTGGATGTCTTCCTGATTAATCTGGATGTTTTCTACATTTCAAGATTGTTTATCTTTCTTGATAGTTTAAACTGGAGAAGGTTCAGATCTATTTGGTCTTGCTAATTTGTGATCTTCTCTCTTTGTGATTCGAGTAGCTTCTTTGAATTTGATCATCTCAGTTTGTTCCTTGCCAAGTGCTGATGATATAGGTGTAAAATCCAGAGGCTAAAACTTCTTTTAACTAGTGAAGATTGCTTGATCTTGGAGGTGTGATGATCAGTTTTGATCATGGAGAACATTCTCCGTTTTTACAGATTTTGTCCAGAATGTTCTCCTTTCTTGTATGTTTAGTTTTTATCTTTTATTGCTGATTTCTTTGCTTTGTTTGAGTCCTATCTTTGATTATCACACTCAAAAGCACATGTTAAATTAACATAACATTTAGAATCATAATTAACATTCTTAATTAACCTTTTTTTATTTTCATCAAAACTTAAATTGAGAGTTTGTCTTAACAACATAGACAACACATGTTCGATTTAATTGGCTACTTGAAGTACGTGACCTGTTTTGGGAGATGGCTGCAACTACAAAGGCATTTCTACTTTTTTTGAATGGTTACACCCTTTTCAGTGACAATAGTGCACTCGTTGTCAGTGTTGCCTACCTAGGGTGCTTTTGAGACCTTAACGCATATGGGGATATGCATGGGATGTTGTTTCTCTTGCACACTTAAATGATAATCTCCACAAATCCAATATGGATCAGACTAGGATAGTTTCTGGGTAACTGAGACTTTTATAGGTATTGAAGTTGTTGCTTAGTATGTTGTTAAATTATATTCTTAATTATAAACTTATGATATGTTATTATATATTTGCATGCTTGAGTCTATAAGCATTTCCCTTCATTATGTCGAGATTATTGTAGACATTATCCTAGATATGTTGAGGAGATACCCAAATCTACTCGATGGAAGCTGAAGAGGGATAAATGTTTGGTATATTCCCTTTAGGAAAATACTTGATGGGTCGTTGTTGATCAGGTATGATGGACACCATATGAAGAGCATAGAGCGACACACCCATTTTAGGAAGCTTCTTTATTTAGAGGTTGGATCTGGTGGAGTTTGCACATGTATGCACATATACTAGACATGATATTGCGTCAATACAATCATGTTCAAATCATTCTTAGTTCACCATTAGAGATAGTAGGTAATACAACCATTCATGAGGATGTGGACATAAGGTTTGTGCAGTATGTCGTGTATCTAGTTATTTCTGGTGCAGTTGTACATGACTCTGTAGATTGCGTGGACAATTATATGGAGTGATTTCACATGATCTCTCATCCTTACATCATTCGTCAAGAACCAGATTATGTCGATCCATCTGTTGCAGGTCTTTCCAATGCTGGTCCATCTGTTGCAAATATAACGATAAATTCATTAGACATTTAATTTGTCTTATTTAAATTCATTATTTGTCTCTTTTTAATGCAGGGCAATACCTTACAAATAGTAGAGGAGCTTCTCAGTCGTCAATTGGTATTACCTAATGAAATCGAACTCATAAATGATTTGATTATGATGATGCATACTCAGAAGGATGGTGGTAGAGATTGAAAAAATGTAGTACCATACCATAGGAAGAATAAAGGGGCTTAATAGATATTTATTATGTTTACTTATTTCATACATGTTTAGGGAAATATTAATTTTCTTGATTAATTTAGGGAAATATTTTGTTAATGTTTATTACTTATTTTGGACATGTTTATTAAATATTTTGGTAATGTTTAAGACTTATTTGGATATGTTCATAATACAATACTATAATATTGTATAATACTAAAGTCAACATTTTGGAACTATAAATCCCTTACATTTTGCAACCAACTTTGTATGCGATGATTGTATGTAATTTCCCATTGTCGTGCTTTTTCCCTACAATTTCTACAAATTATTTGTAAGTGATAATGAGACGAAAACTATGTTAAACTTTAAAGTAATCACATGTCTCATTTATGGAAGTATCGTCCAATTATCGTAGTTGCAACTTCCTCAATATATACACTTTGTTTAAGATACTGAATATAAACTTCTCCACCAAATAGTATCTCGTAATAAAGTCTGAATTCTTAAATCTCTATCAAACACTCTTGACGGATGAATGCGTAAGAGTTCTCAATCATTCCAAGTAAAGCTACAATTGCATGATATCCACAATTATCATCAACATAAAAAGTGTCATATATGAACTTATGAATTTCAAATGGTAACTAATCCATTTCAAAGCATACATCAACATAAAAAATGTCATATAAGAACTTTAGGTTGTTGAACCTTGTTAACCGATGGTCAAGATGTATGCTTTTTGAATGATGGTCTAGGTTGATGAACATTATTCACAAATGCAATAATGCTACATGCATTTGTGCTAATGGTTCAAACAAATGCATCCAGATAATCCTTAATTGCTTTTTCTCTTTTTTGGTGCATCCTTTATTTTAACCTTATCGAGAGGTGAGTATATCAACGTAGTGAAAGGGTTAACGAACTTTTTTCTACGTACATCAAAATTTTTCACTATGGCATCTATCTCATGTTTCACAAATAACTCTGAAGGTTTACTTGATTCATCATCATTAAAATTTAATTTACTTCACCAAATATGAATAGTGTCTAATGGGATGGGAATATGCATCATACTATACCTGGTTATTTCACATGTAGAAGCTAGACCATGTTTTGTCCTAATAGTGAAACAACAATTGGACTTATCAGTACCAACATACTTAATACGATTAAACTCAAAAGCAGTGTGATCTATTGCATTTTTAAACACAACACCGTACAAATGAGCGTAAATATGTTACTATGTCAATGCACCTTTTGAATTATGCTCTTTTTTAAATGATGTTATTATCTTATTGTGTTGTAATACGATCCTCTTCAAACTCCAATGCATATACTTGTCCATTTGCGTTGTCATGTTACCAAAGTGCATAACCCTATTTTTCGCTCACCTCAACAAATATTTCCTTATGAGGATTTAACAACTGCTCATGTACATAATCATAAAAAAATAGAACAATGACTACAAATTCCTTGTAACATAGATAACTTCTATTGATACTCAGCTTCATCAGAACACTAAACAAGACTCTAACACCCCAATTTTTAACAACGCAAGTGTATTTTTTCTTAAAAACAAATAAAAGAATTTAAAAGAAATTAGAATTAAACCATTCAATAAGGTAATACGTCGTAATACAAAACGACAAAAGTAATCAAGTAATTACATCATAATTATAACCAGTTAAAATAGTTTTGCGAATTAATATTCAAAATATACAAATAGAAAATACACCGGGGCTATGAGACCAGTCATACAATGCTCATACCCCTGGGATATTCTCGACAGACACCTGCGCAGAAGTGCTGCTCCAAGAATGGTCTCTCCCCCCATGGTTACGTCAAAAAATTGGATCATGGACCTAGCAATAAAAGTCACTATTAGAGTACGTCATAAATACAGTCATCCCAAAAAGAAATAAGTACAACCACCAAAACACTAGAGCCCTATACAACAAAACTAGTCTGATCATGCACTATAACTACAATAGCAAGGGTTACCACCACACTCTCCACAAGTCTCGTCCGACACAGTAGCTCGCCTCAACGTGACATCCTCCTCCTCGTCATCCAGAGAAGGATCAGTCTCCTCTGAAGTCAGATCTATCCATGATCTAGGTCGCTTCGGCGGCACCAGAATCTCAAAGCAGTCTTCTACTGGCCTAGACTGACCTAGAATGTCAACCTCCGCTGGCGTCGGCCCTTTGTCCTTCTCACCCCCACCTCTGGCCTGCTACCGCGGTAGGAGTCACCACACCTACAATGGCCTCTGTCTCAACTCCAACTGTCGGACCCTCTGCGTCCGCAAACACCCCGTTCTCCTTAAGCACCAGTCTTGATGGTACCGGAAAATCGATGATCGCGTGAGTGTGTTCCACATACGACACTGCCTCGGCGATCTTACTGGTTCTCACCAATCTCCCCGTATAAGTAGCCCTGCTTGAGACGAGGTCGTACACCCAAGCAGTCAACATGTGACGATCAAGGAAATCTAACGACGTCTCTGTCGTTAGTGTAACCGTCGGTGGTACGGGCTTGGGTATCATCTGAGGGCAAAGCCCAATTTTCCACAATAATGTAAAGGGTCACCAACCGAAATTAACATTTAACAATTAGTAGTTATGTCAAAGATAACAAATACATACATGGCATGTTCCAACACTATAACAATAGTGATAAAATAAGTATACTCACTTATTAAAATGTATAACATCTATATTTTTGAGAAACAAACGATTTAACATACAAATCATGTTGCAAGTCTAAATACAATCAACAATCACAATAACTCAGTAGGAACTTAGAATTTTAAGGTACTTGCACACATCGATTTCCACACATCAACTCATATCAATCATGACTCTCAAGTCAACCAACCCAATGCAATGCGTTTATGCCAATGCACATGATTCTGGAATTTCCAGGATAAAAACTTCAAAACAAAACCCTCCACGAGGGGCGTAAATCATAATTGTACCGCCTATCACAGGCCAAAGTACTAATTACCGAGGTGCAGTCACATCACAGACTAGCACGATTTACTTGTGTAGCCAATCAATGGCACTACACATAAGTTAAATCTTCGTATGGATAGAATGGACCGTCTAATAGACGCGGAACCACCCTGTAGCCTATCACGATCACTACACAACTTCGTGGCCCATCACGGTCACCACATAACACAAAACCCTCATCGAAGGGGCATAAATCGTAATTGTACCGTGTAACACCCCGAATTTTTTTTCAAAATAAATAAAAGAAATTTTCAAAATTAATTCAAAAGAATTAAAAGAAATTAAAATAAAACCACTTAAATAAATTGAAATTAAATTATTTCAAAATAATATGACGTCGTAATCCAAAACGAAAAAGTAGTTAAATAATTACATCATAATTATAGCCAAGTAATTTAATTTTGGGAATTAATACTTTTAATAAATCAAAAGGTCGTATGTCAACAAAATTCACTGTCATAATACCTCAAAAATTCGGATCACGGACCCACGAAAACATTATCAGAGTGCGGAATAGATATACAATATCCCAAAACAAATAAATACATCCACCAAGCACTATGCCTTGTACAACAAGACTAAACTGATCTGATCATGCACTAAAACTACAGTAGCACAGTTTCCACCGCATCCTCTACAAGTCTCGTCTTCACTCCAGCTGTCCGTCCCTCTGCGCTGTCCACAAATACTCCGTCCGTGAAGATCAAGGAAAACTAATAGCGTCTCCGTCGGTGGCACGGGTTTGGGTATCATCTGAGGGCAAAGCCCAATTTCCACAATATTGTAAAGGGTCACCAACCGAAATTAACAATTACCACATATCAGTTATGTCAAAGATAACAAATACATTCATGGCATGTTCCAATGCTAAGACAATAGTAATAAATAAGTATGCTCACTTATTAAAAAGTTTAACATCTACATCTTTGCAAAACAGTCAATTTAACATTTAAATCATGTCGTAAATACAAATACAATCAACAATCACAAAAACTCATTTGGCACTTAGAATTCATAAGTTCCTTGCACACATCGATTTCCACTCATCAACTCATATCAAAGCATGACTCACAGGTCACCCATCCCAATGCAATGTGTATATGCCAATGTACACAACTCTTGGAATTACCAAGGTGCAGTTTCTCACGGACCAGCACACGTGCAGTCTCTCACGGACCAGCACGATTTACGGATAGAATGGACCATCACGAACAGGCGGCCATTCCGTAGCCCGAATAGAATGGACCGTCTAATACACGTGGAACCATTCTGGAACCTGGATAAAATAAACCGTCTGATACACGCGGAACTACTCTATAACCCATCACAGTTACTGCATTTACGTGTATTAGCCTCTCACAGGCCCAACACACAGAAGTTAAATCCTCGCACGGATAGAATGGACTGTCTAATACACGCAGAACCACTCCATAGTCCGAATAGAATGGATCGTCTATTACACGCGGAACCACTCTGAAACCCGGATAGAATAGACCGTCTAATACACGCAAAACTACTCTATAACCCATCACGGTTACTACTTAACTTCGCGGCCCATCGCGGTCACTGCATTGACATTGTAGCCCATCGCAATCACCACCTGACTATGCAATGCATGAGCATGCTATGTTTCTCTTCACTAAAACTAGTATGCAAATGTAATATGTAACCTAACACTTCATCACCACCTCAACAATCTCAATAATTTCATTTAATTCATCACATGCCTTCCAAATGTTTCCCAAATCATTAAGTGCAAAAATCAATGTTTAAAAATAGAATTTTTGAAAAAACCAATCTGTATTCGAATACAGCTACCTTGTAGCCGAATACAAATGCGAAAACAGTGACAAAAATCAGCAATTTTGTATTCGAATACGAGGTTGTCGTATTCGAATACAGATGCGAAAACAATGGCAAAATCAACAATTTTGTATTCGAATACGACAGGGTTGTAGCCGAATGCAGATGCTAAGTCAGTAGAAAAAATCACGTATTTGTATTCGATTATGGAGTGTCGTATCCGAATACGAAGTTCAAAATTTGAATAAAACTGAATTTTTTCCAGAAGTGTATTCGAATACGCCTGTGCCGTATCTGAATATGTAAGACCCTTAATTTTTAATTAAAATTATGGAATTAATTTTAAGTGTATTGGAGACATTTGTAAAATATTTAATATATGTATGTTTTGAGAAAATATATATATATATATATATATAAATATTTATTTTGGAGGATGAATTAAAATTATTGGATGAAGATTAAATTAATTTAATTACGATTAATTAAATTAATCGGGCAGTTAATTGAAGAATAGTGGCTAATTGCAAGACAATTAAGTGCTGAAAGATCCAGCATTATTTTAACATTATTTTTGGTGAGGTGGCACCACCAAAGCCTATAAATAGGAGTGAGAAGGATTGTGAAATCAGAACACCATCCCTCCTTCCTCACTGCCCATACTGCATGTAACAGTGCTGCATGTAACAGTACCCTTCCCTCCCATTCTGTTTTCTGAATTCTGTTCACGATTTCAAAGTGAAAAGAGGGAGTTCCTCAAAAGTGCCATTACTTGGAAATCCAAGCACCGAAACACCAAACCCCCAGTACAAAAGTTGTTCCCCACATCATTACGGAGCTAAAGAACCCAATTTTGTAGCAGCAAACACAGGCGGGAGTTTCGCCGTTTTTGACGCATACACTTGAGCAGAAGCAGAACACGCAACAAGGGTAAGGGCACCTTCCACTTTCTAGTTGAATTTTAGGACTGTAAATGTATGTTTGAGGTGTGATTATATTTGAGTTTCTATTTTGAAAAAGAAACTATTTTACATGACATTTTGAAAGATGAAAGAAAATGCATTTTGTGGAGGTTTTAAAAATCTGCAACATGCTGTTTTGGGTGATTATTCCAATACTGTTTTGTTTATGGGGAAAGCTGAAAAATGCATTGCATGTTATTTTGAAGAGGAGTAAAAAAGCATATTCATAAAACTGTTTCGAATATTGCAAAAATGCATTTTGTTGGTATTTTGCTGCTATGTGATGCTTGCAGTTTGACTGAAATGCTTGCATGTGGTTCTGATGTTTGAGAAAGTTGAAATGTTTGCATGTTGTTATGATGTTTGAGAAAGCTAAAATGCTTGCATGTTTTTCTAATGTTTGAGAAAGCTAAAATGCTTTGCATGTTGTTCTGATGTTTGAGAAAGCTGAAATGCTTTGCATGTTATTCTGATGTTTGAGAAAACTGAAATGCTTGCATGATGTTCTGATGGTTTGAAAATCTGGTGTTGCTGATGATTTCAAAATAAAAAGGGTTTAAAATGATGAAGGTGTTTCTTCTGGAAAATCTGGTTTGAAGTAAAAAAATCTGAGTGTTGTGGTTTAAAAGAGTGATAAAACTGTTTCGGGGGTTGTGCTGATTTAAAAAAAAAAACAGTTTGAAATGTGTTGAAGTCTCAGGAAAATTTCACTGGTTTTCGAAGGTGTATTCGAATACAACATGTGTGTATTCGAATACAACCTGTCAAGCTTCTATTTTACTTAAGTTTTCAAACTTGTATTTGACTACGAGCCCCTGTAGTCGAATACAGAGGAAGGATTTTTGCTTCTGATGATTCTGATGTAAATCATCTTGTTTCTGCTTCTGATGATTCTGATGTTAATCATTCTGTTTCTGCTTCTGATGATTCTGAAGTTAATCATCCTATTTCTGCTTCTGATGATTTTGATAATAATCATCCTGTTTCTGCTTCTGATGATTCTGATGTTAATCATTCTGTTTATTCTTCTGATGATTCTGATGTTAATCATTCTGTTTCTGCTTCTGATGATTCTGATGTTAATCATCCTGTTTCTGCTTCTGATGATTCTGATGTTAATCATTCTGTTTCTGCTTCTGATGATTCTGATGTAAATCATCCTGTTTCTGCTTTTGATGATTTTGATGTTAATCATTCTGTTTCTGCTTCTGATGATTCTGATGTTAATCATCCTGTTTCTGCTTCTGATGATTCTGATGTTAATCATCCTATTTCTGCTTCTGATGATTCTGATGTTAATCATCCTGTTTCTGCTTCTGATGATTCTAATGTTAAACATTCTGTTTCTCCTTATGATGATTCTGATGTTAATCATCCTGTTTCTGCTTCTGATGATTCTGATGTTAATCATCCTGTTTCTGCTTCTGATGATTCTGATGTTAATCATTCTGTTTATGCTTCTGATGATTCTGATGTTAATCATTCTGTTTCTGCTTCTGATGATTCTGATGTTAATCATTCTGTTTCTGCTTATGATGGTTCTGATGTTAATCATTCTGTTTATGCTTCTGATGGTTTTGATGTTAATCATCCTGTTTCTACTTCTGATGATTCTGATGTTAATCATTCTATTTTGCTTCTGATGATTCTGGTGTGAATCATTCTGTTTTGCTTTTGATGATTCTGGTGTGAATCATTCTGTTTTGCTTATGATGATTCTGATGTTAACCATTTTGTTTTGCTTCTGATGATTCTGGTGGGAATCATTCTGTTTTGCTTATGATGATTCTGATGTGAATCATTCTGTTTTGCTTCTGATGATTCAGGTGTGAATCATTCTGTTTTGCTTCTGATGATTCTGGTGTGAATTATTCTGTTTTGCTTCTGATGATTCTAGTGTGCATCATTCTGTTTTGCTTCTGATGATTCTGGTGTGAATCATTCTGTTTTGCTTCTGATGATTCTGGTGTGAATCATTCTGTTTTGCTTCTGATGATTCTGGTGTGAATCATTCTGTTTTGCTTCTGATGATTCTGATGTTAATCATTCTATTTTGCTTTTGATGATTCTGGTGTGAATCATTCTGTTTTGCTTTTGATGATTCTGGTGTGAATCATTCTGTTTTGCTTATGATGATTATGATGTTAACCATTCTGTTTTGCTTCTGATGATTCTGGTGGGAATCATTCTGTTTTGCTTCTGATGATTCTGATGTGAATCATTCTGTTTTGCTTCTGATGATTCAGGTGTGAATCAATCTGTTTTGCTTCTGATGATTCTGGTGTGAATCATTCTGTTTTGCTTCTGCTGATTCTAGTGTGAATCATTCTGCTTTGCATCTGATGGTTCTGGTGTGAATCATTCTGTTTTGCTTCTGATGATTCTGGTGTGAATCATTCTGTTTTGCTTCTGATTATTCTGGTGTGAATCATTCTGTTTTGCTTCTGATGATTCTGATGTTAATCATTCTATTTCTGCTTCTCATGATTCTGATGTAAATCATCTTGTTTCTGCTTTTGATGATTTTGATGTTAATCATTCTGTTTCTGCTTCTGATGATTCTGATGTTAATCATCCTGTTTCTGCTTCTGATGATTCTGATGTTAATCATCCTATTTCTGCTTCTGATGATTCTGATGTTAATCATCCTGTTTCTGCTTCTGATGATTCTAATGTTAAACATTCTGTTTCTCCTTATGATGATTCTGATGTTAATCATCCTGTTTCTGCTTATGATGATTCTGATGTTAATCATCCTGTTTCTGCTTCTGATGATTCTGATGTTAATCATTCTATTTATGCTTATGATGATTCTGATGTTAATCATTCTGTTTCTGCTTCTGATGATTCTGATGTTAATCATTCTGTTTCTGCTTATGATGGTTCTGATGTTAATCATTCTGTTTATGCTTCTGATGGTTTTGATGTTAATCATCCTGTTTCTACTTCTAATGATTCTGATGTTAATCATTCTATTTTGCTTCTGATTATTCTGGTGTGAATCATTCTGTTTTGCTTTTGATGATTCTGGTGTGAATCATTCTGGTTTGCTTATGATGATTCTGATGTTAACCATTCTGTTTTGCTTCTGATGATTTGGTGGGAATCATTCTGTTTTGCTTCTGATGATTCTGATGTGAATCATTCTGTTTTGCTTCTGATGATGCAGGTGTGAATCATTCTGTTTTGCTTCTGATGATTCTGGTGTGAATCATTCTGTTTTGCTTCTGATGATTCTAGTGTGAATCATTCTGTTTTGCTTCTGATGATTCTGGTGTGAATCATTCTGTTTTGCTTCTGATGATTCCAGGTGTGAATCATTCTGTTTTGCTTCTGATTATTCTGGTGTGAATCATTCTGTTTTGCTTCTGATGTTCTGATGTTTATCATTCTAATTCTGGTTTTGATGTTCTGGTGTTGATGATTTTGATTCTGATTCTGTTCCTGATGATTCTGGTGTTAATCATTCTGGTGTTAATCATTCTGGTTCTGTTTCTGATGTTTTGATGTTAATCATTCTGATTCTGGTTGTGTTTCTGATGTTCTGGTGTTGATGATTCTGATTCTGGTTCTGTTCCTGATGTTCTGATGTTAATCATTCTAATTCTGGTTCTGTTTCTGATGTTCTGGTGTTGATGATTCTGATTCTGGTTCTGTTTTCTGATGATCTGATGTTGATCATTCTGGTTCTGTTTTTGATGTTCTGATGTTGATCATTCTGGTTTTATCTTCTATATTCGACTACAGGCATGCTGTATTCGAATACAGAATGTTAAAATTGCAGTTTCATGCTTTTGTATTCGAATACAATGGGTCTGTATTCGAATACAGATTCGAGTTTTTAGAAATTCAAAGTTTTTAAGAGTGTTTTGTAAACCCCGATTGTTTGGGGGATATTGAGAATGGTGTGGTGAATTAAAATGGAACTTTTGGTGATATTTTGAGGACGTGGTGATGAAGTTTTTGAGACTTTACAGATGTAGTGAAAAATGTTGATTTGTGCACTAAGACTGCCTCTGTATTCGACTACCAGGGGACTGTAGTCGAATACAGAGTGTTAATTCTACACTGTTTTGGCTCATGTATTCGAATTTAGAGAGGCTGTATTTGAATACAAATTCGTATTTTCCAAAAAACTCAGTTTTAAACACTGTTTTGTGAAATTTAAGAGTTGGGGAAAAGACTTATGATAATTAAGAATGGAATGTTGTGATAAAGTAAAGTGTTAATGATTACTGGAATGTTTAATCATTGCTGTGTTGATTATGAAATTATTTGTGTTGAGATGCTTTGGGGGAATGCTGGACATGCTGAGTTTTTTGATATTGCATACTGTTTTCAGTGAAGGGAAAACACTGCATATTCATACATTGCATAGTCAGGTGGTGACCGCGATGGGCCACAGAGTAATGCGGTGATCGTGATGGGCCGCGAAGTTAAGTAGTAACCATGGGTTATAGAATAGTTCCGCGTGTATTAGACGGTCTGTTCTATCCGGGGTCAGAGTAGTTCCATGTGTATTAGACGGTCTATTCTACTCGGGCTACGGAATGACCGCGTGTTCGTGGTGGTCCATTCTATCCGTGCGAGGATTTAACTTCTGTGTATTTGGCCTGTGAGAGGCTAATACACGTGAAAGTAGTAACCGTGATGGGTTGTAGAATGGTCGCGTGTTCGTGGTGGTCCATTCAAATATGTGAAACGTGCTGGTCAGTTGAGCGACTGCACTGGTGCTGATCTGTTGAGCGATTGCACCATGGTCTTGAGGGCCGTTAAAGTCTATCATACATATAAATTGTGCTGGTCTGTTGAGCGACTACACCTTGGTGATTCCAAGAAATTGTATACATGAGCATATACATATTGCATCGAGGGGTTGACCAGTGGGTCACGATTGGATTATGATGATGAGTGGAAATTGAATATGTGTGAGTACTTTATAGAATCTGAATTTCTGATTAATGATTGTGATTGCTGAAGTGTTGGTTGTACTTACCACATATTTTTCATATTCATTGGCTACTGTTTTTGAAAAGGCATATATGTCATTGGATTTCAAATGATTATCATTATTTTCATCATTGTTATACGATATGCCATGTATATATTTGTTGCTATGAAATACATGCTATGTGATTATTTGTTAATTTCGGTCGGTGACCCTTGCCATTATATTGTGGAAATTGGGCTTTGCCCTCAGATGTTACCCGAAACCGTCCTACCGACGGATACACTAACGACGGAAACGTCGTTAGTTTCCCCTGATCTTTACGTACGGAGTCTACGTGGACAATGCAGAGGGACGGACAGCTAGTTGAAGACGAGACTTATAGAGAATACGGTGGAGACCGTGCTACTGTAGCTTAGTGCATGATCAGACTAGACTTTTGTATAGGGTCTTGAGTTTTGGGAAATGTAATTTATTTTGGTAATTAATGTATGACTTTTCCCCTGTATTTTCCGCACTCTGATACTGTTTAGTGGCCACAGGCCGGGTGTTCTCTTTTGAAATGAACTGATGAAAATTTTATTTTAATTCCCTTGACATTAATTTTGTTAAAACTCATTTTAATTATTTATTGAAAAAAAAATACACTCGCGCTGTGTTTTAAACTCGGGGTGTTACAGAATACATCTTCGAACACGGTGAGATTTTCCAGAAAACTTCAACACAGTTTCAAACTCTTTTCTTTGAAAACCAACACAAACACCATAACAAAATCACCACTTCTTGAACCACCAAACCCAGAATATCAACAGCATAACAGGAATGATTTCTTTCACCACAACACAACAACAAAAGCATCATCAACTCAAGAACAAGTCAACAACAACAGCAAGAACATTACCCTCAACAACAGCCACAAAACAGTACAACCATATCTCAGTACATGCATTTTACTCATCAACCAAGTCAATAACAAAAACAGGACAACAACAAAACAGAAACTACATGCAGTTTATTCATTCATAACAACATGCAAAGGCAGTTCATGGTCAGAACATAACATCACATAACAATCATCCATCAACATGCATTTACAGCCCTATATGCAATCTAGAAAGTTGGAAGGTGCCCTTTGTTGGAACCAAGTTGGTTCTAAGTACTTAGGATTTTGATGTTTACAAAAGCACTCCATGTAATATTATTTTGTACCTTGAATTACTATATTAAAATGCCACCAGAAGATGAAGTTATCAGAGGATAAACCTCCAGAAGTCACCAGATAATGCATCCTGAAATTACCAGAGGATACACCAGGATGTCAAAACACCACCAGAGGATATCTTTACTGGCCCAGATCAGAAGGAAGCAAAGTCCAGAAGGAGACCTGGACCAGACCAGAAGGAAGTCTGCCAGAGGGAGACTTGTTCCAGACCAGAAGATATCATAAGTCAGACTTAGTCCAAAAGTTATTTTGACCAGAAGATAGCCTGGCAGTGAAATGATAAACAGTCTAGACTTGATCCAGACTTAATCAAAGGATAAATTAATGGGTCAAGAACAAGAGATTTAATCCAGATTTGACCTAGACCAGAAGATAGCATGGTTTAGAGTATGAAACTCAATCGAGATCAAAAGAAATGATGTCCAGATTTGATCCAGAACTGATCCAGATCAAGAGGTAAATGTACATAATTAAATATCCTTTGTCCAGAGTTAATTTCAGTTCAATCTAGACCCAGTTCAGAACTGGTCCAGATCAGAGGGAAAAGGTTCAGATCAATGGTCAAGATTTAAGTATATGGCCCAGTGTTGGCCGAGATCAGAAGATCAGACCATGGCCCAGTGTTGGCCGAAATCAGAAGGTCAGAACGAGTGGTCCATCATTGGCCGAGATCTGAGGATCACAGCAGATCAGTTTGCAAGTCCAGGTTGGCCGAGATCAGAAGATCAGAAAGTGTGGTCCAGGGTTAGCTGAAATCAGAGGATCACAGCAGCATCATCCCAGCTTCCTCTATCATCTAATACGCATGCTCTCAATAGATCTTCAAAAACATCAACAACATGCATTTTCATCATTCATAACAACATGCACAACAGTTTCGTTTTTCAAACCATAAAATCAAATATAATCACACATCAACATGCATTAACAGCCCTAAATGCAATCTAGAAAGTTGGAAGGTGCCCCTTACCTCTGTTACGTTTTCTTCGTTCGTTTACGTTACCGCGACAAAAGTCGGCAAAACTCCCGTTCGCGTCGCCACTGCAAAAGTTAGTTCTCTAGCTCCGTAACGATGAGAGGAACAACTTTTGTTCTTGACACTTTCTGGTTCGGCGCTTGGATTTCCAAGTAATTTGACTTTTGAGGATGCTCTTTTGTTACAAAAACAGAATGGGAAGAGAAAGAAGGACTGGCGCATGCAGTGAGGAAGGAAGGAAATGTTTCTGCCTTATTTTCTTGCTTCTCACTCATATATATAGGCATATAAGTGCCACATCACCCAACACATTAATATTATAATATTGCTTGATCATCAAGTTCTTAACCACTCTCGTCGTAATTAACAGATAACATCTTAATTAACTGTCCGATATTTAATTACTCGTAATTAAAGTAATTTATCCTTCATCCAATAATTTTAATCCAAACTCCAAAATAAATATTTCTATATATATATATAAATATATATATATATATATATATATTAAATATTTTACAAATATTCCCAAATACACTTAATATTAAATCCATAATTTAATTTTAAATTTAAGGGTCTTACATTACTACCCCCCTTAAATTAGTTTCGTCCTCCAAACTACATGTCGATAAACAACAGAGGATGTTGTTCCCTCATCTTACTCTCTAGTTCCCAAGTCGCGTCTCCAGTAGTCGGATTCCAAATCACTTTGACTTGTGGGACTTCCTTGTTCCTCAACTGTTTAATCTTCCTGTCCTTAATTCTTACAGGTAATACTTCAAACGACAGGTTATCCTTCAGTTGAATTGTGTCTGGTTCGATCACATGTGACGGATCCAAAATGTATTTCCTTAACTGCGACACATGAAATACATCGTGAATATTGGACAATATTGGAGGTAAAGCAATCCGATAAGCCACTGGTCCAATTCGTGCAGTAATCTGGTATGGTCCAATAAATTTCGGAGTCAACTTTCTTGATTTAATAGCTCTGCCAACTCCAGTTGTAGGCGTGACCCTTAGAAATACATGATCACCCTGCTCGAATTCCAAAGGTTTGCGACGCTTGTCCGCATAACTCTTCTGACGGTCCTGTGAAATCTTCATTTTCTCTTGTATCCTCTTGACTTTCTCTGTAGTCTGTTCCACCATCTCAGGTCCTACAATCATACTTTCTCCGTCCTTATACCAGCATAAAGGCGAAAGACACTTGCGTCCATACAAAGCCTCATAGGGTGCCATTCCAATACTTCATCCCAGTTTCCTCCCAGTAAACTCAATCAATGGAAATACCTCATCCCAGTTTCCTCTATCATCCAACACACATGCTCTCAATAGATCTTCTAAGGACTGATTTGTTCTCTCAGTCTGTCCGTCTATTTGCGGATGGTAAGCTGAACTCAATTTCAGTTTCGTTCCCAATACTTCATACAACGCTCCGCAAAAGTGAGATGTGAACTTTGGATCACGGTTCGATACAATACTCGATGGAACTCCGTGTAATCTCACAATCTCGGCAATGTAGATCTCCGTCAGCTTATCTACCTTATAAGTGGTCTTTACCGGCAAGAAATGTGCGGATTTTGTCAATCGATCCACTATTACCCAAATCGAATCATTCTTTTTCCTTGTCTTGGGCAATCCGGTTATAAAATCCATGGAAATGCTATCTCACTTCCATTATGGTATATCCAAAGGTTGCGACATTCCAGCAGGTCGTTGACGTTCCACTTTCGTTTTCTGACAAGTTAAACAAGCCGATACATACTCCGCTACGTCCCTCTTCATTCCTGGACACCAGTAATTCTGTCTTAAGTTCTGGTACATCTTGGTCGCTCTAGGATGAATACTCAATTTGCTCTTATGAGCCTCTTCCAAAATCGTTCTTCTCATATCTGCAACTGTCGGAACACAAATCCTCCCATTACATATCAAAATATTATCTGGTCCAATCCTGAACTCAGTTGTCTTTCCTTGCACTATTAGATTCCTCTTTTCTTGGATTAATGCGTCATCTTGCAAGTTTGCAATCTCCTCAAGTAGACCACTCGAAATTTTTATCATTCCACACTTTAAAATTCCCGGTGCAAACTCTACGTCCAAGTGTAGATCTCTAAAGGCTTCCCACATTTCTTGTTGTCTAACCATTATCATTGAAGATACTGACACACTTTTCCTTCTCAATGCATCAGCCACAACATTGGCTTTCCCAGGGTGGTACTGCAATGAAAAATCAAAATCCTTGAGAGTCTCCATCCATCTCCTCTGACTCATGTTCAATTCTTTCTAATCGAACAGATACCTCAAACTTTTATGGTCACTGAATACCGTGAACGTGCATCCATATAAGTAATGCCTCCAGACCTTTAATGCAAACACTACAGCAGCAAGCTCTAAATCATGAGTAGGATAGTTTCGTTCGTAAGTTTTCAACTGCCTTGAGGCATAGGCTACAACTTTCTTTTGTTGCATCAAAATACATCCCAAACATTGGTGAGATGCATCACAGTAAACTTCATATGGTTCCTCTAGCTGTGGCAAGACCAATACTGGTGAGGTTGTCAACTTTTCCTTAAGCAACTGAAAAATTTCCTCACACTTCTCTGTCCATGCAAACGGCTGATTCTTTCTGGTGAGTTGTGTCAAAGGAGCTACAATCTTAGCAAATCCTTCAATAAATCTCCTGTAGTATCCTGCCAGTCTGACAAAACTACGTATGTCTGTGATAGTCTGAGGCTGTTTCCAAGCGACCCACTTGGTCTGATAAATCCTTTCCCCATGGCGACCCACTTGGTCTGATAAATCCTTTCTCCAACAAACCTTCTATTTGACCCTTAAGCTCGCTTAATTCCAATGGCAACATCCGATACGGCACAATTGAAATAGGTCCAGTTCCTAGGTGTAGATCAATGAAGAATTCCACCTCTCTTACTGGGGTAATCTTGGAATTTCTGTTGGAAATACGTCCGGTTACTCTTTGACTAACACCACATCTTCTATGCTCACATCCATCTTGGTCTCAACGTTAGCCAATGATAAAAATTCCTGAGTTCCTTCTTTCAGTGACACTCTGAGCTTGTTAGCAGCCAAATACCGAACGACTCCAGGTTTGGGGAAAAGAACTAATTTGCGAGCACAATCCAAGACTACATAATTATACGACATCCAATCCATGCTGAGAATGATCTCGAGTGATTTTAGGGGTAAATAGATTAAATTAACCAAGAAATCTCTATTCTTAATAGTTATAGGACAACGTAAACATGCATAATTTACGGTCAAAGTCTTAGCAGATGTGGAAACAACCAAATCAAATGGCAAAGCAGACATAGATAGCTTCAAAAGATTCACATAGTCCATAGCAATGAAAGAATGGGTTGCCCCCGAATCAAAAAGTGCAGTTAGTGTGTTACCTGCAATCTCGCAATCTCACTGGATTAAATTAGGAGCTTGACTTCTGGCTTCAGCACCCATGTGATAGACGCGTCCCCTAGCAATAGGACGAGTAGCCCTAGTTGCGTTCTCTGTTGGTTCCACCTTCGGAACCTTGCAATCCCTTGCAAAATGTCCTGGCTTCTGGCAATTATAACATGTAGGATTCGTTATGGTACAAGCAGTAGCATAATGTCCCTCTTTCCCACATCGGAAACATCGAACCCCTTGTCCCAATTGTCGTCCAAAATTCTGGTTCCCCAGGCGATTCTGACCTCTGTTTTTGTTCTTTGGTCGGTTATATGGCTTAACCACCTGCTTCCCTTTACTGTTCTAATAGTTCATCCGGCTGGGCCCTCATGAATTAAAGTTCCCTCCTCGGTAGGCCATCCTATTCTTCATGTCCTCAACCTCTCTACACTTCTCCACTAAGACTTGGAAACGTTGAATTCCCAATGGTAAGACCGAGTCTTGAATTTCATACTTCAGCCCACTTTGGAAACGATGACACATAAATTGTTCATCCACCTCTTCACGGAAAAATCTGAAATGCCTTGACAAAGATTCAAACTTAGCTGCATATTCACCCACCGTCATGTTTCCTTGGTGTAATTTCAGAAAATCATCACCCAACTTAGTTCTAGTGCTCATCGGAAAGTATTTTTCCAAAAACTTCTTTTTGAACGACTCCCAGTTCACCTCCTCATGAGCTGATACTCTGCATCCCCTAGCAGCGGATATGTAGCATAGTTGACCTTTACCGCTGCCTGGCAATTAATCATTTCAAAAAATTTCTCCATTTCCTGAATCCATTGGTCCGCTCTTTCTGGACCTTCATCACCCTTGAACTTTGGAGGATTATGACGACGAAAATCCTCTAGTCCTCTTGATTCAGCAGCACGAATCTCTCTTTCTCTTTTCTCTAGATCACGTTGAGTCTTCGCAGCCGTCTGTGCAGCAACAGACGCAACCATGTTATTCATCGCTTCAGCCATCCTATCCTCCCGGCTGACGTTGGCTCTTGCAGTGTCGTCTCTCCTTGGAGGCATAGTTCCCTACAAAACCATCATCAAGTAGAAATCTCACACCACTTAGAATAATCCCAAAATATAGCTTAACCATATCATCACTTCAGCATACCACAACTATACAAGACTTGACACTCTAACTACTTGCTCCTACGCATGATCAGATAACGACTCACAACCAACAATCTAAGCAGAGTTCTACCCAAAAGTTTAACCAAAAGTTTAACCAAATGCTCTGATACCAAACTGTAACACCCCGAGTTTTTAAACAACGCGAGTGTATTATTTTTTTCCGACCAAAATAAATAAAAGAATTTTCCAATTTAATTCAGAAATGATTTAAAATCAATTCAAATTAAAAATCGTTCGACATCGTAATCCAAAATACAAAAGTAATTAAATAATTACATCATGATTAATCAAGTAAGATATTTTTCTTTTTTGGAAATTGATCTTCAAAATATACCCAAATAAAAATACATCTAAAAGCTGTATCCTGGACCCACCAAAACATTATCAGAGTGCGGAAGAGATATACAATAATTCCAAAATAAATAATTACATCCCCGAGTTCAAGACCCTATACAACAAGTCTAAACTGATCATGCACTAAAGCTACAGTAACAAGGATTCCCTCCGCATCCCATACAAGTCTCGTCTGACTCCGCAGTTCGCCTCAATGTGACGTCCTCCTTCTCATCATACAGGGAAGGATCAGTCTCCTCCGAAGTCAGATCTATCCACGATCTGGGTGGCTTCGGCGGTGCCGGAATCTCAAAACAATCATCTGATGTCCTAGATGGACCTGGAATATCAACTGCTGCTAGCATCGGTCCTTTATTCTTCTCATCCGCCTTGGGTTCATACTCAGCCCCTCCAGTTACCGGGTTAGGAGTCACCACACCTACTGTGGCCTCCGTCTCAACCCCTTAAGTCGGATCCTTCGCGTCCTCAAAAACTCCGTACTCCTCCAATATCAATTTGGAAGGTACCGGAAAATCAATCCTCGCATGAGTGTGCTCTACGTAAGCCACTGCCCCGTCGATCCTGCAAGTCCTCGCCAATCTCCCCGTGTAAGTCGCCCTACTTGAGATGGGGTCATATACCCAAGCAGTAGGCAAATGACGGTCAAGGAAATCTAGCGACATTTCCGTCGTCTGGGTATCCACCGGTGGTACGGGTTTGGGGGTCATATGAGGGCAAAGCCCAATTTTCCACAATAATAGTAAAGGGTCACCGACCGAAATTAACAATTACCACATAGCAGTTATGTCAAAGATAACAAATACATTCATGGCATGTTCCAATGTTAAGACAACAATAATAAATAAGTATGCTCACTTATTAAAATGTATAATGTCTACATCTTTGCAAAACAGCCAATTTAACATATAAATCATGTTGCAAGTACATATACAATCAACAATCACAACACTCATTTGGCACTTAGAATTCATGAGATACTTGCACACATCGATTTCCACTCATCAGCTCATATCAAATCATGACTCAGAGGTCAACCATCCCAATGCAATATGTATATGTCAATGTACTCAACTCTTGGAATTACCAAGGTGCAGTCTCTCACGGACCAGCACGATTTACAGATCGAATGGTCCGTCTAATACACGCGGAACTATTCCGTAGCCCGAATAAAATAGACCGTCTAATACACGCGAGACTATTTTGAAACCCAGATAGAATAGACCGTCTAATACACGCGGAACTACTCTATAACCCATCACGGTCCCTACATTTACATGTATTAGCCTCTCACAGGCCAAATACACAGAAGTTAAATCCTCGCAGGGATAGAATGGACCTTCTAATACACTCAGAACCACTCTGTAGCCTGGATAGAATAGACCGTCTAATACACGCGGAACTACTATGAACCCGGATAGAATAGACCCTCTAATACACGAGAAACTACTCTATAACCCATCACTGTTACTACTTAACTTCGCAGCCCATCACGGTCACCGCATCAACTCTGTGGCCCATCGCGGTCACCACCCGACTATGCAATGCATGGAAATGCTATGTTTTCTCTTCGAATACGAGGTTCAAAATTTGAATAAAAACTGAATTTTTACAGAAGTGTATTCGAATACGCCAGTGCCGTATCCGAATACATCTTCGAAAATACTGGGATTTTCCCGAAAATTCACTTTAGTTTCAAAACTCTTTTCTTTGAAAACCAACACATCCACGATAACACAAACACCATTTCTTGAACCACAAAACCCAGAATGTCAACAACACAACAGAAATGATTTCTTTCACCGCAACGAAACAACAAAAGCATCATCCACTCAACAACAAGTCACAACAACAGCAAGAACATTACCCTCAACAACAGCCACAAAACAGTACAACCATATCTCAGTACATGCATTTTGATCATCCACAAACCACATGCAAAGGCAGTTTTCAGTATCAACACAACAACACGTTCTTAACACATATAACACATAACAATCATCCATCAAACATGCAGTTAAAGTCCCTACATGCAATCTAAAAAGTTGGAAAGTGCCCTTTACCTTAGTTACGTTTTCTTGTTCGTTTACGTTACCGCGACTAAAACTAGCGAAACTCCCGCTCACATCGTCACTACCAAAGTTGGTTCTCTAGTACCGTAAAGATGAGAGGAATAACTTTCCTTCTTGACACTTTCTTATTCGAGGCTTGGATTTCCAAGTAATTTGAGTTTTGAGTATCCCTTCTCACTACCAACACAAACAGAACTGAACAGAGGAAGAAGAAGAAGGCAGCTCGGGTAGGTTAGGGAAACTGATTTTGTGTTTCTGATTTTTTGTTCCTTCCCTTGCCTCTCACATACATACGCATATATAGGCATACCCCTCACTTACTATATATATATACATATACATATTATAATTAAACTTTCCCCTCAAACAACTAAATACTCCCGTCGCAACTCTGTTGGCAGATAAAATCTTGATCAACTGCTCGATTTTTAACTACTCGTAATTAAATTAAATAATCCTTCGTTCAATAATTTTACTCAATCTCAAAAATATTTATATACATATAGAAATATACATATATCAAATACCTTTACAAATATTCCAAAATACATCTGATATTCAATCCATAATTTAATTTAAATTTAAGGGTCTTACAATATGTCCCGCATATGAAATTGGAAAAACAATTAAACGGCCCTACATCTGAAACGGGCAAAACAATAAGTTTCATTTTCTCCATATAAATGTACTTGCATGTTGAAGATCTTTCCATATCCTTCATCTACTCATCTTAAGCTTCTTATCAAGTATTGTTCAGCTATTTATCTCAACTATTAAACACATTTCTAAGTCATCCAAAAGCATGGTGAGTACGGAGTTTTCTTTTCCCCTTTGTTTTTAATTTTTGGGACATACATGTGTTTGATTTTGATCAGTCTTGTTAATCTTGATTTACATGATTAAGTGAGTATAAATTTCTATTTTGACAATCAAATTTGAGACATGCATGCAAGTATTTGTTAAGAAAATGAAAATCAGAGTTCATGTATGAATTTTTATAATTTATTAGTTTTAAAAATGTGGTGAAATCAATTTTCCAGTGGTTCTGTGCATGTTGGCCATCATAGTCATAAAAGTTGGCATAATTTTTTAGTTTCATTACCGTACTCTATTTGAGGAGAGTGAAGTACGTTTTTTACTAAGTAAATTTAGCCTTGAGGATTTTATTGAAAATTTAAGCTTATATATGTTAATTTAGAACGTGCATGTTATGTTTGTGTCTCTCATTGTGATGTTTTGAATGAATTATATGTTATGAAAAATTTAATTAAATGCGCATAACTAGATTTAAGGTCAAGATGCTTGTCGAGCACGATTTCTACTTGTTAATGTTGTCTCTAATGTGTATGTGAAACTAAGCTTTGTTACATTAACTTTGGTATAAGGGTTTTGGACACTGAAATTATTTAAATAAATTTTTTTGGGGTTATTACGGATTAGGAGAATTAGAGTGTGAGGAAATGAAATTTTTGCATATAGGTGTTTTAAAACTGCATCCAAATTATTCTTCATGATTCTTATGTTGTTATTAATTTCATGACTCTTACGTTGTTATTAATTTCATGACTTTGATGTTGTTACTATTTTCATAACTTCGATGTAGTTTCTAGTGTTTTGCCTATGATTTTCATTTGAATTAAGGACGTAGGAATAAATTATTATGGGTTTAGTGTATCGCTAAATTATTTATGATTGTTGTGGATGAATGATATATTGCATATATGACATAATAAAGACATTTCATACAAAAGATCTCAGTACAACATCATTAATCATATCATACATGGCCTTATTCATAGTGGGACATTCAAGTTGTTCTAGGTATGGAATAACAGGTAAAGGAGAACAATCAGGACGTTGATTGGGGTTTGGCCATAGCACCTTTACCAATCAGGACTCAATTATCTTGGTGATCCACATCAAGATATTGTGCGAATTTTTCTTATTTCAAAGGAAAAGATTTGAGGTCGTGCATATGTTTTTCAGAATTTAAGAAAATAATAATAATATAAGTAAAACTTTTATAGAAATTAAAAGTGAGAGTTTTAACTTGATATGTATAATTGTTTTCATGTTTTATACATATTTATGAAAGAAACTCGTTGAGACTGTTCCCCCTTTTATTTTCAGAGCTCACTGAGATATTTTTATCTCACCCCATTTTTTTTATTTAGCAGGTGGAGGAACATGAGACATGTATTTAGCATCAGAAGATCAGTTCCAAACTTAGGGAATTAAAATTTGATGTTTTATTCTAATTTAGATGTAATCAGACAAATCGTAGTTTATTTTCAAGATGTAATATTTTATGAATCTACTAAAAAAAGTTGTGAACTATATTGATGAATGTAGTTTTCAGTATGTTGGTGATTCTAATTTATTATTCATTATTATTTACCTCTGTTTTATTAAGGTGTATGGGTCCAATTGTCATATTCTAGACAACTAACAATGGGTCTTACACCACTTAGTTAGATCTTCAATTCAATCTCATGTGAAAGCACTTAAATTCACATCATTCTTCATATATTGATTCATATATTTATCATATTCCATCAATATCATTACATGTTGTTTTTCAGTTCAATTACCTCTAAGTGATGAACGATATGCTTGACGTGCATTGTAAATATGTTTGATTGGATGAAACTTTCGACATTATGATCCGTTAATATCATCATATGTTTCTTGGTTTGACCATGTCCTTAGTCATATCACCAAGTACATCTTTCTCTTCATAAGACAATCGACTAAGGAAAGAATAATCAGTCCATTTTTTGCTAACTCGTAGTTATGGAGACCACATGCTACATTCAAATACCACCCATTACCAACACTAATTGATGATGTCCCTCTCAATCTAAATGGACATTCACATTTTTTAGTGCAAATACTCCTCATAGCTATAGGATTTCTCCAATATCTATATTTGTCGCTTCTTTCACAACCAAGAATTAAGTTTGTCTTTGTTCTTGGTCGTGTTATGGCCGTTTTAGATCTAAAGATGACAACATCAATTATATTTTCGCTTCCAATATTTCTAGTTCATCTCAATAAATCATCTTGTGTATCAAACATCATGTTGGTGGTAAATACATCAGTCATATCTACAATATCAAATTCAACACCATCATTCATTGTGTCAATCTCAAATTCCACATCGTCAATCGTTGTGCAAAAATCAGGTTCCAAACCATCATATTTTGTCAATATTGTCTTCCTATTGGTCCATTTATCTGCATGCAATAAGATGTATTAAAACTTCATAAAAATTACCAACACAAACTTAGTTCACGTAGCCTATGCGAACTAATTTCATGTATCCTACGCAATCTCAGCTAACTTAGGATTACCCAAATATAGTTCACCAACGTTTATTTACGTATTTTGATTTTGATAATCAAAATGTTTATCTTCGCACTAACTTAGTTCAGTTTGTTTACATGAACTGTATATGCATAGTTTATGTAAATTTTTACAATTTATTTTTGGCTTAATTTCAGTTTTAGTCCCTCATGATGATTTTTTTTTACCTAAAAATGGTGATGTGACATGTTTTAAGTACATGGCATATAATATGACGATGTAGAAGGATTAACACCCATGAAATCGCAATAAAACCCTCTAAAAACTTAACTATCATTTTCGGAAAATTTTTCATTTTTATAATTTAATTAATGCACATAGATGATTCTATATCATGAAATCGTCTGCCACATTATTTAAAATATATCAAATCGTTATTTTTTAGTACAAAAAAATGAGACAAGGACCAAAACTATCGACTTTTAAAATAAGGATTTTCTAGAATTGATGTAAATAGAGGGACTAAAACTGCAATGAAGTTTTTATTTTTTAAAACATACATGAACTAAGTTCACATAAGATTTCGGAAAAAAAATACGAACGTCGAAAGCAGACTGAGTAAATTTACATACCTTATTTGGAATCACTTGTGCAAGTTTCTTTAACCTTCTATCTACTTTCTTTTGAGATTTTTCATATGAGATGTGAGATATGGTTATGAGATATGAATGTAAGATTTGAGACGAGTAATGATGATTAAGAGAGAAAGAGAAAGTGGAGGGATGGAAACCCTTAAAATGGAAAGTTTATTGGAATTCGAGTTTTCCCCTGTTTGATTCCAGCACATGAAGGAAGGAAACATCGATTTGAGTGGGGCTCACACATAAATTATCTTCACTAGGTTTTGAAAAGAAAGTAGAGTCTACAACTTAGTGGACAAAATATCATGTATATCCTTTCATGTCTTTGTATTTTGTTGATGTGCCTTTTAGTTTTTAATTTTTTTTTTAGTTTTGTCTTGGAGAGAGCACAATGTTTTATAATAAATATTAATAATATTTTTCATTTTAAACAATTTAATTAAAATAATATAAATTAGAACCAAAACATAAAATAATTAATAAAAAATCTATTAAAACCTTATTTTTAAATTTTAAATAATTATATCAATATATACATATATATATATATATACATATATATATATATATATATATATATATATATATATATTGTTTAAAGGTATTACACTGAGTGTAAAATTGTTTTACAACGTCGTCCAATCATAATTATTTAATATTCTACATCATATTAAATTGTTTTTAAATTAAATGCAGTTATTAAATGTTTTGTCAACATAACATGTTATTATTGATTGTCAATGTAAAACAAGTTTACAATGCATCTCCTTTAAATCCATATAAATATATCTCATTTTTATGTAGGAATATTCATGACACTTACTAAAATAGATCTATTTATTTTCTTTCGCTTTTTATACACTTTCACTCCTACCAAACAACAAAAAAATGATCTCACTTTTTATTCACTTTCTATTCATTTAATATTATTTTCTTACTTTTCTCATATAACTTTCTTTTCTCATTTATACAAAGCAAAACTCACAGTATTATTTATCTCTCATTCCACATTTATCATAAAGAACTAGGAAAATGAACAATTTTTTAATCCAAAAATTGAAGTCCCAAAAAGCATCACAAGATAAAAATAAAATAAAATAAAATAAACTTAATTTCAGTTTTGGTCCATCTAATTTCATCAATCCGTAGAACTGGTCTCCTACTTTAAAAGTCGACAATTTTGGTCCATCTCTCATATTTTTGAACTAAAAAAATGACGATTTGACATATTTTAAATGATGTGACATACGATTTCATGATATAAAACTATTTAAATGCATTAATTATTTATATGTCATTAATTAAATTACAAAAATGAAAATTTTCTGAAGTTGAAAGTTAAGTTTTTATAGGGATTTATTGTGATTTCAAGAGTGTGAGTATTAACATCATTGTATCATATATCACGTTATATAAAACATGTCACGTCATCATTTTTCAGTTAAAAAATCATAATGAAGGACCAAAATTGTCAGAATTTAAAATAGGAGGATCGATTTCATGAATTCGTAAAAATAAGTGAATTAAACTGCAATTAAGCCTAAAAAAAATATACCAACTATTTAGTCTCTTTATATCCATTTAGCTTTTCTTACAAAGTGTGTACTTCCTTTTGTAACTTCTCAACATTGTTTTGGCTAGAGCTACCAACTTTGCCAAATTGAGTGAAATATATGTGTGTTTTGAAAACACTCGTGAGGCAAACACCAACACCTAAACCACACACATGACCTGAATGCTCAGCTCTGTACACTTTTCCAATAACATTATCTGGATAGGCATTAATCTTTGATGGAACACCTTCAGTGCAACACGTTCTTGATCTTGAGACAAGTTCTTTGATATCTTTTTCTATTAGAGAAATAAAAGTCAGATAAATTCCACCATACTAACAGGTAGCAAATACTTTATAAACAATAACAATGTTAACTTTTTTGCTTACTACAATGAATTTTCCTTCCTCATTCACATAGTTTCTATTCTTTTTAACCAACGTTGACAATATAACCTCAGCACGACATACATATCTATTCAATTGTAGCTCATAAGATATTAATAAAATATAAATCAATATCTAACTTTCACATACAAATACTTTAATATATTACAAAAATAAAAGTTAGGGATTTAACTTACCATATGACGACCCCTTCTAGCGTTGCTCATACTACCTCCAACAAGTAGACTTTAAGCATCTTTCGATTTTTCATATTTTGCTCACTTAGTTTCTACAATTTTCAAATGTCAGTCATTACATGCATTTAATATAAAATGTCAATGTACTTTGTTCACTTTGTAAAAATAACGCAACAAATATGTATACCTTCATTTGTGGTTTTTATAGTAATTAACAAAATCAATCCAATCATTTTCAGGCACAGGAGGATCAATAGCAAGAAGGTCTTCCTTTCTATTGTTAGGGTAGAATATTTACATCGTAACTTATATTTATAGCCCTTCCATCTTTCTCTTAGGATTGCTCATGTCCATTTGATACCAGCAACATAATCATACACAAAATGATCCTTGCAAGATTATATAAACATATCAATCTTCAATGACAAGAAATACAATAAAAGAAACGTTCTACAAAGTTTAGATAATAACCTGGATGCAATTCCATATTGCTTTACTATTCTTTTCTGAAATTTCATCCCATCTTTCAACGGATATAGGACAAAATGTTGATTTTTTAGCAAGTTCACTGAGAAACCTCACAAGTAAATTTGAACCATTATTATTGCCTTGTCAATTAGCACCGATTTCGACCATAACCTTTTATATCTTCTCAAGATGCCAAACTTGATTTACTACCATTTTTCGAATATAATTTCACCAGTAGAAGTATCTGAGTGTGCAAATAATAATAAAAACTCAAGTAAGATAATATAATAACATTCATATAACCACCACAAAATAAGACAACAAATTTAATGATATGAGATTTTTTACCTCTAACTTTGATAAGTAATGACTCCTTTTTTTTTTGTGATTCAGTTTCATTTGGCCTTCGTGATGGTTCAACTACATCATCCTCAAATGGGATATCTATCATGTTGACATTTGTAAATTGATCCTCATGATGATTATTGTTGAGTTGTTTGGGCTGATCTTGGAGAGTTTCATCATCATTTGAATTTTCTTGTCTCTCTAACCTTTCTAACATTTCTTGTCCCGAACACCTACGCCTTTTCCCCATATCAAATCAAATACCTGCAAATTTTTTTGACAAAAAGATCAAACATATATCTAAAATATATTCCAAATGATTCATAAGATAATCTATGCATTGAATAAACAACAAAAATATGAAGTCTTATATAGCATACTATTTAAAAGCAAAAGAAATATGACAAAATTACAAAGTTCATAATTTAAAATATTAAAATACTCTATAATATTATTCAATCATCTCTATCATTATGACTATTATGATCTTCCTCAACATTTGTTTCATCATTTTCTTGTTCATTGACATTGTCTCGCACTAATTGTAGTTCTTCGATATTCCCAACATTTTGCTCACAAAAAGGTATGTCTTTCATTATTGTCTTTTGCAAGGATGAATGGTTCATCCACTTCATTCACACCGGTGTGAATCAAATGAGAAAAGTTTATACTTGTTATGCCAAATTTATCTATCTTAATTCCCATGTTAGGTTTAGTGTTTACCCAAATACATTTGAATAACACAACCCTTAACATACAAAAGTAATAAAGTTCTATGAAGTCTACCAATTTTCCATAATAAATGTCATTACTTGAGTTTTCAATAGGTTCTCCTCTAATTGAAAACCTCTTAGTAATAGCACACATAACAACACCACTATTTTGGGTTCAAAATCATTTCTCCTTCCTCACTATTTTAAACTAAAATCCATGAATGTTATGAAGGTGCAAACACGAGAAGGGGGGGTTCAATTGTGTTTGAACTTGAATACTTTTTTTTTTTTTTTTTTTTTTTTTTTTTTCTGTTTTTGCAATTTTAAACCAAAACTTTATGTATGAATAAAACAGAGTTAGCAACGGATATAAAGTAAAAATAAAAACACAGAATTTTATACTGGTTCACCATTAACGAGGCTACGTCCAGTCCCTTCACCTTGAAGGATTTCACTAATTTAAACCTTGAATTACAACAATACCACTGACCCTCCAAGTCAGTCTTCTCAAACAGTCTAACAATCCTAGACTTTTGAGGAATGCAGCACCTTGACTTCTTTAAGTCAAGTCTTCTCCTACCAATCTGACAACCCTATATTGTAGAAGGAATTACAATGCCTTGAATCTAATTGCCTAGTAATCTGCTACCCTTTCTGACTCCCTCATATTGTAGACTCTACTTCAACAACTGAGATCTAACACAAGGGAAAGAAAATAACACGAGTGCTTGCTTCTGGAAAGCTGGAACTCACAATTAACCTCACTGAAAACATGAGTGTTTTCTTTTGGAAGTGTATGACTCTTTTCTCATTTTCGATGCTAAGTCTTTTGCCTTGAGCCTCCTATTATAGATGCAGATTAGGGCCTCTTCCAAGCTTAATTTTGAGCTGTATCTTGCTGGATTCTCTTGCAAAAATATATTGACCAATCGGGTTTCATATAAATAAAAAAAACATATCTTTTTAGCTCCAGATTGCCTTTCAAAAATAACTTTGACCAATTCTGACTTTAATTAATTCTGGAACAAATCTTCCTTCCCGTCAATAGCTTCTGAACTCCCATACGACTTCACTTTATTTTTGTAACAAATCCTTTTAATACTTTGATCAAATTTAATTAAATCTCCACCGATTATCATCATGATTAATTCTGGACCCTTTGATCTTCTGCTCTCGTCCACATCTGGACCATACTAAGTGATCTGCTGTGATCCTCTGATTTCGGCCAGCCCTGGACCACACTTTCTAATCTTCTGATCTCGGCTAACCTGGACTTGCAAACTGGTCTGCTGTGATCCTCTGATCTCGGCCAATGCTGGACCACACATTCTGACCTTCTGATTTCGGCCAACACTGGGCCATGGTCTGATCTTCTGATCTCGGTCAACATTGGGCCATAAACTTAAATCTTGACCATTGATCTAAACCTTTTCCCTCTGATCTGGACCAATTCTGAACTGGGTCTGGATTGAACTAAAATTAAATCTGGACAAATAATATTTCAGTCTGGACATTTTACCTTCTGATTTGGATCAGGTCTTGATCAAATCTGGACATCATTTCTTATGGTCTGGACTTAGTTTCATACCCTGAACCATGCTATCTTCTGGTCTGGGTCAAATCTGGATTGAATCTCTTGTTCTGGACCCATTAATTTATCCTCTGATTAAGTATGGATCAAGTATATGTTGTTTATCATTTCACTGCCAGGCCATCTTCTTGTCAGAATAACTTCTGGACTAAGTCAGACTAATGATTACTTCTGGTTTGGATCAAGTCTCCCTCTGGCAGGCTTCCTTCTGGTCTGGTCAAGGTCTCTTTCTGAATTTGCTTCCTTCTGATCTGGGCCAGCAAAGATATCCTCTGGTAATTTCAGGATGCATCCTCTAGTACCTTCTGGATGCATTATCTGGTGTCTTCATCTTCTACCTCTAGAACTTTTATCTTCTGGTGGCATTTAATGTAATCTATCTATGTACCAAATAAGGTTACATGGAGTGCTTTTGTAAGCATCAAAATCCTAAGTACTTAGAACCAACTTGGTTCCAACAATCTCCCCTTTTTTGATGATGACAAAACCTTAACTTATTTTGCTATAACCCGAAGTGCTGAAATACTCCCCCTCAGACCAATCTCTCCCCCTAAGTCTGATACTGACTTTTTCTTCTCCTTTTCAACTCCTTCTTGATCACTCTTTCTTTTCTTCTCTTCTCCTCTCCTTTTCAACTCCTTCTCTATTCATCTCTTTTTGATTTATTTTTCTCTCTCCCTGTTGCTTCTCCTTTTCAACTCCTTCTCTTTTCACTCTTTCTTTTTCTCTCTTTATTTTTCTCTCTCCCTGTTTCTTCTCCTTTTCAACTCCCTCTCTTTTCATCTCTCATTTTCTACTTATATCTCCTTTTCCTCTCTCTCCCCCTTTTTGTCATCAGTCAAAAAAAGGTCCTACTATTTTTGTATTTTTGTATTTTTTTTTACAACGTACAGAAATTAAAAACAAAAAATAAAAGACATAAAATTAAAATTACAAGAAAATTAAAAACTCCTAAGAAGACTACTTGAACTAGTCAGATATGGAGACAATGTTGAGATGTTTCTTGATGAACTCGAACCTGTCTTCAGGTAATGCTTTGGTGAAGATGTCAGCCCATTGATGATCAGTGTCCACAAACTGGATGCTTAAAGTCCCTTTTTGAACATTGTCCCTAATGAAATGGTGTTTTATTACAATGTGTTTGGCTCTAGAGTGTAAGATCGGGTTCTTGGTTAGGTTTATGGCTGAAGTGTTATCACAGAACAAAGGGATATTGGTTTCAAAGATGTTGTAATCTTCAAGTTGATGTTTCATCCAGATTAACTTTGAGTTGCATCCTGCTGCTGATATATACTCAGCCTCAGTTGTTGACATGGCAATGGTGCTTTGTCTTTTGCTAGACCAAGAGATCAAATTATCACCTAAGAATGTGCAGTTGCCGCTTGTACTTTTCCTTTCCAGCTTGTCTCCAGCATAGTCGGAATCACAAAAACCTTTGAGTTTGTAGGTGGGGGTTTTCTTGTATAACAGGGTAAGGTTGGTGGTTCCTTTAAGGTATCTCAGAATTCATTTGACAGCACTTAAATGGGATTCCCTAGGGTCAGCTTGAAAGCGGGCACAAACACAAACACTAAACAAAATGTCAGGTCTAGAAGCAGTTAAATAAAGAAGGGATCCAATCATACCTCGGTATGTTTTCTGGTCTACCTTTTGGCTGGTTTCATCTTTCTCAAGTGAGCAGGTTGGGTGCATGGGGGTGGCCATAGGCTTACATTCACTCATTTGAACTTTTTAAGAAGTTCTTTAGTGTATTTAGATTGGTGAATGAGTATACCTAATTTACCTTGATGAATCTGAATTCCCAGGAAGAACTTAAGTTCTCCCATCATGCTCATTTGGAACTCTTTCTGCATTAGGTCAGAAAACTCTTTGCACAAAGTGCCATTAGTCGATCCAAAGATGATATCGTCAACATACACTTGAATAATTAAAATATCATTTTTAATGGATTTCCTAAATAGAGTATTATCAATCTGGCCTCTATCAAATTCATTCTTAAGTAGAAATGTACTAAGTCTGTCATACCATGCCCTTGGTGCTTGTTTTAAACCATATAAAGATTTTTTAAGTTTAAAAACATGGTCTGGAAAATCAGAATTTTCAAATCCAGGGGGTTGTTTGACATAGACTTCCTCACTTATATAGCCATTTAAGAATGCACTTTTAACATCCATTTGATACAGAATTATATCGTGATTATCAGCAAATGATAAAAGAATTCTAATTGCTTCTAACCTAGCCACTGGAGCAAATGTCTCAGTGTAATCGATACCTTCCTGTTGATTGTATCCTTGAGCTACTAATCTGGCTTTGTTCCTTACCACTTCACCTTTTTCATTGAGTTTATTCCTGAACACCCACTTGGTTCCAATAATGTTTTTGTTTGGTCTGGATATCAGATCTCAAACATCATTCCTTTGAAATTCGTTCAGCTCTTCTTGCATTGCAAGTATCCAACCTTTTACTTCAGATTTGAAGATTTGTCGTATTCTTGCTTGAAGCTTCTGCTTTTTCAAGTTCTTTTGCCTGCAACAGCTTCTGATTCTGATAAATCAGCTTCTGGTTCAGGTAAGTCTGTAACAGCTTCTGATTCTGGTAAATATCCAGATTTCTTTTCTGACTTATCTTGGCTGTTTCTGACTTGATCAAGTTTATCTTTTGAAGATTTGTCATAGGTTTCTGACTTGCTTGTATCCTCTACCTTTCCAGGTACTTCTGTTTCTTCTACTTCTGCCTCTGCTCCCTTTGGTTCTGGTGAACCTGCACTATTATTAATTCTGCTTCTAGTGGTTTCTGCTTGTTTTTTGAAACCACTAGAATGCTATTTCTGCTGAAGTGTTCAATTCGTGTGAATCACCTGGTTCCTCTGACAGTTTGAAAACTTGCAGAATACTTATCTAGCTTTGATTTGTTAAGATCAATCTTCTTGTTATCACAGTAAACATAAATATCAAATAATAATAGTATTTACAGCAAGATGTAACCTCTATGTCAACAGTTTCAGTTTTACTCTGAAAATCCTCTTGCTTCTGATTTTCAGATTCTGAATCTGTATGTTCTGTGATTACATGGTTTGGATTAAGGGATTTGAATTCCCTTCCAGGTTTGTAGTCTTGATGAATTTCACTGGAGTGTTTGAAGAACTTTCGTGATTCTGATTCTTCTCTTTCTGATTTGGCTGATACACCATGTTCCTCTGGTGCTTGTGGAACTTATGGTGATTCTGGTAATTCTGCTTCTTCTGGTAATACTGAAGTTGATGTGTGTGGTTCTAATGTTTGTGGGTGAACCTCTGATTCTGATACTTATACTGGTTCTGGTACTGATTCTGATTCTGGTTCCAGTGTTTGTTCTGGTTCCAGTTCATGTGCCTCTGATATTGGTTCCAGTTCTGATTCTGGTTCCAGTTCCTGTTCTGATTCGTGTGATATGTGTGATTTCTTTGATATTTCCTGTTCTTCCTATGATTCTGGTTCTGATTCTGATAGGTATTGTGTTGACCAGTTCTTCTTCTACCAGAGTCAATTGGCTTCTGTTTGGTAGATGTTGGAACATAAACCTTATTATGCTTGTGCATTGCCAACATCCATTGTCCAGGCACCATTGTTGGTGTCTCCTTCTGGTTGTTCAGAATATCTGCAACATAGACAATTTGATCTTTTGGTACCCATAACTGATTGGGTCCAGGTTTGTTAGTCTTAACAGCTCCCTTATCTTGTTCAGATTTTACCATTGGACAAGATAGTTCAGAGTGACCTTTCTTGGCACAAACAATGCATAAAATATCAGAATGAACAGCTTTACTTTCAGCAATCGTTTCTGTAAAACCAAGACCTCTCTTTCCACTGTTACTGTTTCCATAAATCATAGATGCATATTTACTTCTTTCCATTCCATTAGAAATAAAGTTTTGAAAAAATTGTTCATGCATATCAGATTCACAAACAGTTTTGGAAATGGAAAACATATTACTTTTGAGAGTTTGGTTTTCAGATTTGAGTCTTGCAACTTCAGTTTTAAAATCCTTATTTTCAGTTGCATACTCAGAATTTCGATTCTTTAAAACTTGGACTTCTTTGGTTAGATTTTTCTTATCTTCCCTAAGAGTTTTCAGTTTTAAAGACATCTTATTGTTTGCATTTAAAAAGTCTTTAACAGCATCAATTAATTCAGATTTAGTGAGATCAGAAAATACCTCATTGTCCTCATCTTTTGAATCTGTTCTAGTGTCTGAGTTGTATCCAGAACTTGAGTTGGTATGAGCCATCAGATCCAGAATTGCTTCCTCTTATGTGCTTCCAGACATGCCTGAATGACTGCTTTGATCATTCTTCCTTCTGTCAGCTTTCCTTCCTGAAATTGTGCCTTTATGAAGTCCAAAGGCAGACCTGATGTGGCCATCATTGCTGTTTCTGCCTCTTCTGCATCAGACGATTCTTCTTTTGATTCTAATATATCTCAGGCTGCCATCAGACCCTTCTTTCTGAATCTGGAACTCTTCTTGTGTTGTTTGCCTTTTTCAAGATTTGGACATTCTTACTTGATATGTCCAGGTTCATTGCATCCATAACAGATGATGCTCTTCTTTTCAGATTCTTCCTTTCCTTTGCTGTTATGTTTCTTCCTGGAGCTTCTCCTCTTCCTGTTTTCCCATATCTTAACCATCTGTTTGGTTAAGTAAGCCATATCATCACAGTCATTGCCACTATCCTCTTATTCTGATATTGCCCTTGCAGCTTTCTTCTGTTTCGTCTTTAGGGCCAGATTCTTCTTCTTCTTTGGTTCATTTGCTTCTAGTTCTATTTCATGAGATCTGAGTGAGCTGATCAGATCTTCAAGTTTTAAGTTATTCAGATCTTTGGCTTGCTGAACTGCAATAACCACTGGTCTCCACTTGGTTGGTAAGCTTCTTAGAATCTTCTTGACATGATCTGCTGTTGTGTAGCTTTTCTTCAAGACCTTCAGTCAAGATATCAGAGTCTGGAATCTACAGAACATTCCATCAATGTCTTCATCATCTTCCATCTTGAACATCTCATACTGTTTGACCAGTATGTTAGCCCTTGCTTCTTGAACCTGTTGGCTTCCTTCATATGTCAGAACCAGACTGTCGAATATGCTCTTTGTTGTTTCTTTATCTGTGCATCTGTCAAATTCCATGAATGTGATGGCACTTATCATGATGTTACTGGACTTGTGATGCAGTTTGTATAATTTGCTCTGGTCTGGTTTCATATCTTCCATGTCCAGTTCTTTAGTTCGATCTCCTAGAACAGTAGGTGCAGTGTATCCTTTGACTACCAGCTTCCGTAATTCAGGATCTTGAGATATGAAGAAACTTCTCATTCTGTCCTTCCAATACTCAAACCTGTCTCCATCAAATAGCGGTGGTCTGTAGATGTTGCCTCCAAATTCTTCTGACATGTTGAAACCCCTTGGACCTATCCTTAAACACTGTTAAGTGCTCAGCCTTGAGACCGAGCTTGGATGCCAATTGAAGGTGCAAACACGAGAAGGGGGATTGAATTGTGTTTGACTAACTTGAATACTTTTTCTGTTTTTGCAGTTTTAAACCAAAACATGATGTATGAATAAAACAGAGTTAGCAGCGGATATAAAGTAAAAATAAAAACACAGAATTTTATACTGGTTCACCGTTAACGAGTCTACGTCCAGTCCCTTCACCATGAAGGATTTCACTAATTCAAACCTTGAATTACAACAATACCACTAACCCTCCAAGTCAGTCTTCTCAAACAGTCTAACAATCCTAGACTTTTGAGGAATGCAGCACCTTGACTTCTTAAGTCAAGTCTTCTCCTACCAATCTGACAACCCTATATTGTAGAAGGAATTACAACGACTTAAATCTAATTGCCTAGTAATTTGCTACCCCTTCTGACTCCCTCAGATTGTGGACTCTACTTCAACAACTTAGATCTAACACAAGCGAAAGAAAATAACACGAGTGCTTGCTTCTGGAAAGCTGGAACTCACAATTAACCTCACTGAAAACTTGAGTGTTTGTTTTGGAAGTGTATGACTTTTTTGTGATTTTCGATGCTAAGTCTTCGGCCTTGAGCCTCCTTTTATAGATGCAGATTAGGGCCTATTCCAAGCTTAATTTCGAGCTGTATCTTGCTGGATTCTCTTGCAAAAATATATTGACCAATCGGGTTTCATATAAATAAAAAACATATTTTTTTAGCTCCAGATTGCCTTTCAAAAATAACTTTGACCAATTCTGACTTTAATTAATTCTGGAACAAATCTTCTTTCCCGTCAATAGCTTCTGAACTCCCATACGACTTCACTTTATTTTTGTAACAAATCCTTTTAATACTTTGATCAAATTTAATTAAATCTCCACCGATTATCATCATGATTAATTCTGGACCCTTTGATCTTCTGCTCTCGTCCACATCTGGACCATACTAAGTGATCTGTTGTGATCCTCTTATTTCGGCCATCCCTGGACCACACTTTCTGATCTTCTGATCTCGGCCAACTTGGACTTGCAAACTGATCTGATGTGTTCCTCTGATCTCGGCCAATGTTGGACCACACATTCTGACCTTCTGATTTCGGCCAACACTGGGTCATGGTCTGATCTTCTGATCTCGGCCAACACTGGGCCATAAACTTAAATCTTGAGCATTGATTTGAACCTTTTCCCTCTGATCTGGACCAATTCTGAACTGGGTCTCTGAAATTAAATCTGGACAAATAATATTTCAGTCTGGACATTTTACCTTCTGATTTGGATAAGGTCTTGATCAAATCTGGACATCATTTCTTCTGGTCTGGACTTAGTTTCATACCCTGAACCATGCTATCTTCTGGTCTGGGTCAAATCTGGATTGAATCTCTTGTTCTGGACCCATTAATTTATCCTCTGATTAAGTCTGGATCAAGTCTGGGCTGTTTATCATTTCACTGCCAGGCCATCTTCTAGTCAAAATAACTTCTGGACTAAGTCTGACTAATGATTCCTTCTGGTTTGGATCAAGTCTCCCTCTGGCAGGCTTCCTTCTGGTCTGGTCCAGGTCTCCTTATGACTTTTCTTCCTTCTGATATGGGCCAGCAAAGATATCCTCTGGTAATTTCAAGATGCATCCTCTGGTACCTTCTGGATGCATTATCTGGTGTCTTCATCTTCTACCTCTGGAACCTTTATCTTCTGGTGGCATTTAATGTAATCTTTCTAAGTACAAAATAAGGTTACATGGAGTGCTTTTGTAAACATCAAAATCCTAAGTACTTAGAACCAACTTGGTTCCAACATGTTATACCCATCAAATCTCCTTGCAATGTTATTTGGTCCTTTAGCAAGCCATCCAATTCCAGTTGTAATATTTGGATAATCTTTTCTTGCAACCTATAATATTTTTAAAAGGTATTATAACAATTATATATATAATGAGATTTTTATGTGAAAAATTAAGTCAAACTACATATAGATATCCTTACATATTCGTTGAACCATTTGTGAATTTCTAGAGGAATTTCTTTTACCACGATGCATTCTAGCAACCACTATCTTACACTTTCTACATGAAGAATTTGTGGTTAGTACATTTGGTATAGAAATAAATATTGAGATGATAATTAAGTATATATGTAAAAGCATAAAACTTACTCCCGAAATGCACCAACCAATTCACAATTAGCTAAGACATAGCGATGAGCATGGATCATCTCCAATTGTGGAATCGAAAAAATCTTGGAAGCTCCAACATGCTTTCTTGATGTAGGAAATAAATTCGACAAAATAGTGGATTCACTGCTAGCACTAACCGCATTGTCACCATCATTGTGTCTTGGTCTATTGAACCTTGTTTCAATATTACCATCCTCAAAATATGTTGAACAAAATGTAAGGCATTCTTCTGTAATGTATCCTTCAGTTATACAACCTTCTGGTGCAGCCTTGTTACGAACATATGATTTTAAATGGCCAAGGGTTCTAAATATGAATGGATGTAAGTCTAATAAAATAAAATAAAAATTTCAATTTATAATGCACAGGACCGACAATCATTGCTTCTTCTCCAAGATGATTGACCAAATGAACCATAATAGTGAAAAAAGAAGGAGGAAATATCATTTCCATATGGCAAAGGGTAAAAGAAATTCGTTGTTGGAGTTTCTGCATATGCTTCACATTAAAACTCTGCTTGATATTTCTCTAAAGTAGTTACATAGTTCAATCAATACAGAACTAACTTCTTTAGGAAGAGTTTTTCTAAAAGCAATTGAAAAAAGATGTTCCATTAGAATATGTGAATCATGAATTTTAAGACTCGAGACCTTACGCTTTTTAACATCAACACATCTAGAAACTTTTGATGCGTAATGTAACACCCCAAATTTTATAATAAACTATTTTATTAATGAAATATGATTTTCAATAATTAATTTGATGTTAAAATTATTTTAGAATACATGTTAATAAATTTCGTGATTAGTTTATGTTATATGTGTGCTTTAGATGATATGCTACTTTTATACATATTGGACTAAATGAGTAATATAAATAATAAATATTATATTTTATTATTTTATATATTTTTCTAAATAGTATTTTAGTGTAATATTTTAAAGAATAAAATTTTAAGCGATTTTATGTGTATATGCCCGTAGACAATTAATGTGATATTTACAATGCGATTGACTGATGTTATAACTATTTTCTATTTTAAGTTATATATTTCATAAATAATTATCTTGAGATAGTGGTAATATTGTATTTGATTTTCTTGATTTTTATATACTTGTTATGACATTGTGATTTTATATATATTTATTTTGATTCATTAATTAATATAAAGTATTGATATTATATTTATTTATTTTATAATTTTAAATATTTTTTTAACGATGATAGTAATTTAATGTGAGTATTTGGAAAAATAAGTATAATTTTAGAGATTAATTTGAATATGAGAGTTTTGATTATTAATATATTATAAAAGATTAATTACTTTATTTTATATACTATTAGTTTTAAAATAGTAGTAATATTTTATGAATTAAATTGTGTTTTAAAAACAAAATATTAATAAAAATTAGTTTTTAATTGTTGATTTTATTTTAAAAAAATAATAATAATAGAATAAAGGAGTAATTAAAATGTGTTTTATAAGTTATGTCCATATGCAAAAGTAAACCTAATTAAATTATAATAACCACACAAAAAAAATAATTAAAAAAAAGAAGAAGAAGAAGAAAAGAACGAAGCAGCCGTGCACGTAAAAAAACGCACAACATCCCTTTCCTCTCAAATTCATCCCATCAATTCCTTGTCATTTGAACCGATCCCAACTTCTATCCCACACAAAATCGGCCACTGAATCCATTTTTAGCATTAATTTTATCGATCGTGGCTCCGTTTCATCAGAAACAGTTGTGTTACTTTCCTTGGGCGAGCTATTTTTGGCCGATTCCGATCACCACGTTTGTCGTATCAAAAAACTAACATCGTTTTTGGATTCCTCTCGTCGAAACCTTCAAGAAGCACTACTCATTTGCATTTTTCGGTGAAATTGATGTCGGACCCTTTCGGCGCTACGACGAGTCGGTGAGACTTTTCTACAGTTTTTTTCTCGTCGTTTTGACTCTCTTTTTGCTCCAAAAATTTTTATTAATTATTTAACATTGATTTTTATGCTCCACATAATTTATCAGTCACGTCTCAAAGATTTTGTGAACTCGCCGTTTATTTGGATTCACTCGCTGTACGTTGTTAATCTACGGTTACTGTTGAAAACTTCCATTGATTTCTGTGATTAGAGAAAGCGTCTAAGTAAGGTAAGGGGTGAGAGAGAGTTTGAATTCATGAGTATAATATATTGTGAGATGAATGGGAAAACCGTATTTCCCAACGATTAATCCAGGGCTTGCTACGTACAGCAGTAGCCATTTGAGTGATAAATTGATTAATGTGAAAATATGGAAATTATGAGATTAAAATTTGGAATAAAAATATTTATAAAGTGTTGATTGAATTAATTTTGTTAAATTTGTGGTATTTTATATTATCGTGATGTTTGATTTATTTTCGTTAAATGTGTGATATTTGATATTATTGTGATATTGGATGTCGAATGAATTTTATGTATGTTTGATTATAGGAGTTTTTGTGATGTGATACTAAAAGATGGATACATTGTGATGAGTTTATGTGATGATGATGTATGATTAATAATAGTGATGTTATAAACTTGTGATGAGGATACTGAAGTAACCCCATAATTGATGAAATAATGATGATTCCAATTTCTGTTTGAGATGATGGTCTTAATGGAGTAACATAGGCCAACGAGGGGAGAAAATAAATATTGATGATTTTTGAAGTGAAGATTATTTTGTCATCATATAGGTAGGGCCTGACAAGCCTAGTGATTCCGGGGAAGTACAACTGAATTGAGTCTGATCGTGGCAGTCTACTATTGAGCCTTAAGGCAAGATTGTTAGACCTTGGAGGTATTCGGGTGGGGAATTCCTAGGTGACTTGGAGGTAGCACTCCAAATGTCGGGAGCTACCACGCATTACACGTTTACCTCGACTGTCACGTATATGTGTCTCGGGTTGAGTTGAGGGGATCTATGAGGACATGGCCAATTTGAATTGTCCGTCCACCGGGATGGTGGCATAGTATCAAGCCTCCTAGCCAAGTACTTCAGAGTTAGAATGGTACCACATTGTGAAGTAGAGTTTAAGCTCATGCATAACATTGTGTCTCATTGTGATTGTTTTGTTGTGATTAATATTGTATCGCGATAATACTTTCTCTCAGATAATTTGATGTTATAGTGAAATGTATTGATTTCTCTTGAGTGATTTTGAGTTTATAATGTGATGTTTTTTTTTTCTTGAAGAATGTTTATATAATGATACGGTTTGTTATGATTAATTGCGTGTTCTTCTTACTTATATTATACTATAAGCATGATTTCGAAAGTCACCTCCTTCATTGTTTGTGTTCGTCTGGCTTGGCCCTGCGTTTGCGAAATCGCAGTTATTACAGGTTAATGAGTCTTGAAGTTCAAGTTTGGGAGAAATTCCGCTCTGATAGGTGATACTGGGAATAAGAGTTGTAAATTGTATTTTACTTTTACCTTTTATTAGAAAAGACTTTTCGGTATGAAAATCTTATAAGTACTAGTTAGTTTTTGAAATTAAATTAAAAAAAAATCTTGTATAAATTACTATATATATGTTGTTTTGGGGTTTAGGGTGTCACACATAACTATCTGGAAAAACCACATTTTTTAGAATTTGTAGGAAGATATCTTTCTATGAATTTTTTAGAACATGATTGAGGAAACTTTGAGGAATTAGGATATGGATGAAGCTTTCCCTTAATTCCCATTGCCTACAAGTCTTTATGAGCATGAAGATTGTCTTTTGTTCGATTTTTCTTATCAAGTATTGTGAACAATACATTGTCAGAAACATTCTTCTCTATGTGCAATGGATCAAGGCAATCACGAATAAGATTATGCTTCTAATAAGGTAGATCCCAAAAAATAATATTTTTCTTCCATTGTAGTGGGCCTTCCTCACTTGTACCCTCATCACATGACCCTTTGCGACTATATTCCTCAATTTGTCCAAGTATATCTGAACCTAACATTGGAACATGGGCAGATCTAAACTCCAAAAATCCATCAAATGAATTTTTAGTGTACCTGTACTCGTGATCATGTGGTAAATATCGACAATGCCCCATGAAACAATTTTTTCTACCAAATTTCAACCTTTTAGATTATGTATCATATCTACATGATGGGCAAGCAAACAATGTGTGTGTATTCCATCTAGATAAGTTATCAAGTCCAGGAAAATCACTAATAGTACAAAACAAGCGCACACATATGAAACATTTCATTCGTAGAGGAATCATAAGCCTCCACACCATTCCATAATTTTTGTAACTCTGCAACTAAAGGTTGTAGGTAAAGATCAATACTATTACCAGACACCTTAGGGCCAAGAATTATTATTGACATGATAAGAGAAGTTTGCTTCATACAATATTATGGAAGGTAGTTCTAAAGGTACAACATCGCATGCCAAACACTATAAGTAGAACTTAAAGTTCCAAATGGATTAAAACCATCTGTAGCCAATCCAAGTCTTACATTACGAGGATATGAAGCAAAGTTTGGATAAAATGAATTGAATTCCTTCCATGCTTTACTATCTCTTGGATGCCTAAACAATCCATCAGGGTTTGCCATTGTAGTATGCTATTTCAATAGCTTTGATGTTTTAGGAGACATGTATAACCTTTTCAACCTAGGTATAAGTAAGCAGTATCGAAGTACTTTAGCGAGTTTTGGCTTCTTTTTCTTTTGGAAATCTGGTACATCATTTTCACCACCATCATTTTCATTTTATTTCCATCTAGACGTGTTACATTTCTTACATTTATCTCTCTTCTCATCCTCCAATGATCTCCAATATAACATACAATTATTTGGACATGCATGAATTTTCTCATATCTTCGACTTAACATCTTAATCAATTTTTTTTTTTGCTTCATAGAAAGATGTCGGTAGTTTAGCATGGGGGAAACCATCATTTTGAAGTTCAATGATCATTGAAAATGTCTTATCATTAGCATCACATAAAACTTTTATATGATATAGACGAATAGTGAATGACAGTTTCCTAAATTTTGTGCAACCATTATAAAGTTCTTGATTCCCATCTTCCATCAACTCTATAACTTTTTTCAAAATCCTCATAACTTGCATCATTTGCACCATAGGGTGGTTACTATTAGGAATATTTGATCACCCATCATCTTGAATTCCTTGATCATCTATGACACCAAATATGTCATTCAATAGTTTGTCAATCCAACTCTTATCAATCTTAGTTGGATGAATCTGTTTTCATATTTGAATAAAATTATTAAGGCATTTAAGGTATCAAATAATAATATAAAGAAATTATATTTTACTAATATACATTCATAAACTATTCACACAAGTAATCTAACAAATTGTATTGCACTTAGATCAAAACTTATATTCTACAAAATTAGAAACATAGATCAAAACTTAAGTTTGATAACAAATAAAAACTTAAGTTTATGAACAAATTATATTTCACCAAATCTATGAAAGAAAAGAAAACAAAAACAAAAAACCAACAAGACAAAATAGGATTATGCAAATTCATTCGTTTGTAAAAATTAAAAATAAACTAAATGAGTTTCTATCTTTTGAAATGGCAAAAGTAATTTGAAAATATCTTTTAGTTAAATTGTAATTATTTATGATGGTAGATGCATAATCATGTGGCAACTATAGGACAAACAACAATATTATGGTATTGGATGTTTAGTGAAGTACTAACAATAGGAAAAATAGGTTTGGTCGAAAGTATAGTGCTGAAACGTTATGTTTACATTGGTTTTTAAATTAAATTATTATTATTTTTAGTTCAATTAGGTTTCCTTAAAAATATTCTCTTATGAAATAGATTTTCTTAAAAATATTCTCTTATGAAATAGATTTCAAGTTTAGATGAAGTACAATTTTGATACATGTAAAGTATAAAAAACGTCATGTTATTAATCATAGTGTGGGATTTCATATTTTTTCTCTATAATAATAATTACCTACACAACAATGTCCTAATAAAGCTCAAGGCAAAACTAAAAATACCAAATATTTATGCAGTTTATCCTCTTCCACATGATATATATCAAGTATTTAATGTCATATATAAACCAAAAATATGAAAGTCTACATTAATTTAATTTTATCTAAATTATAATCTTTTTTTCACTCAACAGAAATGTAATAATTAAGTTTGAAGGGCATACAATGCAAATTTTATAACCTACTACAAATCTAAAGCCACATAAAGTGATCATACACACTTCACTATTAAAAATTCAAAGAAAATCATTCATAGAATATGTAAAAGAAGGAATTACAAATTACACATGCCTTTATCCTCCATATGTAACAGAAACATGAAAGAAGATAAAAACCATTGAAAATGATACAATTTCAAATGACAATATCACTCAATTGAAAATTATCAATATCCAAAATTCATAATCATAAGCTTTTAATGATAGCACTGTTAAATTTTCATTGTCACAACCATAGTCAAAATAATTGATACAAAGTTTTAAAAGAGGAAACAAAATGGATTTTCTCAATCACAATTACACAATGACAAAGATAATTAATAACAACAACAACAAAAAAATCGTCATTTTTCCAATGAACATGTTGCATTTTTTGTTGACACTCACAAATTTTCCAAAACAATATATAGGAAAGTTCAACTACAAAATCAACAATCCCCAACTCTAAAAACAAAAACACAAAATTCTCCAACTACCACAATAAAGAGACACAACCTAAAGAACATAATCAACAAACAAGTTTGTAAAAAACATAACATGAAGATAAAAAATAGAACTTGAAGAAGCTGCAAAGAACAAGTCATTGTGTGTCGATATCAGCTGCAAAAATTAAAACCAAAAAAAGTTAAAATTAAAATTAGCGAAACTTAAGAAAACACAACCATTTCATAGAGAAGATGGAAAAACAAGTGATGGAGGATTCACCGGAGTCGGAGAGAATGTTGTACGGCTTGATGTTGAGACAGTGGCAAAGATCGACGACTTCAAGAAGTTTTATGGTTCAACTTGGAGAAAATCACGACTGGTTGAATCAGAGATGAGAGATTTGTCGATGTCTTGGTGGCGTACGATGGTGTTAGGGTCAAAGGACTCGAAACTATGGCGTAAGGGTGAAAGGACTTGAAACGGTGACGTTACGGTAGGGTACGATGTCTTGGTGACTGTTGATTTAAGGATTTTTAGAGATTTAGAGATAATAATGGGAAAAAGGGAATCTAAAAAAAGGGAAAAATGAAAACGACCGAAATTGGAAAAGAGGGAAGCAACACACTCTTATTATAATGTGAAACACACTAATCGTGGCAAATATTTTTAAGTTACACACGGTCACCATGACCGTGGCTAATGGACAGTGGTTAATCGCTGATTTTCTTATAGTGATAATTTATCTTGTGCATGGCACAAGTATACATACTAGTTATATCAATAGTGTCATCTTAAAAAATATGTTCTACTTAAATATTGAAGTACTTTTTAATTATTATAAATAAATTTTTCATTTTTAAAATAAAATTTTATTTTAAAAAATGTCATCAGCCGAATCAAACCAACATGTTGTTCGGTGTTTTGATTTGGTTTAAATTTTGGGAAAAAATATTGTAAAATTTCAATCAAACCAAATCAACAATATATATTTCATTACTACAAATTCGGTCTTTTGTGATTGATTTAGTGACCAAAATTAATTGGTCACTATATAGATTGATTTAGAGATTAAATTTTCGTTGTCGTTAACCAAATATAAATTAGTCTCTAATATAATCGGAAAAATATTTTAGTGACTGTCTTAGCAACTAAAATTAATTGGTCCTAAATTTTATTTTTTAACGATTGTCAGATATCAGAATATCTATATTTAGTTATTTTTAGGGATTTAATCATTAATAAACACCAAATTTTCCTTTTTTTTTTTTATTATTGTTAGGATTTAATTGTCCCCTTTTTTATTAAGGTATACAGAAATAAGTTGTCTTGATATTTTTTTCTCAAAACTAAAAACTACTTAAAGTTTTTTCAAAAACTTAACTGAATCTTACAATTGTTTTAAAGGACTAAAAATGAATAGTATAAGGGTGATGAATTACTAAATATGTTTAATTAAGGAGATTAATTACTAAATGTTTCAATTATTTAATTTAATTTGTTTAAAAACATCTAAACTTTAAGTAGATTTTAAGGTGATGAATTTATCTACACATTAAATTGATCGAAATAGATTTAAGGGTGACATGAAATTTCCCTCATTTAACGGCCGGACCATAGTAAGTTGTATTGGTGTTTGGTTATGGTTTTGTAGAAAATTTAATGTCAAGTGCGAAAAGTGTATTGGTGATGAGGCATATCAGGTTTACTACAATGTGATATAGTATAACTTGCACTCAATGGTTAAAAAGGTCAAATAGAAATTCACTTTAGCCGACGCTAGCACATGAAGTTTTTTTGTTTTGTTTTTTTCATTAAACATTAGCGTCATTTAGATGCTATGTAAAATATGGCTACTTTTTATATTTTTCACCATTGTAGTGTCAGTTGGTTCGACGCTATATTTTGTAATTTATAAAATTAAATATTTTATTGTTTCTCTTTTTCAATAAAATATTTTTATTTTTATTTTTATTTTTATTTTTATCTACTCTTATTTACCTCTTTTGCCTCTCAATTCACATAACCTTTTTTTTTTCCTCAAACCTCACACCGTATTCATAATCAATGTTTCATATGTTCAGAACCCTAAAATTGAAATGAACTAAAATGAAGCCATGGCTCATGGCCGTCGCCGCAAATAGAAAAGTCATATGTCTCTTCTCTCTTCGCACAACAATTATTTATTCGGTCTTCTCTCTTTGCGTGTCTGCGCCTTCTGTCACCCTCTGTCTTCCGCCGTATCCTCTCAGGCATTCATCCACCTCTGTTTTCGCCGTTTCACCATTTTGGTTCATCTTCATTATTTTGCTTGTCTGATACCCTTTTGAGACAAACTCATGCTTTACCATCCAAAACTTTTGAAATGAAAAACTGGTTATGTGTCCAAAATTCGAGTTCATGCATTTTATTCCTAACATGATTGGTACTCTGTTTTTTATTATTTTGCTGTATTTTTTGAAATTTTATGTAATTTGGCTTTGTTTATCTCTGTATTTTTAAAGTTATAAATTTTGTATTTGTGTAATCAATAAAATTGGTTTTGTTTTACTATGAGTTAGGAATAAGTTCTTTGCAATATATTTATACTTTTTAAGATTGGTGTTGTTTACTATTTCTTTTTGTTAGATTCTTTTATAAAACTAAGCGTGGTTTGAATTTGCTTATAATTTATGAGAGCTTCTTAGTAAGAGCAAATTTATGGAGAATAATCCTTACGACCAATACATAACAACATCTCTAACTTTTTAATGCAGAGTGCTATTTTCCTTGTTCAATAAGTTCAAAAGCCCTCTGTCTTTTTTTTTTTTTTTTTAAGAATATCTCCAACACATATCATACGCCAACCAAAGCTCAACGGTTGCTATTTTGATCTCTCTCTATCTTTATTTCTTGTTATTTTATGATTTCATATTAAACGTTATGTGTTATACTCACATAGAGGGAATGAATTTGTTTTTTTACTTCCTGCTGATACTTAAACCATTTTGAGATAAAATGAGAGTAGAATAAAACTTTAATTTTTATCCATAATTTTACTTGCTGCATTCATTTTGTTCTTTTTTGTTTCCTATTGTGAATAGAATGCTGATACATGGATATCCCATTTTAAGGGACACCCATTTGACACCCATGACTTTTTTTATGTGACTAAAAACATATCAAATAAATTACATTAATTATTAACCAAATAAAAAAAACAAAAAAGAAAGAAAAAAATATTGGTGGCATGTTGATTGTGCTTTGGTTTTTAGTTTTTGAAAACTATTTTATAAATTGATTTTAAAAAATCGTCTTAGAAAAGAATATAAAATAAAATATGTTTGGTAATTCTATTTTCAAAAATTGTTTTATAGATGAAAAAATGAAAAAAATTGTTTGGTGAACTTTTTAATACACATTTTAAATAGTCTAATATTTACTACAATGTTGAAAACAAGTTAATTTACAAAATAAATAATAAGATGAAAATATACTTTTAAAAAAAATGCATGGTATATAAAATCCAAATGCCTTTTTATTTAAAAATAATAATCTCAATGACCGACACAGTTTTTTGGGTACAGAATAGTAGATATTTTAATTTATTATTATTTATTTGATATATGATTGACATATTATTACTTTTTTGGTTATTTGTTTCTTTCACTAAGAGTATTTGTATTTGAATTGCATCTAAATATGTATACTTTTTTAAGTAGAGCTTCGAGTTCGAATTTACCGTATTGTGAATAAAGCTTCTCTCATTGTCATATATAGTAGCGTTGCTACCCCAAACAACATTAGTTTTTAGAAAAAATATAGTTCTATATTTAGCTATCTTAATAATATATATTTATCTATTCCAAATAAATGTATTTTTAATAAATAAAAAAAGTCAAAAAATTAATAGTTGATTAATATATCTAATTGTATTATTTTAATATTTTTGATCTCTAGTACAACTTCAAATCAAATATTTTTAACTATAAAAAATTTCATGACACAACTCATAAATAAAATTGACGATTAATTTCTTACAAATAGTTTAGTTGTTTACATTTAAAAATTCATTGTTAGTTATTATTGATTGAATAACAAATAAATTTGACTTTTTAAAATGTCGTCGAGCGCTTATTTCGTGAATAGTTATTATCGGTTTTTATTTTATTTATAGCGCTTATAGTATAACTTACATTTTGTATAATTAAATCTACTATTCTTTTTGAAAAAATAAAAAATTATTATGAATTTTTTCTCTCATCAATTAAATTTAATACATTAATTTTAAATATATATATATATATATTAATATATTTGAGTTCCTCAAAAAAGTAAAGTAGTTTCGCTACTCGTTGTGAAAATTTACTTGACTCGACTTTCATTAATACTGACATCTTTATTTATTATTATATTACAAATTAAGTATGACTGCAATTAATAATAAGTTAATTAACTAATAGACAATCTCGGTAATTTTCAAAAAGAAAGAAAAAAAATCAACCACGACAATCAATAACTCAATACTAAATAGTGATGCGATGTTATTGTTAATTTTTAAAGAATGATGCAATTTATCGTTTGAGCTAGCTTGAAATAAAACCAAAATAAAATGATCAAAAATTCAAAATTACACCAAATGCCATTGATGAAAATAGAGCGGTGGTCCGCAAAATTAAAAAGCAAAAATTATTCTAATCTATTTTGGTTCTTAGGTAATGTAGTTCGTCCAATAAGTGCATATGTTTTAATGGATTAAGATTTTAGGTCATTTTGGTCTTTAGTGGGTTTATTCTAGTCCATTTTAGTTTTAGTTAACGTAGCTCGTCCAATAAATGTATATGTCTCAATAGATTAAAATTGTAGGTCATCTTAGACTTTACTAGGTTTATTCTAGTCAATTTTGGTTCTTAGTCAACGAGGTTTGTCCAACAAGTACATAAAGTCCCAATGGATTAAGATTTTGGTCATCTTGATTGTTACTAGATTTATTCTAGTCCATTTTGGTTCTTACGCAATGTAGTTCGTCCAATAAGTACATATATCTCAATGGATTAAGATTTTAGTAAAGATCAAGATGACTAAAATCTTATTCTAGTTCATTTTGATTCTTAGTCAATGAAGTTTGTTCCTAAAACTAAAAAACAAAAATTAGTTTCCAAAAATACAATTGCAAAATAGTTTGGCAAACAAGTATTTTAGTTTTTAAAAAGTTAAAAAGAGTTTTTGAAAAGAGAATCAAATTGACTTGAGTCTTCTCTTTCTCTCTCTCTCTTCCACCTTTTCTATTTCTCTCCACCCACTCCACCGCTTCATCCTCGTCGTCTCTATCGGCCATGTTGGCCCTCTCTCCTCCACCTTCTCTCTGACCCCACGCGCGCCACTCCCTCGTCGTCTTCATCTCTCGCTATGCTCTCTCTAATCTCTTGATGTCACTGTGTGCGTGCGTGTCACATTCTCTCGATCTTCTAAGCAACGACAACATCAGATGACAATGATGACAAATAATGTCGATGAAAATCTTTTCTCCTGCAACTCATTTTTGTTTTTCTCTTCATTTTACGATTTTTTATTTTATTTTTAATTTTATTTGTGTTTTTTTTTGAGTTATTAAAATTGTGTTTTTTTTCATGTATACCTTTTTTTAAAAAAACTCTCCAATATATGCTACATTGAAATTTATATACCAAAATGTTTTACTTTTTTTGACATTCAGGAGGTCGTATCCCCGCCCTCCGACCCAACGAAGTTTGATTTTTTTTCTTCTAATGCGACCTCCTACCATATTATTCATGTGTTAAAATAAAAATAAAAAATAAAAAAAATTAAAATGTGGTAGATGGGTGCATCCTGATAATGCGACCTCCTATTGAAAAAAAAATCTTCATTTAGGTGGTCACATGGCGGAGATGCGACCTCCTGAAGGTATAAAGAAAAAGATATTTTGATATATAAATTTCAATATAGAGTATATTGGAGAGTTTTTTTTTAAAAAATGAGATATAAAAGAAGAAAAAACCCTAATATTGTCGCCAACTAAACATTAGTGTTGTGAATAATATTTGTGTTTTTTGGTCAATCATGTATTTCTGAAATATAATAGATAGGTTGTAAATAAATCAACAACTTTTATTTGTTTGCTATAATTTTTAAAAATATCCAATTAAGTATTAAGATGTATGGAAAAACTCCATTTCCTATACTTGTATACCATTTTTATGAATTTCATCCACTATTTCTTGTACTTAGAATTTCATATTTAATTTGATTTAACAAGAACTCTATTTGCAGGCCAACCCATAAACCATATAGACTGAGCCACCACATAAGACTCTAAAATTTTTAAAACTCAAAATATTAATTATATATTATCAATATTTAAAATTATTAAATGGTCTACAGTGGTCAAATGATAAAATATTATGTTTTCATACATGCGTTTTTATTAGGGTTACAATTTATAAGAAATTATTTATGATGGTTTGCCCATTTGTCAAGAAAAAAAAAACTTCCAAAAAAGTGATATTGTTGATTGTGTTTATAAGTTTGTGATATTGTTGATAAAACAGAAATTTCAAATCTTAATTATTATTATTATAAACAAAAGTCAATTATTTTTACACTATTTAATTAATACTATTATTCATAATTTACCTTTCATTTAATTTAACGTTTGCTTTTCAACTCTACTTTGATTGATATCTAAAAACAAACAAACTTTTCCCATAAAAAAACTAAATACTTAAAAAATGTTTAAAAGCACATTTTCCCTATAAAAATGTTTTATAGCTTAAAACGAAAAGAGCGGAAGGCAAACGGTTTTTCAGCAAGTGAACTTGAGAATTTATAAATAATTTAAAATAGGAAAAACTGAGATAGAGATAAATGTCTCTTTGTATTCAATAACCAATTGATGGTGGTAATTTAAAAATGAAAACAAAATAATCTAATTTTTTTATGTTTGCAGTTCTTGGAATCACCATTCATGAGAAGAAATGAACTTATGGGAGTGTTCCTCAGTGTCCGCCAACCTTCAAATACTTGGAAAGGTATAAATGTTGGAAATTTACCATTGCTTTCAGGTTCTAGTGATAATAATATTGTAATTTGGATTCAAGCATCAGATACATTCAAGAGTTTAAGAAAGAAGGCGGAAGAAATAACACCATTCTCAACTAAAAACAAATTAACTACAGAAAGAAATAGTTGAAGAACCAAATTCACTTTATTTTTTAAAAATACAAGGACTTAATTTGTGCAATTCCAATTATAGGGACTAAAAGTACTCATCTTTAAAATCTCGTAAGGACAAAAAATATTGTTAAGCGTAAAATTTATTTTATATTGATCAGTTATAGTCTTTCATTTATCTATTGAACTTGTCCTGTTTTTTTTATTTTATAAAAAGTATCAAATATTAAAAAGCTATATGCATATTATTGTAAAAAAAAGTATTAGTGAAAAAATATTTACATTAAAAGTGATAATTTTTTTCATATATTTCTTTAAATATTAGGTTATATCAGAGTAAATGTTTATCGGCCACATTTGGAAAAAAAAAATTCTATAATAAGCTTTATTCTCCTAAGCATTTCAAAATTAATATCAATTACATTTATTTTCATCTCAGCAATTGTCCTTTATGCATCGAATAATATTTAATTTTTCCTCCTTCAAATATACTCTTTTCCTCTAAGTGTACTACATAATATTTTGCAATTGTACTATATTGATACTCATATTCACATTTACTATGGATAACAATTAGACTTTAGTGGGTACCCTCAAAAGGCAGGGTAAAAACTCGCATAATGAGTATTGGTATGAAGACGGATAATTATCTATAAAATTAAACGGGTATAAGTGCGAGTATTATAGTATCCACTTCGCCCCGTACCCGCACTTATATATTATTATTATTATTATTATTATTATTATTGGATGCATTTATTTGAGTTTAAATAAAAATAATTTAGAAATTATTTTTTAGAGATTTTTGTAAAATGATTTTTAACTTCTTTGTATACAATTTTATAAAAATGATTTTTTTAAAACTACAAAATTACCATAAAGGACATAAAAATAATTTTCAAGAAAACATGTTTATTTGAAAAAAATATTTTTTAAATACATGATTTTTCTAAATACACATATGTCTCTCTACCTCTCTCTTTCTTTCCAAGCAAATCAATGAATTTAGTTCTTTCATTTCATAATTTTAGGATCCTTCTAAAAAAGAAACATATAAATAAATCATCACAAAAATATGCTAGTAATAGATTTTGGAGGTTCTGTTCTGATATTAAAAATTGGGCCCTTAATATAAAAAAATGCAATTTTAATAATTAAAAAAATTAAAAAATAAATTTTAGTCTTTATACATATATCAAACTACATGATATTCTATACGACTCATATTAATTTTTTAAATTTAATCACAACAACGATTATTTATCGATATATTTTTGCTAAAGTGTTAAGTATGGATACAGACACTTGAGTACTCTACGGACACTTAAATACCCAATGGACAATGATACGAGTAATAGAGTTAATATCCACCAAGGTACAAGCACGTGTATTTTTGTAAACTGCGAGTACGTAGACGAATACTATATTACCTTACCTAAACCCTACCCATTGTCATTTATAAGATTTACTTTCAAAATATTTTTCTATACATATCCTCTATAACCTAACATTTATGTTTTCATTTCAGCTTTTTACAAAATTGATTTCTTGATTTGTTTCATACATATTTCAATTTAATTTTCCTCGTCACCTATTTATGTTTTCAACATTCCCTAGGAAAAGTAAAATAGGAAAATATTAATTGTGGAGATACAAGCAAAAGCATACACAACAAATGATGATGAATGAAGATGATCACTACAAGGATGTTGAAGATAGAGGGATTAGGAAGGAAATCGAACACAACAAATAAAGATCAATGAAGATAATGTCATTAACTATGCGTGGGTGGGGGCGATGTAGCCAAAAGAAGGAGACTCTTCAAGCTCATATCTTCAAACAAGTACGATATGTGTTTAATTCAAGGGACAGAGAGAAAAAAATTGTGGGGAAGCAAAAATCCAAGTTGGGTAATCAAGCCCTCAGTAGGGTTGATCACAATATGGAATCAAAAGGTCTTTTAATTTAAGTATAGTATTAGTGGTGAAAGTATTTTAGGAATTTGTGTAGACAGGAATGGAGGGGTGTTCTTCATTATAAATATTTATTCAGGGTAGAATGGTGTTTAAAAAGGGATGAAATGAAAGGTTTTATATAGAGTTTGTGAACAATATGAATTTAATTGACATTCCACTTATATGAAAAAAGATTTACTTGGTATCGCTTTGACGGAAGTGCTGTTTTTAATGATAAAAGAGTGGCATGTTGCAGGTCAATGGGTGGGTGACACAGATATTTCAGACTGTTGTCCTATTTGGTTGAAGTGTTCGTTAGATAATTGGGAGCCCAAGCCATTCCAATTTAACAATTGTTGGAGGGATAAAAAAGAATTATTGTCTTTTCTTGAAAATTGTTGGAATTATTTTCAGATAAATGGAGAAATCAATTGATAACATCAAAAAAAGGAGAAATCTAGTTGGAGGGTGTAGAGGAAATAAAGAGAGAAGTAAAGCTTCACTTTGAAGATAATTCCACAGAGAAAATAGCGGCTAGACCAAGATTGGAGGGGCTCTCTTTTCGATAGTTATCATTGCTGGATAAAGAGATGTGAGTTACACCTTTAGAGGAGGAAGTTAAACAAGATGTTTAGAGTTGTGATGGAGATAAGAGTCCGGGAGCTCATGGATTTAATTTTAACTCCATAAAGGACTATTAGGGAATTGTTATAAATGATGTGATGGATTTTATCTGTGAGTTCCACAGGAACGCAATACTACCTAAGGTTTACAAGGTCTTTCTTGGCTTTCATCTCGAAAGTCACCCACAGAGCCTATCTGAATACAAACCTATATGCTTAGTAGGATGCATGTACAAGATCATTGCAAAATTATTCTGGAATAGATTGAAGTAGCACTACAATAATAATATCAATTTGATGTCAACTTAAAAAAGATTTATTGTTGAAAAAAACCTTCACAAATTACTGCAAAAGAAACCTTCACAACTCCATTTATTCCATTTTCGAAGGCGGGTTTTAACCGAATGCTACGAGGATAATGTCTATCATATATCCAACTACACTTTGGAGGGTAACTAATTATTTTCTCAAGAAGGAGAATGCCAGCCCTTAATGAATAGAGAACTTGAAGCTAGCAAAACAAAGAAACTAAAATAAAAAATAGCAATCTTATTTAAGTTGTGTTGTTGCCTCCATTGGAACAAAACAAGGAACTTTTTAAACTAAATTTTATTTGGAGATGATATTAATTCATAACAAACAAAAAAGTCAGTCAATAATAATAAACAATCAATGGTTAATTGTTTTTAGCTGTACCTCCATCAAGTTCTAATGTTTTAATTTTTTTGCCAATAGTTATATACGAAAACCTGAACAATATTAAAACTCTCACTTTAAAACCATAATATATTAGATTATAAATTGAACAACCAACAAAAATGCAACAGTGCAAAAAGACAATAGCGCAAATAAAAACAACCAACAAAAAAAAAAGTGTTAGTGCAAAAGTATTTTAAAATACAATTCTTTAATTGATGTTTTGACGATAACAAAAACAAACAAATAAAGAATAACTGTCCTCTAACTATATATGTTAAGTATGAAGATTAAAGGCAATAGTTATGTTAATAATTATCCATTCTAAAGTATTACAAGTATGATCTACAATTAGAGCAAAAGAAATACTACAAAAACAATCGCATCAAAGCATGCGTTGCAATATTAGTTCTATCAAGACTTCACTTTAGTTACAGGGTAAGTTTAGTGACACGGGCCTTTGTTGACGCAAGCTTTAGTTGACTTTGGGATGCGAGAGACATCGTACCTCGATTGCCTCTAGAAATGTAAAACAAATATCGTAGTTAAATTGCCATTGATGAACTCAACATGGATTATGTTCCTCTACCTCTGATACATAAGCGTAACAAGAAATATTCTGCCTCTGATAAGCGTAACAAGAAAGATTATGCCTCTAACAAGTGTGACAAGAAATAACTTCTCTCTACCTCTAAGGACCAAGAGCTTTGCAATTATTAAAAGGCCAAATGTTGATTTTAATCTCCCTGCCAAGAGCTTTGCAATTATTTTATAGAGACAGCCTATCAAACAAATATGTCTAAGTTGACTACCCTCCCGTGGATGATCTATTTTACGAATGAAAGTAAGAAATGCAGCAGTCACGACCTTTGGAAAAATTGCAATATTGTGAAACCCATTTATGAAAGCAACCACAACCAACTTGATAATATTCCAGCATTCCTTCAAAAGTTTGAAGTTGAAACCGTATGGTCTCGGGCTCTTATTCCCATCGCAATTCCAAATCACCTCTTTGATGTCATCTTCCAAGAAAGAATCTTCTAAAGATGCACAGGAAGCAAACGAGAACTCCACATTATCAAGGAGAGGTCTTTTATTTGTAGGTTCTTTGAAATTGTACTCAATTTTTTATTTATTTCATCCTTAATTTCCTCTACAATTTCGATTGGGCCTACATCAATATTGAGCAGCACAATTTGAATAGAAAGATCAGCTTGATTATAAGTTCTAAAACATAACTATAACATGTCATTCATTCCATAAAATCCGTACAACTCATAATGCCAAAACAAAATGACTTAGCTCACTACATCCATTACAGAAATTAAATAAGTGTTAACAATGGAGAATGTTAATAAAATTGAAATTCACAAATGATATTAGAGGAAGTTAGAAGTAGTTAAGAATGTTAGAATTCTGTTTTAACAGTTACTATGCAAACTGTTTGATATAAATTTCTTATACCAAGAACATTCTTGGTTGTGATCAATCAATCTTCATTTACTAGAACGTTCCTGTTTTACTATCTTCTTCTCAATTTCAGTTCATCTTAGTTATACAATCTGTTCTAACAATTAGCATCAAGAGCTTGGGTTCTAATCTAATGGAAACACGAGTGAAAAGTGTGAGAGGTTCAAAATTGAGAAACACAAGTGTGAGTGAAACAGAGAAAGAAACCATGAATGGATCAGGGAGTTTTACATCTAATTTGCCAATTTTTGATGGAAAAAATTGGGAGAGATGGTCTGCATCTATGAGATCATTACTGGGAGCTCAAGAAGTGTTTGAGATTGTCCAAGAAGGCTAAGATCAACTAGGTCCAAATCCAACAGAAAGGCAACAAACAACATTCAAAGATTCCAAGAAAATAAATTGTAAGACATTGTTTTACATCCCACAAAATGTGGATTCAAACAATTTTGAGAGGATTTCGAAGGCATCTACATCCAAGGAGGCATGGGACATCTTGGTGAAGTATTACACGGGTGGTGAAAAAACCAAGAAAGTGAAACTTCAAATGTTGATAAGGCAATATGAATTGTTGCAGATGGAGGATGATGAAAGTGTACCTGATTATTTCAATCGTGTGCAGGCAATTATCAATCAAATGCGAACTAATAGTGAATTGATGACTGAGCTAATGTCATTGAGAAGATTTTGAGAACATTGACACAAAGATATGATCACATAGTGGTGGCCATAGAGGAGTCAAATGATCTTGAAACATTGAAGGTAGAAGACTTGCAAGGCTCATTGGAGGCTCATGAATTGAGATTAAAAGCGAGGAGTGTAGCTAGTACACAGGTGCATGCATTGCAGGCTCAAGTCGGCAAGAAAAACAATCAAGATGGAGGAAAATATATGAAAGGAAAGGGAAAACCAAAGTGGTACAAGAAGTATGACCATGATGAGAATGTTGGTAGCTCACAAAATCAGAACAACAATGGAGATCGCAACAAGAAATCAAATAATAAGAAGAAGTTTAACAAGAAGAGAATTTAGTGCTACAATTGTCAAAAGTGGGGCCACTTTGCTGATGAGTGTAGATCAAATAAGGTACAAAGAAAGGATGATGAAGCTCAAATGGCAGAGGAGGACACAGATTCAGATGATGTATTGCTGATGGTGTTGGAACCAAGTTGGTTCTTTCAATTAAAGTTTTGATGTTAACAAAAGTATTTTGTGAAAATCATATTTTGACTTAGAAGAAGTATGAAAAATCAGAGGATATGAAAAATCAAAGGATGACGTCACCAGAGGATGTCATAAGAGGATAACATCAACAGAAGATACCTCCAGAAGATACAAATCAGAAGCAGAAGATGTCATCAGAGGATGACGTCACCAGAAGATAAAATGCCACCAGAAGATACGGCCAGAAGATATCACTAGAGGATACCAGAGGATGTCATCAGAGGATACCAGAAGATACCTCCAGAGGATTCTAGAGGATATCACAAGAGGATCCCATCAGAAGCAAGAATCAGAGGATGTCATCAAAGGTAAACATCAGAGGATATCATAAGAGGGAAGAAACAATGACATCATCAGAGGATATTATTCTTGGCCCAGATCAGAAGGAAGCTGAGTCTAGAAGGAGACTTGGTCCAAACCAGAAGGAAGCATGTCCAGAGGGAGACTTGGTCCAGACCAGAAGGAAACATTGTTCAGATGAAGACTTGGTAAGACTAGAAGGTAATCTTGTCCAGAAGGAGACTTGGTCAGACAACAGGGAAATAGAGTTCAGAAGATAACTCAGTCCAGAACAGAAGACTTGGTCTAGACTTGGTCCAGACCAGAAGATAGCATGGTCCAGAACAAAAGACTTGGTCCAGATCAAAAGATCACACAGTCCAGACCATGAGACAAAATGGTACATATCAAATCACATGGTCTAGACTTGGTCCAGATCAACATTAAAATCATGATGCAGATCAGTGAAGACTTGATTAAAATTCAAAGAAGAATTGATTGAATATTGATAGAAATTTGATCAAAGTATTAAGGGGATTTGATTCAAAAATCACCGAAGACTTGAAGGAAATTCGAATGAAATCTGAAGCTAAAAGATACGGTCTGAAATTAAGAGAAACAAGATTGGTCAACATAATTTTCAAATGAAATCTGAAGCTAAAAGATACGTTTTGAAATTAAGAGAAACAGGATTGGCCAACAAAATTTTCCAAGGAAATCTGAGCGTGATTTATCTCGAATTTAAGCTTGGATAAAGCCCTAATTGCAGCTATAAAAGGAGGCTTCAGGCCGCAACATTAGGCACTGAAAAACACAAGAACTCAAGTTTACAATTCAAAGTTATCCGAGAGTTCAAAAGAGAGAAATACTTGTGCGAAAAATAAATATGCTCTAAGTGTTTTCAGATAGTGAGAGTCAATGTTATAATCAGTTTTCCCGAAGCAACTACTCAAGAGAAGGATCGTTATAATCCGTTTTCTAGAAGCAACTAAAGAGTGTGAAAGTCATTGCAACAATCAACTTTCCAGAAGCAACATTGCTGAGTTCCAAACCCTTGTAATATAACCCGATAGTGGTGTAGATTCCTTCTTCAATCTGGGGTTGTCAGATTGGTAGGAGAAGACATGACTTGTAGGGTCAAGGTGTTGTTATCGTTCCTCAAAAGTCTGGGGTTGTCAAACTGTTTGGGAAGATTGACTTTGAGGGTCAGGTGTTGTAATTCAAAGTGTTTTGAATTAGTGGATTAAAGCCTTCGGAGTGAAGGGACTAGATGTAGCCAAGTTAATGGTGAACCAGGATAAATTTTTGTGTTGTTATTATCCGCTGCTAAGTCTGATTACTTATTCATCAAATAATTCCCATCAACATTCAACAGAACAACAAAAGAATTCAAGTTTGAACAACACAGTTCAATCTCCCTTCTCGTGTTTGCACCTTCAGATGGCTACCACAAATTCAGATGATGACTGCCCAGAATTGTGGTATCTTGACACAAGCTGCTCTAATCATATGACAAGGCATAAAGAGTGGTTTGTAAGCATTGATGAAAGGGTGAAAATGGAGATTAAGTTTGCAGACAACAGCTTAGTGACAGCAGAAGGAGTAGGAAAGATGCTAATTCAGAGAAGGGATGGAAAACAATCCTTTATATGTGATGTGCTTTATGTACCAACCATGAAGAATAATCTGCTAAGCCTTGGACAACTGCTTGAAAAGGATACTCAACAAAGATGGAGCATGGTGAAATGAAGATGTCTGACAGCTCAAGAAGATTGATCTTGAAGGCACCACTCTCAAAGAACAGAACCTTCAAGATTGAAATACAAATCAGTGAGAACCAATGTTTGAATGTTGAAGTTAGAAGTGAAAGTTGGCTATGGCATCAAAGGTTTGGTCACTTGAATTTCAGGAGCCTTCAAATGTTGCAGGACAAAGAAATGGTGCAAGGCATGACTAGAATTCAAATACCAAAAGAGTTGTGTGAATAGTGTTGCAAGGCCAAGCAACACAGAAACTCATTCAAAGCTGAAGTGTCAACTCGATCATCAAATAAGATTGATGTAATCTTTTCTGATTCATGTGGACCATTTGAAGAAATATCAATAGGAGACAACAGGTATTTTGTAACATTCATTGATGATTTTACAAGGAAAACTTGGATCTATCTAATCAAGAAGAAGAGTGAAGTGATGGCAGAAAGACAAAGTGGTTGTGATCTTAAGGTGATTAGAACATATGGAGGTGGTGAGTATCAATCCCGTGAATTCCATGAATTATGTGACAAAGATGGAATGATTCATGAAGTGACTGCCCCATATACACCACAATACAATGGGGTTGCAGAGAGGAGAAACATAACCATTCTCAATATGGCAAGAAGCATGCTGAAAGGGAAGAAAATGCCTCACAAATTCTGGGGAGAAGCAGTGTCCACTGCAGTCTACTTATTGAATAGGTGTTCAACTAAAAGACTTGGCACAAGGACACCTGAAGAAGTCTGGTATGGAAGGAGACCAAATGTAAGTCACCTAAGAATATTTGGATCACTATGTTTTAGACATGTGCCTGCCCAAATCAGAAGAAAGCTGGAAGACAAGGTTGAACATATGATATTGTTGGGATATGATTCAACTGGAGCGTATAAATTGTATGATCCAAACAAGAGGAAAGTAGTCATAAGAAAAGACATAATGGTGGATGAATCAAAAGGTTGGGACTGGAAAATGGAGACCACAACCAGCTCTAGCAAGTCAGTAGAAATTGAGTTGGACAATGATCAAGTACTAGGATCAGAACCTCAGCCAGCTCTAGATCCAATGATGCGTTCTGGATGATGACCCTGCTAGTGCACAAGAGAACAATTGATGTGAAATGGGTCTATAAAATCAAATTAAAGCCTAATGGATAGATTTCCAAGTACAAGGCCAAACTTGTAGCAAAGGGATTCTTGCAGAAACATGGACTGGACTATGATGAAGTGTTTGCCCCAGCAGTTAGAGTTGAAACAGTAAGGTTGGTAGTATCTAGGGATGACAATTAGACCCAAACCTAGTGGGTACCCGCAAAAAATAACCCGCAATGGGTAGGGTAAAAATCCACATAATGGGTATGGGGACGGGTAATTACCTGCAAAATTAAACGGGTATGAGTACGGGTATGGGTACTATAGTACCTACCCCGCCCCACCCCGCATTTATATATTGTTGTTGTTGTTGTTATTATTATTATTATTATTGCTATTATTATTATTGGATGTGTTTATTTAAGCTTAAATAAAAATGAATTTTGTTTTAAATAATTTAGAGATTATTTTTTCGAGATTTTTCTAAAATGATTTTTAACCTATTTGTATATAATTTTATAAAAATGATTTTTTTAAAGCTACAAAATTACCATAAAGGACATAAAAATGATTTTCAAGAAAACATGTTTGTTTGAAAAAATATTTTATAAATACATGATTTTTCTAAATATATATATGTCCCTCTACTCTGTTATGCATCTTTATCTCCCCTCCAATCTCTATCTACTATCTCTCTCACTCTCTATTATCTCATGTCTCTCTACCTCTCCTTTTTATTCCAAGAAAATCAATGAATTTAGGTGTTCCATTTCATAATTTTCGGATCCTTCTAAAAAATAAACATATAAATAAATCGTCACGAAAATATGCTAGTAATACATTTTGGAGGTTCTGTTTTAATCTTAAAAATTGGGCCCTTAATATAAAAAAATTCAATTTTAATAATTAAAAAAATTGAAAAAATAAATAAATTTTAGTCCCTATACACATATCAAGCTACATGATACTCTGTCCATACCAATTTACATATGCTCTACCCTTACCAATTTTTTAAATTTAATCACAACAATAACGATTATTTATCGATATATTTTTGTTAAAGTGTGGGTAATGAGTATGAGTACGGGTACTTAAGTACCCAAAGGCAAGGGTACGGGTATTGAAGTTGATATCCACGAGGGTACGGGCACGTGCACGGGCACGGGTATTTTTTTAAACTGCAGGTACAGAGATGGGTACTATACTATACTACCCTAATGGCTAGTTACAAAGGCTGGTATGTGAAGTCAGCTAGATGTGAAATCAACATTCCTCAATAGACCACTAGAAGAAGAAGTGTATGTGAAGCAGCCACCAGAATATATGAAAACAGGCAAAGAAGATCATGTATACAAACTAAAAAAAGCTTTATATGGCGTGAAGCAAGCTCCTAGGGCCTGAAACAAGAGGATTGACATACTCCTCTTACAGCAGCAGTTTGAAAATGTGTAAATGAACATGGAGTTTATGTAAAAAAGGCAGCAGCAGCACCTGCAATATTAATATGCCTTTATGTTGATGATTTGCTACTAACTGGCAGTGATGAAGCACAAATTCTGAAGTTCAAAATCAAAATGGAGAAGGAGTTTGAGATTACTGATTTGGGCATGCTTGAAGGTGCAGACACGAGAAGGGGGGTTGAATTGTGTTTGTCAAACTTGAATTCTTTTGCTGTTTTGTTGAATGTTGATTCAAATTATTTGATGAATAAATAATCAGACTTAGCAGCGGATAATAACAACATAAGAACACAAAGATTTATCTTGGTTCACCATTAACTTGGCTACAACCAGTCCCTTCACTCTGAAGGCCTTAATCCACTTATTCAAAACACTTTGAATTACAACACGTGACCCTCCAAGTCAGTCTTCCCAAACAGTCTGACAACCTCAAACTTTTAAGGAACGATAACAACACCTTGACCCTACAAGTCAAGTCTTCTCCTACCAATCTGACAACCCTAGATTGAAGAAGGAATCTACACCTCTAACGGGTTTGATTACAAGGGTTTGGAATTTGCCAAGTTGCTTCTGGAAAGCTGATTGTTGCAATGACTTTCACACTCTTTTGTTACTTCTAGAAATGCTGATTGCTGCACTGAATTTCACTCTCGAAAAATCACATAGAAAATATTTCTTTTGCACTCAAGTGTTTCTCTCTTTTGAACTCTCGGATGACTTTGAATTAAAGCTTGAGTCCTTGTGTTTTTCGATGCCTAATGCTGCTGCCTGAAGCCTCCTTTTATAGCTGCAATTAGGGCTTTATCCAAGCTTAAATTCGAGATAAATCATGCTCAGATTTCCTTGGAAAATTTTGTTGGCCAATCCTGTTTCTCTTAATTTCAAAGCGTATCTTTTAGCTTTAGATTTCATTTGAAAATTCTGTTGACCAATCCTATTTCTCTTAATTTTAGACCGTATCTTTTAGCTTCAGATTTCATTCGAATTTCCTACAAGTCTTCAGTAATTTTTGAATCAAATCCCCTTAATACTTTGATCAAATTTCTATCAAAATTCAATCAAGTCTTCTTTGAATTTTAATCAAGTCTTCACTGATCTGTATCATGATTTAAATTCTGGACCGTATGATCTGCTGATCTCGACCAAGTCTAGACCATGTGATTTGATTTGTACCATTCCGTCTGGACTGTGTGATCTTCTGATCTGGACCATTGATCTTCTGATCTGGACCAAGTCTGGACCAGGTCTTCTATTTTGGACCATGCTATCTTCTGGTCTAGACCATGTCTGGACCAAGTCTGACTTATGTTTCCTTCTGGTATAGACCAAATTTCCTTCTGGACAATGTTTCCTTCTAGTCTGGACCAAGTCTCCTTCTCGACATGCTTCCTTCTAGTCTGGACCAAGTCTCCTTCTGGACTCTGCTTCCTTCTGATCTGGGCCAAGAATAATATCCTCTGATGATGTCATTGTTTCTTCCCTCTGATGATAACCTCTGATTGATGATATCCTATGATGTTTGCCTTTGATGACATCCTCTGATTCTTGCTTCTGATGGGATCCTCTGGTATCCTGTGGAGGTATCTTATGGTATCCTCTGGTGATATCTTTTGGCCGTATCTTCTGGTGGCATTTTTATCTTATGGTGATGTCATCCTCTGATGACATCTTCTGCTTTTGATTTGTATCTTCTGGAGGTATCTTCTGGTTGTATCTTCGGTTGACCTCATCCTCTGGTGATGTCATCCTCTGATTTTTCATACTTCTTCTAAGTCAAAATATGATTTTCATAAAATACTTTTGTTAACATCAAAACTTTAATTCAAAGAACCAACTTGGTTCCAACAATCTCCCCATTTTTGATAATGACAAAACTTTGTATTTTTTATAACTATTTTTCTTTCTTTTGACTTTGACTCCCCCAAAAACTTAGCTCCAATTTTATTTTTCTCTCCCTAAGTCTAATGCCTCAGATACTTTATCAAAAACATCTTATCCCCCTTTGTCATCAGACAAAAAGGATTGAAGAAATAAAGGAGATCCTCTGATTTTTATTTTTTTTTAATCTTTTGCTCTTTTTCTTTTTCATCATCTGCCTTTTTTTTATTTTGAATCACATGAACATATTAAATTACAGGAAAATAATAAAATACATATAACAAATAAAAAAAATTCACTAAGCTATTTGGTCAGGGATGAAGTTAAGGTTGAGGTTTTTCTTGATGAAGTCAAACCTATCTTCTGGAAGTGGTTTAGTGAATATGTCAGCCCATTGGTGGTCAGTGTCTACAAATTGTATGTTGAGTGTCCCTTTTTGAACATAATCTCTTATGAAGTGGAGTTTGATCTCTATGGGTTTGGCTCTAGAATGTAGGATAGGGTTTTTGGTTAGGTTGATGCCTGAAGTGTTGTCACAGTATAAAGGGATGTTGGTCTCCATGATTTTGTAGTCTTCCAGCTGATGTTTCATCCAAATAAGTTGAGAGCGACATCCGGCAGCTGAAATGTATTCAGCTTTTGTTGTTGACATTGCAATGGTGCTTTCTCTCTTGTTTGACCAGGATATTAGATTGTCTCCCAAGAATGTGCAATTTCCACTTGTACTCTTTCTTTCGAGTTTATCTCTAGCATAATCAGAGTCACAATATCCACTAAGTTGGTATGTAGGATTTTTCTTGTAGAACAAGGTGAGGTTGGTAGTTCCTTTTATGTATCTAAGGATTCTCTTAACAAAGGTTAAACGGGATTCCCTAGGGTCAGACTGAAATCAAGCACATACACATACACTAAACATAATGTCAGGTCTAAAGGTAGTGAGATAGAGTAGATATCCTATCATACCTCTGTAGAATTTTTTAGCAACCTTTTTGCCTGAGTCATCCTTTTCAAGTGAGCAGGTAGGGTGCATTGGGGTAGCCATAGGTTTGCAGTCACTCATCTTAAACTTCTTGAGAAGCTCTATTGTATATTTTGTCTGATGAATGTATATACCTTTTTGACTTTGCTGAATTTGTATCCCTAGGGAGAACTTAAGTTCTCCCATTATGCTCATTTGAAATTCTTGTTGCATTAATTTAGAAATTTTTTGGTAGAGAGTGCCATTAGTAGATCCAAAGATAATATCATCAACATAAACTTGAATAATCAGAATATCATCTTTTATTGATTTTCTAAAAAGAGTATTGTCTACTTGTCCTCTTTCAAAGTCATTTTTAAGTAAGAAGTTACTAAGTCTATCATACCATGCCCTAGGTGCTTGTTTTAAACCATACAAAGATTTTTTAAGTTTAAAAATATGGTTTGGAAATTCAGAACTTTCAAAACCTAGGGGTTGTTTAACATAGACTTCTTCACTTATATAACCATTTAAAAATGCGCTTTTAACATCCATTTGAAATAATGAAATGTTATTATTAGCAGCAAAGGAAAGTAGGATACAAATAGCTTCTAACCTGGCCATTGGAGCAAAAGTCTCAGTGTAGTCAATGCCTTCTTGCTGACTGTAGCCTTATGCAACAAGTTGTGTCTTGTTTCTAACAACTTCTCTTTTTTCATTCAGCTTGTTTCTGAAAACCCACTTGGTTCCAATAATGTTCTTTTCTGGTCTTGGAACTAGTTCCCAAACAATATTCCGTTCAAATTCATTTAACTCCTCTTGCATGGCAAGAATCCGTCCATCTTCCCTCAGTGCTTGATCAACAGAAGTAGGCTCAATAGATGAGAGTAAACCAAACAAACTGGTTTCTTTAAGTGATGATCTAGTCCTTAAGGGATCACTTGCACTCCCAATGATTAGAGTTTCGGGATGTGATGACTTGTACTTCCATCCACATCTTTCTTCTGACTTATCTTCTGATTCAACCTTTGAAGATTTGTCGAGTTCTTCTGTTTTGCTTTCATCCTCCACCTTTTCTAGTTTGCTTGGTTTGTCTGCATCAGCTTCCTTTGGTTATGGTAAACCTGCACTATCATCATCTTGCTTTGACTTTTCAAGGTCAAGCTGTTTGTCATCAAATTTAACATGTATGGATTTCTCCACAATATTAGTTTCCCTGTTAAACACGCTATAGGCCTTGGATCTTTCAGAGTAACCAATGAAGGTACACTTTTGAGATCGTGAATCAAATTTTCCAAGATTATCTTTAGTGTTCAACATATAACAAGTGCAACCAAATTGTTTAAAATAAGAGATGTTAGGCTTTTTACCTTTCCATAATTCATATGGTGTCTTATTCAAGATGGATCTAATATAGACTCTATTTTGAATATAACATGCGGTATTAATAGCTTATGCCCAAAAGTGTTTTGCAACATTCATATCATTTAGCATTGTTCTGGCCATTTCTTGGAGTGTTCTATTTTTTCTTTCTACAACTCCATTTTGTTGGGGTGTTCTAGGAGAAGAAAAGTTGTGAGAGATTCCGTTCTCATCACAAAAACTTTCAAAGAATTTGTTCTCAAATTCTCATCCATGATCACTTCTAATTGTTATAATTTTAAGACTTTTTTCATTCATTATTTGTTTGCAAAATGTGATAAACACTTTGTGGGATTCATCCTTACTTCTTAAAAAATTTACCCATGTCCACCAAGTGTAATCATCTACAGTAACAAACCCATATTTCTTTCCACTTAGAGATGTTGTTTTTACTGGCCCAAATAGATCTATGTGTAATAGCTCAAGGGGCTTTGAGGTAGAGCTTGAGTTTTTAGGGTTGAAAGAATTTTTTGTTTGTTTTCCCTTTTTAAAAGCTCCACACATAATTTCAGTTTTGTAGCTGAGCTTAGGTAGACCTCTCACTAGTTGAAGTTTATTCAGTTTTGAAACTAATCTAGCATGACCTAATCTTTTATGCCAAATTAATTTCTCTTCATTTACTAACACTAGACACTTAAATTTTTGTTTCTCTAGACTAAACAGATTTATCTTGTAAATATTGTTTTGCCTATGACCTATGAAGAATACTGATCCATCCTTCTGACTAATAGCTTTGCATGTTTTTTGGTTAAATATAATATCATAATTACTATCACTTAATTAACTAATACTTAATAAATTCTGCTTCTTCTGTGCCAATTCTGCTTCTTCTGATTCACTTCCAGAGTCAGATTTTATGTTGGATCCAGAGGCAGAATTAATGTGAGCCATCATGGCTAATTCTGCTTCTTCATCTTTAGAAGATTCATCATAATCATCCCATGTTGCCATCAGATTCTTCTTCTTGGGTTTGGAGTCTTTCTTTGTATTTTTCCCTTTCTCCAGATTTTTACATTCTGACTTGATGTTCCCAAGTTCATTGCATCCATAGCAGATGATACTCTTCTTGTCTTGTTCATCGTTTCCTCTGTTGGAATGCTTGGAATACCTCTAGGGAAACTTCTTCTTTTTGTTCTGCCACATCTTCAGAACCTTCCTGGTTATGAAGGCAATTTCTTCTTCTTCTGGTATCTGATTCTGGTCATCAGAATCACTGTCTTCTGATTCTGCTTTTGTTTCTAGAACTTTCTTCTGTTTGGATTTTAAGGCTAGGGTTTATTTCTTCTTCTTGGCCTTATCTTCTTCTAGCTCTATTTCATGTGACTTGAGGGAGCTGATTAATTCTTCTAGCTTCAGAGTGTTCAAGTCCTTTGCTTCCCGAATGGAAGTGACCTTTGGTCTCCACTTGGTTGGCAGACTTCTAAGAATTTTCTTCACGTGGTCAACAAAGGTATAGCTCTTCTTGAGTACTCTTAATCCCGAAACCAGAGTCTGAAATCTGGAAAACATTGTTTCAATGTCTTCATCTTCTTCCATCTTGAACAGCTTGTACTTCTTGACTAGAATGTTGGCTTTTGCTTCTTGGACGTGTTTGCTGCCTTCTTAAGTTAGAATTAGACTATCATAGATGCTCTTTGTTGTTTCTTTGTTAGTGCACTTGTCGAACTTCTTGAATGTGATTGCATTGATCATGAACGTTCTGGATTTGTGATGCATCTTGAACATCTTCTTCTAGTCAGCATCCATATCTTTTCTGGGAATTTCAACACCATCAGAATCTGCTGGAGCAGTATAGCCATCTTCCACCAAGTCCCAAAGTTCGGAATCTTGTGAAAAAAAAGAAACTCCTCAGCCTAACCTTCCAGTACTCGAACCGTTCCCCATCAAACAGAGGTGGTCTGTTGATGTTTCCTCCAACAGCTTCTTCATTGAATCCAGACATCTTGAACCTGTGGATCTTTCCTCAAACACTATAAAGTGCTCAGTCTTTAGACACAAGAAGGGGGTTGAATTGTGTTTATCAAACTTGAAATCTTTTGCTGTTTTGTTGAATGTTGATTCGAATTATTTGATGAATAAATAATCAGACTTAGCAGCGGATAATAACAACATAAGAACACAACGATTTATCCTAGTTCACCATTAACTTGGCTACATTCAGTCCCTTCACTCCGAAGGCTTTAATCCACTAATTCAAAACACTTTGAATTACAACACCTGACCCTCCAAGTCAGTCTTCCCAAACACTCTAACAACCCCAGACTTTTGAGGAACGATAACGATACCTTGACCCTACAAGTCAAGTCTTCTCCTACCAATATGAAAACCCCAGATTGAAGAAGGAATCTACACCTCTAACAGGTTTGATTACAAGGGTTTGGAACTTTGCAAAGTTGCTTCTAGAAAGCTGATTGTTGTAATGACTTTCACACTCTTTTGTTGCTTCTGGAAAGCTGATTGCTGCACTGAATTTTGAAGGTGTAAACACGAGAATGGGGGTTGAATTGTGTTTGACAAACTTGAATACTTTTCCTGTTTTTATACTTTTAAAACAAAACTTAATCAATGAATAAAAACAGAGTTAGCAGCGGATATAAAGTAAAAATAAAACACAAAATTTTTATACTGGTTCACCGTTAACGAGGCTACGTCCAGTCCCTTCACCTTGAAGGATTTCACTAACTCAAACCTTGAATTACAGCAGTTCTACTGACCCTCCAAGTCAGTCTTCTCAAACAGTCTAACAATCCTAGACTCTTGAGCAATACTGCTCCTTTGTTCTCCTGCCAATCTGACAACCTCAGATTGTAGAAGGAATTACAACGCTTTAAATCTAATTGCCAAGTAATCTGCTACCCCTTCTGACTCCCTCAGATTGTAGACTCTACTTCAACAACTTAGATCACACGAGAAAGAAAATAACATGAGTGCTTGCTTCTTGAAAGCTAGAACTCACAATTGACTTCACTGAAAACTTGAGTGTTTGCTTTGGAAGTGTATGACTCTTTTTAATTTTCGATGCAAAGTATTCTGCCTTGAGCCTCCTTTTATAGATGCAGATTAGGGTCTCTTCCAAGCTTAAATTCGAGCTGTATCTTGCTGGATTCTCTTGCAAAAATAACTTGACCAATCGGGCTTCATATAAATAAAAAACATATCTTTTTTTAAGCTTCAGATTTCTTTCAAAAAATACTGGCCAATCATGTCTTTAGTTTCTTCCCGCCAACAGCTCCTGAGTTCCACAATACTTTAATTTATTTTTGTAACAAATCTTTTTAATACTTTGATCAAAATAAATTAAAATCTTCACCGTTAATCCTCATGATTAAATCTGGACCATTTGATCTTCCTGCGCTAGTCCACATATGGACCATACTAATTGATATGTTGTGATCCTCTGATTTCGACCATCCCTGGACCATACTTCCTATCCTTCTGATCTCGGCCATCCTGATCCAGCAAACTGATATGCTGTGATCCTCTGATCTCGGCCACTGCTGGACCACACTTTCTGTCCTTCTGATTTCGGCCAACACTAGGCCATGGTCTGATCTTCTGATCTCGGCCAACACTGGGCCAAATAATTAATACTGAACCATTGATCTGGAAATCTTCCCTCTGATTTGGACCAATTCTGGACTTGGTCTGGATTAAACTGAAATTAAATCTAGACAAGTAATACTTCAATCTGGACATTTTACCTTTGATTTTGGATCAGGTCTGGATCAATTCTGGAAATCATTTCTTCTGGTCTGGACTTAGTTTCATACCCTGGACCATGCTATCTTCTGGTCTGGGTCAAATCTAGATTAATTCTCTTGTTCTGGACCTATTAATTCATCCTCTGAATAAGTCTGGAACAAGTCTAGACTGTTTATCATTTCACTGCCAGGCCATCTTCTGGTCAGAATAACTTTTGGAATAAATATGACATTTGACGTCTTCTGATCTGGAACAACTCTCCCTATGGCAGGCTTCCTTCTGTTCTGGTCCAGGTCTCCGTCTGACTTTGCTTCCTTCTGTTTTGGGCCAGCAAAGATATCCTCTGGTAGTGTTTTGACATCCTGGTGTATCCTCTGGTAATTCCAGGATGCATTCTGGATGCATTTTCTACCTCTGCAAACTTCATTTCTGGTGGTTTTTAATGTAATAATTCAAGATACAAAATAAGATTACATGGAGTGCTTTTGTAAACATCAAAATCCTAAGTATTTAGAACCAACTTGGTTCTAACAAATTTCACTCTCGAAAAATCACTTAGAGAATATTTCTTTTGCACTCAAGTATTTCTCTCTTTTGAACTCTCGAATGACTTTGAATTGAAGCTTCAGTTCTTGTGTTTTTCGATGCCTAATGTTGCTCCCTAAAGCCTCCTTTTATAGCTGCAATTAGGACATTGTCCAAGCTTAAATTCGAGATAAATCATGCTCAGATTTCCTTTGAAAATTCTATTGGCCAATCATGTTTCTCTTAATTTTAACGCGTATCTTTTAGCTTCAGATTTCATTTGAAAATTCTGTTGACCAATCTTATTTCTCTTAATTTCAGATCGTATATTTTAGCTTCATATTTCATTCAAATTTCCTTCAAGTCTTCAGTGATTTTTGAATCAAATCCCCTTAATACTTTGATCAAATTCTATCAAAAATTCAATCAAGTCTTCATTGATCTGCATCAGGATTTAAATTTTGGACCGTATGATCTGTTGATCACGACCAAGTCTAGACCATGTGATCTGATATTTACCATTCTAACTGGACTATGTGATCTTCTGATCTGGACCAAGTCTGTACCAAGTCTTATGTTCTGGACCATGCTATTTTCTGGTTTGGACCAAGTCTGGACCAAGTTTGACTTATGTTTCCTTCTGGTATGGACCAAGTTTCCTTCTGGACAATGTTTCCTTCTGGTTTGGACCAAGTCTCTTTCTAGACATGCTTCCTTCTGGTATGGACCAAGTCTCCTTCTGGACTCTGCTTCCTTCAGATATGGGCCAAGAATAATTTCCTCGGATGATGTCATTGTTTCTTCCCTCTGATGATATCCTCTTATTGATGATATCCTCTGATGTTTGCCTTTGATGACATCCTCTGATTCTTGCTTCTAATGGGATCCTCTAGTGATATCCTCTAGAGGTATATTCTGGTATCCCCTTGTGATATCTTTGAAGGTGCAAACACGAGAAGGGGGGGTTGAATTGTGTTTGACTAACATGAAAACTTTTTGGTTTTAAAACAAAACCATTTATGTATGAATTAAAACAAAGTTAGCAGTGGATATAAAGTAAATAAAAACTTATAATTTTATACTGGTTCACCGTTAACTAGGCTACGTTCAGCCCTTTCACTTTGAAAACCTTAACTTATTTTGTTAGCTTATAACTTATTTAAAAAGACTTTGAAAAGCTTGAAAAAAATGGAAGTACTTGAAATACTCCCCCTCAGACCAATCTCTCCCCCTATGTCTAATAATGACTTTTTTTTCTCTCCTTTTCAACTCCTTCTTTATTCTCTCTTTCTTTTCTCTCTTCACATTGTGTCTGCTTGTCAACCCCTTCCCTTTTCACTCATTCTTTTGTTTTTCTCCCTCCCTGTTTCCTCTCCTTTTCAACTCCTTCTCTTTTCATCTCTTTCTTTTTCATTCCTCCTTTCTTTTTCTCTCTCATTTTCTACTTATTTCTCCTTTTTCTCTCTATCCCCGTTTTTATCATCAGCCAAAAAGAGGTCCTACTATTTTTGTATTTTTGTTTTTCTCTTTACAAAGTAGAGAAAGTAAAAACAAGAAAATTAAAAACTCCTGAGATAACTACTTGAGCTAGTCATATATCGAGATAATGTTGAGATGCTTCTTGATAAACTCGAACCTATCTTAAGGTAATGCTTTAGTGAAGATATCAGCCCATTGATGATCAGTGTCCACAAACTGGATGCTTAAAGTCCCTTTTTGAAAATGATGTTTTATTTCAATGTGTTTGGCTCTAGAGTGTAATATAGGGTTCTTGGTTAGGTTTATGGCTGAAGTGTTATCACAAAACAAAGGGATATTGGTTTCAAAGATGTTGTAATCTTCAAGTTGATGTTTCATCCAGATTAACTTTGAGTTGCATCTTGCTGCTGATATATACTCAGCCTCAGTTGTTGACATGGCAATGGTGCTTTGTCTTTTGCTAGACCAAGAGATCAAATTATCACCTAAGAATGTGCAGTTGCCACTTGTACTTTTCCTTTCCAACTTGTCTCCAGCATAGTCAGAATCACAAAAACCTCTTAGTTTGTAGGTAGGGATTTTCTTGTATAACAAAGTAAGGTTGGTGGTTCCTTTAAGGTATCTCAAGATTCTTTTGACAGTAGTTAAATGGGATTCCCTAGGGTCAGCTTGAAAACGGGCACAGACACAAACACTAAACAAAATGTCAGGTCTAGAAGCAGTTAGCTTCAGCTGTTGACTGTATCCTTGAGCTACAAGTTTGGCTTTGTTCCTTACCACTTCACCTTTTTCATTGAGTTTATTCCTGAACACCCACTTGGTTCCAATAATGTTTTTGTTTGGTCTGGATACCAGATCCCAAACATCATTCCTTTGAAATTCATTCAGCTCTTCTTGCATTGGAAGTATCCAACCTTCCTCTGCCAAGGCTTCATTAACATTGCTCGGTTCAATTGTTGAGAGTAAACCAAACAGACTGGTTTCTCTACTTGATGATCTGGTCTTCAATGGTTCTGATGCACTGCCAATAATGAGAGCATCTGGATGTAAAGACTTGTACTTCCATCCATTATTTCCCTATGACTTGTCTTCAGAGTTAGCATGTTCTTCTTCCTTGCTTTCATCTTTATCTTTCTCAGTTTCTGGTAAACCATCTTCGATTTCCTCTGGTTCTAATAAACTAGCTTTGGTTTCCTCTGGTTTTGGTAAACTAGCATCAGTTTCCTCTAGTTCTGGTTAACCTGCATCAGCTTCATCTTGCTTTGAATTTTTAGGTCAAGCTATTTGTCATATAACATAATACAAATCAAATAATTTAAAAATGAACTCAATATAGCCAAACCATTAATTCTGCTTCTGGTGGTTTCTGCTTGTTTTTGAAACCGCTGAAATATTGTTTCTGTTGAAGTGTTCACATCACGTGAATCACTTGGTTCCTCTAACAGTTTGAAAACCTGCAGAATACTTATCCAGCTTTGATTTTTAAGATCAAGCTTCTTGTTATCACAGTAAACATAAATATCAGACAATAATAATATTTATAGTAAGATGTAACCTCTATGTCAATAGTTTCAGTTTTACTCTGAAAATCCTCTTGTTTCTGATTTTCAGATTCTGAATCTGTATGTTCTGTGATTAGATGGTTTGGATGAAGGGATTTGAATTCCCTTCCTGGTTTGTAGTCTTGATGAATTTTACTGGAGTGTTTGAAGAACTCTCCTGATTCTGATTCTTCTCTTTCTACTGATATATCAGGTTCCTCTGATAATTCTGGAACTAATGATAATTTTGATTCTTCTGGTAGTTCCATTTCTGTTGATATGAGTGATTTCTCTGATATTTCTTGTTCCTCCTATGATTCTGATAATTGAAGTAATTTTGATAATCATACCTGAACCTTTGATATTGATACCTGTTCTGGTTCTAGTTTTGGTTCTGGTTCCAGTATTGATTCTGATTCTGGTTCCAGTGTTGATTCTGGTTCCAATTCCTGTGCCTCTGATACTGGTTCCAGTTATGGTTCTGGTTCCAGTTCCTGTTCTGATTCTGGTTCCAGTTTTGATTTTGGTTCCAGTTCTAGTTCTGATTCTTATTCTGGTTGAGTTGATCATACCTTCTTTGATTTGACTCAGATTGCCTCTGTCTGGTTGTAGCAGGAACATAAACCTTATTATGCTTGTGCATTGCCAACATCCATTGTCCATGCACCATTGTTGGTGTCTCCTTCTGGTTGCTCAGAATATATGCAACATAGACAATTTGATCTTTTGGTACCTAGAACTGATTGAGTCCAGGTTTGTTAGTTTTAACAGCTCTCTGATCTTGTTCAGATTTTACCATTGGACAAGATAATTCAGAGTGACCTTTCTTAGCACAAACAATGCATAAAACATCATAATGAACAGTTTTAGTTTCAGCAATAGTTTCTGTAAAACCAAGACCTCACTTTCCAATGTTACTATTTCCATAAATCATAGATGCATATTTACTTCTTTCCATTCCATTAGAAATAAAGTTTTGAAAAAATTGCTCATGCATATCAGATTCACAAATAGTTTTGGAAGTGGAACAAATATTACTTTTGAGAGTTTGGTTTTCAGATTTGAGTCTTGCAACTTCAATTTTAAACCTTGTTTTCAGTTGCATACTCAAAATTTTGGTTCTTTAAAACTTGGACTTCTTTGGTAAGATTTTTCTTATCTTCCCTAAGAGTTTTCAGTTTTAAAGACATCTTATTGTTTGCATTTAAAAAATCTTTTAAAGCATCAATTAATTCAGGTTTAGTGAGATTAGAAAATACCTTATTGTCTTCATCTTCTGAATCTGTTCCAGAGCTTAAGCTGTACCCAGAACATGAGTTGGTATGAGCCATCAAAGCCAAAATTGCTTCCTCTGATGTGCTTCCATACTTGCCTGAATGACTGCTTTGATCATTCTTCCTTCTGCTTGCTTTCCTTCCTGAATCTTTGCCTTTATTAAGTCCAGAGGCAGACCTGATGTGTGCCATCATTGCTGTTTCTGCCTCTTCTTCGTCAGACGATTCTTCTTCTGATTCTGATGCATCCCAGGCTGCCATCAGACCGTTCTTTTTGAATCTGGAACTCTTCTTGTGCTGTTTGCCTTTTCTAGATTTGGACATTCTGACTTAATATGTCCAGGTTCATTGCATCCATAACAGATTATGCTATTCTTGTCAGATTCTTCCTTTCCTTTGTTGTTATGTTTCTTTTTGTAGTCTCTCCTCTTTCTGTTTTTCCAGATCTTAACCATCTGTTTGGTTAAGTAAGCCATATCATCACAGTCACTGTCACTATCCTCTGATTCTAGTGCTGGCTTTGCAGCTTTCTTCTGTTTTGACTTTAGGGCCAAATTCTTCTTCTTCTTTGGTTCATCTGCTTCCAGTTCTATTTCATGAGACTTGAGTGAGCTAATCAGATCTTCAAGTCTTAAGTTATTCAGATCTCTGGCTTGCTAAACTGCAGTAACCATTGGTCTCCACTTGGTTGGTAAGCTTTTTAGAATCTTCTTGACATGATCTGCTGTTGTGTTGCTTTTCTTCAAGACCTTCAGTCCAGATATCAGAGTCTGGAATCTACAGAACATTCCATCAATGTCTTCATCATCTTCCATCTTGAACATCTCATACTATTAGACCAGTATGTTAGCCCTTGCTTCTTGAACCTGCTGGCTTCCTTCATAGGTCAGAACCAGACTGTCAAATATGCTCTTTGTTGTTTCTTTATCTGTGCATCTGTCAAATTCCTTGAATGTAATGGCATTGATCATGATGGTTCTGGATTTGTGATGTAGTTTGTATAATCTGCTCTTGTCTAGACTCATATCTGCCATGTCCAATTCTTTAGTTGGATCTCCTGGAATAGTAGGTGCAGTGTATCCTTTGACTATCAGCTTCCATAATTCAGGATCTTGAGATATGAAGAAACTTCTCATTTTGTCCTTCCAATACTCAAACATGTCTCCATCAAACAGTGGTGGTCTGTTGATGTTGCCTCCATCATCTTTGGATTCTGCCATGTTATTGACCCTTTGGACCTTTCCTCAAACACCAGTTAAGTGCTCAGCCTTGAGACCGAGCTCTGATACCAATTGAAGGTGCAAACACGAGAACGGGGGTTGAATTGTGTTTGACTAACTTGAATACTTTTTGGTTATAAAACAAAACCAGCTATGTATGAATTAAAATAGAGTTAGCAACGGATATAAAGTAAATAAAAACTCAGAATTTTATAATGGTTCATCGTTAACTAGACTACGTCCAGTCACTTCACTTTGAAGGATTTCACTAATTCAAAAACCTTGAATTACAAAGTACCACTGACCCTCCAAGTCAGTCTTCTCACAAAGTCTAACAACCCTAGACTTTTGAGGAAAAGAACATTGAATCTAATTGCTGAGTAATCGGCTACTCCTTATGACTCCCTCAGATTGTAGACTCTACTTCAACAACTTAGACATAACACCTTGAATCTAATTGCTAAGTAATCTGCTACTCCTTCTGACTCCCTCAGATTGTAGACTCTACTTCAACAACTTAGATCTAACACAAGGGAAAGAAAAAACTTAGAGTACTTGCTTCTGGAAAGCGGATACTCACAATTTACCTCATTGAAAACTCAAGTATTTTGCTTTTGGAAGTGTATAACTCCAAGTATTTTCGATACTCTAATCTTCAGCATTAACTCTCTATTTATAGTTGAACTTTAGGACTTCACTTATGCTTTACTTCTGGAGTGTATTTCGATTAATCTGTTTTGAGAATATTCTGGAGTAGTTTGCTCATATTCTGTTTTGAGTCTTTTGCTCACTAATGCTTTACTTCTTGAGTGTATTTAGATTAATTTGTTTTGAGCATTTTGCTCCGCTTCTGTTTTGAGCATTTTGCTTCGCTTCTGTTTTGAGCATGCTTTTAGCTAGATTCTGTTTCTCGAGTTTTTTGCTCCAATTCTGTTTTGAGCATTTTTCTCAAATTCTGTTTTAAGCATATTTTTAGCTAGATTCTGTTTCTCGAGTCTTTTGCTCTAATTCTATTTTGAGCATTTTTCTCTAACATATTCCTCTAACAGATTCCTCTGATGATCATCCTTTGGTGACGTCATCCTCTAATTTCTGCTTCTGGTGACGTCATCTTCTGGTGACATCATCCTCTGATTTATGCTTCTGGTGACGTCATCCTCTGATTTATGCTTCTGGTGACGTCATCCTCTGATTTATGCTTTTGGTGATGTCATCTTCTAGTGACATCCGCTGGTGACTTCATCCTCTGATTTCTGCTTCTGGTGACGTCATCTTCTGCCTCTGGTGACATTTTATATAATAATTCTAAGTACAAAATAATATTACATGGAGTGCTTTTGTAAACATCAAAATCCTAAGTACTTAGAACCAACTTGATTCCAACAATCTTCTGGTGGCATTTTTATCTTCTGGTGACGTCATCCTCTGATGACGTCTTCAGCAGATCATACGGTCCAAAATTTAAATCATGATGCAGATCAGTGAAGACTTGATTAAAATTCGAAGAAGACTTGATTATATTTTGATAGAAATTTGATCAAAGTATTAAGGAGAATTGATTCAAAAATCACTGAAGACTTGAAGGAAATTCGAATGAAATCTGAAGCTAAAAGATATGGTCTGAAATTATGAGAAACACGATTGGCCAACAGAATTTTTAAAGGAAATCTTAGCAGGATTTATCTCGAATTTAAGCTTGGACAAAGCCCTAATTGCAGCTATAAAAGGAGGCTTCAGGCCACAACAATATGTACTGAAAATCACAAGAACACAAGCTTACAATTCAAAGTTATCCGAGAGTTCAAAAGAGAGAAATACTTGTGCGAAAAATAAATATGCTCTAAGGGTTTTCAGAGAGTGAGAGTCAATGTTATAATTAGTTTTCCATAAGCAACTAAAGAGAGTGAAAATCAGCTTTCCAGAAGCAACTAAAGAGAGTAAAAGTCATTGCAACAATTAGCTTTCCAAAAGCAACTTTGCAGAGTTCCAAACCCTTGTAATCAAACCCGTTAAAGGTGTAGATTCGTTCTTCAATCTAGGGTTGTAAGATTGTTTGGGAAGACTGGCTTGGAGGGTCAAGTGCTGTAATTCAAAGATTTTGAATTAGTGGATTAAAGCCTTCGGAGTGAAGGGACTGTATGTAGCCAAGTTAATGGTGAACAAGGATAAATCGTTGTGTTCTTATGTTGTTATTATCCGCTGCTGAGTCTGATTAATTATTCATCAAATAACTCACATCAACATTCAACAAAACAACTAAAGAATTCAAGTTTGACAAATTCAATTCAACCCCCCCCCCCTTTCTTGTGTTTGCACCTTCACCTAGAACATCTCATTACATGGCAACAAAAAGGATATTGAGATACATCAAAGAAACCAATGAGCTTGGCCTGCTGTATCCCACAAATTCGAATGGAAATTAAGCTGAACTTTTTGGCTTCACTAATGTTGACTGGTGTGGGGAAAAATATGATAGAAAGAGCACCACGAGCTATGTGTTTATGATCAATGATTCACCAATCTCATGGTGTTCAAGGAAGCAAAACATAGTAGCATTATCCACTTGTGAAGCTGAATATGTTGCTGCATCAATGGGAGCTTGCCAAGCTATATGGCTGGCTAAATTAATGACATAGTTTGGGCTGAGAAGTGAATAACCAGTAAGGATAAAGATAGACAACAAATCTGCAATAGATCTAGCCAAACATCCAAGTGCCCATGGAAGAAGCAAACACGTAGAGACAATATTTCATTTTTTAAGAGATCAAGTGATTAAAGGCAAAATAAAGCTAGAGTATTGCAACACTAATGACCAAAAAGTTGACATTCTAACCAAAGGATTGAAGAGGGTGAAGTTCCAAGAGATGAAGAACAAGCTTGGATTAACACCACTTTAATCATGTTGAATTAGGAAGAGTGTTAAGAAAATTGAAATTCACAAATGATATTAGAGGAAATTAAAAGTTAGTTAGAAGTAGTTAAGAAGGTTATAATTTTGTTTTAACAGTTACTGTGCAAACTGTTTGATATAAATTTCTTATTGCAAGAACATTCTTGGTTGTGATAAATCAATCTTCGTTTACCAGAACATTCATGTTTTACTCTCTTTTTCTCAATTTCAATTTCTCTTAGTTATACAATATGTTCTAACAGAGAATAAACGTAAAGTTATGGCGAAAGAAATAGAATACTTGCATCAAAACTCTACTCCTTTCTTATGGATCCAACTTAAAAAATCAGCAAAACAACATGAAGCAAACAAGACCATATACCTTTAGTCAATTCATTGATTCTCCCACAAACATTCATAAACAAAAATATTTGAGTGTCCTCAAATACATAAAAAATTCTCCATGTCTTGATTTATTATTTTCCCTAATATCATTCTAAAATTTCCTTCATTTCATAGAATCTGTAAGAAACCAAAATATCTATTACTAAGTTTTGTTTCTATTTTGGTGAATCGCTCATTCCATGAAAAGGGAAAAAAACAATCTTATTTTGAAGAGTATAGAGCATTGTCTCAAGAAACTTGCGAAGACCAATAACTAGTACTATAATTTTCATATTCCGCATACATCTCTTAATACTCTTTTTTATGATACTCAATTAACTCTATACATTGTTGGCAATCTATTTTTCATAAAAAGACTAAACAAATTGATATAGATTGTCATATTATCCAGACAAAGGTTCAATTTTGCATTATTATCAAGCCTCTTTATTTAGGTCATTTTCAAAGACAAAATTGTAAGCTCAAAATGATTGTGTATTCTAATTTGAGGGGGTGTCAATGGTTTGAAACAATTTTCTATTAGTTAGTTAGTTATCATGTTAGCTGTTAGTATTTTTTTTTCTATAGATGAGATGAGATAATTACTACCAGAAACTCATAAAATTGCAAAGTCTTGGGTTCGAACCCAATACATGATATCCATCCTGACAAAATTAATATTTATTAGTTGAGTTAGAATTTAAAGACGTTAGTTGTTAGTTTTTACACCAACAATATATACCCAACTCAAACTATTTTTTATTTTATGATTTCAGAAACTACATATTGGAAATGGTTTCTAAAAATACTTACAAACAAAATTAATCAAATCATTTTCCTAAAAGGAAGATTGTTTTTGGAGAAAAAAAAAGACACATAATAATCCCAATTCGAAAAATGATCCATCACATAATCCATTCCTTTAAACAAATACAAGAAATTAGAAGTCATCTTCAAGATCTTGTAGAACATACCAAACATTGAAGGCATATCCTAAAATGTTTAGTAGAAGACAATTTTGACCAAAACAAATGAAACATGAAATTCTAATTAATTGCAAAAAGAATCAAGATAACCCTATGAAGTAACAGGGTACCTGGTCAACAACAAAAAAAGTACATAGTATACTATGTCAACATTTACAACAATTTATTTTTATTTACATAAAATTACCCTCCTTATTTACAAAAGTAATTGGATTATTAACATTCAAATGGCAGCAGGGATGAGATCCTCTTCAGCATCAGTTTTTTCATTATCTTCCAATACCATCCAGGGTGAAATAGGACCCTGAAATCATTTAGAGTCCAATTAACTTTCCTAGGACACTCTTAGAAATTCATGGATCAAGGAGAGAAAGATCATATCAATGAGCAAGATAAGAGATCATACCAATACTCTTGTAAATTCATATTGAAAACATATTGAATTAATTGAAAAAGTATATGTAAAATGAATACATTATACTCTATTCTAACAACCCTTAACTAACTCAAAGGAGTTACAACTAACTCATCTAACTAATAACCTATACTCTAACTAATATTTTCTAACACTACGACTGGCTGAGATTATATTTGAATATAGGATATTGCATCTACTACTCACCATAAAAAAAATTTGAACTTTTTGAAAATAAATGCTACAAAATGTTATGAAAAATGAGCTTAATTTTTATACACTAGGTAAAAAGTTTTACCTTGTCAATAAATTACAACTAATAATATGTGTGACTTTAAAAGTAGTTATGGTTAAAGTCAATTGGCGGTGTAGTCTTGACCTCACATTGGTTATAAGTCGCAAGAGAGGAGTAAATAAGTGGCAGATCAAGACCCATTTGGACAGATTGCATTGCAGCACAATAAATAAGTGGCATCACTATCTACTGATGCTAATAATAAAGCACCAATCACATTAATCTAAAATTTGGAGCATCTCCAATGATAGAACCCAGTTTACATTCTGTTAGGTCTCTTATAACTAAATATTATAAGATGAGGGTCAAGAGTTAGAATTTTAAGTGGGAACTGAATTTGTATGGCAGTTATTTGTTATGTAGACAGTTATTGTGTCAGTTTAAGTTGTAAATCAGGCAGTAACTGCTGCTCTAGAGCAATTATGATGCAAATAAAAGTAGGAAAATGAGAAAAAGGAAAGCAGAAAAATTCTGAGTGATTATCGGGAAGGGAGAGACCAAGCTCTCAAATTCTTGGAGTGGATAATTCTGTAACAAGTTTATCAATTCTGCCTAAATAGAATTGTAAACACACATTCTATTTAAATTCAATAAAGAATTCAGTTTCCCATTTCAATTATGTACTAACCAGTTCCAACACTGGTATCAAAGCAACAAAAATTCAGGAGAAATTCATGGTATTTACGCACAATATGGAAGCACGCAGTATGGAAGCACGTATGGAAGTTATGGAATGAGGGTTTGAAGGGTTGCTGGCTTTACGAGAAACATGGGAAAAACATATGGAACAAGAGAGGGTGGAGCGGTTGGAAGCCAGGCGCCAATTGAATGACTCGGCTGATGCTGTCAGGCTAATTCACGTGAGGCAGGAAGATGATTCCAGCGATGGGAGTCGCGCTGCGTTGTGTGGAGAGAGGCCAGAAAATTCCCTAGACTCGCGAAACAGGGTCGAAAGGTGGAGGAAATTAGAAATACCCGTCTTTGATGGTGAAGATGCGTATGGATGGACGATTAGGGTGGAAAGATACTTTGATCTGAAAGGAATGTCTGGGGCAGAGAAGTTGCAAGCGGTAATGGTGACTATGGAGGGAAAGGCTTTGACATGGTACCAATGGTGGGAATTTTCTGCTCAACATCCTACTTGGGATGATTTTCGTGCTGCTGTGATTAAGCGTTTCCAACCATCTATGGTTGAAAGCCCTTTTGAATTGTTACTAAGTCTCAAACAAACAGGGTCAGTCGAAGAGTATCAAGAAAAGTTTGAACAATACGCAGGCCCACTCAAATGTGCAGAACCAGCATATTTGAAAGGAATTTTTTTGAATGGACTTAAGGAAGTGATAAGGGCAGAATTAAAATTACACCCAGTGGAGACTCTTGCAGAATTAATGGACTTCGCTCAGAGAGTTGATGAGAAGAACAATTTAATCAACAAGGGGAGCAGTTCCGCGTCTTCTGAGGGTAAACCAATGAGAACTTTCAATAATACTAGAATGGTGATATGGGAACCAGGGGTAAAGCAACAAACGCAAACTACAACGTCAGGAGTTGGAAGTTCTTCAAGGGAAGGAAGTGTTGCAAAGCCCGCTGAAACTTTCAGAAGCAGAGGATTCAGAAGGTTAATCGAGGCTGAAATGCAAGAGAAATCACAAAAGGGATTATGTTTTCGCTGTGATGAGAGGTTTAGTCCAGGCCATGTGTGTGTTAACAAGCAGTTGCACGTGCTGGTTTTGGGTGAGGAAGATGAGAACTGTGAATTGCAGGAATCGAATCTAGTGGAAGTGGAGGAAGACTTGAAAGACCTCAAATTGTCTATGTGTAGCATTGCTGGTCTCACTTCGAAAAAAACCATTAAGTTATGGGGAATGATTGGCCAAGAACATGTTATGGTCCTTGTAGATTGTGGAGCTTCACATAATTTCATTTCAGCCACTTTTGTGAAGGAACATAATTTGCAAATGTTTGCAACCTCCATATACACGGTGGAAGTAGGAGATGGGAGAAAACTTGATTGTGAAGGAGTGTGTCCTCAATTAGAATTGGTGATACAAGGACTCAAAGTGCAACAAGATTTTTATGTCTTTGATCTTGGAGGAGTGGATGTAGTGTTGGGGATGGAATGGTTGGCTGGCCTGGGAGAAATTAGAGCCAATTTCCGTGAGTTGACACTTAGAATTCCTATTGGAAATGGTTATCACACTTTGAAAGGGGACCCCGATTTAACTAGAACTGTAGCATCTCTAAAGTCCCTTTTGAAAGCGTTAAATGATCAAGGTCAAGGATTCTTAGTGGAATACCATCAACTACAAGCCAAAACTGAAGTTACAGATGACAATCCAGAATGGACAACAGCTATTTTAGAAGAATATGGTGATGTTTTTCAAGAACCTCAAGGGCTACCCCCTACTAGAAGACAAGACCATGCTATTATCTTGAAGGAAGGTGCCAATATTCCTAATATACGGCCTTATAGGTACCCTCACTATCAAAAAAAATGAAATAGAAAGATTAGTAGATGATATGTTGAATTCTGGTATATTAGACAAAGTGTGAGCCCCTATTCTAGCCCAATCATTTTAGTGAAAAAAAAAAGATGGCGGGTGGCGCTTTTGTGTAGATTACAGGGCTTTGAATAAGATAACCATACCAGATAAGTTCCCTATTCCTATTATTGATGAGCTGCTTGATGAATTGGGAGGCGCAGTGATCTTTTCAAAATTGGACCTGAAATCAGGGTATCATCAAATTAGGATGCGGGAAACAGACATTCCAAAAACAGCTTTTAGAACTCATGAGGGGCATTATGAGTTTATTGTCATGCCTTTTGGACTTACGAATGCTCCTTCTACTTTTCAATCCCTTATGAATGAAGTGTTAAGGTGGTACTTGAGAAAGTTTGTGTTGGTTTTCTTCGATGACATCTTGGTTTACAGTACAGATGAACAGGAGCACCAAAGACATTTAAGGGCTGTCCTAGCTTTGTTGAAAGAGAATCAATTATTTGCCAACAAGAAAAAATGCACTTTTGGGCAGACTCAATTAGAGTATTTGGGTCATATCATCTCAGCCGGTGGAGTTGCAGCAGATCCAAAGAAGATTGAAGCTATGCTAGATTGGCCAACACCCAAGGACATCAAGGCCTTAAGATGATTTTTGGGGCTGACAAGGTATTATCGAAGATTTGTCAGAGATTATGGCAAGATAGCTAGGCCCTTGACCCAACTTTTGAATAAAGACAATTTCCAATGGAATAGTGAAGCCCAAGCTACCTTGGAACAACTCAAGAGATTGGTGGCAGAATTACCAACACTAACTATTCCAGATTTTACTAAAACTTTTACCATAGAAACTGATGCATCTAACAAGGGCTTGGGTGCAGTTTTGTTGCAGGAGGGGAGACCAGTGGCTTTTCTTAGCCAAACATTATCCGACAGAGCACAATCTAAGTCAGTTTATGAACGAGAGCTGATGGCTATTGTGATGGCTGTTCAAAAGTGGCAACATTACCTGCTAGGGAGGCATTTTGTCATCATCACCGATCAAAAAAGCCTCAAATTTCTAACAGAACAACGAGAAATGGGTGAAGAATATTTCAAGTGGACTTCAAAACTCATGGGACTGGTCTTTGAAATCCATTATAGGCCTGGAAAAGAAAATGGTGTAGCTGATGCACTTTCTAGAAAGATGACATTTGCAGCTTTGTCTTCAGTTCACTTTGAAGAGGTGGAAGATTGGGAGTCGGAAACTTATCTAGATCCTAAGTTACAAAAATTGATACATGATCTAATCCAATATCATAATGCTCATCCAGGCTATACATTTCAAAATAAAAAATTGCTATATAAGGGGAAATTGGTACTACCGAAAAGACTTCAAGGATTCCCATTTTGCTACAAGAATTTCACAACTCCGCAGTGGGGGGACACTCTGGTTTTTTCAGAACCTATAAAAGAATTTCTGAAGTTGTGTATTGGGAGGGCATGAGAAAAGATATCTAGCAGCATGTGGCTAATTGTGAGGTGTGTCAACTGAACAAGTATCAAGCTTTGTCTCCTGCAAGCCTTCTTCAACCACTACCTATACCCAATCAGGTTTGGGCTGATATATCTATGGATTTCATTGAAGGATTACCTAAGGTTCAAGGTAAAAATGTCATTCTCATAGTGGTGAACAGATTGACTAAATATGCTCATTTTCTAGCACTTAGCCATCCTTTCACTGCAAAAGATGTTGCTGAAATTTTCCTTCAAGAGGTAGTAAAGTTACATGGCTTCCCCTCTACTATTGTGTCTGACAGAGATAAGATTTTCCTGAGCCATTTTTGGTTGGAGTTGTTCAAAATGGCGGGTACGAGACTCAAATTTAGCTCTGCTTACCATCCTCAAACAGATGGACAAACCGAAGTAGTCAATAGATGTTTCGAAACATACTTGAGATGCCTCACAGACACTAAGCCCAAACAATGGCCAAAGTGGCTAAGTTAGGCAGAATTTTGGTTTAATACCAATTATCATAGCTCTCTAAAATTAACCCCCTTTAAGGCATTATATGGTCGAGACCCACCTCATCTCCTAAAAGGGACTACTATTCCTTCGGTTGTTGAAGAAGTTAACATCATGACACAAGATAGGGACCAAATGTTGCATGCTCTAAAAAGCAATTTGGTCACAGCTCAGAATCAGATGAAAAAGTACGCTGATCAGTCCCGGCGTCCTATTTCACTAGTGGTTGGAGATTGGGTTTATTTGAAATTACAGTCCTACAGATTGCGGTCCTTGGCTAAGAAGAGAAATGAGAAATTAAGTCCTCATTTTTAAGGACCATACCAGATTTCAAAGCAGATTGGAGCAGTTGCATTTGAGTTAGCTCTTCCACCAAAGAGTAAGATACATCCCGTGTTTCATGTGTCCCTACTTAAGAAGGCCATCTCTTCTTCAGCTACCCCTCAACCTTTGCCACCTATGCTCTCAGAGGAACTAGAATTGCAAGTTACTCCAGCTGCTGTACAAGATATCCGCAATGCTCCCAGTGGCATAGCAGAAGTGTTGATTCAGTGGAAGGACCTACCAGATTTTGAAGCAACATGAGAACCTGTTGAGACCATTATGGAGCAATTCCCTTCTTTTCACCTTGAGGACAAGGTGACTCTTTTTGGAGGGAGTATTGTTAGGCCTCTTATAACTAAATATTACAAGAGGAGGGTCAAGAGTTAGAATTTTAAGTGGGAACTGAATTTGTATGGCAGTTATTTGTTATGTAGACTGTTATTGTGTTAGTTTAAGTTGTAAATCAGACAGTAACTGCGACTCTAGAGCAGTTATGATGCAAATAAAAGTAGGAAAATGAGAAAAAGGAAAGCAGGAAAATTCTGAGTGGTTATCGGGAAGGGAGAGACCAAGCTCTCAAATTTCTTGAAGTGGACAATTCTGTAACAAGTTTATCAATTCTGCCTAAATAGAATTGTAAACACACATTCTGTTTAAATTCAATAAAGAATTCAACTTCCCATTTCAATTATGTACTAACCAGTTCCAACACATTCTTAACTTAATTTCAGTGTGTTGTAAACAAATAGTATTTTCTAGAACCCAAAAAGTTTGAATTTGCTGATAGATCTATATTAGCGGTTTACAATGACACCATAGGTAAAAACTGATTCTTGCATATAAAACCCACATAAGAATCTATAATGGAGATGCTTTTATAAGCTTCAAATTGAAAAATAACTACCTTTCCTTGTCGTAGGACTAGGGGGGGCATTTTGGTCATGTCAACCACAGTCGACGATTGAGCCACTCTTACACCACCATCAACAACAAAATCAAGACCCTAAAATACCAAAGTAAATGGTTCTAAGATCTTTTGTAAAAGCTACAAAATTTATTAGTAGAGAATATAATAAATTAGCAAACTTCTTGGGATTTTGTAGTACTCCCCCAGTCCTAAATGTAAGAGAAAGTTGAGCCAACAAAAGTTGATAAAAGCTGATGTATTTTGTTCAAAATACATCAACTTTTGTTGACCTAACTTTATTTTATATTTAAGATTGGAGGGGCAAGGAGTAAATAGTATGAAAAATATGTATTCAATTTCAAGCACATTCTTCATGTGTAAATGCAAAATTTGAATCCCGTAAAGAAAAATGACTATCATTACAGTGTGCCGTGAACATGACATGGCTTATTTCTAACAAGCATATAAAATGCAATTCATATTTTCCCTTTTTGTTTGGGAAGGGGCTAAAATCATTATTTCAATATATATTTATTTATACCGGAAAAAATAATCCAAAAATAGAAACAAAGATACCTCTGGTCCATATGTATCAGCTATCATAACTGGATCAATCATCCATTCGTCTTCCTTGAGAAACTTGATACTAAAATAAAGATAAAAAAGTTCAAGATATTTAGGTACAAGCATCAACTATTATGCTCCATAATTTTATGAGACAATTATGAAATAAGGGATCAATGCCCTAATGACATCATCGAAGGTTATAGTCATCTACTCAAAAGAAACATTGTTATCAAAATTGGATGATGTGGCTACCTAGACACAAAGGTGGCAAAGAAAACAGCAGGTAAGTATCCTCTCTATTCATCAAAAGAAATGGAGACGTCAATTACTATAGTTTTTGGATATATAAATAATAATACTGTCAATCAGATTTGTTCATTCTCATTTTTAACATACCTCACATCCACGGAGATATTTATTCTCGTTCATTGTCATTCGTCTCCTCAGGTTTGTTTCTCTGTCTCTAACAGATTTCACATTTTGATGTTAACTCTTGTTGTCATTCATTCTTATTCTTATCAGATTTCACATTTTTTTTATATTCAGATTTGCTTTATTCTCTTTCTTCTCTATTCAAATTTCATACTTTTTGGTTTTTAACCATTCTTGTTTACATACTCTATGTTAATCATGTTTTTTTAGATTTCCAATGTTGAATTTCACCCTAATTTGTTTCTTGCATGAGGATTTAAGCCTGAATCAGGTGATTTGTTTTACTTTCACAAAGAAAATGGCTTTTGGGTCTTGTTTTTAAATTTGTGAATGTGGCTTTTGGGTCTTTATTGAAGTTGTGGAATTTTAGAAAAAAGGAGGAGAGAAAATAGTAAGGGTTTGAATATTACTCATAATGGTTTGTGAAGTAGCAATTTACAAGAAAGGGGGTTTGAATTGTAAATTTATCTTTTTAAAATTTCCTAAAAAAATTAACTCAAGATTGATCTTGGTTGCAAATCAGAAAAACGGAGAACGTTCTTAGTTCTGAACCAGAAACGAATAATGTTCTTGGTTAGTTGAAAAATAACAGCTTTAACTTATCTATTGAACTTGATATTGAAAGGCTTAAATGTAAATAAATAAGGGAAGAGATATAACACACAGTGTTGGAACCAAGTTGGTTCTAAGTACTTAGAATTTTGATGCTTACAAATGTACTCAATGTAAACTTATTTTGTACTTTGAATTATTAAGTTAAATGCCCCAGAAACTGAAGGAAACAGAAGCAGAGATCAAAGGAAAATGAATTCTGGAATTTCCAGAAGATGTTCCAGGATGTCAAAACATCACCAGAGGATATGTTTGGTGGCCCAGAACAGAAGGAAGAAAAATCATAATGAAACATGGATTATACCATTGGAAAGCCTGCCAGAAGGAGAGTTGTTCCAAACAAACAGGAGTCAAATATCAATTTTATTCCAGAAGTTATTCTGATCAGAAGATGGTCTGGCAGTAAAAATTACACAGTCCAGATTTGTTCTACACTTGACCAGAAGGTATGTTTATGAGTCCAGAACAAAAAGATCAATTCAGATTTGGCCCAGATCATAAGATAGCATGATTCAGGGCATGGAACTAAGTCCAGACCAAAAGAAATGAGTTCTAGAATCAATCCAGACCTGGTCCAAAATTAAAGGTAAAATGTCCAGACTGAAATATTTTTTGTTCAAGTTAATTTCAGTTTGTTCCAGACCAAAGTTCAGAATCTGTCCAGATCAGAGTAAAAATTTCCAGATCAATGGTTCAGAAATAATTATTTGGTCCAGTGATGGTCTAGATCAGAAAATCAGACCATGGCCCAGTGGTGGCCGAAATCAGAGGGACAGACTGTGCAGTCCAGCAAAGGCCGAAATCAGAGGATCACAGAATATCAAATAGGCTGGTTCAGATGTGGACTATTGCATGAAGATCCAATTGTGCAGATTTGATCATGAGGATTAAAGAATTTGAGAAAAATGCTCAAAAACAGAATTGGAGAAAAAGGCTCAAAACAGAATCTGAGAAAAATGCTCAAAACAGAAGCGGAGCAAAATGTTCAAAACAGATCAGTGAGCAAAAAGCTCAAAACAGAATCTGAGCAAACTACTTCAGAATATTTTCAAAACAGATTAATCGAAATATACTGCAGAAGTAAAGCATCAGTGAAGTTCTAAAGTTCAACTATAAATAGAGACTTAATGCTGAAGAATATAGTATCGAAAATCACAAAGAGTCATACACTTCCAAAGCAACCACTCTCAAATTTTCATATAAGTCAATTGTGAGTTTCAGCTTTCAAGAAGCAGTACTCGGTTATTTTCTTTCCACTGTGGCAAATCTAAGTTGTTGAAGTAGAGTCTACAATCTGAGGGAGTCAGTAGAGGTAGCAGGTTACTTAGCAATTAGATAGGGTTGTATCTAAGTTGTTGAAGTAAAGTCTACAAACTGAAGGATTCAGAAAGGGTAGCAAGGTACTTAGCAATTAGATTCATAGTGTTGTGAATTCTTCTACAATCTGGGGTGTCAGATTGGCTGAAGAACAGGAGTTGTTTTTCCTCAAAGAAGTCTACGATTGTTAGACTATTTGAGAAGACTGACTTGGAGGGTCAGTAGCAAGGTTGTAATTCAAGGTTGAATTAGTGAAATCATTCAAGGCGAAGGGACTGGAAGTAGCCTCGTTAACGGTGAACCAGTATAAAATCTGAGTTTTTATTTTTATTTTATCCGCTGCTAACTCTGTTTTAATTATACATCAAGTTTTGTTTTGAAAGTATTAAAACAGGAAAAGTATTCAAGTTAAGTCAAACACAATTCAACCCCCCTTCTCATGTTTGCACCTTCACACAGATATATCATGGTTCACTCAATACGGGTTACGTCCGGTTCTCACAAATGTGAGATTTTCCATTAAGTGCTCAAAGCAAGAATGCTTTTGGTTTTTACACAACTTTCTACAGATTAATCTTGATCTGTTACAAACCACTACCTTTCAAACTAGAAAGAATTTTCACTGATCTACCTTTCAATCTTTAGAAAGAATTTACACACTACCTTTTTAAAACATAGAAGGATTTTCATAAACTTCTCAAGACTAGTTCAACACACTTTGTCTTGAGTTTACAGTGAAATGATAAAGAGTATGACAGAATCTGATTATCGTCAACTCGTGTTTGAGTATGGATTCTGATCATGGAACTCAGTAGTGATTAAATGTTACAGCCACTTGAGAACTGAACATAACTTAGAAAGATATTTGAAAAGCTTAAAGACTCTTGAATCTGATTGTAAATGATGGATTGCTTGCTTTCTTGAGTTTTGATTTTTTCCTTCATCTTAAGGTCTCTTTTATAGGCTTCAAAAGAGCTTATAACAGCTCATTTGCCCGTTGGGAGCAGTCCAGCTGTCCTATGTCAATGAGTGGATAAGATCAAGTAAAAAGCAAGAATGTTCTTCGATTCTGGGCATCCTTGCTTTTGAAAATCAAGAACAATCTTCGTTGTTGCTTTTCAGAAACTTCTCAAGACTAGTTCAACATATTTTGTCTTGAGTTTACAGTGAAATGATAAAGAGTATGACAGAATTTGATTATCGTCAACTCGTGTTTGAGTATGGATCCTGATCATGGAACTCAGTAGTGATTAAATGTTACAGCCACTTGAGAACTGAACATAACTTAGAAAGATATTTGAAAAGCTTAAAGACTCTTGAATCTGATTGTAAATGATGGATTGTTTGCTTTCTTGACTTTTTCCTTCATCTTGAGGTCTCTTTTATAGGCTTCAAAAGAGCTTATGACAGTTCATTTGTCCGTTGGTAACACTCCAGCTGTCCTACGTCAGTGAGTGGATAAGATCAAGTAAAAAGCAAGAATGTTCTTCGATTCTGGGCATCCTTGCTTTTGAAAATCAAGAACAATCTTCGTTGTTGCTTTTTAGGTAACTGAGTTTCGTTTTTATAAAATATATCACTTGCTTTTGTCTTTTTAGAGTAATCTTCCAACAGTAGTCTGCTCTTGTACATTTGAGAAAACATGCTTGGAATTGAACTGCAAAATCTGAATATGTTTTACTTTTTTGCATTTCTGGAGAACGTTCTTCGTTATTCTTCAAAACTGTCCAGAACATTTTTGTTTTTTCTGTCTTAGTTTGTTTCTTCTTCAATATGATCTGGTTTGAGTTTCTTGATACCTATTTTGTTTAATAAACTCAAGCACACATATTAGATACAAAAATACTTAGAATCATAATTATAATTTTTAATTAATCTTTATTTATCATCAAAACATTTAATTTGGAATTTTGTCTCAACAATCTCCCCCTTTTTGATGAAGAACAATCTCCCCTATATCCACACAAAAAACAGTCTCACCTGATACGGCAGAACATTCTCCCTGTTGCTGAAGAACATTCTCCATCTCAACAGAATGTTCCTACTCCTTCTCAACCATAGACTGTTCTGCCGTATCAGGTGAGGCTTTGAGCACTTAGTGGAAAATCTCACATTTGTGAGGACTGGACGTAACCCGTATTGGGTGAACCATGATATATATGTGTTATATCTCTTCCCTTCTCTATTTACATTTAACCCTTTCAATATCAAGTTCAATAGATAAGCTAAAACCGTTATTTTTCAACTAACCAAGAACGTTCTCCGTTTCTGGTTCATAACCAAGAATGTTCTCCGTTTTTCTGATTTGCAACCAAGATCAATCTTGAGTTAATTTTTTCAGAAAATTTTAAAAAAATAAATTTACAATTCAAACCCCCTTACTTGTAAATTGCTACTTCAATGATGATTGGAACCGTCAGATTTACCACCCATTGGAACATTGTATGGTGACTTCTGAGGTGAAAGCAGAGATCCATTAAGCTTTCTGAAGCTCAAGTAAATTCATGTACGAGTTGCCCAAGTAATTCCTGTCCATGGATGGGTCGTTAAGAGCAACAATATGCGAATCAGTAGTGTTTCATGACAGAGAAGAGCCAAGTGCAACAACATAAGAATATGAAGCTTGGGCCCAACATTTTGGGTTGCAGGTGACCCCTGAACATTTGATCCAGATCTTAAAGCATCAATGGTTGAGGAATCATGGCTCAAATGAGCTAGCTCTGCTTCAGCGGAAGATGTGATCTCAAAATTTTCATCAAATGTATTACGACTGGTTGGACGAGGGGTAAAGCCCGTGACAGGTGTGGTATGTCCCAAGTCATCTTGGAAAATTTCTGCAAGGTTCTTTTGTATGGTCCCAAAACTAGGTCTTGGCAAACAAATGAGTCCATCACCACTCCACTCAGCAGAACCTCTAATTTTTTCATCAACCACCACCTCACTCTCTCTTTTCCTCATGTTAAAACCAAGAGGTGTAACAAAGATTGATCTACTCCCATTATCATCAGCAGTTCCATTCACTTTCCTCCTATCATGAATTCCACCTTTTAGTCTTTGTGTAAACTTCCAATCCTCCTTTGATAACAAATGAGGTGGAAGTCTAGGATTCAAATTAGACCTAAGCTCTTCCTCAAAAGCAAAACCATTACCCAAAAACTCCGAAACAGCAACCGACGCCGTAAAACCGCCACCAAATAACCCACCAACTGCACTTAGAGAACCCTCAACAGTTGGAGGAGTTGAACCATTCCTATACAAATTAAGTTCAGGTTCATGATCATCAACCTCATGTCTTCTTTGATCATGAAGCAACATACCTATTTCCTTCTCAAATTCACCACCAAATAAACCCTCGTTACCACCAATCACTGACCTCCTACCCAATTCAGACAACATTATTTTTTCTCTATCAACATACCTATTTCCTTCTCAAATTTACCATGGAAGTGGTTGTGTCGAAAAACTCGTTGTAAAACTTTTTCAACAGCGACGGCAAGCAGCAGCAAACAACGGATCTTGGAGGTAGCAGGCGTAACCATAGCCCAAAACTAGAATATGAGGGCAGATTCATAACCAGGAGGTCGAGGCAGGTTTAACGAAAGAGGTCATGTCTTAAACGGCTGCCAGACATGCCGTCACGCACGGTGAAGAGCGGTAGCACGTGGATCTTACATGCTGTGGATGATGAGGCGCATGCAATGGCTTTCAGTGACGCGCTTTAAGGTGTGGGCCGGTCTAGAAAAGGCAAAGCTAGTGGAGTGGTCTTTTGCTGGAAAAGTCACCGAAAACAGTGGCGGTGACGACGGCAGTAGTAAACTGAACGGAAAACAAGTCAAACCGATGTTGGAATGTATCACGACAATGGTTTGAAAAAGGAATGATCATGTTGGAAAAGAGAAACTATGATTATATTCCCAAACTGTTGGGAACTGAACAGCGGAATAGAGGTGGGATCGTTCAAGGAGGATCAAAATAGGCTATGATACCATAAAGTTGTGGGATTTTAGAGAAAAGGAGGAGAGAAAATAATAAGGGTTTGAATATTATTGATAATGGTTTGATGCTAACTTGATTATAAAAGACTCAATACTAATCTCTATTTATAGAGAAACGTAAGTTCAATCCTAAATCGGGAACAAATCATAATAATAATGAGATATATTATAAGATATCTCTATGGTTATAAATTGATCCTAGGAAATAACTCAAGATACTCTAATATAATATAATAGATATTATAAGATATTTTCTAATATTCTAACAGTCTTCTTTAATATTTTTCTATTTCCCTAGCTAATGACAAATATATAAAACCAACACTGAATGACCAATCAACTTACTTACCCTTTTGCTCGATGTGCTCTTGTTGCTTTGAACCAGAATAGTGTAGTGGCCAAGTCTCAAGTTTCAGCTTTTCATAATAGTATTTTAGTAAAATTATTAAATAAAATTATCAAAATTTATTTTTCAAACGTTTTATATTGTAAAATCATTTCTTAAATTAATGTAATCGATTTTGTGTGATATTAATGTAAAATCATTAACTAGATAAGATTTTATTAATTTTAGTTTTAAAAATAGTAGAATGAGACGTTTTATTAAGTAAAAACTTTTTTTTTTTTTGGAGGCCTAAGATGGAGATTGTCTTAGTACCCTTACCCTTAGGCCCACCTTACTATTAGTATCAACCTACTTTTTGCCTATGGAAACTCTGGGTTACTAGAATAAAATATTATTTTGTCTAAGGCAAAAAAAAAGGATCCAATAAATTAAACAAACCTTGTGCATATTAATGGTGCACTCATCTCCTTTAATATTGCTTGACAAATGGCATCTTCAGGCATACGAACACCCACATTTTTTCTTGATGCATATTTGGCAGTAGTTGTCCCAAACCTTATGCACTGTTTCGGTAATGCTTTGCTAGCCATTAAGATGAAAGTGTACTGTCACTCAAACATCACTAGTGTTAGCAACTAATTGTCAATAACTATACATCATATCATACACATGAGAAATACTTGCTTGGTCACAAGCATAAATAAATAGTGTTTAGGCACTCACACAAATGAATGAAGATAAAAGAATAAAATGTTGTGTATTTTTAAAATAATTAAACGATATGTATTTTTGTGTGAGTGTCCTCAAACACTATTTATTTATGCTTGTGACCAAACAAGTATTTCTCATCATAGACACTAAATTAGTAACAAAACAATAGGATTCACACTCATAAAGATTAAAGACACGATATTACAAATTGTACCTAACTAGCGAGAATAACATTTAAACGAGAAAAGTTAACTAGCAAATAAGAATGAACGAATAACATAAAAATATGTTGTTAATAACGGAGAGACGAGGGTCGCCCAACTCCGATACTACTAAAGTGGAATAGCACTTAGTGTCTAGTGGGATGGCTGCTATTGCAAATACTAGAAAGAAAGAAAAAAAGTATACTACTAAATGTAAATAGTTAAGTTGAGTAGCAACAAAGGTGAAAACAGAAGTTTTTCAAAAATAAAAAGGTGAAAACAGAAGAGAACAAAGGCGAGAAGTAAGAGAATGTTGTCAGTGTAGTAGCCAGAAAATAGACGTGAGCAGAACAGATGGGAAACCTCCTAAAAACAGAGAGCCTGTTCATAGCAATCGCTGTCCCTGGAAATAGCCAACCACTACAGGGCTATTCAAAAACTATTCAATATGGATATTTGTGGCCGGCCGCAAAATCCGCTAGCACAAAACGCACCGCACCTGTGTTAAGCTTTGCACCAAACCCAAATTCTGCTATACTATTCTGCTATCTCCCGCTATAGGACCACTATTAACAACATAATACTTTTAGGAAGTAATCCTAATGGCTTAAATGCACATCCTTTCACCTAACAACTACGATGTAAAGCTCATATGCTTTGAGATTCTCATGACACCCATAATCCTTTTGACTAATACATAAGAGATTTTTGGCAAACATGTGTGTGAAATTTTAGGTACTATTCTATTTTTACTATTTGCTATACACAAATACATCATTCTTATCAGCGTTATTCCACTTGGGAAAAATCACCACGAAATAGTTGAGAAGCAACTGGATAGGTCGTGGTCGGTATAAGAAATCACCCCACCCTACAAAAATCATTAAAATTTTCACAAATTCATTAATTAGTTTCTTAGAGAATACTTACAGGACCAGGTAAGCATTGCTTAACAGCTTTGAATAAATTTGCATGGCCTTGACCATCGCCACATGGAAACCCAGCTGTGTACTTATCTATGTCGCGAAATGAGTAGCATAAGATGCTAAGGGGCTACAAGTAATACTCAAAGTTATCATAATCATCAATAACCTGAATAAGTAGCATTACTACATATAAACATACATCAATTTTTTTATGATGTTGCGCTCAACACAATCGAAGGATAGCTGGATAAAGTCCTTTCGGTAGCACAAGAAAAACTGAATAAAGACAAGCTAACTGTGTTCTCACCTTTGAACTGTCTATATTCTTGATTCTGCAACATAACACAATGTACCCTTGGTTAATGGATAGTGAGAAAATGGGGTAAAGATTAGCAAAGTTATATTATACCTACCTACGAAGTCGTTCAATGGCTGAATGATTTGTTAGGTCACATGCTATCGCATATCTATGTAAAGACAAAGAAAGAAATACAATGAATTTGTTCACATTTTCATAGATTTAGAAGAAAATTAATCCTGCCCTACTCGCTCTTAAATACATGTATTTAATCTCACTGTCAAACTGACTAACAACAAGTAAACACTCATATTTTTCTTGAAATCTGTGAGGCAGTGTCATTTTAGTCTTTTGAATATATTGAAAGTTCAAAACCATCCCTGAGTATGTCTTTTATTTAAGGTATTCAAAAAACCAAAGAACCAAACTGTTGTTTAACTGAACCAGTTCATAAAATGGAGAACCAAATTGTATTTACTAAAACAGTTTGTTAACTGAACTGCTTTTCAAAAAGTAGAATCCAACTATAACTAACCATTGAACCATAACTTGATCTTAATTCCAAACCAAAATCAAATTTAACAAAACCTAAAATTACATAACCCAAAAATATTCCAAACCCTAAAATTAGAAATGAACTGAAATGGAAGAACTGAAATGAGAGAAGTGAAATAAACTGAACCCTAACATCGCCATTTCCACCACTGCCGCAAATAACAATGCTACTAACCGTCGTTGCGAATAGAAGCTTCGTCGCATAGCAGCGCCATCGTGAAGGAAGTTTTGCTGCGAATAGCAGCGCCATCGCCACCTGTTGCTGTCACGTGCAGTGTTGCGTGCCAACTCTAAGGCCTCTGCATCCCCATTTCCGTGAAGGAACAAGGATTGAAGCTGAAAAATGTTTCTCTTCGTTTCTCCTTATCTTGGTTTTTCTTCCATTTGTTGTTCGCAACACTGTTGGATTGATTACATGCTTAAAATGAATGTTATTGCCTTCACTAAGTTTGATTGTTTTGCTGCATTTTGAGGTTTTGTGCAGTTAGGATTATAGAAGTTTTAGCTTTGTTTTACTCTTGATGATGTTTTGAAGAGAAATGAGTAAAAGGGGTTTGTGAATTGGGAGAGAAGAGCATATATGAGATTTAGATCGAATCAAGTGATGAGAGTTGTAAAGCAAGCAAGGGAATTGGAATAGGGAGCTAGAGATGAATATTTATGATGAGTAATTGCGTTTGGTTCTAGGAATGTTGTAAAAACCATGGTTGGTATGAGGAAAAGCATTGTGATGCTGATAGGAATGGGTTTGGCCCCACGAGTGATGGGGGGATATGTTAGTTAATAGAGATGAGGTGAGGTCTAAGCAGTGACGAGTATATGTGAGAAAGAATAAGAAAGGGAATGCAGGAAAAGTGTGATTGCTTAGCTGGCGTAGTTAGTTAGTATTCCCCTAATAAATAGGAGTGGATGGGGAATTAGTTTAGGGAGTTTTTTATCATTTTTCTGTTGCACCTTAGAGGCTGGGCAGTGAGAGAATTGTTTTCTCTAACTGAGGAGCATTAACTCTGGAATCATTTTCTGTTTTCATGTTCATTAATACAATAATTCTCTTCATCTAATTCTATCTTACCTCTGTTCTATCAGATGCATTGCAGAAGAGAAGCAGAGCATTACACCTAATTTGCCCCTCATGCTAAACAAGACATCCAGTTTGAGCCACTAATTCATTCAAATGTATTGATATAAAGTTCAAATGAATAGGTGTTAAGCATTACAATTTCAATTATTACAATATATGGTGTAACAGTTTTGAACATTACAATGGTTTTCTTAGAAAAGTTCAGGCTTTTGGGTCAGCTTGATGGGTGTTTTATTGCAGAAGGGAAGCATGAGAATTCAAAGAAGAATTTTGAATCTCAACTGAACTCATTGAATATTAGACCACTCTCTCACTCTACCCAAACCCAAAGGTTCCTAACAGAATATTCACCATAAAGCCTACTACCTGCCCTTGCTAAGTTCTTGATCTAACTAACAAGCCACATCAGCAATCCCCTATTCAGTCCATCTATTGGGCCAAGGCCCAAATCCAATATCTAACACTACCGACCGTTAAAAAAACAGCCTTGTCTTTTGAGTACATTTTATGACACTACTGGCCGCTAGAAAAACAAGTCTTTGCACCCAAGATCCCAGTGTTGGAAAGTAGATGAGCCAGTTTCAAACAATTGAGCCTGCTGCCCAACTGCACTCTCACTGCTTTGGGTTGGCAACATGCAGTCTCTCTCCTTCAAATTCATAGAATCTAACCCATCATCAATCTCAGGTTGGTCATAGAAAATAACAAACTCATTTGAAACATCCACTACATCTAAGGCTGTCTCATCTACAAATTCCAGTGACATGAGTAAATCAATTGCTCTCTTAACCACATAAAAGATCTCAATATGAAGAATATACAACAGGGCTGATGCCATTTCATCTCCCTTATTCTTCTTCTGTCCATTACAAGAATTATGAGATTCTTCAAAGATCTAGACTCAGGTGCACCGAGGAGAAAATATTCATGCATTATAGTTACAGCCTCCCTTTTGTACTTCCTTACTCATTCGCCGTTGACTCTGGTAGCAACATATATATATATATATATATATATATAACACTAAATAGATAAAGACTTTCTGCTGGCACTTGATAGCTTCCTAAAAGGCGTATGCATTTCTCATATGAGCATGCATAAACTCATTAAGCATGGTTCTTGATGCTATTACAGAGTATACTCTTAAAAAGGAATTATTTCAGAACATTGAATAAGGAATGACTGTGCTAGAGTTGTCAACTTCAAAATTTTATAATGCTGGTCCCTTGTTAAAATTGAAGTATATGTCATACCTGTAGATAGGGGTGGGCAGAAAAACCAAAAACTGAATTGGTTAAGAGAACCGAACCGAACCAAACTGTTTTAAAATTAAACCGGTTCAAAAAAATTAAAAACCAAACTTTAATTTAAAATCAGTTTTTTTAATTGAACTGATTTTAAAAATTAGAAGTGCACTGTAACCATAAATTAATTTTTAATTTTAAATCTAACAAAACTTCAAAATCCCAAAAACCTAAAATCAGAATCAATTTTCATATCTTCTCTAACCCTAAAATTAAAATCAATTGTCTGAAGGCCATGGCCGCCGCCGCCGCCATAAATAGAAAAACCGTCGCGCAACTCTCTCTTCGCGTAACTCTCTCTTCGCGCAACTCTCTCTTCGCGCAACTCGTTCTTTTCTCTTCGTGTGTTTGCACCCTTCGTCGCCCTCTGTTTTCCACCGTTTGCTCTTAGGTATTCGTCCACCTCCGTCGCCCTCCGTCTTCCGCCGTTTGCTCTTAGGTATTCGTTAAAAGTTATCTATTCTTTATGAATGGCAAATATTGTTTTCGATACCGCTTTTTTTGGTGGCATTTGTTGCTAGTAATATTGTTCACTGAACTTTTTCAGGTTCTATACAAGTTAGAGGAGAAAGCAGAAGCCATAGAAGATGAGAGAGGTATATCTTTTTGTTAAGTTAAATGGAAGTCACTAAATAATTTGTTAACTCAGAGAAGAAGATAAAATTAAGTCACTTATGAGCATATTAGATCTATGGAAGTCACTACATGTGGATATGGCTTCACTTATGAGCATCATGAATTCATTTTTTACTGTGTTTACATTTTATTTGTTTGTTTTTCTTTTTTACTTGTAGTCTAATGGGTATTTTTGCATATTAGATCTGCAACCGCAACAACTCCACACACATTTGGCATTATTGATAGTACGTGGAAGTATGAGACAACAATTAGTTACAAAGGAAGAGGAAAAGCATTTGCTGTTATAGGACATTGCCTTGGGGACGATGGATGGATGAGACAATCAGTTAGATTAATTTAATAGGATCTAAACATAGGAATTAGGAAATGGTAATTTACAATTTTCCATTTTCTTAGATGTTATTTGAGCATCTGATCTTTGTGCAGAAAAGCCAATGTTTTGTCACTCTTTTTTTTTATCAACTTTGTCACTTTGTTTATGACTTGGATTTTGAATTACTTTGATGTTCTTTATGATATATATCATTTTATGCAAACTTTTGTTTACCTGTTTGACTTAAAAATGCTGATGTTTTCCCATTTTAGAGGTTATTATTGATCTAAACTTTATGATATATATCATTTCATTTTCATTTTGAAGGTTATTATTGATCTTGTCGTTCTTTTATTTTCATTTTTCATTGTTAAACAAGAGCTTATCCTTAACTTTCAAATTAAACATACAACATTAATTTGGTAAGTCTCTTCTGTGTTGGTTTCAATTTGGATCTCATTTTATTATTGAAGGTTGTTTAGTTCAGTTTATGTTATTGTTTTTGTTTCAATAAATGATTAGAAGTAGACTTTCTAATCATATTTATTTAAACAGATGTCGTCAATAGGTGATTACATGGAGTCTGCATCAATGGAGAATGAAGAACATATTGCTGCCACTTCGGTCGCCCCTCCTAGTGAAGCTGTATCAGCTCCTCTTCCATCATCTAAGCGTAAAAAATCGATCGCAAGCTTGGAATCACTTTAGTGAAGTGCCTAATTCAAGTCAAAAGGCCAAATGTCATTATTGTGGAAAATTGATTAAATTTAAGGATGGGACAAGTGCTATGACTATGCATTTGAAAAGATGTAAAGAGCATCCTGATAATCAAGAAAGCAAAAGGCAAAAATCATCTTCCTCAACAAAGCCTTCAGAAAAGGAATTAGGTGTTGTCTCTTCACCTCATTCAATGTTTGATCAAAAGGCATGTCGATTGGAGCTTGTGAAGATGTTTGTGGGCGTAGAGCTTCCTTTTCGATTTGTGGAGAATGTGTTTTTTCGAAACTTTGTGAATGCCTTACAACCACAGTTTGATATTCCATCCTGCTCTACATTAAGGCGTGCTATTTGGTCACTTTTTGATGCAGAGAGAGAAAGACTTAAAATTTTCATCTCAAAGCATTGTGGGAGGGTTTGTCTTACGACAGACACATGGACTTCTATCCAAAATCTAAGCTACATGAGTCTAACTGCACATTTCATTGATAAAAAATGGAATTTGCACAAGAGAATCTTGAATTTTTGTCAAATCACAAGCCATACAAGAGAGTTTATGGCTAAGGAAGTTGAGACATGTTTAAATGCTTGGGAGTTGAATCGAGTCTTTAGCATAACGGTAGATAATGCATCGTCTAACGACATGGGAATTAAATTTATGAAGAAGTGGATGAATGCAAGGAACTGTTTGCTCTTGAACGGAGAATATATCCATATGCGGTGTTGTGCACATATCTTGTAAAGGAAGGTTTGAAAGATGAGGACATTTCTATCACAAGAATCCGGAAAGCAGTCAAGTATGTGAGATCGTCTCCTTCAAGATTGGCAAGGTTTAAGGGATGCGTCGAAAGGGCGAAAATTTCTTATAAAGGTCTCATATGTCTAGATGTGGAAACCAGATGGAATTCTACATATTTGATGTTAGAATCAGCTGTGAAGTATAAAAAAGCCTTTGATTTGCTAGAAATTGCCGATGCTAAGTATGTCAAAGGACTATCTAAGAATAAAGGCCTTGGAGTACCTCTATCCAAGGATTGGGACTTTGATAATACGGTGATTCCCTTTTTGAGGATTTTCTATGACGCTACTATGCGTATTTCTGGCTCTTCATATGTTACTAGTAACATATATATGAAGGAGGTATTTGCTATTGGAAGAAAGATCCGATTATTAAGCGAGCACAATGATGCAAGCGTAAAATTGATGGGGATTAGTATGAAGAGTAAATTTGACAAGTATTGGGGCAACGTTGATGGAATAAACGTGCTGTTATTGATTGCCGTTGTACTGGACCCAACTTGCAAATTGGGATATGTAAACTACTTTCTTGATTATTTTTTTGAAGTAGATGGTGAAGCATTGAAGACGAAATTGTCATCTTCCTTGAAATCAATTTATCGAGAATATGAAGGTAGGGAGGAAGGTTCTCAAAGTATGGGAGAATCACAACCAGAGGAAGATGATGATGATATACATGGTATGGGATTCTACAAAAAATCAACAGGGCAAAGAATTGATCCTAAGTCTGAACTTGATAAATACCTTGCTGAAGAGTGTGAACCTTATTTTGTCGAGTTTGACATTCTAAATTGGTGGAAAGTCAACTCAACTAGATTCCCCATCCTTTCAAGTGTTGCTCGTGAAGTGTTGGCAATCCATGTGTCTACTGTAGCATCGGAGTCTGCTTTCAGCACTGGAGGAAGGGTGTTGGATCCTCATGGTAGTAATCTTACACCTACGATAGAGGAAGTGCTTGTTTGCACTCAAGATTGGCTGAAAGGATCTCCTTTCTCAGATCTATTTGACGAGGACCTTGAAGAACTTGAAACCTTTGAGAGAGGTAATTTTGTTACAATATTTTTAGTTCTACAAACATTTATTGTATTTTAAGTTTTTTGAAAAATAACGAAATAGTCTTTTTTGCAGAGATCATTTCTCCAACGCTCTATACAACAACATCCGCTAGCGTCATTAGTCTTGACGATTGAAGACATTTGTTTCTATTTTGTTTTCTATATGAGTTTAGGTGGAAGTTAGTAAAATTGATGATATTTTGTTTGAAAAGTCTTACACTACTTTGGATGGCAAAACTACTTTTACCGTATTTTGTTCAACTTTCGATTGGTTGTGGTTCTACTACTCTGGCATACACTTTCATGTATTCTGTCTGGAATTTTTCTTTGATTGCATATTTTAGCCTTTTAAAATATGTTATATCTTGTGAAATTGGTTCTATGGGAAGGTTTTAATTGGTTTGAATAATTTTATAAACGCTTGTGTTTGGCTTTGAAAAATTGGATAAAGGCTTTTAAATGTTTTGTATGCTGGACCAAGAGTTACACATACACCTAATTCTGGTTACAAAAGTCTCAAATTTACAGATTTTGCTTGCAGCACTTCAGGAGCTTCTGTTTCTTCATCTGCGGCGAGTCCTTCATCGCCGCTCCTTGATTCTAATTCTGGTTTTGATTCTGTTGTAACTCAGGAGATGCCATGGAAGTTAACATTATTATCTGCTATCAAATACCAATCCATAAACCTGACAAAAATCACCAAAAATCAGTAGAGTGCAAATGGTGGAAAACTAGGATACTGATCAAGCAGAAGAAGAACAACTACAAGATGCAGCTGAAAACTCAGTTTTTCATCTTCTGTTGCATTTGCTGTTTACCTTATAGCTTTGCTTCTGCAGCAAATAATGAAGTATCTGTTTTACTTTCTATTAAAGCAGGTCTCATTGATCCATTGAATAGCCTAAAAGATTGGAAGTTGTTGGACAAAGCAATAGGGAAGGATGCATATGCAGCTCAAGCTCATTGTAATTGGACTGGTGTCAAGTGCAACTCAGCTGGAGCTGTTGAGAAGCTTGATCTCTCACACATGAATCTAAGTGGAAGTGTCTCCAATGAGATACAAAAGTTAAAAAGTCTCACTTTTCTTAACTTGTGCAGCAATGGATTTGAGTCATCACTGTCAAATTCCATAGCCAATCTTGCAATGCTAAAGAGTCTCGACTTGAGCCAGAATTTCTTCATCGGTGAATTTCCATTAGGCCTTGGAAAGGCGTCCGGACTCGTGACCTTGAATGCATCCAGCAACAACTTCTCAGGTTTTCTTCTTGAGGAACTTGGAAATATCTCTTCCTTAGAGACACTAGACCTTAGAGGAAGCTTCTTTGAAGGGTCTATTACGAAATTCGTTGGTAACTTGAGTAAGCTGAAGTTCGAAGCATTCTCAAAAACTCACGCCAATTCAGTTCGTGCATTGGTTGTAAACACCAAAATCGGAGCCGACGCTAACACAATCGAGTCCTTTCCCAATCTTGAAATTGTTTCAACTTTCAGCGTTGGATTGGATAAAATTGATCTCAAAAAATGCAAAGAGAAAGGTATTCGAGTGAGTAATACGCCGGACGTGTTAACCGGCGACGTCGCCGATCACGCCATTGCTCTTGCTTTGGCTGTGTTTAGGAAGATTCCTCAAAGCGATCGTTTTGTGAAGACTCGCATGTGGACTTCTGATTATCCACTAACTACTAAGGTCACGTTTTACTTTTATTTGTTTTTATTAAAATTGGATTATATAATAGTTTCTATTAAATAATTGTTGTATTATGCATTTCAGTTTAGTGGTAAAGCAGTTGGAATTGTTGGTTTAGGAAGGATTGATTCAGCAATAGCAAAGAGAGCTGCAGCATTTGGGTGCCCAATTAGTTACCACTCAAGATCAGAAAAAGCAGAGGCAGGACCATACAAGTGACTAAGATAAACTTTACTTCACTAGGATTTGCTTCACTTCATTTAGTGGCAATACTCTAAGTCTAAAGACTACAATGTAGTGGCATGTTACAAATCTTTACTTCACTTCATTTAAATCTTAGGTTAGGGCTTCTTTAGATTTTTTTGGCTTACAGAATTCATTACAAAAAACGTGTTTTTTATATATTATTATGATTTTAATACTTCATTGTTTATGATTTTTGTATGATATATCCTCCATACTGATATATAATGACATGCTTTGATATTAAGTGATGAATGGAATCGAGTAATATAAGTTACCTTTTAATACCTAGAACGTGTTTATTGTTCAACTAAGAGGGTATTGAATGAAATAATATGCATGCTATGATACTCCACTTCTTTACATTTATTTTTGTATTAATTATTAAGCTATTCAAATAATTGAATCTAACACCAAGTCACTTTAATTGTACTGGTGCTAATATCATGTTTTGTTCATTAATTTTAACATTTTCTGATGTGATATTTTACCTGAATATGCAGTGATGATGATGGTGATGCGGTTTTGTGAATAAGATAGACAAGACAGAGTAATAAAAGGAGAGGTATATAACTGCATTGATTGGAAAGGTGCAGCAGCAACTTTGTTTATTCTTTCAAATTAGCTAGCATAGGTTGCACAAGTTTCTTACTCCATTTTTTGTAGTCTTTAGACTTAGAGTATTGCCTAAGATTTAAAATGAAGTGAGCTGCAGCATTTGGGTGCCCAATTAGTTACCACTCAAGATCAGAAAAAGCAGAGGCTGGTGCTGAATATTCTCCTATTTGTTGGTGTTCTCATTGAAGCTGGTGCTGAATATTCTCCTCTGCTTCCTCTTACTTCTGGCTTATTTTTTCTTATTAAGTTCCCTGAACGTGAATAAACTTTTTCTCTGGAATCATTCAAAAAGCATCTCTGAAAAATTGGATAAAAATTGATATTTATAAATACACTAAACCAGTTCGGTTCGGTTCAGAGCACTGAACCGGTTCACTGATTATAAAACCAGTTCGGTTCGGTTTTCGAACTGAAAACTGGTTCGGTTCAGTTTTCAAGCGGTTCTAGTTCAGAACTGAATTTTGCCCACCCCTACCTGTAGACAAACTTGAAATTCTACCTACTTGATGTTACAATTGGCTTTGAGGTATAAGAAAAACCTTTGATTTGTTAGAAATTGTCAACGCTAAGTATGTTAAAGAACTATCTAAGGATAGAGGCATTAACTATCTAAGGATGGAGGGATGGTATACCTGTAGTAGAGGATTGGAGCTATGCTAGTATGATGCTGCCATTTTTTTAGATTTTTTATGATGCTACTATGCGAATTTCTAACTTTATGTATTTTACTCTTCATAATTGAAGGAGGTATTTGTCATTGGAAGATATTATTGATTGAAAATAGAAATATTACAAAAGATTAATGTTGTGTAACACTTGGGTCGACCTGTTCGGTTCGGTTCATTTTGCCAAATTGAAAACCAATTTGGTTTGTTCAGTTTCAGCTCTGGTTCTGAATCAAACTTTGCTCATGCCTACTTCTATTAGTAATTTTAAGGATTGGAGATATTTTTATAATTTTGATATATAATGACACATGACATATTCAATGACTAAAATAACTTTTTACTCAGACTAACATTGTAATAATATTGATAAATTGAGATAATTTAGTGACAGCACCTCATATTAAAAGGAAGGAAAGTACTGACAGGGTATCAGTAGGGATGACTCCAACAGCACCTTGTTTCAATAGATTGACAACTGGTTCCAATTTCCATGAATCAGATGCAGATGGATCAGCTTCAACGTAAACCAAACCTCCCTCCTTGTTGAACCTAGTAGCATCTGTGTATTTCAGACGCTTTGGGCTTCGTTTAGCAACCATTGATACTACTCGACGGGACTTCTTCATGCTGTGGATTCGTGGTACCCAAATTGACACATGCTGAGAGAGAGCGCCAAAACGCCATGGCTTATCTCCACAAACACAACCTAATTGCATTTCTGATTATTTTCTGCTATGCAACCTGTGCCACCCAACAATGCAAAGGAAAATTTATGGATTGAATTTTAAAAAAAAACTTTATGGATTGAATTTTAAACTTTATGAACAGTTTTTCTTTTATAGAAAATGTTGTCAAGTTTAAAAAAATATTCCGATCTAAGATATAAAACAAAAAATAAATAAAAGATATAAGAATGGTCGGCAATTGAAATGGGAGAGTTAGCAATACAATAAAAACTAATTATAAATATTATTAATTATTAATATTGATCAATAAAAAAATATAAAAATTCAAATAAAGTTAATTAGTTGATTCAAAATTAGATTAAATATATTCATTTTTTATTATAGATGATGCTTTAACTTTTCTTTTTTTTTTACGTGTTAACATAGTTATCTTTTTATCAAATTTATTAAAAAAGTTAGAAATTAAAAAAATTCATTTTCATCAAATCTAGAAACTATATCTTAAAAAGAAATTAAGTTTTTATCTTTATTAACAACACGACATCAAATACTCACATATAAAATTTGGAGATTTAATGTTTTTGATAAAACTTTTTTATTTTTATTAGAGTTTAAATTTTTACGTGTGAATCTAAAATCTAGGTGAAATTTGTTACAATCTTTCATTTTTTATTTTTTTTATTGATTTTATTTTTAATCTTTTATAAAATCGAGTGTCATTTGTTGAATTCTTTTTTACTTTTAGAATGTATATGTATTAATTTCATGTGGTACCTTATCTATAGGTAGGTATAATATCCCGTCTTTTATATCAAATTATTTCTTTGAAATTATATTGCTAAATGATTTTTTAACTTCAAAAATTTAACCTAATAAAAAAAATAAAAAATATTTCAATTTTCTCACACATTTAACATTTATTTATTTGTTATCGTTATTCAGTGTTTTATATTTGATATTATTGTTGTTGGAGATAAAAAATTAAATTTATTTTTAAAAAAATAGATTTTGATTTGACGAAAGTTTTAGTTTCTTTAAAGATGACTTTTTATGTTTTGAGTTTATTAAGGGAGGTGTAATAGATTTTATAAACAATTATAATCGTGTTAATATTTATAAACGTAAATAACTAACACGAAATAAAATAAAAAAAATTAAAAAATTTAATCTTTATTTAAAATTAAATTAAGAGGTTATAACAATAATTTTGTCATTAGAATTTAAAGTGACTATTTTAACGACAACAAAAATTGTTTAAGGTTTTAGAAGATAAGATAAGAAAGTAGTCTTATAATATCTGTTTTTGAGAATTAATGATTAACAAAATTACATATTTAACTCAACTCAAATAATTGAGACATCATCTAATGCATAGGTGTTTTAAATTTCTCTTTATAATATTTTAAATTTTATAATTTAGTTTTATTTTTTATATCCACTCTCTTATTATTTGTTGCTTTTTTCTATACTTTTTCATTTTTTTTTATACAAACTAATTATTAATAGTTATTTTTTTGTCTCTTTTTATTTAGTTTAATTTATGTTATACAAACTATTTTATGATGCAATTTTTTTTAACATAGCCATATTTTATTATTTTAATATTCAAACAAAACTTATATTTTAAATCATTTATACAATTTTCTTCCTAATATTATAGCAAGAGATATGTACCCAAAAAATAGTATCGAATAATTTTAATGGTAATTAATTATTTGAATATTTTGTCTGCTTTATCATTGTCAAAGTTATTAATCCACAATAATTCTCAATGCAATCATCTATAAATGTTACGTAGTATTAATTTTAGTCATTCTTAATATATAATTATTGTACAGTCATCATCAATACACCATTAATGCTTATCTATTCTCAATGCATCATCAATACTCAATCTCTCTTAATGCATTAATGTTCAATCATTCACAAAGCATCATTAATATTTAGTCATTCTCAATGCACTATTAATGTTTAGTCATTCTCAATGTATCTTGAATGTTCATTTATTCTTAATGTATTGTTAATGTTCAATCATTTTCAGTATGACATCATACATCGTTACTCAAGCAAGTGTTGCATGTTGTCCAATTAAAAGAGATATTACATGAGAATATAATAATAGACATAACTTATCTTTCTGTAAATATTGTTATTTATAATATTTTGATTTCTTTGTATATCAAGAATTTGATTAATTATGTTCTCATATCTTTATTTCAACTTTGGGTTACTACTTGAGCTATTTAAAGTGTATATTTTGTCTTTCAAATGTAGAGTGAAGTTAAATGTTTTGATTGTGAATTATTGGCATCCTTATTACTTTGATATAAGTTTGATTGAGCGAATTTCTTGTGTACAAATTTAATTTAAGAAGTTTTGTTTATAAATGCTAATCATAAAAATATATGATATTTTTTGTTTGTAAATGTCATTAAAAGGCATTTCAGGACAATTTTTATTTAAATATTGTATCTCAATTAATTTCTTGTGTTTTTTAATAGACTCATGCATTTTCCAATTTTTCGTTTTACTAAATCTTTTTAGGTATCTTTCTTATTTTGGTACATTTAATTTGACTATCTATCTTTCAATTTTTTTTAAAGCTTTAAATATTAAAGAGATAAAGTTTATATTGTCAATGCACTCATCTATAAAAGTTTGTTTGTATTGTCAAAGTTATTATTAATTCACAATAGTTTTCAATGCAATTATCTAAAATGTTAAGTAGTCATTAATGTTTAGTTATTCTCAATGCGCAATCAATTTGCAGTCATTATCAATGCCCCATTAATCTTCATATATTCTCACTACATCATTAATACTCAAATCATTCTCAATGCATTAATGTTCATCTATTATTAATGTACTGTTAATGTTTAGTCATTTTCAATACACTATTAATATGCAATGATTCTCAATGCCTCAATAACTTTTAACAATTCTCGTTGAGTGTGACATACAAAACTATAATTGTCATATATGAAGCAAACCAAAACATTCATGCATTAAAAATATATGATATCGTCACTCAAACAACTCTTGCATGTTGTCCAATTAAAAGAGATATTACGAGAATATAATAATAGACATAACTTATCTTTTTGTAAATATTGTTATTTATAATATTTTGATTTGTTTGTATGGCTTTTGGTTGTAGAGTTTCAAGAACTTGATTAATTATGTACTAAGATCTTTATTTCAAGTTTAGACATTGAGTTACTACTTGAGTTATTTAAAGTTTATATTTCGTCTTTCAAATATAAATTGAGATTAAGTATTTTGATTGTGAATTATTAACTTCCATATTACTTTTATATAAGTTTTGTTGGCTGAATTTATCGTGTACCATTTTAATTTAAGAATTTTCATATAGAAATGTTATTCATAAAAAAAATGATATTTTTTGTTTGTAAATGCCATTAAAAGGCATATTTGGATAATTTTTATTTAAATATTGTATCTCAATTAATTTCTTTTGTATTTTTTAATAGACCCATGCATTTTCCAATTTTTCTTTTTACTAATATTTTTTTTCATATCTTTCTTATTTTGATGCTTTAATTTGGCTATCTATCTTTCAATCTTTTTTTTTATAGTTTTAAATATAAAAAAGATAAAGTTTATATTATCAATGCACTCATCTATAAAAGTTTGTTTGTATTGTAAAAGTTATTATTAATTCAGAATAATTTTTAATACAATCATTTGTAAATGTTATGTAGTCATTAATGATTAGTCATTCTCAATACAAAATTAATGTGGAGCCATCATCAATGCAGCATTAATGCTCATCTATTTTCAATGCATCATTAATACTCAATCATTCTCAATGCATTAATGTTTAGTCGTTCACAAAGCACCATTAATGTTTAGTCGTTCTCAATGCACCATTAATGTTCAGTTATTCTCAAAGTATCTTTAATGCTCATGTATTTTTAATGTACCATTAATGTTTAGTCATTTTGAATGCACAATTAATATTCAATTATTCTTAATGCCTCATTAATTATCAATCATTCTGGTTGAGTGTGCCATACAATGTATGACATCGTTACTCAAGCAAATCTGGCATGTTGTTCAATTAAAAGATATATTACAAAATAATATAATAATAGACATAACTCTTATCTATTTGTAAATATTGTTATGTAATATTTTGATTTGTTTATATGGCTTTTGATGACAGAGTTTCAAGAACTTGATTAATTATGTACTTAGATCTTTATTTCAAGTTTCAAATTTGGCTTACTATTTGAGTTATTTAGAGTTTATATTTCATCTTTCAAATGTAGAGTGAAGTTAAGTATTCTGATTGTGAGTTATTAACTTCCATATTACTTTTATATAAGTTTGGTTGACTAAATTTATCGTGTACGATTTTAATTTATGTTTTGTTTAGAAATGTTAATCATAAAAAATATGATATTTTTTGTTTATAAATGTCATTCAAAGGCATATTAGGACAATTTTAATTTCAATATTGTTTTTCCCCCTTTAATTTTTTTGCATTGTTGGTCCCTTTTTTTTTTTAAATTGCTAACATTTTGCTGCCCATGAATTTTTCACCCAATTTAATGATGTGCAATTTGATGATGTGGACATCTCTCCATTACATGATGGAAGCCATGTCATTAAGTTGTTTGTTTTTAAAATATTATTTTTATTTGAAAATATTATATGAATTAAAAATCATTTTGTTGGATTAAAAAACATAAAAACAATAAAAAATGAAATAAAGGCCTATAAACTAATAAACCCTAACATTCATATGAAGAAGAAGAACAAGCTCAAAAATCCTAGAAGGATATTTTATGGGTGTGTTTATTTAAGGTATGGATGGAATTAGGGTATTGTGGATTTTGAAGTTCATTTTTCTAAGTATTCACAACTCTAGGTTTTTTTTTGTTTGTTTTCTTTGTCCATCTATTATTAATGGTTTTCTTGATTCCTCTGTTCTAGGAGTTTTTTTTTAAGTCTATCCCTTTGTTCTTAATGGTATTATTCATTTTTTTTGGGGTTTATTCATCATTCTTTTCATAATCTTTTTATTCAATTTTTTTGGGTTTTATCATCTTATTATTTATCGTGTAGATACAAGGCAAAAAACATGCAAATATTTTGACTGATTTATGGATGAGAAGAGTGATCGGGCAAAATAGGTGATATTGTCTTTACTAAAGAAGACTGATGAGATGAAATAGAAGGAAAGTGAGTACAAGATAATAGAGAATGAGTTGAAGATTAAATTTATAGAGAATAAGCTAAAGATGAAGTATAAATTTATGGGAATGTTGCTTGTATTACCATTGGTGTTTGTAGTGTTGCATTAGTTGCAACACATTGAATTAGGGTTCTCCTATGTCAAATAGTTATAGCTGGGGTGTTGTTTAAGTTTTGTTTTAGGGTGATGTTGTTTAGGATGTTGTTGTTAGGTAGTTGTTGTTTAAGTTCCTTTCTATTTTTGCTTTGTATGCATTAGTCCACTGTGTTATATATGTCATTAGCCCACTGTGTTATGTATGTAATAGTCCACTGTGTTATGAATTAACCTATTGGTTAGGTTTAATTTCAATATTATGATGTTGTTCTACTTAAAATTGATTAAAACTATCATGATTAAAATTGATTAAGCCATTCCTACTATAAAACTAATTAACACTTATTACAAGATAGGGCTATTGCTACTAATTAAGCCACTGCTACTGATTAAAACTGAATTTGATTATAAGATAAAGCTTTATAATTAAACCAAATACAACATAAATGATCAATAAGGCATAATGTATTATATTATCATAATGTATTAAACCAGTAAGACTAGGTTCATGTTTGAAATAAAAGCCATAATACACATTACAAAATAAGGTCATCATATACATTACAAAACAAGGTCAAAATGACACATTACAAAATAAAGTCATCATACACATTACATAACAAGTTCAAACTGACAGATTACAAATTAAGGCCTTAAAACACTACCTAACGATCTTAACTTGGTGCTTGTGATACTTGAGGTGCTTAAGATCCTTGAGATAGCACAACTTGTTGCTGGGGACCTTAATTACTTGGTGATTGGGAGCTTTCAGAAGTTTTGTTGTCCTTTTCCTCTTCTTCTTTATAAACCAACAACAACAATTTCTAAAATCACCACAAGCTCACAGCCATTTTTTTTACATTTTCAATCAAATTCATAATGAGTCACAAGCACATTTAGTCACTAAACTAGATGCAATCAGTCACTAAACTATACACATTCAGTTACAAGCATAATCATGTTTAATTCACAATCAATCACTAAACTACATACAATTAATTTTTTATCTACAACCAGTTTCAACTTTACCTTGTTTCCACCTTTGGGAATCTCTTGGTCAACAGTTGTCTTTCTTTTGCATGTCCTTGAATTATGACCAAATTTCGCAAATTTTTGCACTTCACTATTGGAAGTGTTCTTTGCAATATGTTAGGAAGTTATCTTGTTTCGTCATTAGTTTGTTCATTTGTTTTTTGGGTCTACCTGCTGCTCTCCTCATAACATGGGGTTTGATTGGCTCATTATCTAATAAAGGCCACACACTGAGGCTATTTGTTGGCTTAATAATGTAAGCATAAGTAGCCATGAAAGTGATTTTTCTAGTGTAAACATAACAGTAAAAAATAAGTAAACATAATAGAAACATATATATAAAAACCAAGTAAATATAATACTAAACTACCATTAAAAAATCGGTAAATAGTAAATTACTTATAGTATGACGAAACAAAATCTTTTGGAGCAACATGGTTATGCAACTGCATCACAACAAGGAACACCAGTAAGTCCCAAGATTAGACACCTTAAACCTCAGTTCAGGATCATCACCTATTCAATGTCCACTCCATCCTTCAGTAGCTCTCTTTGCCTTTTCTAACAATTGTTGTATCTTAGGACATATGGCACTAGTATACTTTATTATACGGTCTCATTGCAAAACAATCCTAGCTGAAATGCACGTCCTTAAACCTTCAAGCATTGTGATTATCAGTTTATCTCTATGCTCCAAGATTGCTCTGTTGAATGTTTCATACATATTGTTCACTTGTAGGCATCATTGTGTATCAGTACTAAATGCATATCTAGTCCAAGTTCCAAGTGGAGCTTCATCATATTTGCCCAAGCAGCCTCATTCATTTTCTTCATTCTTTGCATAGCTCTCTGCCAAGCTGGCACTGTTGTGGCCTTTACTGACAACCATAAAATTTCTTTCGTTTCTGCTCTGGAGTATTTCTTCTTCCAATTTCCATAAAGATGTTTCACACATAACCTATGCTCAATACCGACTCTAATGTTTTGAATTGCAGGTACCAAACCTTGTAAGATTATAGAAGTTTCATTATCAATTGATATGTAAAAAAATTTGAAAAATAATATATTAACTAAGTTGATTTAGTATACGTTTTGTTCATCTAAAATGAAGGCACACTGTTTTTGTTGTTTATTATCTAAATCTTATAAGAGCAAGTCCAAAAACCACTGCCACAGATCTCTTGTCTCTGCCTCTACCACGACATATGCAATAAGTATCATTTGATTATTCACGTCTTTACCCATTTCTACCATGAGTTGACCACTATACTCACCCTTTAAGAAACATTCATCCAATCCAATTAAGGGCTTACATGAATAAGCAAATGTTGCCTTACACGCCTTAATGCATCATATTCACTTTCATCAAAACTCACGTCATCTTCAATAATCCAATCAAAGTCACTATATTCATCCTCTTCGACTACTTATTTACCTTCTTCAACTACAATTTCAATTTCTTCAACAACAGGGTTAATATCAGTTTCTACAATAACAAGATCAATATATGTTTCTTCAACAAAAGAATTAGTGTCAGATTCAGTTTCACTTTCAAAATCATCAACATCAATTACTACTTCATCTTCAACAGTTTGTCATTTTCCATTGTTGTTGTCCTTAACAACAATAGGAGTTTCAATAAGATGCTCCATATACACTTCTACAACTTCGAACCTTTCATATCCCCAAAAATTTGTATAACATCAACATCACAATTCAGAGGCCTCAAACCATGAGCAAATGACAACATTAGATGTTTATACCATAAAGTTTATACCATAAATATCTAAACTCACTATACTCCAAACTTTTATTAAGTTTTCCAATATCAAAATATGATATCAAGTCTACATCCCATTTTCGATTCATTTCATCAACTTGACCTTGAACATATAACTTGCAAGCATCATGATATATTCTTAATCTAACTTTTTTTCACAGTACTTGGCATGTAAAAACAAGCAGTTAACTATTCAACCAAAATTTACCATTTAAAAACAAACAAAACCATTTTTGGACACAAATGGTAAACAAATAAAACCATTCATCACAACTTTTAAGATGCATTTAAAAACAATGTCATTTTTGACATAAATGATAAACAAACAAAACCATTCAGGGAAAAAAAATGGGTCACACGAGTTTCTTAGGGTAAACAAACAAATCCATCCAGGGAAAAAACAACCATTAAAAAACCATACAACAAGAAACATATTTTTCATCTTCTTTAACCCATGGCGACATTAATGGGTCACACGGGTTTCTAGGTTTTCCTCCACTACTAGGGTTTGTGATTCCTTTCTCCCCCATGGTCACATCAAAAAAATTGGATCATGGACCCACCAACTAAAGTCACTATCAGAGTACGTCATAAATACAGTCATCCTAAAAAGAAATAAGTACAACCACCAAATACTAGGGCCCTATACAACAAAACTAGTCGGATCATGCACTAAAACTATAGTAGCAAGGGTTACCACCAAACTCCTCACATGTCTTGTAACACCCCGAGTTTAAAACACAGCGCAGGTGCATTTTTTTTTTCAATAATAAAATAATTTTCCAGATTTAATTAAAATAAAGTTTTTCGTAATCTCATAAATACTCAATTCTGGAAATTTAATAATAATAAGACATTTTTGAAAGATAATAATGTCATAACATTCCCAAAAGTCAATATCAGAGTGCGGAATAAGTAGTACAACAATTGTTTTTCAAAATAAAAACAAAATACATTTCCAGCTCAAATCCTAATACATCAAGTCTAACTGATCATGCGCTAAAGCTACAGTAGCACGGGTTTCCCCCGCATCCCAAGCAAGTCCTCTTTGAATCTGCCGCTCGCCTCGACGTGACCTCCTCCTCCTCCTCATCATACAGAGAGGGGTCGCCCTCCTCAGAAGTCAGATCAATAACAAGTCTCGGTCGCTTCGGCGGCGCCGGAATCTCATGACAATCATCAGAGATCCTGGACGGACCCGGAATCTCAGCTGCTACTGGCCTCGGCTCATCATTCTTCCCTTCTGCCTCAGACTCATGCATAACTCCTCCAACCACCGGGTTGGGAGTCACCACACCTACGGTGGCCTCCGTCTCAACCTCTCTAGCGGACTTCTCAACATCGTCGAAAATTCTATGCACCTCCAATACTAGACAGGAAGGCACGGGAAAATCTATACTCGCATGTGTGCGCTCTACGAAATCCGCTACGCCGTCAGTCCTGCTCGTCCGCTCCAACCACCCCGTGTAAGTTGCCCAGCTTGAGATGGGGTCGAATTCCCAAGCAGTGCGCGAATAGCGATCAAAGAAGTTCAACGACGTTTCCGTCGTTCGGGTACCCACGGGTTGCATGGGTTTGGGGGGCATCTGAAGGCAAAGTCCAAAATCCACAATATAATAGCAAGGGTCACCGACCGAAATTAACAATTAATCACATAGCATATATTTCACAGCAACAAATATATCCATGATATAACATATGATGATGATAAAAATAATAATGCTCATTCGAAATTTAATGACATATATGCCTTTTCAAAAACAGCAGCCAATTATTATGAATTACGTGGTAAGTACAAACAACACCTCAGCAAAACACAATCATTAAGTCAGAAATTTAGATTCTGGACAGTACTCACACACATTCAATTTCCACTCATTCATCATATAATCAAACGTGACCCACCAGTCAATCACTCAATGCAATATGTATATGCTATTGTATACAATTTTCTTGGAAAACACCAAGGTGTAGTTGCTCAACAGACCAGTACAATATGTTTGACATTAACGGCCCTCAAGACCAAGGTGCAATCGCTCAACAGATCAGCACCAGTGCAGACGCTCAACAGTCTAGCACTCGTGCAATCGCTCAACAGACCAGCACGTTTGACATAAACCAAGGTACAATCGCTCAACAGATCAGTACCTAGTGCAGACGCTCAACAGTCCAGCACTCGTGCAATCGCTCAACAGATCAGCACGTGGCTGCGCATTTCAGGGTACAGACGCTCAACAGTCCAGTACCAGTGCAGTCGCTCAACAGACCAGCACCTATATACCAAGGTACAATCACTCAACAGATCAGTACCTAGTGCAGACGCTCAACAGTCCAACACTCGTGCAATCGCTCAACAGATCAGCACGTGGTTGCGCAATACTCTGTGGCCCATCGCGGGTACCACTTGACTATGCGATGCATGAATATGCAGTGTTTCACTTCTCTAGAAACAATATGCAAAATCAGAAAATTCATGCTTTTCATCATGTTTAAAATATCTCAGCACAGTCAGAATTATCATCATCACAATCATGATTAAACAGCCAAGTATTCATTAACATTTTGAAATGTTTTCCCAAACTCTTAAAATTCAAATACAATGGTTAAAACTGGGATTTTTTGGAATTTTACGAATCTGTATTCGAATACACCGAATACAGCTTCTCTGTATTCGAATACAGAGCCAAAAACAGTGCAAAATTACACTCTGTATTCAAATACAGCCCTCTGGTATTCGAATACAGAGGCAGTCTCAGTGCACAAAACAACATATTTCACTACAGAAGTACAGTCTCAAAAACTCCATCACCACCACTTCAAAATATCACCAAAAGTTCCATTTTACTTCACCACAACAATCCCAACATTCCCCAAACACTCAGGGTTTACAAAATACTCTTAATAACTTGGAATTTTTTAAAACTCGAATCTATTTTCGAATAGAGACTCCTTGTATTCGAATATAGAAGCATGAAACTGCAATTTTAACATTCTGTATTCGAATACAACATGCCTGTAGTCAAATACAGAAGACAAAACCTTGAAAAATTCAACATTTCCTCCCAGATCATTAAGGTTTTCAAAACATCATCCTCTCCTCTTCAAAAATATTTTCAAGGACTCCATTTAAAATCACTTTAACCCTTCTCAAGGTTTCCCAACACTTTAAAATACATATTACAGTGTTTAAAACTTGATTTTATGGGAAACACGAATCTGTATTCGAATACAGCTTCCTTGTATTTGAATACAAAAGCTAAAAATAGTGCTTCTGGAAAAACACGAATGTGTATTCGAATACAGACCCATTGTATTCGAATACAGAAGCTGAAACTAGTGAAAATCTGCATTCTATATTCGAATACAGCATGCCTGTAGTTGAATACAGATGCGAATACAGTGTTAAAAATCCCACTTCTGTATTCGAATACGACATGATCGTAGTCGAATACAGATGCGAATACAGAAGCAAAATCCTTCCTCTGTATTCGAATACAGGGGCTCGTATTCGAATACAAGTTTGAAAACTTAAGTAAAACAGAAACTTTACAGGTTGTAGTCGAATACACGCATATTGTATTCGAATACACCTTCGAAAACTAGTGAAATTTTCCTGAGATTCCAACCCTTTTCAAACTGTTTTCTTTTAAAAACGACAACCAACATTAAAACAGATTCAGCATTTTTTTCCAGACAATACTTTCCTCATTAAAAATCCCTTTTCTTTTTAAAACATCAACATCACCAGAATCATTTACAACAGAAACAGAATCAAAATCATTAACACCAAATCATCCAGAAACAGAAACAGAATGATCAATCATCAGAATCATCCAGATTTTCAAACCATCAGAACAACACATAGCATTTCAGCTTCCACAACACATCAGAATAACATGCAGGCATTTCAACTTTCACAACACATCAGAATAATATGCAAGCATTTCAGCTTTCACAACACATCATAATAATAAGCAAGCATTTCAGCTTTCACAACACATCAGAATAACATGCAGCATCACAGGGCAGCAAAACACAAACAGAATGCATTTTTGCATTTCAAATCCATTTTCAAAACAGCTTTATGAACATGCATTTTTAAATCATGTTTGAAATAACATTCAATACATTTTCCACCTTCCCACATAAACAACACAACTTTAGTGCATTCAGCTCAAACAGCCATCATCACAGAGTTTTTTAAAACGTCAAAAAAATGCATTTTTCATTTCTTTCAAGCATCAAACAAACCAGTTTCAAAACAGTAATGAAAACACTAGTAATGCCATGAAAGTTATGCCCTTACAGCCCTAATGCAACTAGAAAGTGGAAGGTGCCCTTACTCTTGTGGCGTTTTCTGCTTCTGCTCGCGTTTCTGCTTTCGTTCCCGTTTACGCGTCAAAAACCGGTGAAACTGCCGTTTGCGTTTGCTGCTACAAAACTGGGTTCTCTAGCTCCGTAATGATGTGGGGAATAACTTTTGTATTGGGGTTTTGGTGTTTCAGTGCTTGGATGTCCAAGTAATGGCACTTTGAAGAGTTTCCTCTTTTCTTCTTTGTAATTGTGACTGGAAATGGAGGAAGCAGAAACAGCAAACAGAATGGGAGGGAAGAGTGATGTTACATGCAACACTGTTACATGCAATATGGGCAGTGAGGAAGGAGGGATGGTGTTCTGATTTCACCATCCTTCTGACTCCAATTTATAGGCTTTTGTGGTGCCACCTCACCAAAAATAATGTTAAAATAATGCTGGATCCTTCAGCACTTATTTGTCTTGCAATTAGCCACTACTCAATTAACTGCCCGATTAATTTAATTACTCGTAATTCAATTAATTTAATGTTCATCCAATAATTTTAATTCGTCTTCCAAAATAAATATTTATATATATATATATTTACTCAAAACATACATATATTAAATATTTTACAAATATCTCCAAATACACTTAAAATTAATTAATTTTAATTAAAAATTAAGGGTCTTACATTACTACCCCCCTTAAATTAGTTTTCCTAGAAACTACATATCAGTAAACATCTGAGGATATTGTTCCCTCATCTTACTCTCCAGTTCCCAAGTCGCGTCCTCTAGCAACAGGACGAGTAGCCCTAGTTGCGTTCACTGTTGGTTCCACCTTCGGAGCCTTGCAATCCCTTGCAAAGTGTCCTGGCTTATGGCAATTGAAACA